>OX422224.1:229976079-231176079 GCA_949130495.1 Sambucus nigra
AATATTGAATTTATAAAAGATTTTTAGGACTTAAAAATTACAGGTGTTACATTTTCTATTCGTGCCTTTCACATTGGACGACACCTCTTCTAATGATAATAAAATATATAACCGAATGTCATACCTATGATGGTAGCTCTCACCATTATATTAAGATGGTATACGATGGTGTTAAGAATCGTTGGAGACCTTAGTTCCCACATGATCAATTTAATTCGACAAGGGTTGTGGTGTATAGTTATAATGATAACAAAACATTATATTAAGTAGTTCAACTCCTCTCATCTAAGGTTGTGTTTGTTTTTTCATCTAAATTTGAAGTCTGATTCTAAAATTTGAAAACTGAATCTAAAGTCTGAAATCTGAATCTGAAAAATATGTTTGTTATTTTATGTCTGAATGTACTTCTGAATGAATGTGTTTAGACTGGTTCGAATTTCAGATTCAGACTTCAGATATAACACTACCTCTTAATCATTCAGAGACAAATATAGCAGTTAGCTTCTTACTCATTTGAAAAAATAAACATTATTTGTTACCTCGTATATTTGAATCGTTCAAATTCAGACTTAAGAGGTAGAATCAAGGTTTTTGTCTATCCTATGCCTCAAAGTTTCCCCACTGAAAGGCCTCCTCTAACATTCCCCTACCATGGACCTGTACTTATTGCACCCTCTTTCTGAGCATTATCATCTTAACAACATGGTGACTATGAAACAATCAAGTTTATTGCGTAGTGCTCGGTTATTTCTACAACTCCAAACACAATGGTGCATAATCACCCTTTGCAAAGAGGTCAGGCGCAGATAATGGTGGATGAAATATACCTAGGGTGTGAACAAGAGAATGTGTATGTTGACCACATGGGTGATGAGGAGCTGATTTTTTAGCATAAGAAGTCATTTATGGTCTAACCAATTTGTTTTTTTAATAATTTAATGTAATAAACAATGATTTATTTTGGTTTTCTTGGACAAGTTCATAAATATTTTAATTTTCTTGGACATGTTGACAACTTTTGTGAACAATGATATCTTAATTTGTTTTTTTATTGAGTGCTTGGATTGCATGGATTTGAATGAATTTTCTTAGAGTATTAACTGAGACTTCGTGTATGCAATATGACCTTCATTTTAACAGATTTATATAGATAAATTGAATTTTGAAGAAATCTTTAATGGATTTACCACAATACAAATAGTCAATGGAAGCGAGTGATAGGGTCCTTCATAAGTATGTAAAGGGGGTTCATGAATTTAATTAGTATGCGGATAGAAATATTATCAATGGCAAGATTTCGCATTTGTTAACCTGTTGTATGAACGATAATTTTATGTCTTTGGAAGACGTTGAGTTTCATTTTTGAAGTGGGCTGTGCCATCAGAATATAAGATATGATCATTCCATAGTGAAAATAATGTACCTTATGTTCTAAAAGAATTACCAAAACCTGACCTGGTGGAAGTAGCGAATGATTCGCCAGCACCTCCTATTTTGAATGACCTAGTTATTGATGCTTACGAAGCCCACCACCATCAAAACCACCAGCTTATAGATTCAGATAACATCCATTATGACCAAGTTAATGAACTAGATGATGATTAATTACATAAAGATCTAGAATATATACGATTGAAAGCCGACACGACTAGAACTTTGTATAGAAATTATAATGAAGATCACTAAGTATTATATGCCATAATCGATTTGCATAATTTAAAGAGTATCAATGGTTTGTTGGGCAATAACGTAACCAAAATTATTAAGTGGATTGAAGATATTGTCTCGAACGAGCACATGTTACCAGATTTTTATTTGACCATGTAGAAGAGCTTAAAGGGTTTGGGTTTAAAATTAAAATCTATTCATGCATGCAAGTATGATTGAATATTGTACCGCAATGAACATGAACCAAAGGATGACTGTCATGTATGGAATGAGCCAAGATCTATGATTTGTACGAGTGGAAATGCCAAACCCCCTAAATTGCTCATGCAATTAATAAGTAGTGGCAATTGCATGTATTTGTAATCTAACTTATATATATATATATATATATAACGAAATTGTATCTATTTATCATTTCCATATGCATTCTTGTAACTCGCATAATCTTGCGCATGTTATCTAATCCACCTCCCCCAAACCCCAATTTATATTTCCTATATTTTCCCTCCCTTAAAACTCTCTCTCTCTCTCTCTAAAAGAATATGAGAATGGATTGTAGCTAAATATAATCTTGTTAAGCTGTAAATCCTGAATTCGTTCGAGTGGTTACATTATGAAGAAAATCTTTGAGGATACTCACACAATCTAGTTTTACTATCATTTATATTCTCCAAATCTAGATTTGTATGTTTACTTAGCTTTTCTTATTTTTTATCTTGCAAAACAATTGAATAATACTCAAGATTCACCAATAGCTTCAATAATTTCCATTCCGCTGAATTTCTTGAGTTTTATCAATATTTATTTTCGTAACAAGATAATCACATATCCCCAACTTGACTTTATAAATTTTAATGATATTTTTATCAGTGATTTATGCACCTCGTGGGATGTGAATTTGTAGTTATTTTATGACTATCGTATGATTGGAACTAATTAACAAATATACATGTACCTTAAATATATTTCTAAGAAACTATTTTTTATTTTGGCTGGGTGAAGGTGCAGGACACTACCAATGGTTGTGAAGTTGGTTCTGCCACATAAATTGTCATGGTAGATTTATCTAAGACGAAGAGTAAAGATTACCTGGTCGATGAAACTTTTGTTTTTGCCTTTCAAAACTTAAAGAATGTATTATACTCAAAGTGCATAAATGATGATAATTAGCATGTTGTTTTGCATTCTCCAAAAGGTCTAAATGCTCAAGCAGACATATTAAAGGCCCCTGCAGAGTTTCAGTATATTCTTGGTGAAAACCCCAATTTGAAGGATATTTTACTAAATTTAGATGACAATTGAGTGTTGAAAAAATATTTTATTTCCACTTATTACTGTGAATATAGACGATGATTGAGTGTTGATACATTAATTTATGTCCACTTATGATTTTATTCTCCGATTTTCCCGACTTGATATTTGCTCGCTTAAGTAAGTTGCTACGATAACCATTTGGGATTGGTAATTTTGATAAAATCGATTTGATAACACGACATGATATAAAATTATAAGTTGATGGGTTTAGTCCTATCGGGTTTGGGTAAATATTAGGTTATTAGGATAAACTTGTTAAGATAACAGTTTTGAATTGGTATTTTTTTACAACAGACATGATAACACGACAAGATGACATGACATAAAATTATAAGTTAATGTCCTATCGTGTTTGGGTCAATATTGGGTTAACACGATAAAATTGTTAAGATAATGGTTTAGGTTTGGTAATTATTACACAATGGCATATTAACACACCACAAAACTATAAGTTTATGGTTATAGTCCTATCAAGTTTGGGTTAATAGTGGGTGAACATGATAAACTTGTTAAATAACCATTCGAGATTGGTAATTTTGATACAACTAACACGATAACACGATATAATTTTATAAGTTAATGGGTTTAGTCCTATTGGATTTGGTTCAATATTGGGTTAATATGATAAAATTGCTAAGATAATGGTTCGAGATGGGTAATTTTGATACAACCAACACAATAACATGATACCGAATTATAAGTCAATGTCCTATCGGGTTTGGATCAATATCGGGTGAAAACGATAAAGTTGTTAAGATAAAGTTTTGGTTTTGGTAATTATGATACAACAAATATGATAATACAATACGATAATGTGACAAAAAAATTAAGTCAATGGGTTTAGTCCTATCGAGTTTAGGTCGATATTGGGTTAACATGATAAAGTTGTTAAGGTAATGGTTCAGGATTGGTAATTTTGATACAATTGAAATGATAAAAAGACATAAAATTATAAGTAAATGGATTTAGTCCTATTGAGTTTGGGTCAATATCGGGGTAAAATGGTAAACTTGTTAAGATAATGTTCGGGCTTCGTAATTTTGATACAACCGATTCATGACACGACACGATAGAACTGTTATGGCCATAACTCTTTGCTTATAAATTATGTTATATACATTTTGTAATATTTGTAACATTGGGTAAGGAATTGTTTCTATTCAGATGCTATTATTATGTTAACATTTAAAACATTTTGTAATATTTGTACCTCTAGTCAGGTGGACTAGAACGTCGATTACAACAAGACTGCATATGCTTCAGGGATACCAAGGAACGCTTTGAGGATTTAAATATTTTTAGTTTTTGATTCATGTAATTAATTTGATGGATTGATAATTTTAGTATTATTACTTTTGAATTGACGTATTAGTTACTTATATAATAGAATTGTATGTAGTATTTGAAACATGCACATGATTTTTTTGGAAACAAACAAATTAAAATTATTTTGTTAAATAAATTTATTTTAGGTCACGGTCCAAAACCATGACCATAACCGTGACAATTTTCATGGATAAATTAACAGGTCAAGGTCATGAACCGTGATCACTAAATATATGTTCACGATAAGGAGTCACAGTCCTGAATCGTGACCACTGAATATATGTTCACGACACGGGTTCACTGCTCATGACTGTGACCTGCTACATGGTGTTCATAGTTAAGGTTATGGTCGTGGCCCTTGACGAGTGGTTGAGATATTCACCCAAGCTTCAAGTTACGGATGTGACCATGACTCTTACAAATGGTCATGGTTTTGAACCGTGACCTAAGAAATGGTCATCTTTGATTTGTCATGGTCATGGACCATGACTAATGTTGTTTGTTTTGGTTCATGACCATTACAATTTTCAGTATTTGGTGTAGTTGATAAGAAAAATTTTGATTTTAATTTCTAGATTAGTGATGAATGGATATTTGATATTTCAATAAAGATGTTTTTTTTAATCAAAAGTGGAAAATATTTTATCTATTTCAGTAAATTGGAAAATGGTTTGTATGTTTTAAAACACTTCTCACCATTACTGCAAAATACTGAAATAAATAACTAAAATGGAAATAATTTAAATAGAAAGAAACCTTTGGCACTTAGGCCTTTGGAATATTAATCTAAAAAGAATTCAAAGACTAGTTTCAATTGGAAAATTGAGTTCATTTGAAGTGGAGGCACTTTTAATATGTGAATCTTGTTTAGAAGAAAAAAGGACGAAGAGGACCTTTAAGGCAAAATTCTATAAAGCTAAAGATGTTTTGGAAATGGTTCATTCTGGTTTATATGGTCCTACAACTATACGAGGAATAGGTTATTATGATTACTTTATCACATTGATCAATCATTACTTAAGGCATGGATATGTTTGCTTTTTACAACACAAGTATAAAGCTATTTGATAAGTTCAAAGTGTATAAGGTTGAGGCAGAGTGCAGGAATAGTAAACTAATCCAAATACTATTTACTTGTTACATCAATGTAACCCATTATCATTTCTTTCTTTCTTATCTTCTTTTGAGTCTTTTAAATTTATTTCTTTTTACCGGCCGATGAGGCCAAATACCCGGGACGAGACTAGTCCCAACACTTAATTTAAAATTTTCACTCTTTATCAAAAGTCATTTTTTATTTTACCTTTAACCCGCTATTTCATCGTTGAAAATAACCTTATTAATTATTCTTTGTAAAATTTAACCGTTGAGTTAGAATATCCATTTTATGCACTTTAATGTGGTTTTCACTATTCGCACACACTTGTAAACTTGCGTTTTATACACTTTACTAAAAATGATTATTTTCATCTTCACTTTAAAAAACATGATTTTTCATCACATATAATCCAAGTCTTTAAATAGAGTCCTTTAGTTTGGAGAATTTATTTATAAATCCAACTTTCACACAAAATGACACTTTTGCACTAAAATATTATTTTTTCCATTTCAAGACTTATATTTACATTTTGTTATTGTTGCACTTTCTACTTATTTCTTTTCATTGTATGTGTTCATATTACACCATTTCATACTTTTACCAAAAACACTTTCCTACTTTCACTTTTAGTCCATTATTTCATGCTCTTTAAGGACTTTCTTCGCTTAAATTGTATCATTTCACATGATTAATATTCTAAAACTATCTAATTTATCATATTATTTTTAAAAGCTCAATTTGATTCACTTTCAACATATTTAACCCATTTATCCCAATTACATAAGTTCATGTTCATGAAATTAAGGTTTTATGCCAACAAAGTACAATAATGCATTCTACTATGTCTTAATAAGTTTAATATAACATTTTATCATGAACTAAATAAATTTAAAATGATTTACACGTGGCTTAACATTCTGGAATTTTTAATTCTTTCAAGCTATAATATTCATCCATTTTACTCACATATTTTCAAACATAATATCATATGTGGTGATAATAGGCATAAATAAGCATACGAATCATACATACATATACATATATCTAACATGCTTTGATTCAAACTTGAAAATAGTGTAGAACCCCTACCTCTTGAAGATAATAACTTTGAAGACGAGGTAGTAAACGAAATCCAATATGATCTAACTTTATAAAATTCAGTTCTTTTTAGTCTGATGGAACCCAAAATACTTGAAAACCCTTGATAATAGAAGGATAATTGCGTGGGATAGTCTGATGGAACCATAAAGAGAATAAGAAATCTTTTGCTGAGTGAAAATGGTGGAGAGAAATTTTCTGATTAGACTTGATAATGATTTTCACTATGCAGAAATGGAAGACATGGGGCAGGTAAACCCCTATAACCCACCCTAGATGACCCCTACACATCTCAAATGGCTCATACCCATTAGAAATTTCTTCCTCACTATCTAAAGGGTCTAAAGTCTACTATAAAGTGGTTAAACAATAAATAAAACCATCCAAATATGCCCTACAAACTTACACACTTGACTGTCCTAAAATAGGCTAGACTACCTACTGTCAGGCCTTCCAGATCGATTCGTAATCTATTTCGAATCAATCCAAAATTCATTTTTTCTATTTTTAAGTGTTGAGTCCACTCCTAAAAATTATTTATTTATTTAAATTTATCTTCACCCAAGATTTACAACTGTAAAAACTTCACGTAATGAAAATTATCGAAAATTTTGACTCATTATTTTATAAAATTGGTTATTAAAGCCTTCCCACCTTGGAAATTTTTGTCCCGAAAATTAAACAATAAAAAACCTTGAGCAAACAATTCGAGATATTTCCTTCCCATCGTAGATTTTATTTCCCAAGTCTCTCCCTCAATGCCATTGTCGTTCCAAACAACCTTGAAGAAGGGAATCGTCTTCTTATGAAGTATCTTTGATTTGTGGTCTACTTGCCAATGGCCTAGTCTGGTAAGAAATATCATATTGGAGGTCTAACTAGCCCTAATTTATTATATGAGATGGATCCAGAATATACTTCTATAACATCGATATGAGAAAAAAATTATGAACATTAGCTAACTGAGGTGGTAATGCCAAAAAATACGATGCTGGATAATTCTTATCCAAAATCTTAAATAATCCTACATACCTTGGTGCCAACTTTCTCTTATTTCCAAACTGCATAACCCCTAGGCTAGACTTTATTTTGAAAAATATATGATTACCCATAATGAACTCCAAATTGAAACGACAAACATCAACATAGTTATGCCCTTAAAGATACTCCCTCCTTGCATTATGTCCTGCTTGAGTCTTAGGCAAGGATGTAATGAAGTCCATCGTTATATGCTCCCACTTCCACTATGTTATCGGTAGTGGTTGTAATAACCCTGCTAGTTTATGGTGACTGGACTTGACCTATTGACAAATGAGACACTTCTCCATACTAATCATGACATCCTTTTTCATTCCTTCCCCATAATAGTCTCTGTATAAATCCGTTTACATCTTCGTATTACCTAGATGAATGCTAAAATGTGAATGACGCGCTTCTGCTATGACTTCTTCCCCTTGTTCCTCAATACTCAAAACTACCAACCTTTATTGGAACCTCAACTATTATCCATATTGACTATTAAGTTCTCAATTGGCTCACATGACAAGATGCGATTCTAAAAGTTCGCCGAATAATCATCAAAAGCCTGTACATCAAGAACATTATGCTATATTTAAGGCCTTACCACCATCCTATAGATGTAGGCTGATGATTTCCTTGCTTAACCCTCAATTCGTAACTTTGAAGGTCTTTTATCATCTTATGATGGTAACACTTCATTGCCCCCAAAGATACTCCTATATTCTTTCCCAGTGCATTAGCTATAACATTGTCTTTACCCGAGTAGTAATAAAGAATAAAATCATAATCTTTCATGAGATTTATCCATTATCTCTGCTTGAGATTCAAATCTTTGTAAGTGAAAATATGTTGCAGAATTTTATGATCCGATTACACATCAATCATTTTCCCATACAAGTAATATTTCCAAATCTTAAGGGCAAATACAACTACTCCAAACTCTAGGTCATGCATTGGGTTGTTCTTCTCATGAACCTTTAATTCACTTAATTCATAAGCTATCACATTCTTCCTTTACATCAATACTACTCCTAAGCTTTCCCCTGATGCATCACAATATATGACGTAACCCTTCTCTCGCTCTGGGAGGATATATATATGCTCGAAAGTTAGTTTAGTCTTCAACTCCAGGATGGATGCCTAACAGTTATCTATTCACTCAAAACGAACATCTTTCTACATAAACCAGTGAGGCATGAAGAAATAGACAAGAACACCACTACTTCAACCTTTGCTTGATTAATTGAAATCCTTTGTCCTGAGACGACATAGTTAAGAAACCTGACCTCGTCCATCCAAAAATCGCACTTGATGAAATTACCATAAAATTAGTTTTCACTAAGCACTTATAAAGCTATATGAAGATGATCCTCATGATCCACTCCTGAAGTGGAGTAGATTAGGATATCATTAACAAACGCCACAACAAACCTATTTAAGTATGAGTAGTAAATTTGATTCATTAGGTCCATAAATGTTGTAGGTGCTTTTGTTAACACCAAATGGAATCACTAATAACATCACAACCTGATTTCTATCTTCTGAATATCCTCTGTCTTAACCCTCAACTGATGATATACATCGAGCATCAATCTTCAAGAATACACTCGCGCCTCATAAATCATCGAAGAGATTATTAGTCGCGTCATGAGATACTTTTTATTGGCCGTAACATGATTCAGCTGCCTATAGTCAATACAAATTATGAGGCAATTACCCTTCTTCTTAGAAAAAAGGATCGATGTGCCCCACAGTTACACAATTGTCTTGATAAGACCATTTGATAACAAATCCTCTAACTATATCTTCAGTTCGTCTAACTCACCTGGGGATAAACGGTGTGAAGGAATGGGAGCAAGTGAGGCACCCATGTGTACCTTAATTACAAAGTCTATCTCCCTCTGTGGTGTAACGCCCCGATTCGGATTTGGCTCACCGTTGGGTCAACCCGCATAGAGCCAAGGAGTTAAAGGGGGAGGGGGAAGTCCATTTACTTTATTCAAGAAAATACTTTACTTTGATTTATTAATTATGAGCTAATTATACCGATTTTAAATTAAGAAAGGAGTAGTCACTTTAAATAATTAGCCAACTTACAAGGTTTATTTATGAAAAATTCAATTAGGTCCACAATGCTAAATAAGTAGGAAATAAACCATCTTCAACCTGTATTATTACAAACTGTCCCAAACAAAAGTTTTAAGTACCAATGTTTGAAATGCCAAATTTTTAATGTCCAAAATAAATTATAGAGCATCTAGCGATGTAAGTTGCCCTCCGAGGCCTAATTAACATCCTTTTCGGCATCCTTACTCGAAGTACCTAGGGTGGGAGCAGGGGCTTTATCATAAAAAGTAGGGGTGAGCGAATGCTCAGCAGGGTGGGTAATACTAATCTATACGTTTTCTATAAAAATACTATACATATATCGTGTATTTTAATCAATTTTGAAAACTTTTAACAATTTAGCTAGTATTCATGCAGTTACTATGCAATGCACCCGAGTAACACGCTTAACCATTTTCATCACCCTTTATTGGGTCTAGAGATTAATTAATCATATTTTTATCCTTTAGTCTCATTTATCATATTTCATTAGGTTGTCTTACTTTATCATTTCTCAGAATCGTTTGATTATCAGATATTTTAATAGGCTCCACATCACCGGCTATGCCACCACATGCTCTGACCAATGAGTTCGGGTATTTCACTCCAAGGCTACGGGCCCTCTTTAACTTTTTCCCGTGTCATTTGAGTCTAATTTGTAATGTGTTTTAACATTTTAAGGTGGACATTGGATAAAATGTTAAAACAACGCCCAAGTATGTTAAGATGGCTAGAAATTTTGGTGGAAATAATGTTAGGATTTACATATGATCATGCTAGATATGTAAATCCTAACATTATTTCCACCATCTAAATAATATTTAGCATATTTGGGCGCTGTTTTTCCCTACTTGTTCATTTGATCACAAAACCCATCTTAACATGTTTAATAGAGTCTACAACACAATCATTAATCATACTACATGCTCTTACATGTTCAAGAGACGATTTCAACATAAAAATACCTCAAATATGCATTTAAATCAACATTAGTCATGGGTTTATGTAAGTTCACATACTTGCTTCCAAATTTCAAGGGAAAATACCATTTTTGTAAAAAGACCCAATTAGGGTTTATTTTGTAGAAAACTTCATTTTTCCAAGACCAAATATTTTATCATAATATTTTTGGCATTAACATCCATATAGAAATCATCCTACATAAGTTCTATAGCTAGAAAACCTTGAATACTTAGAAAAGGAAAACCCTACCTTGAATTACAAGAGATGAACACAAAAATAGGTGACTTGAAAGCTTCTAAAACTCCTAAGATCCAAGAATCCATGCTTCTTCAAAGCTCCCCAAAATTTTTTCTAAAAATTTTCTCCACCGCTTTCTTCTTTGAAGAAAGCTTGAAAATGGTAGAATGGGTTATGGTGTAACCTATGGTGTAGGAATGGTAGGCAAGGCTTAATAATGGAGGAACAAGGGGTGGGGAGAGGGAAAATGGGTGTAGGCACCTTTGAGAGAGAGATATGAGCTGAAAATATGATGGAGAGACCCTCCTCCCTTCTCCCTCTTATAACCCAACAATCCTTCCAAAAAATCTTTTGAAAGCCTGTTAAATGCCCATCAGATTGATCAAGCCACACGAAGTTGGCACGTCATAAAATGAAGGTCCAAAAACTTGACAACGCACAAGGGCAAGCAAATTTGACCAAATTCTACCCAAGTCGTTCGAATGAAAGGGGCTTCTCATTCAAATGAGAATGGATTCTCGTTCGAATGTCCTTTGAACGGACTTCTGAAGAGGGAGACCTACTATGTAGATGGGTCTCGTTCGAACCTCGTTAGAAGCCTTTATTGAACGGGGTGGATTTCTCGTTCGAACCACTGCAACTCGTTTGAATGAGATAAGGATCTCGTTTGAGTGACCTTGGTTTCGTTCGAACCACCCAAATTTCCAAAATTTTCCAAAATTTTCATTATGGCCACCAAAGCAATTGGATGAGGAATAAAAATGCCATATATTAATAATTAAAATTCCAATAATTTCTCATGGTTATAAATTACATGGAAAGGAATAAAATATTGGGAGCGGGTATTACATCTAGTGGTCCTCTGGAAATACGTATGGGAATTATCGTACGACCAGATGATCAAATACCATACCGTCAAGACCATCCCGTTCCACAAGTCTTGAAAGACACCCCAAATGATTCCACTACTCCTTGGTTTTATTGTATTTGTAAGAACGGTCTGTGAGATGCTAACTATTAAATATCTAACTAGACCCCTCTTGGAATAACACCAAAACACTGTGCTGATGACATTCAATAGTGGAACTAAATCACGAAAGGAAATCCACACCAAGGATTACCCCCAAAGCTTCCATATCCATGACAATAAATTCCTATTCATGCACATAATCTCCCGTAATGATGGCATATGCATGACATATACGGTTTAAAAAAATACCTTCGCCTACTAAAAGTCCCATAAAAACTAGTTGATACAAATAATCTACCTCTAGTCCTAAACTAAAAGATAATGCACTGGATATAAAGGAATGCAATGTGCCAGCATAAAATAAACCATGGACCCAAGTATGGAATATTAAAATCCTACCTTCCATCACTGTGGCATCTGGCTGAACCATAGACTGAGTAATGGCATAGGCACGCTCATGTGTGAATCTGCTGCCCTGGTTGCCTTGTTAATTCCATTGCCCCTGTCGATTATAACCCTGGTTGGTTCGTGAACCATCAACACTGTGCCTGCCATACTGAAGCATAATATACTGCTGAGGCTGCTTGGTAAGAACTGTAAATAATGAGTTTCGTGTTGGTTAAAATCTAGAACCCCGATTGCTTGGCTGAGGACCATTAGGTCTCTGGGGGAAATCCCTTTTGAAATGATTTGCTGCCTCACATATGAAACACCCTTTGCCTAGTTATACTTACCCCTCACCCTAACTCTAAAAGGAACCAATTCTCGTTGTTGCATTTAATTTGGTAAAGAATATCCGAGAACCACCATCCCTGTGTTTCTTGCCTCCATTAATTTTTTATCCTTACCAGATGTTGATACCAAATTTAGTCTGCTGACATGGCTCAATTGGATGAAGACACGTGGCAATCTACGTGGCAATAATAAACACTTCCGAGGAAATCAGACGCTCCGAGGAACCATGCTACAACGAGGAACACTGCTTCCCCGACCAACTCAGACGCTCCGACTTACAAGAACTCTCCGAGGAACTTTTGAGTACCGAGGAACTTAGGCGGTCCGAGCAGCTTAGGCGGTCCGAGCTGCACCTCGAACAAAGCATTAATAGCAGGATAACTAATAGTTTGACTGTTCATTAAATGCTTATCATTCAGATGTATACACTTAAGGGTCATTTAATACATTACCCTTTCACATGTACACCATTTAATGTATTACCCTTTCACATTACAACCTCAGGGCTATAAATACATTGTATTACCCTCATTGTAAGGGGACCGGAATTTCTTGGTTGAACTTGTAATCGAGAATTCCCAAACAGTCATCAATAGCAGAAACAGTGGACGTAGGCCATTCTTATAAGGCTGAACCACTTTAAAACTTTTTTGTCTCATTTATTTTATCTGTGATTAAATAATTAGATACAATCTAATTTTTTACATCAACAGATTGGCGCCGTTTGTGGGAAACGACTGGTAATATTGTTTTTCATAAAAAACAACTCATCACAAATGGCTGATATTCCAGAACCTAGCAATCGAAATGCTGGAAACCCTCCAAACCCATCTGCTCCGCCTAATATTCCAGATCTGGCTGGAATAATGACAAATCTGGCCCAGGGCCAGACAGTCATGCAAGAAACGATGCGACAACTCGTACAAACCCTCCATGGCGGTGCACCAACCCATTCAGGACTGCAAAGTATTTAAAGAAATACCCGTTTACCTTCTTCACGTACTAGGCATACTGATTCATATCGTACTGAGGAATCTGAAGATTTTTCTTATCAACCTGGACGAACTTCGTCAGTGCGGGCCACAGATACTGAACAACGTATCACTCTCTCTCCAGAAAGGACTAGTGCGCTAGAGAGGTTAAGCAGGGTATCACCTTTTGATCGATTAGGACCTAGAAGGAGTAGAAGTCCTCCTAAAGTCGCATCGAGGAGTTTTCGACGACCATCAGATTTAAGGGAAGGATCTGCCCAGTCACGACCAGCTGTTCGTCAAGATAGATCCCAGGAAGCCACATTAACTCGATCAGCTTCTCGAACTAACAGGCCCGAGGAAGTAAATGATGCATGGAAAGGCTCTATTCAGAGGCTGGAGGATAGATTAGGGGAAATGGCTAAAGCCAAGAACCCTCTACAATGAACTTTTGTTCGAGGAACACCTTTTGTCCAGGCCATTATAGATTTTCCAACACCATCAAAGTTCAAAGCACTTGTTGTGACCCCCAAATATGATGGAAAGACAGACCCTGTCCTTCATATAGAAAAATACCAAGCTATAACCGACATCTATGCTGTTCCAGATGAGATGAGATGCAGAGCATTCTCGGGAACTCTTACCGGATCTGCTCAAATGTGGTATAATAATCTTCCTCGGGGTAAGATTTCAACTTTTCTTCAACTGGCCGAGTTATTCATTGGGAATTTCTGTTTTGGGGAAAAGTCTGTTAAATGAGTAGCACATTTGTTAAGTGTTAGACAAAAGGCTGGTGAAAGTACCAGAGATTATATAACTCGTTTTAATGACTATGAGGAAAAGACAGCGATTACTGCCTTGATGAATGGACTACTGCCCAACAAGTTGTACCACACTTTAGCCAAAGATCCACCAAGAACTATGTCAGACCTGATGCGAAAAGCGTCCAAGATTATGAATGCCGAGGAGGCTATGGTTGTGAAGAAGAATATGGATGCCAAAGAAACCAAGGTGGAAGGTGATAAAGCTAAGAAGAAAGAGCATAAGAATAATGGTAATGACAAACATTCAAAAACAAGGTCAATTTGGGAAGTATTGAGGAAATTTGATAATTATACTCCTTTGAAGAAAGACATCAACCATGTTCTAGAGGAAATCAAGAACAACGAGGAATTAAATTGGCCAGAGAAAATGAAGGCAGACCCCGAAAGGAGAAATAAGGCAAAATATTGCGAGTTTCACAAAGATCATGGCCATATGACAAAAAATTGCATAGCTCTTCAGAATGAGATTGGAACACTCATCGGACGAGGAAAATTGGAAAACTATGTTGATCGAAAGAATGATAGAAGAAATAACGACCGAGCAAGAGAGAGGTCCAGATCTCCTCGTCGGGCAGAGGAGAACAGGAAGAGAGACCATGAAGTTGATCCAGAAGATGACCCCGATCTTCCCAAGAGACCAAGGCAGCCAGAACGTGAGGTATTTTCAATATGCTTTGGATCATTTGATTGTAATATTATTACAGGTGGATATACAGGAGGAGGAGACCTTACTGCCGAGAGAAAAGCTTACCTCTGTGAGGCTCAAGCTTGCTCATACATTCAGTGAATAAATCTAGCTGAGGAGGATCGCCCGAGAAAGGTGAACAAAGAGAAATTGGTCATTGGTTTCTCAAAGAATGACCTCACAGGTGTTCTATATCCTCATGATGACCCATTGGTGATCAAAATGAGGATGAAGGAGGTAATGATTTCAAGAGTACTGGTCGACAATGGTAGCTCGACAGACATCATGTTCTACTCGTGCTTCGACAGTTTAAATCTAAAGCTATCTCAACTGGAGCCTTATCATAGACCCCTCCTCGGTTTTGCTGGCGAGAAAGTATTTCCACTTGGGACGATCAAGTTGGATATATTCATGGGTACGTGGCCTGCTTGTCGAACAGAAAGAATACACTTCTTTGTGATGGATAAGAATGTTCAATCATTATACAATATCATCATGGGAAGAGTAGGATTGAAGAAGTTAGAGGCTGTACCATCTACGGTACATCAATGCCTAAAATTTCCAACAAATTTTGGGTAGGAGTTGTTAAAGGTGATCAGAAAGTAGCTCGGGAATGCTATTATTCATCTGCCGAGCAAGAGGAACTGGAGGAATCAAGGAAAAAGACTACTACTTATCAAGTGGATGAAGGGGCAGAAATTGAAACATTGGATCCTAGAGATGAGTCACAACTCGTGAAGGGTCAAGTGGTGGAAGCTACTAAAAACATCATTCGGGACGACGAGCACCCTGAACGAACTACTCAAATAGGTTCGTCGTTGGAAGCCTCACTAAAACAGGAATTGATAACTTTCCTTAGAAGCAGAAAGCAAACTTTTGTGTGGAGTCATGAGGATATGCCTGCGATAGACCCAAATTTCTTATGTCACGAACTCAATGTGAATAAGGAGATCAAGCCTGTGAAGTAGAGAAGAAGAGTATTCAGTCCCGAGAAGAATCAAGCTATACAGGAGGAAGTCGAGAAGCTCCAGAAAGCCTGCTTTATTGAAGATGTTAAATATCCTGACTGGTTAGCAAATATGGTGATGGTGAAGAAGAACAACAACAAATGGAGGATGTGTGTAGACTTCACTGACCTCAACAAAGCATGCCCAAAGGATCACTTTCCACTGCCCCGAATTGATCAACTAGTGGATGCTACCTCGGGACATGAGCTGCTGAGCTTCATGGATGCTTATTCTAATAACAATCAGATTAAAATGAAACCTGAAGACAGGGAGAGTACTTCTTTCATTACCCGTAGGGGAACTTATTGTTATAATGTTATGCCTTTTGGTTTGAAAAATGAAGGTGCAACATATCAACGGCTGATGAACAAAGTGTTTGCAGAACAAATCAGTTGCAATATGGAAGTCTATGTTGACGATATGCTGACGAAGAGCAAAAAGATGCTGATCATCTAGTTGACTTAAGCCAAACTTTTGATCAATTAGATAAATATCAAATGAAGTTGAACCCGACGAAGTGCATATTTGGAGTACGAGAAGGCATGTTTCTCGGATACATTGTTAATTAGCGAGGCATTGAAGCTAACCCTGAAAAGATCAAAGCTCTGCTAGGACTGCGATCTCCAACGACGAAGAAAGAGGTGCAAAGTCTTACAGGACGAGTAGCAGCACTCAACAGATTTGTATCGCGAGCAACTGATCGATGTCTCCCATTATTCAAGACACTCCGAAAGACTTTTGAGTGGAATGATGAATGTGAGAAGGCTTTTCAAGATTTGAAGAAATAATTGGGAGCACCTCCACTGTTATCCAGGCCAGTGATGGGAGGAAAATTATATTTGTATCTGCAGTGTCCGAGAATGCAGTCAGTTCGACATTGATAAGAATGGAGAATGGAGTACAAAAACTAATCTACTATACAAGTAAGGCCTTCCAAGGAGCAGAGATCAGATATCCAAAGCTGGAAAAACTAGCACTAGCATTGATCGAGGCAAGTAGAAGAATGAAGCCATACTTTCAAGCTCATACCATAGTAGTATATACTGATATGCCATTGAGGCAAGCCCTTCACAAACCAGAAAAGTCAGGAAGATTGATGTGCTGGGCAATAGAACTTGGTGAATATGATATAGTCTATGAACCCAGATCGTCGCTAAAAGGGTAAGCTGTAGCAGATTTTATAGCAGAGTTCACCTATCCTGATACCCCCGAGGAGAAAAATTTGCTCGCTGATCAACCTGTGGATGTTACAGGATCAACAAACACAAGCTCAGACCAACTTAGGTTGGTAAAAGGGCAAGTGGATGTTACAGGATCATCAAATTCGAGCCCAGACCAACTTAGGTTGGTAAAAGGGAAAGAAAAGATGATCGACGAAGAGCAAGAAATATCAGGGGAGGATGAAAGGAAACAACAAATATTTCACCGAGGAACTCTGTCAGATCAGAAATTTGAAGACGAATTACCTATATGGAGTCTGTATGTGGATGGTTCATCTTGCACTACATGATATGGCGCAGGGATAGTTTTGAGCAGTCTGGATGAGGTCGACATGGAATACGCCTTACGTTTCCAATTCAAAGCTTCGAATAATGAAGATGAGTATGAGGCCATGATTGCAGGTCTTAATTTGGCAAAAATTATGGAGGCGCAGCAGGTTATTGTCTTCAGTGATTCTCAATTGATCGTAAATCAAATGTTGGGGATATATGCAGCCAAAGGAGAATTAATGATCAGATATCATGCAAAGGCAAAGGAACTTGTGTCAGAATTTGCTGCTATTCAGTTGGTCAGAATACCAAGAATGGAGAATGCGAGATCAGACGCCCTAGCTCGATTAGCATCAGCTACTCGTACCGAGCTACGAAGAACAATCCCAATTGAAGTTTAAGCTGGTCGGAGTATAGATGACCTGACGATGAACTTTATTACCCTCGATTTAGGATCATCATGGATGGATCCCATCAGGGCATAAATTGAAGAAGGAGTATTACCAATTGATAAGCTCGCAACCAAGAAATTAAAGTTTAAAGCTGCTCGGTATGTATTAACTAACGGTATTCTATACAGACGAGGAATTATAGCAGGTTTGCAAAGATGTGTGCATCCCACCGAGGTGAAAGATTTGATTAAAGAGATCCATGAAGGGTCCTGTGGAGCCCATGTAGCAGGTCGGACGCTTTTGCAAAGGGTAATGACGCAAGGATACTACTAGCCGACGATGAGGGCTGATTGCATAGCCTATGCTAAGAAATGTGATAAGTGTCAGCGCTTCTCCTCCATCTGAAGAACTCCCCAAGAATTATTGACACCCATTACTTCCCCTTAGCTATTTTCCATATAGGGAGTAGATTTGGTTAGGCCACTGCCGGCGACCAGGGGAAGGTTTAAGTATCTCGTGGTGTCTGTGGATTATTTTACTAAATGGGTTGAAACTGAGCCTCTCATTGATATGACGTACGACAAGGTGTACCAATTTATTTGGAAGAACATCATTTGTCAATATGGTCTTCCTCATGCCTTTATCACAGAACATGGAAGACAATTTGATAACGAGGAGTTCGCTGCCTATTGTCATAAATCAAATGTTTTGAAGATCCACTCAGCACCAGGCCATCCTCAAAGCAATGGACAAACTGAAGTGACAAACAGAACACTGCTGAATGGCTTGAAGAAAAGACTAAGTGACGCAAAAGCAAACTGGATCAACGAGTTACAGTCAGTATTATGGGCTTATCGAACTACTCCCCGATTAGCAACTGGAGAATCACCATATATGCTGGCGTTTGGAAGTGAAGCTGTTATACCTGCCGAGTTGGGCCTCCCCACACACAGGGTACTGAATTTCAATTCCCCTGTCAGTGACTTAATGAGAAGATTGGATTTAGACATGCTTGAGGAAGTTAGAGAAGATGCAGCCATCAGGAATGCTGCATACCAACAACGAACAGCTTTGTTCTACAATAAGAGGGTGAAGAAGTGCGACCTGAAAGAAGGAGACTATGTGCTAAAGAAAGTAATTCAAAAGCACAACAAACTGGAGGCAAACTGGCATGGACCATACCGAGTTACAGAAGTTGTTCGACCAGGAACCTACCGAATAACAACTTTAGAGGGAGAGGAGTTTAAGAATGCATGGAACGCAGAGCACCTGCGCAAGTATTATCAGTGATGTATGTTCTCATGTAACGCAGTTCCGACAATATGAATAAAATGAAGATATTCTGCCAAATTCTCTCCTTTTATTGAAAGTTTTTCGGGGAATACTCGTGTTACACACTACTCGACAAAACTCGGATTACTCAAATTTCTTCTCGAAAACGCCAACTAAGGTTGGTCGAGAAACAACTGTATTCCTCCGGGAAGTAAAACTATGTATTCCTCCGGGAAGTAAAACAATATATTCCTAAAAATGCCAACTTATGTTGGTTAGGAAGTAAATGTATTCCTACGGGAAGTAAAACTATGTATTCCTCCGGGAAGTAAAACAATGTATTCCTACGGGAAGTAAAACTATGTATTCCTAAAAATGCCAACTTATGTTGGTTAGGAAGTAAATATATTCTCGAAAATGCCAACTAAACTTGGTCGGGAGGTAAAATTATTCCAGAAAGTGCCAAAGCTCCTCGTAGAGGAAAAATCCACTAACTATGGCTGGTCGGGGATAAAAACCCACTAACTGTAGTTAGTCGAAAAGGAAAATTTACCGAACTTGGTTGGTCGGAAACATTTTATGAATACGAGAAAATGATCAAGCAAAATTATTGATACTCGTGACTTTTTAAAATTATTACTAAGTTGGTCGAGAAACAACTTAGTAAGTTGGTCGAGAAACAACTTAGTAACTTTTTAAAATGACTACCACAAATTCAAATTACTCAACAATAAGTTGGTCGACAAATAACACAATATTGTTATATTTTTAATAGATACACATGCACAAATGTAAAGTGTTACAAAATAATAGCAGTCAAGATTTACAAATAAAATTATTTCATTAAATGTAGAACATAATACATCAGGAATGAAATATAAGTTTATTACATCAATACTCCCATTCTATTGGTTTTTTCCCCTCTGCTTTTGAAACAGGTTCCTCGCCAGCAGGCGGATCATTTAAAGCAAGAGGAAAATTTATGAAGTTAAGATCCTTTAACATCCTGATATTCATCACGGATGGTCGATCCAGTAGATGCTCAGGACGAGATATCTCCACATTGGAATGCAAATTGTAATCGCCGAGGTACTTGGAAATTAAACACCGAGGGATGGCCCGAGCAGGGAACCAACTCATATCTAGATTGAATGGTGGCACGGGTAGGTCGAGCAACCCAGGATTATGGTAATCCCACAGGTAATGACCCTGTTCGAGTTACAGCACACCTAGGGCATTCAGCCATCCCTGTTTGTAGCCCTCATTATTTGCGTTCTAGATACGATCGTCCAAGTGGAAAAGAGCCTCGTTGTAGCCAGCCATCCAGAACTTCCTGGGCTGCTTATGAAATTGATAGGTCAATCTTTCCAGCTGCTCGTGGAGGTTTTTGATGAAGAGTTCTTTATTCTCCAAGATATATTTCTGCGCTGAAGGCTTCTCTTCCAGGTCCCTGATTTTCTTAGACATCTCAGTCAATGCCTGGTTCTTCGCCATCAGCTGGAAGGCCTGGTTCTCTAAAGCAGATTGAGTCCTCTGTTCCTCGACAGGAATCCGAGTAGCTCTTGCTCATCCTCGAGGATCTCTTGCTCGTCCATGAGAAGTAGAAGGGCCAGCTCTCTTCAAGGTCTCCAATTCGTCCCTCAAGTTGGCGTTC
Organism: Sambucus nigra; assembly: GCA_949130495.1. Lineage (NCBI taxonomy): Eukaryota > Viridiplantae > Streptophyta > Magnoliopsida > Dipsacales > Adoxaceae > Sambucus > Sambucus nigra. The sequence continues at coordinate 229,996,911 of OX422224.1, forward strand.
TCGACCTCCAAGAACGAGAATCCCTCGTCAGTCACTGGGATCAAAGCATTTGAGGTGGAGGCAGCAGATTTTAATTGAGATACTTCTCTTTGCAAGTTGTTATTTTCTTGCTCCAACAACTCGGCTATTTGCCTGTGCTCCTCGACCTCGGCTTTCAACGTTCTCTCCCGCACGTCGTAAGCAGCAAAACGCTTCTCATATCCCTTATCGACAACGATTTGCTGATACTTTTTCTCGTACCCCTCGTGCAAGAGGGCAGTGGATTCCTTATATTATTGTTGAAGGTCTTCAAGAGTGCCTTGGAGATCCTCGATCATATTATAATAAGCTACATTATTGGCCACCGCACGATCAAGAAGACACTTCAGATATTGGTAAGCTTCAATTGCCTGTTCCGAAGCATCTTGGCCTAGGATGTCGACGATTTGTGCTGCACTCAGATTTGTGTGACCAACCTTAAAGTATTCATTGCATTGCCGTAACAGCTTTGTATCATGAGCAGACAGTAATTCCATCCTGGCCAGAAACTAGTAGAGGAAGAAAAAGCAATAATCAATAAGAAGTACAAACAGAGCATGAATAAGAGAAACAACAGTATGCATAAACAAAAGTTCAAATTTTATTATATCATAAAGTTTAGAGTACATGTTCAGGGTTACATTTGACAGGGAGCAATAAAATAGAAAGAAACCCGAACAACTCTACACCTTTTCCTTGTCTCCCAAAATTTTCTCGGGAGGCTGGGACGAGGAGGTAGGTTGCTCGGAGGGAACAGAGAGTTGCTCGGGGAGCGCTGGCAGTTGCTCGGATGAAGTAACGAGTTGCTGAAGTTCCTCCTTAGCAGGCTGGATGGCTGGGGGATGAGAAACTTGATCTCCCATCACCATGGAAGGCTCCTCAGAGGCATCTTCGCCCTCTTCTTCGTCTTCAGGAGTTGGAGGGGGACCAGGGATGTGTCACTGGAAGAGCTCAGAAGTTTCATCAACCTTCATCTCCTGAAGAGCTGCGACCCACCCATCTCTAAAGTATTTTAGGCTGCCACATTCGACTTGCGACATCATGGCAGCCAAGCCTTTGTTCCACCCCTTATCCCAGCCAGCGCTGAAAGATTTCTTCACAGCCGATTTCCTCTTTAACTTCTCTGAGGAAAGCTTCTCGGACAGAAGATTTTCAGCAGCCTTCAGTTTATTTTCAGCTTCTTCCTTCTACCGACTTACTTCCAGAAGCTGACCCAATTTTTCCTCAGTAATCTTGAGTTTATCTTCAAACTCCTCAGCATTCTTGAGCTTCCTCTCAAGCTCCTTATTCTTCTCCTCCAGACTATTTAATTTTTTCTCCAACTCCTTGGAGACTTCAATAACTTGAATTTTTTCCTGCTCGGTTGAGGCAAGTTTCTTCTCCCAAGCAGCCTTGTCAGCATCATGCTTCTGACGAGAATCTTCCAAAGATCGCGTCAGACCCATCAGAGCTTCCTCTACACCAGACGAGGAGCTGGAAGCTTTAATAGCTTCATCCTTCTTCAAAATTGTGTTAAAACAGCTCACCAACTGTGAAAAGAAAATGAAAGCAAGTCAGAGAGAGATATAACAAGGGAAAGATGAAAAGTTCAAAATAAAAGGACTTACAGAAGCAATGTGGTGAGCTGCCAATGAGGTAACCATGTCCCGAGAAAGGTTTTCTTCAATACCTTGGATCTCGGGAATGATCCAAGTCTTCACCGAGCTCATGGCAGAGATCGGGGGAACAAAAGTGGGAACTCCACTGGTCGGGGGCTGAGAGATGGTGTCAGCCAAATTAACCGAGGAGCTCTTCTTCAGCCTCCTCGGAGGAACATGAATAGTTTTGACCAAGGAAGAACTCTTGGTCGGTGATATGACAATCACCTCCCCTGGAGCAGCAGCCTTGCTCGGAGCCATTGGGAGCTTCTCGGCAACCTTCACAGGAGCAGCAGGAGGGGCTGCATCAATTTTCTTTGTCCCTTCTGGGACATCGTGTTTACTTCTCTTTGCCTCTCCAGCACCAGAGGCAGGTTTCTCGAAGAGAGTAGGAGGTCTTCTTTTCTTCATCCTTTCACTTAAAGGAACGTGTGACTCAGGCGAAGAATTGGTAGAAGCTGGTACTGGCTCTGCGTCGCTTATCACTGGACGAGCAGTGAAAGAAGTTGTGTAACTCTTGTACTGAAGCAGATATGAAGCTGACATAACGTGCTCGTCGGCAACAGTCTGATGCAAACTCCAGATAAGTTTTAAGTGCCTTATATTAATGTCTGCCTCTTTTGGACACTTTCTTTTGTTGTCAACTGCAAATAAATAAAAATTAAATATATCAGTGGCACATTTTATCAAACATAAAGGAAGCATAATCTCAGTATAAATAAAATGAAATAAAAATAACCTATCCCATTGCCATAAGGAGGGCATCTGGGACCCTGATACACTTCATCTCTAGATAAAGGAGCATGTTGCCAATTTTTTATAACAACCCCGTGCTCAAAATAGTCCCTATTGGCATCTGGGAGATTGACTACTAAAGCTCTATTTATAAACCTAGTTTTTAAATAAAAAGTATTATCGCCCACCGCCCATCTATAATAAAACATGATTTCAGGAATTCCTATACGGGTTCCATGTATTTGATTTAATCTATAAACACCATTAACTATTCTCCATGTGTTGGGGGCTATTCGTGCAGGAACCACGTCAAAGTATTGACAGAATTCCAGGCATAGAGGGTTTGGGGGAAAAGAAAATCCACACTCAGCAACAAAGAGACTGGGGAACCAATGTCCCTCAGCCAAACAAAAATAATAAGAAGGTTCAGAAAGTTCCTCCAGAACAACCCATGAAGGAATAGAAAAATCAGAACAAAATTTATCAAGAGATTCAACAAGGTAAACCATGATGAATAAAGGAAATGAAGAAGAAGGAAAAAGATCTTACAGAAAAAGAAGGGATCTGTTGACAACGAACGATGGAAGAGATGAGTGCACAGGAGAGAAAGAGACGATGGAAAACTCGAAGATACAAATTTGAAAAAGTAGAAGACGATGGGATTTTATGCAGCGTTTAAATACTTTGCCTTGGGAAACGGTAAAGTTAATGATTACAAAAAAAAATGATTACGCTACCGGCGGCTAGAAGGATAAAAAGTACGCGGATATCGAGGCGGTTATAAAAATTCAAAAAAGCCTGATTCTACAAATTTGGAAGGAAAAATAAATACAAAGGAAACACTCCTAAATTTCAGGATAACCATTTAAGACCGCCAGACATCGAAAAAGAATGTTCCACACTCCTCAAATTTCGAACTATGAAACATTGAGGGCTTCTGTTGATACCAAATTTAGTCTGCTGACATGGCTCAATTGGATGAAGACACGTGGCAATAATAAACACTTCCGAGGAACTCAGACGCTCTGAGGAACCATGCTACAACGAGGAACACTTCTTCCCCGACTAACTCAGACGCTCCGACTTACAAGAACTCTCCGAGGAACTTTTGAGTACCGAGGAAATTAGGCGGTCCGAGCAGCTTAGGCGGTCCGAGCTGCACCTCGAACAAAGCATTAATAGCAGGATAACCAACAGTTTGACTGTTCATTAAATGCTTATCATTCAGATGTATACACTTAAGGGGCATTTAATACATTACCCTTTCATATGTACACCATTTAATGTATTACCCTTTCACATTACAACCTCAGTGCTATAAATACATTGTATTACCCTCATTATAAGGGGACCGGAATTTCTTGGTTGAAATTGTAATCGAGAATTCCCAAACAGTCATCAATAGCAGAAATAGTGGACGTAGGCCATTCTTATAAGGCTGAACCACTTTAAAACTTCTTTATCTCATTTATTTTATCTGTGATTAAATAATTAGATACAATCTAATTTTTTACATCAACACTAGACGTCCTTTTTTTATCCTTAATCAACCTCTCATCTTCATACTCTAACTCGAGTCTGATGTCCTTGTTCATTGTATTTCAAAACCTGTTAACATCTTGGATCACAATGAGCCTCCTTATGGAAGTATTAAGACCATTAATGAAAATGAAAATCTTCTCCATCTCATCTCCACTCACATATAGATCATAATCTAAAAAACTCTTAAACTTGAACGCATACTCCTCAATAGTCATCTTCCATTGCATTAAGTTTTGAAACTCATACCTCTTACCATCATGGTATGCCTCTAAAGGTAGCAGTTCAAAAATGTTGCTCAAAAGTCTTCCCAAATGCCAGCCCGTTTAGACTATCTTCCTACATGTTCACCACTTATGAGCCTGGTCCGTGTAATAGAATGTGTCCACTCATACTTTGTAAGATGGAGATATATCAAGGACCTCAAATATGCTTATGACACACTGCAACCACTCATCTGCCCCTTTAGTCCCGGTAGTACCACTGAACGTAGGTGGACTGAATTTCCTAGACTCCTTAAGAATATTTGCAATCCTACTTCTCTCTGTCCAGCTACTATTACTGGCCGAGTGTTGTTGTGAGAGAGAATCAACTAACTATCTCACTTCTTGATTCACTGCTTGATACTTAATAAATAAGGAATGTAAGTGAACACTCCGACACTTACAAAACCTATGCTCTGATATCAAGTTGTGCCGACCGGAATTCGAGTATCAATACAAGGAAATCCCCTTTTGAAATAAACACTTGACTTATTGATTTGCATCGATGAATATATTTAATTCAATTAATGAAAGGATTTCCAAGTTATAAAATTCATAGAAACACTTGAAATAAAAGAGTCTTGCACTTTCGTTAAATTATTACAATCTCATTAAAGTACTTGCATTAAATTTAATGATATAAACCATTGTTCAAAATTAAATTACATAATTAAAATTACTAGTGACGAAGCTCTAATTTTGTTTACAACTCTCCTTTCCTTTGTCGTTATCCTTATCATTTCCTCTACCAGAAGTAGTGTGTGTGTGTGTTGGGGGGGGGGGGGGGGGGGTAGAAAATGGCGGGGTATGAGCATACGCACAATAGGAGAAATTCTAGTAGTGTATATATCATTCAAAGAGATATATATACATATAAAATGTATTATATAAATTTTTAAATCATCCTTTATTTGATTAAGTGTTCTCATGGAATATGTATCGTAACCATGCAATGTGCATTATGACCATGCAAGCCTGGCAATCCCACTCACACTTAATCTTTCTTTTAATACTACTCGTATCTCGTTAATTTAATCATTAATGTACCTTCACATTTTCCAAGTTGTTTCATAAACTTGCCTTCATATTAATGAGTACCGTGCTCAAAATCATATTTTAACTTTCTTAATTTGGGTACCAATCCCATGTATGTTTGTGGCCTTTCACCGACTGCCATATTAACGCAATATGCTCGTGATCAGTTGTCCTTGGTCTAACCATAAGCCACACTCTAGGGCTCCGGGACCTCCTTAAATATCCTGGTTACCTATGAGTTTCTTTTACTTATTACGTTATTGTAACCTTTATTCTTTCTTTCTTTTCAGCATTTAATATGTTTTCCTTTAATTCCTTTTATCCACCGGTGAGGCTAAATACCCAGGATGAGACTAGTCTCAACACTTAATTTCCAAGTTTCACACTTTATCAAAAGTCCGTTTTCATTTAACTTTAACTCGGTATTTCATATTAGAAAACAACTTTATTTATCATTCCTTGTGAAACTTAACCTTTTAGTTCAAATAGTCAAATTATATACTTTAATGTGCTTTTCACTATTCACATGCATTTGTAAACTTTCATTTTATACATTGTGACAAAAATACTTTACAGAAACATGAGTTTTCATCACATAAAATCTAATTCTTTAACTAGAGTTCTTTAGTTTGGAGAATATAATAATACCAACTTTCACATAAAATGAAACTTTTGTAATAAAACATTAATTTTGCCATTTCAAGACTTATATTTCCAACTTGGTATACTTGCACTTTTTAACTTGTTTCTTATTATTTTATGTGTTCATATTACACCATTTTATACTTTTACCCCCAAACACTTTATTACTTTCATTTTTAGTTCATTAGTTCATGATTTTTAAGGGTTTTCTTTACATAAATTGAATCATTTCATGTGATTAACATTATAAAACTATCAAGTTTACATTTCATTTTCAAAATCTCATTTTGATACACTTTCAACATATTTAATCCATTTATCACACAACATAAGTTCATGTTCAGGAAAATGAGGTTTAATGCCAATAAAACCCAACAAATAAATTCTATTATTTCCTCATACCTTTAATATAACATTTTATCACGAATTAAACAAGTTTAACATGATTCGTGTAAGCAATAGTTAACTTAGCAGTCTGAATTTTTATACTTCTTTCAGGATTTAACTTTCATCCATTTTAGTCACATATTTTCCAAAATAATATCATATGTAGTGACAATAGGCATAAATAAACATGTGAATCATATATATAGCATGCTATCATTCAAATTTGAAAATAGTGTAGAACCTCTACCTCTTGAAGATAATACCTTTGAAGAAGAGGGAGTAAAGAAAACCCAATAAGCTTTAACTTTTTGAACTTCAATTCTTCTAGAAATCCTATTCTACACCCAAAATAATACCTTTGTAATACTTGAAAACCCTTGACAATGGAAGGATAATTACGTGGTATATTATGAGTGAACTATAGAGAGAATGAGCAAGATTTTTCTTAGTGAAATTGGTGGAGATAATGAGTATTTTTTAATAGACTTAATATATATTTTAACTCTGAATAAATGGAAGACATGGGGTAGGTGACCCATTATAACCCACCCTAGATGACCCATACACATCTAAAAATGATCCCACCCATTATGGGTTTCCTCTCCACTACCTAAAGAGTCCAAAGTCTGCTAGAAAATCCACCCAAAATCACCCCTCAAACTTACACACTCGACTGTCCTAAAATAGACGAAACTACCCATTATTAATCTTTCTGGATCGATCCAGAATCTATTTCGGGTCGATTCGAAATTCATTTTTTTTATTTTAAATTTATCTTAACTCAAGTTTACAAGCTTAAAAAGTTTACGCAATACGAATTTCTAAACATTTAAACTCTTTGTTATTTTATAAAATCGATTGTTACAATTACGATTCACGCGTGACTGATACAAGACCACAAGTGGATTCTCTTCGTAGTGGTATAGTTAGGCGCCATTCTAGCACATTATTGTATTTGGGTAAACACTTCATTGAGATCCTAATAGAGCACTAATTAGACCTTAGGAACAATAATGAGGCAGATACCAAAATGGATTCTATGTTATCGAATAAGGTTTGGGAGTTTATAGGCTTGTTGGATAGGATAAAACCCATAAGGTGAAAGTATATCTAGAAGAAGAAAATAGGTGTAGGTAGGAAGGTGGAAACTATCAAGGAAAGGCTTGTTTCAAAGGGTAATACTTAAAAAGAGGGGATTAATTATGGGGAAACCTTCTAACTAGTATCCATGCTAAAGTTTATCCAGCTTATTTTATCCATTGTCGTTCATCTTGATAATGGTATTTGGAAATTAAACATCGAGACTATGTTCTTGACCGATAGTTTTGAAGAATGCATGCATATAATGAAATTAGAAGGATTCATTCAAAGTGTATAGGAACGAAAATTGTAATCTTAAAAATCCCATCTATGCACTTAATAAAGCATTGAGGTTTTAGAACATCCAATTTGAGTAGGAAATCACTTCTAGTTTTGATAAAAGCCCGAATGAAACTTTTGTCTATAAAAAGCATGGAGGAAATGCGATGGTGTTTTCGGTACGTTATATATTTTTCTTATCGATAACTCCGTGGGTGTATTATATAGTATAATAGTATGGTCATCCAACTAGTTTGATATAAAGACTTAGGAGAAGCTAGTCACACCCTTGGGATCAAGCTTTTACATAATTAGAAAAATTGGATGTTGGGGCTATCCTAAGATACTTATATCATTGATGTGCTCAGATGATTTAGCACATGGTATTCTAAGAAAATAATTTGTCCTTTGAATAATGGAATCACTATGTCTAAGAATCAGTGTCATAGGACACTTATTCAGGTAAAGAGGATGAAGAATACAACTTATATGCTTTGGTGGTGAGTAACCTCATGTATAATATGCTATGTACTTGACCATATATATATATATATATATATATATTTTCACCTTGTCATGATCATAAAATTTTACTGCAACCTAGGTGAGGAACACTGATTGCAATATATCACATTCTTTAGTACCTAAAAAGGATTAGAGATTATGGAATGGTTTCATTTGTTGATAGTCTTGTACTTTTAGGTCATATAGCTATACTTTTAGGTCATATAGACTCAGATATTCAATCAAATAAGAATCCACGAAATTAACCTCTGGATATGTGTTTACTCTAGATAGTGGATCCATAAGTTTGAGGAGTATCAAGCAATCATGTATTATTGGTTTGATCACGGAATCCTAATATGTTTCCACTTCGGAGGACGCAAAGGAGGTTTTTTGGTTTTTGAACTTCCTAAGTGATTTAGGTGAAGTTCCTTTAATGAAGTTGGCTATTGGATTTTACTATGATAGTAGTGTACCGATTGTTAACTCGAAATAACAAATAACCCATAAAAGGTATAAGCACATCGAGCCCAAATATCACTTAATACAAGAGATCATGCCAAGCGCCAACGTCATCATGACCATTATTAAATCTTAAGACAACATGATAGATACTTTTACGAAGATCTTTCTAGCGATGGCGTTTGATAGTAATATAAAGGGAATGAGTATTATATCTATATGCACACATGTTTACGACGAAGTGGATTATTGTTAGGGTTTTATTTTTAAAACAATGTTTATGACATTTATTATTTATTAATAATGAATTATTATCTCATTTTGAAATATGAACCATGTTTGTGAGAATGACTTATATGTATTTAAAATATATTACATATGCCCATCAATTGTTCTAAGTAGGAATTCTAGTTCTGGTATAATTAAATTGTTCACAACCTATATTGGGAGTTGTCATTCTATTATTAATAATGCGTGTAAAACCTTACCACCTGATCTTGACTATGGGAACCTATTTAATAGTTGAAGAACTTATCTTATAGTTCAAAGAATATTTTATAGGTACATCAGGAATGTATTGAAGATTACCATGGGTGAGACTCGAGTCTAGGTGCTGACTAGATTAGACTTGCATAATCTCACAGTTTGCAAAGATTGCATAGATTCATAATTCTAAGGATTATGATGATTATAATACTTACATAACCATTACCTTTATTTGTTATGGTTGATATTCAATGTATTGGTTCAATAATCTTTATAGATTAGAAAATCATTATGTGCATATATCTAAATTCATATTTCGATGAATCCACATCTAAGAGATATTCTCAATTATGATACTCACTTAATAAATTTATATATATTGATTTAACCAGTAAGTTAAGCTGGTGAATTTATATATAGTAGAATATCAAATAAGATAGGTGTGAGATTAAGGTTTGACCAAACTATTGGTGATGTTTTTTTGGAAAATTTGACTAAACTATTGGTGATGTTTCAGAGTATGGTAATGGAGTTTAAGCTTATGGTTAGGTTTTTGCTATCCTAAGTAAGAGTTTGGCTTTGATTTTAGGGATTTAGGTGTACTAGTTCGGGATAATTTTGAATATGAAAATTCTGAACTCTGAAAACACTTTTTGAAAATTGGGGGTCAAAACTTGATTATTTTTTAAAAGGGGCATTTCACTTGAGCTCTTAAGAAATGCATCCCTCACTTTGAAATAATTTCAAAGTCAAAGAATAGATTTTCACTAGGTTTAATGGATTTTTCCAAGGTTTTGGTCTATACATGATATGATACACATAAGAACTTGGTTCTTTCGATTAGTTCGAGGTTTGTGATGGTCTAGAAATTATTTTTGATAAATAATACAAAAAATGGTGCATAAAATAATGGATTACCATATTTAAGAGAAAAAAATATAAGTTTTTTACTGCTAAAATGGTGGGTTTTACTATAGGTATTCATGGGGTTTTTATAGGGTGGTCTAGGGAGAGATGATTGGAGGTGAAAATATGTGGATTCTTCCATTATCCAAGAAGATAAACACGGTGTTACAAGGGGGTCACATGTGTGGGGGTATTTTCCATATGTTTTTTTGGTCTTATGTACTTATTTGGATGCATTATTGGTAGGGGAGAAAGTCTAATTAATTTTATTTCGATTTTAGTCCATGAGGAATTTATTTTAGTATTTATTTTGTATTTTCTTTGAATAATTTTTATATTTATGGGGAATTTGTGTAATTTCATGAAATGTTAAGGGTTGGGGTGGTAAAATTAAATTAATTGAGGTCTATAGGTTTAATTTGATATAAAGTTTGGTTCTTGGGGTAAAATGTAGGTCAAGTTATACTTCTTCAAAGGTTTATAGGGGTATTTTGGTAATTTTATATCCTTAGGGGGTACTCATGTAATTTAGAATTTTTTTTGGGTTTTATGAGTAGTTTCAACTTTGTTGGGGTGTTTTTGAATTTGACTAAGGTATATAGGGGATATAGGGCAATATATGGCTAAACTTATTATCTATCGACCATTCTAGGGTTTCATTGCTACGCGAGTATTAGATTCTACCTACCTAATAAAAAATTCATCCTCGTATTTATTTACAAAAAGGTCAGGATGTTGTTTCTTCCTAGCTTCCTCTGTTCCTAAGTGGTTTCCTGCTGATTCTGGTGCTCTTAGATAACTTTTACTAAAGGAACTTCTTTTCGTCTAAGACCTTTGACCTGATGGTTTAGAATAAAAAAATGCCTAGGCTCAAATAAAAAAATATCTAGGCTCAAACATCGTATCAATCCAATATTAAATGAAAAAATTATGATCGTACGATGTTTGAAATAGAAAGAAAGTCAAAGACCCTGGTCAAACCAAAAGTCAAACTCCATGACTCGGACACTGTTGAAATATTTTTTGGCCCAAAATATAGGTCGCATTGATTCTTGCATTGCATCAATATGTGGTCGTATATGAAGGTTATGGAGTCCGAGGTTTCATTTGCAAATATTGGATACTAGATTGATTAAAGGGTTATGTATTTTTTAGGCCATTTATTTGAAAAAACCCATGTTAAGTTTAATGGTGAGATAAAGATTGGCTTTGTTTCTTTAGAGGTGAGGGGTCCAAATCCCCCAATCCCAAATCGTTATTCTCTCGCGCATCCAAGTTACGCACGCCAAGGGCGCATGGCTCCCATATTTTCTCCTTCTTCCCCATGCTTAGGACCTATCCCCCTTCCCTTTATCTTTTCTTTTGTTTCCCCTAATTCATCCCCTGTTTTGTATTTCTCCCTAGATTTTTCCCCACATGCCTTTGTTTTTCATTCTTTTTACTTCCCCAAATATTCTTTCCCTATTTCTTTATTCCCATCAGTTTTTCACCACCATTTGCTTTTCAATTTTTTTATTTCTCATACAATTTCTTATTGTTTTTAGTCGAGGTTCTCTTCCACCCACAATTCCTTTTTTCTTCTATTGTTTTATTTTTGTGCCCACATTTGGTTTTAATAAAGCCTTATATATTTCTCTCACCCCCACAATTCCATCGATTTTTGAATTGTATATATGTAGTAGATTTGTATAGGGAGAGAATTTTAGAAAGCTATAATTTTGTAAAACCAAAAATATTTTTTCTTGTATTTTATTTTTGAATGCGCGTGAGATTATTTATGTGCAAGTTTGGGAGGAACTTTGTACTGATACTCAAGTTTTGGACTCAAAATTTTGAATGTTAAATTTTATTAATGAAAATTATTATTTTATCTTTTAATAGTTGTGTTTCAAATATGATGCTAATGTAGTTTTATTACTAGGAATTGGTGAACTTTATCTTGATTAATGAATTTTGCATGTTAGTTTAATTCAACAGTAATTCTCAATGCTAGTTAACTAAAATAAAATTCGGTATTCACTAAAAACGATGCGAGAGTGTGTTTTAAACCTTCAAAATTCTTTGACAAGTCATATTTTAAGAATTTAAATGTGTAATTTTTTATGGATTATACTGACATTAAACTGTTTGATGTCTCATGTTTAAGTACAAACTTTAAAACATAAAATTGGTAACTTTAAGGGAATAAGGATTTAAGGCTTTTAATTTAAGAGACGTTAAATAATTTTGTGAACATTTAATGTGATTTTTTCCTAAATTTACGTGGACAAAGTTGATGTATTTTGTGTTATAAATTTGGGGAATATGGAATACAGTTATTGTGTGATTTTTATTAAAAGTTATGAACAAATCCAACTATAACACCCCATATTTTTAAGCTTTTTATATTTAATTAATACGACGAATTTAAATTACTCGTGTGTCGTAATTTAATTGAATTAATTATTATAAGGTTATTTAAATATTAATGGGGAGAGTTAATGGCTAACATTTATGAAGAATAATTACGTAGTGAATAGTAGTAATTTATTTACGTCTAAATGAGTGATAGTGATGTAGTATAATTTTATCTCAACCGAGAGTCGCGAATAGACTATATTATGGTCGAGATAGGGACTTTTAGTAAAATAATTCGAATGACAATCCTGAATGCACAGTTGATTCCGAATAGGATGAGATAGTTGAAAAAGAGTATCCGGGGGTGATAAATGGATCTTGGGACATTTTTAGGCATAATCGGGCCCACATGGGGGTGTTGGTCCATTTTAATTTGGCCCATAAGCTTAATTTCAGGATTAGCATAATAAAACCTAAGTTAGAGAGTTTGTGGCTGTCACAAATAAAAAATAAAAGACTAGTTCTATAGAGAAGAAAAAAGGAGAAAGTAGGGAGATTCTAGGGAGCCAAATCAAAGGAGATTACGTGTGTTCTTCGTCAAATCATCGTCTACCCCAAAGAAAATCAGACCCTACGAACCAGTACTGGCAAGTGATTAACTTGCTTTTAATTTAAATTGCAGTTTTCAATTCATATCGTAGTGGGTGGAATTGATAATCGTTTTTGGGTGGGATATCAGTGTAAACGGGTTTTTGTCGAATTTAACACTGGGTGATGATTAAATGCAAAATTTATGATGGGAAAAATGATTACCGATGTGAGAATCTGAATTCTAAGAGGACTCCCATAATTGATGTTATAGTATTTCAGATTTATTGAGATGAACTAGATGAACACAACCGAATGAAACCCTTGAAACCCAATTTGGGATTTATGTCTTTGGTTAGAATTAATCGTATAGAAAGGCTATTAATATGGTTAGGAATCATCTTAAATATGTTTGAGATGTTAACTATTATTGGGTTGAAGGAATAAAAGGGAAATAAAAACTCGAGTTGCAAGTCATTCGAACGACGTTGCAAGTCATTCCAACGACATTGCAAGTCGTTTGAATGACAGTGAAAGTCGTTCAAACGACAATGGGGAATTTCGGCAATTTCGTCCTTTTTAATATTTATGGCCTTAAATAAATTGTGGACTTTTAAGGTGAGTTAATTGGTTAAAATTATAGGATAAATTAGTACCTAGGAGCTTGATAATATGGTATCAAATATATTAAAGTTACATTAGGGTGTGAATCTTATGGGAGGAATTTATTGAGACAAATTCATATGTATTTAATTACGGGCCGAGTTAATGTGTCTGGGCATTTTGGTTGAGTGATACTATTTTAAAAAATTAATTAATGTGATATTAATTAAGCTAAGAGTCGGGGATTTGACTCAAATATTTTACGCTAGTGCTACGGAAATTAGGCACGGATTAGCCAGGTTTATATATATATATATTATTGTGTGCTCTATTAATATCAGTGTAAGATATTTTTATAATTACATACCCCTCTAGTGCTATCGTAGGAGGTTGCGTGATGTGGGTGAATCCTCTGACTAGTGAATGCAGGGAGAGTATAATTCCCAAGTCATAGCATCCAGTATTTAATGTTGTGATTCTTTTCGAGGCGAGACGCTTTGGGTATGATTCCTTCTTACACCCAGGGAACTATGACCGCCTCCGCTATGCTTATTGTTTATTACATGATTAAGCGTGAGTGATCCGTCTCGTGGTATTCGGGTTAGATTGAGTATACCTGGGATGATAACATCTTAGAGAAAACATCCGGTGAGTTATTACTCGGGAGGATGGATACTATGTACAACATGTGTGTGAATGTTTAGTATATTTATACGCATATAATAGTGCTAATATTTATATACGGGTGAAATACCTGGAGTGAAATGATATTGTTTATATAACTAGTGAAATTGTTATACAGTTATTTAAAGATGATTACTTAAGTTAATGTGAGAGATAACTTATAAATCATTAGTAAAATTACTCGGGCTAGAGTAAGGTGTCAGGAAGCGTTTATAACAAGACTAGTTAAACGGGGTAGTATAGCCAGGGGGTTATAAGAAAAAGCAGTAGGTGTGCACAATAGTTGAGGGGTGAGTATTATATCAAGTGAGTGCGACACTAGATTAAATATGAAAAGAATTAATAGATTTTAATTACTGCAAACTTAATCACTTTCTAAATATCTGCAAATATTTTTAAAAACCTTTTAGGTGTTTAGCCACTGGGACACTAGACTTGAGATTCTATTCCAGGGATACGCAACTGCGACATATGTGGATGTATGCAGGAGTTGGATTAGATGCATCATTTCTTCATTCCTAGATTAGGGATCTCATTTCAGTTATAGTTTCATTTAGGGCATGTTGCCCATTTACTTTCAGACTCAGTATTTGGACTGTTTATTTACCTGCTAAATTATTATGTTAGATTGGGATTTTTAGCTGATGGTTTATTCGACAAGTTTTTTAGTTATTTATTCAGTATTGTTTTAGACTCAGAGATTGTGTGCATGGTTTAGTTATTTTGATTCCGCATATATTTATCTATTTAATGAAAGATAAAATTTGGCACCAGTTTAATTAATTAATTAGGTGATTAGTAATAAATATGATTTTCGATAATGATGCTAAGAATGAACCAAATAGAAATCATGTTTTAATTTAGTGAAGGATGGATCGACCGATATTTAATTAAGCGGGGTGTCACAGATGGTATCAGAGCATCAGGTTCTAGTGTCCATATGATATGTATGGCTTATTATGATTTCTGCATATCGTTCTCTTGACAGGGAGACCTATTATTAGGATTGCGGCTTTTATCTTTACATGTTTGAGATATCGTGCTTCTGCTATTAAATTTTGTATAAACTGTGTACTTACAAAATTCGATCTGTTTTCAAATGCCTCTGAGGAGAGAGCAAGATGCTAGGACAGAAGCCAGGGATGAGGTAAGGGAGGCTCACTAGGAGCCACAGATACTGCCCCCACAGCCACCACCGGAGATGATGTCGACTACATAGGTGGTTGAGATAGTGGCCCACGTGGTCAATGCAGCTATGACAACTATGGACATTCATTTCCCATAGCCCCAACCGCAGCCGCCAGTGACACCGGTAATCTAGGACCAGCCAAAGCCATCCATATAGTAGAGAGTCAGAGAGACATTTCAAAAGGGCCACTCGCCCGAGTTTCAGGGTAGCTCTGATGTAGTTGAGGCATGTCAGTGGAAAAAGAACATACAACACCAATTGCGTATGGTTGAATATAGTGAGATGCAGAAGAAGATTTTAGCTACCTTTAGACTTGCTGGAGCAGCCTTACAGTGGTGGGAGTTAGTTACCATCATTGAGGAGAGGGATATGATGGCGATTATTGAGTTTTGAGTGTGATTTGACCGCAAGTATTTTCTTCCTATAGTGGAAATCGAGATACGGAAGAAGTTAAGCGAGGTGACACAGGGAGATTGCTTTGTGGCAGAGTATACGAAAGAGTTCACCCATTTGGCTAATTTTTATGCCAAATGAGGTGAGCAATGAGGAGCGAAAGAAAGCGAGGTTTATAGATGGATTAGCTTGGAGGATCTGGCAACACTTGATCGATAACCCAACATTGGTGATGTATACTAATGTCATCAATGCAACGCTATTACACTCTCCAGATCATCGCTTCTACATAAAAGGAAGCAAGCGAGGGGGTGATCCTAGTCATGAGGGTAAGGCAGATGGGGGTACTGTTAGTGGAGCATAGCAATAGCTTGGCAGGACTCCCGAAAGGGAGATTATGCCAAGAGATTCAGGTCTGGGGGTTATCGATCGGATATTCAGGGTTTCAGGCAGGGCCAACAGGGTCCTAACCACAACCAACAACAGGTTCCCCAGGGCAAGACCAAGGTAACAATTGGGGAGGCTAGTAGGGACGAGGCCACCAGGGCCAACATGAAGGATAACCTCGTCGGGGCCAACATGGCTAAGGACAGGGGGCATTCAGGGGAGATGTTTCATTTGTGGCCAAATAGGACATATGAATAAAGAGTGTCCATAGAGAGCTGTGAGACAACAACAAGGGGCCCAACAGGGGCAATAAGCACAGAGTCCTCCAGCAGCACTAGCCCCACAGCCATAGGGTAAGATGCATTATGGGCATGTGTATTCGGGACGTGCCTATGACACCAGCACCTCAGGCACCGCCAGCAGTTGAGGGTATGTTTCCTATTCATGGGCATGAGGGTAGGATTTTTTTATATGGGCGCGTCGCACTCCTTTGTTGCTACTAGATTTACAAGAGCAACCGATCTTTTAGAGACAATCGACACTCACCTTATGTGTGTAGAGTCACCGTGGGTAGTAGGTCGCTTATACACTCAGTATGTAGAGCTGTAGACATTATTATTAGGAGTCTGAGCTTAGTAGCGGACCTTATGGTGTTAGACATGGAGGGATACAATGTTATCCTATGTATGGATTGGTTGTAGGGGTACAAGGAAATTGTAGACTATTACGAGAGGATCATAGTATTTTCTATTCCAGTTCACGAGTTGTTCTTGGTGGCTATGCCTCTTCTCGAGGGAAGATTTCACACCCACCTATACTACATTGAGGAGGAGACCTCTAAGGAGGTGGTTATTCCAGTAGACTCTATTCCAATTGTGAGATATTTTGAGGATGTATTTCAAAAGATACCACGGTTACCACCCAGCCAAGAGATCTAGTTTTTTTTCAACCCAGCACCGTGTATGAGACCAATTGCTCGAGCACCGTATCGTATGGCCCCCTTTACAGATGCGAGACATGTGGGAGAAGATTCAACAACTATTGGGGCAGGGTTTCATTCGACAGAGTACATCGTCATGGGGTGCACCGAGGTTATTTATAAAGAAGAGGGATGGTTCAGTTTAGGCCTGTTAACGGATCGGATTCGGATCGGATCAGGCAAATCCAAATCCATATCCATTTATATTAAACAGATTCAGATCTGATCCGTTTATTAATCGGATCGGATCAGGCAAATCCAAATCCATATCCGTTTATGTTAAACGGATTCGGATCGGATCCGATTATCCGTTTATATTAAAACTTGATTTCTAACATTTTTATTTTCAACTCTTATTTCATAAATTTATTTTGCAAATGTTCCCAAAAAAACAGATAATGAAATAAAGAACTATTAGAATAAATATTTAAAATATTATTAAATACAATATATATTAATTTAAAATATTATATCTATCTATATATATATAGTCAACTCAACTCAACAAAGCCTTTTCCCAATTATTTGGGGTCGGCTACATGAATCCTATTTTTCCATTCCATTTTTTCGAGTGCAATATCTTCGGTTAAACCACATGACATCATGTCCTTATATATATATTTTTAATATATATATATATTAAAAATATTAATCAGATCGGATTATTAACGGATCGGAGTATATGAATCCAAATCCGCTCCATTTAATAAACGGGTAATCGGGTAATTGGGTAATCGGATTTTAGGCATGATCCATATCCGCTTAAATAGATTGGATTCAGATTCGGATAAAATCCGATCCATTGACAAGCCTAGTTCACTTCGCTTGTGTGTGGATTACAGGGAGCTGAACAAGGTAACGATATAGAATAAGTATCTGTTGCCGATGAACGATGATCTGTTTGATCAGTTGAGAGGTGCTGTGTACTTCTCTAAGATTGACTTGAGATCGGTATATCACCAGCTGTGCATTCAGGAGGAGGATGTTCATAAGACTGCTTTCCTATTGCGATACACGTTATATGAATTCAAGGTGATACCATTTGGTCTCAATAATGCACCGATAGTGTTCATGGATCTCATGAACAGAGTATTCAGGGAGTTCTTGGACCAGTTTATGATCGTGTTTATAAATGGCATTCTAGTTTACTCTTGTACTGAGAAGGAGCACGCGGAGAACTTGTATAGGTACACTTCAGGACCACCACTTTTATGCCAAATTCAAAAAGTGCGGATTTTGGTTATGGGAGGTACAATTTGTTGGCCACATTATGTCCAACAGGGGTATTACTATTGATTCGAGTAAGGTTCGATGGTGGGGAGTGGGTACAACCCACGACACTGATAGAGATCCACAGCTTTCTGGGGTTGGTCGGGTATTATCGCCACTTTATTAAGAGATTTTTAAAGATTGCGGGTCCATTGACTTAACTGAATCTCAAGCTTCTACCGTTTGTGTGGGTGATCAGTGTCATCTAGCCTTTGATGGGATGAAGGACAAATTGATGTCATTACCCATAATTGCATTACCTAGTAGTGGGATATAGTATTGGGTCTTTACAGATGCATCATTGTAGGGACTTGGGGGTGTATTATATCAGAAGGAGAGGGTCATAGCTTATGCATATCAAAAGTTTAAACCCCATGAGAAGAATTACCCTACACACGACCTTGAGTTGGCAGTAGTTGTGTTTGCTCTGAGGATATGGAGACCATATCTGTTGGGAGAACAGTTTACATTCTTCACGGACCATAAGTCACTTCAGTATCTCTTCACACAGAAGGATCTGAATATGAGGCAAAGGAGGTGGCTAGAATTCATGAAGGACTACCAGTTTGATATGTAGTATCATCCTAGTAAGGCTAACTTGGTGGTAGATGCATTGAGCCGGAGACCCACTAAGGAGTTGGTCGAGGTCTAGAAGGCGAAGTGGAGTGAGATTTAATAAGATGATGACATTGCCAAAGCGTGCATATAAATTTTAGATATCATTCTCGAGATTATTATACGGGTAGTGAAAGCACATGAGGAGGATCAGTACTGTTAGGATATGGTACGTCAGTTATTAGTTGTGGTTACAGAGTCGTACTCAATCAACTCAGAGGGAGGCCTACATTTTAATGGGAGATTAGTTGTGCCCGAGGATAAGGATTTGAGGCATGATGTTATGACTGACTCCCACGATTCGATATTTATGGTACATCCTGATGGGGATAAGATGTACCGGGACATGCGAATACAATATTAGTGATTAGGGATGAAGTGAGATATAACAGAGTTTGTCTCGAAGTGTCATACCTGTCAATTAGTTAAGGTAGACCACCATAGGACTTTAGGGATGTTACAGCCACTGGAGATTCCCGTGTGGAAATGAGAGAGCATTTTGATGGACTTTATTACGGGGATGTCGATGTCGCAGAGGGGTGATGACTCTATTTGGGTGATAGTGGATCGATTGACCAAGGTGGCCTATTTTTTACCAGTTCGCACCAATTTTGAGATGATGCAGTATGCGTAGCTGTTTATTATGGAGATAGTTAAATTGCACAGGGTACTGCTTAACATCGTGTCTGATAGAGACATGATATTTGTGTCTCACTTCCGGCAGAGCTTTCAGAAGGTCATAGGTAAAGACTTGAAGTTGAGTACCGCATATCATCCACAGATAGAAGGACAAACTGAGAGGGTTAATCAAATGCTTGAGGACATGTTGAGGATGTGAGTCCTAGATTTCAGAGGAGGATGGGAGCTATACCTTCCATTGGTAGAGTTTGCATATAATAAATCTTACCAGTTCACCATCGATATGGCACCATTTTAGGAGCTTTATGGGAGGCCTTGTCATTACCTCGCCTCCTGATTAGAGGTGGGGGACAATAAGTTATTGGGACCAGAGATGATATATGAGACTACTGCCAAGATCGATATAATTTGGGGACGTATTCGTATAACTCGGGATAGGAAGAAGAGTTATGTCAATGTAGACCGGAGACACGTTGAGTTAGAGGTTGGAGACCAGGTGTTAGTTCGGGTGTCTCCCATGAAGGGGGTCATGAGGGTTGGTAAGAAGAAGAAGCTAGCATCGATATACATGGGACCCTTCCATATTATTGAGAGAGTGGGGCCATTAGCATATAAACTGAGTTTACCGGAGCATCTTCAGCGAATACATGACGTGTTCCACGTGGCTTCGCTAAAGAAATATCAAAGGAGCGAGAGAACTTTTTGGTACGTTCCACTCGAGGAGATTTATTTGCATCCAGACATCTCGTATGAGGAGAGACCCATGGCTATTCTGGATCATAGTGAGTGTAAGTTGTGGTCTAACGTGGTACCACTAGTCAAAGTTCAGTGGGGACATCATAGTGTCGATGAGTCGACATGGGAGTAGGAGGATGACATGAGAGAGCAATATATGGAGTTGTTTACCGCAGGTATGAACTAATTTTAGGGAGGAAATTCCCTTGTAACGGGTGAAGTATGTAACACCCCATATTTTTAAGTTTTTTATATTTAATTAATTTGGCTAATTTAAATTACTCGTGTATCGTAATTAAATTAAATTAATTAGTATGAGTTTATTTAAATATTAATTGGGAGAGTTAATGGTTAATATTTATGGAAAATAATTACTAAGTGAATAGTAATAATTTATTATGTCATAACGAGTGATAGAGACGTGGTATTATTTTATCTCAACTGAGAGTCGGGGATAGACTATATTGAGGTCGAGGTAGGGACTTTTAGTAAAATAATTCGGATGATAATTTTGAGTTCATAGTTGATCCGGATAGGACGAGATAGTCGAAAAAGAGTACCCGGGGGAGGTAAATGGATCTCGGGGCATTTTTAGTCATAACCGGGCCACACGGGGGGTGTTTGGGCCATTTTAATTTAACCCATAAGCTTAATTTCGGGACTATCATAATAAAACCTAAGTTAGAGAGTTTGTGGCAGTCACAACTCAAAAAGAAAACCCTAGTTCTAAAGACAAGAAAAGAGGGAGAAAGTAGGGAGATTCTGGGGAGCCAAATCAAAGGAGATTAAGTGTGTTGTACATCAAATCATCGTCTACCCCAAAGGAAATCAGACCCTACAAACCAGTACAGGCAAGTGGTTAACTTGCTTTCAATTTAACTTGCTATTTTCAATTCATATCACACTGGGTGGAATTAATAATCGTTTTTGGGTGGGATATCACGTGTAAACGGGTTTTCATCGGATTTAACACTGGGTGATGATTAAATGCAAAATTTATGACGAAAAAAATGATTACTGATGTGAGAATCTGAATTCTATGAGGACTCCCATAATTGATGTTACGGTATTTCAGATTTATTGAGATGAACTTGATGAACACAACTGAATGAAACCCTTGAAACCCAATTTGGGATTTATGTCTTTTGGTTAGAATTAATCGTATAGAAAGGCTATTAAAACGGTTAGGAATCATCTTAGATATGTTTGAGATGTTAACTGTTATTGGGTTGAAGGAAAAAAGGGAAATAAAGTTCCAATGGAGCAACAATGGAAGAAAGAGAATGTTGTGAGGAAGAAGAAGAAGGGCTGGATGGATCTTCGAACGACGTTGCAAGTCATTCGAACGATAGTGAAAGTCGTTCAAACAACATTGGGGAATTTTGGCAATTTCATCCTTTTTAATTTTTATGGCTTAAATAAATTTTGGACTTTTAAGTTGAGGTAATTGGTCAAAATTAAAAAATAAATTAGTACCTAGGACCTTGGGATGATGGTATGAAATATATTAAAGTTATGTGAGGGTGTGAATCTTATAGTAGGAATTTAGTGAGATAAATTCATAAGTATTTAATTACGGGTCGAGTGAATGTGTCTGGGCATTTTAGTTGAGTTATAAGATTTTAAAAAATTAATTAATGTGATATTAATTTAGCTAAGAGTCGGGGATTTGACTTGGATATTTTAGGCTAGTGCTACGGGAGTTTGGCACGGATTAGCCGAGTTTAATTTATTATGTATATACATATATATATTGTGTGCGTGCTCTATTAATTGGACTGTAAGATATTTTTATAATTACATACCCCTCTAGTGCATAGGAGGCTGCACGATGTGGGTGAATCATCTGACTAATGAACGTAGGGAGAGTATAATCCCCAAGTCACAGCGTCCCGTATTTTATATTGTGATTCTTTTTTATGTGAGACGCTTTGGGTATGATTCAGCCTCACACTCGGGAAACTTTTACCGCCTCTGCTACTCTTATTATTTATTACATGATTTGGTGTGAGTAAATCGTCTCGTGGTATTCGGGTTAGATTGAGTATACCTGGGATGATAGCATCTTAGAGAAAACATCTAGTGAGTTATTCCTCGGGAGGATCGATACTATATACAACATGTGTGTGAATGTGTAGTATATTTATACGTATATAATAGTGAAGATATTTATATACAGGTGAAATACCTGGAGTGAAATGGTATTGTTTATATAACTAGTGAAATTGTTATAAAAATTATTTAAAGATGATAACTTAAGTTAATGTGAGAGATAACTTGTAGATCATTAGTGAAATTACTCGGGCTAGGGTAAGGTGTCAGGAAGCATTTATAACAAGACTAGTTAGACGGGGTAATATAGCTAGGGGGTTAAAAAAAAAGCAGTAGGTGTTCACAATAGTTGAGGGGTGAATATTATCTCAAGTGAGTGCGACACTAGCTTAAAAATGAAAAGCAGTCATGCATTTTAATTACTACAAACTTAATCACTTGCTAAATATTTTCAAAATGTTTTGGCTTCTAACCCTTGCTGAAAATATTTTTAAAATCCTTTTAAATTGTCCAGCCACATGCATGCCACACTTGAGATTCTTTCCCAGGGATATGTGACTGCAACATATGTGGATGCATGCTGGAATTAGATTAGACGCCTTATTTATTCATTCCTAGATTTGGTATCTCATCTCAATTACAGTTTCATATAGGGCGTGTTTCCCATATACCTTCAGGCTCAATATTTGGATTATTTATTTACCTGTTGGATTTTTAGCCGATGGTTTATTCGGCAAGTCTTTCAGTTACTTATTCAGTATTTTTTTAGACTCAGTGATTGTGTGCATGGTTTACTTATTTTGATTTCGCATATTTTTATCTGTTTAATGAAAGATAAAATTTGGCACCAGTTTAATTAATTAATTAGATGATTAATAATAAATATGATTTTCGACAATGATGCTAAGAATGAACGAAATAGAAATCCTATTTTAATTTTATAAAGGACTGATCGACCGGTATTTAATTAAGCATGGTGTCACACCAACTTCCTAGTTTTCTCTTATATATGATTATATAATTTATAGTAATACTATTAATTAGTTTCTTTTTTATTTATTTATTACTTAATCACATCTCTCAACTCGTATTGTCTAGTTGGACAGTCAATAATTTATACGAATTAACCACATTGTCGTGGGTTCGACCTCTTCTTTCACACGTTATAGTCCAATACCCCTTGCACCTGCAGTAATTTTATCATTTAAAGTTTGACAACATGTGACTTCTTATAGGTGGAAGCTTCTTGGTTTTGATGAGTGTTTTATCTTGTGTTGTTTTATTTCATTTCTTTTAGACATCTTCTATTTGGTGGTCTGGAATCTTTGTTGCTTTGGATATTTGACTTTGGTGATTTTTATATGTCACTTTTGGATACTTTTGTTGTGTACTCAACAAGTGGGAGTATAGATTTTGAAGAATATCGCATTAACGTCTTTGGATACAGTTTATGACATTTCCATGTCATATCATATATGTGGGCTTAGTTTAGTTACACCTCTAACATGACTGTATATCTTTTAATCCATAGCTCTTTATAAGATGTGATTTTTGGCACAACATGGCTTATGTAGTGTAGACACCCCATTCTGTTACCCCCTAAACTTTCCTTAGGGCCCTAGCACCTCCCTGCATCATTATAAACCCAGGTCATACCCCGAGCACTGAACTAGAAGCCATCAGGCACGCCCAGGATCCATTTGACCAAAAGTCAAAATCTTCAACTCGATCGAGACTGAATGAATCTTTGAAGGGAACTGATACCCCTTTCCAACGGTCTATCCCGTGTGCGATTCCGACTTACCATGCGGATGACCGACTTGTTTTCCCCTAAAACTCAATCAGGAGGCCACCGGGCGCTGTCGGGATCTGTTTGACCTAAGTCAACTCTTCAACTCGACCGAGACTGAATGAATCTTTGAAGGGCACTGAAACCCCTTTCTAACGGTCCATCCCGTGCGTGATTCTGACTTATGGTACGGACGAACGATCCGTTTTACTACGAAAGGCCACAGAATACTTCCAGGGCTCGGTTGATCGAAGTCAACTCCCCAAACCGGATCAAACTCTTTGGAATATTGAAGTAAATATCCTAACCTTTCCAACGGTTCACCCCGTGCACGATTCGAGCTTACCATGCGGACAAACGATCTATTTGCGTCCGACGATTCCCCATCCAATAGACCGATGAATGATTTCGAGCCACATTTGACCCAAAGTTAACTCCCGAACCCGGGAGCAATCCAAAGGACTTTTGAAGGTCTCTGAATTACCTTTCCAACGGTCCACCCCGTGCACGATTCTGATCAACGATTTGCATTCTACGATCGATTTTTTTGAAAAGGCCTGAAAGACACTACCAAACGGCAGGTTCCAGACCCTGCTTATCGGCAGGTGTCGATAGGCAGGACCAGGGCTATGTCGATAGGCAATGCACTGGGCCTATAAAAATGAGGCCTGACCTCACTTACAAGCGAGAGCCCAGATCTGATAGATATCACTCTCAGCACATCCACAAAACCTCTCTCGAAGTCAGCGTGATTTCCACATCCAAATCCCTTTCCAACCTTCACTTTTCATCATCCTTTTCATCAAACTTGGTGAATTCACTACCCTCCATCATCATCCAAGTCTAAGGGCTTCTCTCCAACATTCAAGATCAAGCTCAAGATCTTCAAGAAGGTCCAATTTTCTTAAATCTCTCCTTAAATTCTCATAAATTCGCAATAACTTGTTTTATTACTTAGCACTTTCATTATCTCATCTCACACATCCTAATATACTTTTTATTTAGTATTATTGCACATCTCTTATTTTCATATAAATAAAAACCCTAAAAATAAGAAAAAGAGGGTTTCCTCATAAATTCCAAACGGAAATTCTCATACTTTTCTTACACTTTTCTCACAACTAAAATACTGTTTCAACACACAAATAAGAGAATCCCTTAAATTTATGGGATAACCCCACCCCTCGTTTTGCATGAGAACTACGTGGACTTTGATGCCTCTATAGGCTATGTAGGCGTCTCGGGGTAAAACTCGAGACTCGAGTCCTATTTTTACTTTTTCTCTCATTTTCTAATTTCTCTAAACTCCACTCTCTTATATTATATATATATATATATATATATATATATATATATATATACATATATTTGTTCTTAGTGGCGTATTATTCCACATGCGTTATCATTCCATCATAACGTTCAACGTAAGGATAATCGCGTAAATTCTATTTTCTAATATTTTTATACCTTCCTACGGAATGACTCGCTTTACCTCTTCCGTGGTGCAAGTCGATGATTCCTATCTCCACTATATATACACACGCACACATATCACGGGGAAAATAAAGGAAAATAACAAAACCCATGAGAGACCGAAAGGGTGGAGTGGGTGCCTAACACCTTCCTATTTCGTAACTTAGCCTCCGGACCCTTTTCGAATTATTTTGGTTTCGTATGCATCAGTATGTCTTTGGATGCTGTCCTTCGGGATGGCTCCCTTTCTTTTGTCTATTTTGAGTAAAATAGACTGGCGACTCTATCTCTCTACATTTTTCACCTCACCCAAATGACGTCGGCCGAAGTGCTCCCGAGATGGATGCGCGGGACCTAGGATCCTCCCTCATGTCGCCCGCTCGCCGTGAGGATCGGGGGATTGCCACAATGGTGACTCTGCTGGGGACTTTCTTTTGAGGGCTAGGCTCTATTTACATGGGTGTTATGTTTGTTTATATTTTCCCCCATTTTTACATGTTCCCCTTTTCCATGTATCTCCCATACTAATGCTCCTATTCACACACTTGTAGAAAATTCCCCATGTACACTTCACACCACGTGCACCTAGGATCACATATATCCATATGTTGCACGCATCACCCATCCATACTTGGTTTACCATTGCTACTTGTACTTTGCTCCCTGTTTGGCATAATCAAGAAAGACATTCTCATAAGATACTAATTAGAGAATCATGCATGATTCACACAACATCACCAAAGAGCATTGTTATTGACCAAATTTTACCCAGTAATTGGAGGGTCACTTCGTGATGGGCGCTGGTCCGGCAGGGCGAAGTTAGCCTAAGCGATATGACTCTCACCTTCCATTGGATAAGTACCTTCGACGTATATCGAACGGTTCCCTCGCATCGTACCACTTGACCAAAGTCATAACGGGAGTTATATTACAGGGAACTCGTTCACGTACGCTGAGTATATCGAATTTTCTCTCACACATACCGTCCCTAAGAGGTATATAGTGAGGCAATTCACGTACACTCAGGTATATCAAATGGCTTGTCCACACGTATCGATTTCTCGCAAGAGCAAGACGTATATCATGGAAGTCAGGCCAAAGGGGGGAACCCTTTTCGATTCACCCAACCAACTGCATACCCATATATAGGTGTCAGGCCTAGGACACACATATAAGATTGTCGGTTTCAACCTAAAACTCTGTCAAAATTTCGGGTCTGCCTGTCGCCCGATTTCTCGGTCATTTTTAAAACGGGACCCTGTCCGTGAGCCTGGTTACAAGTTCAGCCACAACTTTGCATATATCATAAACCCAATTTTTCTAGGCTCGTGTCCCGTCCGACTTTTCATTTTGCATTTAGGAGAATTAATACAAGTGAAAACATAATAATTGTAATAATCATGCTGAGATCGTCTCTCCTTTCTTTACCAAAGAATCCAAAAAAAAATCTCCTCTCTTTATCAAAAAGCCAAAAATATTTTATCTTCCAATCTCAAAAAGGAAAAAGAAAAAAAATGTCAAAAATATTTTCAGCCCCTTTTTTCTCAAAATAAATCCCATTTTGCGCCTTCTCAGGTTAATCGCAAACCCTTAGCCTGGCTCCCTACTGGCTTCGGTCTTCAGTCAAATCACCCCGGAGTTCTATCTGTTCCCCTGTTACTTCTTTTGAGACGGTATACATCCACTTTCCATAGAGAACACAAATTGAGTACCCGTTGTGCAGCCAGATATGACGGCAGTCCTAGCTCAGCTTATGTCCAAGATTGACAACCTCCAAACTGAGGTCCGAGAGATTCAATGAATCCAGGTTCCCGTTCTTTAAGAACCTGAGGCCCTATTCCCTCGTGCTATGGATCCACCCAAGCCCATCTGGGTTCCCGAAGAGTATCAGCACGCTCCACATGCCCCTCCTGTTAATGGGCCGCCGCCTGCCCAACTTCCTATGCCGAACCTTGCCCAGCCTGTGGCTAACTTGCCTATGATCATTAATCCAAAGGAAGAATAATTGGACAAAGTTAAAGTGGACCTCAAGATTCTCACTAAGAAGTTTGACCAAGTCAGAATCTTGGGGAATTACATGGATTACACCCACATGTCTCCTTATCCTAAAGCGAGATTACTCGACAAGTTCAAGATGCCAAATATCGAGAAATTCGGAGGAAGTGGAGCCCTGATTATTCATCTCCGAAGTTATCACCGCTCCATGACTCTACTAGGGGATTCTGAAGAAGTGATGGCCTAATTGTTTCAGCAAACTTTGAAGGATAGCGCCCTCCGATGGTTTTTGGCTCTCGAAGAGTCCAGAATTCGTAGCTGGGAGGATGTAGCTCGAGAATTCATATCACAGTAAAAATACAATGAAGGGCTTAAAGTCACCCGCCGTGATTTAGAGCTGCTCAAACAGAACTCTGGGGAATCAGTCAGTAACTTCATAGCCCAATGGAGGGAAAAAGAAGCAACCATGACCAATCGGCCTTTTGAGGAAGAACAAGTCAGCACAGTGAAGAAGAACTTCTTACCCCATGTCCGAGCAACGATGGGAGGACAATACTATCCCCACTTCCAAGCTCTCAGAGAAGCAGGATTAGAAATCGAGGAGGGTCTTGCTAAAACAGAAGTTGAACCAAAGAAGGTGTCCGGACAGTTCACCCCCAAGAAGTATGATAAACCTGCCAGTGCTACAATCTCAACCATTAACAACATCTCTCAACTAACCACCTTATGGGCACCAGAAAGTCATCCTGTCCCAGTCCGAAAGGAATACAGCGAGCACCACGCTCCCCTATCCAAAGTTTACCAGGCACTGTTAACCCGAAACCTTATCAAACCCTTGGATCCTCGTCCATTTCCAAATCCACTCCCAAGAAACTTCAAGGAAGATGCCCATTGTGCCTTTCACCAAACTGCTGGCCATACCACCGACCAATGATTTCACCTCCGAAACATAATCCAAGGTCTAATTGATTGGGGTACCATCGCCCCAATAGCCAATCCTAAGCCAAACACTAATCACAACCCACTTCCAAATCATACCAATGCTATCTTTCTAGAAGAGAACCCACAAGTCGATCCCTCAACTCAAATCACACCCATATACTCTCATAAACCTCTCCAAATTTTCCCATATTTCCTCCTACACCCTATTAGCCTCGCTGATCAGGCATTGCCACTCCTTACCAGAGCATGCATCGCTGTCCGTACCCGTTCTGAAAATGAAAGCATGGAATTGTCAGAAGTGTTAAATTAACTCCTAGAGTTCGGGCTGAAATTTCCCTCATAGATGGTCATTGATTGCCATAGGTTTAGTACGCTATTCTTGGAAGCACGAAAATGGGCCCGAGAGTCAGGTAGTTGGGTAGTACCAATCGATGAAGTTATCCTGGATGATGTCGTCCAAATCATGGCAGCATTATTTAGGCAAACCAACAACATTTACAGTATGACCGAGTTACTTGATGCTCTGAATTTACAGGGGCGCCTGGTCCCTTCACCCTTACACATCCCCACAGAATGGGATGAACTGTATGAAGAAGCCGTTGAATTTATGGAATGCATCGACTTTACATGGAAAGACAAAATTATTTCCACCGAATGGGGGAAGAACTCAGAGATTCGAATGAAGAACAAGCTTTCAAGAAAACTGGACCGATAGCCGACATGTGTGGAATGATATCATTCGAATAACTCCTCAGAGAAATAAATAAGGTGGCGGAACAACCCGAGATCGATGAGGAAATGGGAATCATGTTTTCCCTTCTTGAGTAAATCATATAACCAGATCAGGGAGGCATTACCAGTTCCCAAACTCACTACCAGCCAATGACAAAGGGAAGGGCGTAGAAAACCTTCCTATGCCAGAGATGACCCTCGAGGAGAGCAAGATCCTCGATCAACTGAAGAAAACTCAAGCTAACATCACTTTATGGGGGCTTTTCATGTCTTCTCAGCTACATAGAAATTCTTTGATCAAGTTTCTCACTCGATCCACAGTTCCTCTTTCTACCACACCAGAAGAAGCGATAAATTTGGTCGGATCCTTGACCTCTACCCAAATGCTATCCTTTTCTGAAGAAAAAATCCCCAAGATTGGGCCAAACCACAATCATGCACTCAATATCTCCGTCGAAGTTATGGGGAAGGTCGTGCCACTCTCTCTTGTTGATAATGGATCCGCCTTGAATGTCTGTCCACTGAGAACCTTTAAATGTTTAGGCCTGAAAGAAAGCGACCTCGCTCCAACCTCCGCTGCTGTGCGTGCCTACGATAATACCCGTTGGGAGGTGATGGGATCCATAAAGCTTGTAATAGGGGCTAGCCCTATAAACCCTGTCATCGAATTCCAAGTTATTGACATCCCATCCTATTTCAACCTATTGCTAGGACGACCTTGGATCTATAGTATCAATGGTATGTCTTCCTCACTCCATCAGAAATTAAAGTTCTTCGTCGATGAACGGGTCATTATCATCTTGGGCAACAACGACAATGCTGATGGTGCAAGTACCAGCAGTCCAATCCTTGAGATACAACACGGGTCAAATGACATGCTCCTATTAGGATTACGAGTTGAACCACTTCTACTCCCGACAGGGGATAACTTCAAAGAAATGGTTTATCCAAAATATGACCCTCATGGAAATGTCAATGTGATTTAGATGTTCAGAAACATGCACTTCATTCTCGGACTGGGGCTAGGGAAAAGACAGCAAGGGATACTTGAGCCCATTGAACTAAAGAAGGCTTTCCCTCCTTATGGTTTGGGGTATCAACCGTCAGAACAAGAGCTCAGCATGATCCTCCAGTCTCGACCAAAGAGAAGACTAGACCGCATTCAGACTATCCCAGGTGACTCTTTGAACGGACGATTCATCAAAGAGGGTGAGGACTTACCCTTTTGCAACTTTTCGGAACCATGGTATGACCATACAGATAAGAAGATGAAACTTGGAATGGAGATATTTTTCCAAGACAGCTACCCATGGGCCGAAGGTTCCCAACACCAAGTACAACCACTCATCAATGATACCGAAGAGACTGAGGAATGTGACTCCGAAGATTCCTTCAACTTACAGACACTGGGGCTGACACTCTGCATGGTTCATTCAGGCACTACATCACTGGATCCATCCCACCTGATTAAAGCTGTTGATACACCTCTCCTCAACTGGCATGATGCACCAGTTCTACCTGCTAAAATCTCCCCTAATCCTAATGTTTACCCCTTTTCTTCTTCTGTTGTCTATCCTTGTTCAATAGTAATCGAGTCCTCCTTTGATGAGGTTCTTAATGCTATTTTTCCTATCAATGAAATAAACGAAGATTTTGAGTATCTTGTTGTGCCTTACATTAACTGTTTAGATTTTAATAAAGCTTTTGATGATGATGATTTTGCAAATAAACAATTCTTAATTGATCTAAATAAGGTTAATAATAAACGACATAACCGTGTTCAAGTTAATGAAGAAGAGACTGTTATTGTTAACCTCGGTTCAAGTATCCAACTGCGCAAGATTAGGATAGGGGCTACCTCGACAAGCATGAGCGTGCATAACTTGAAGAATTGCTAAAGGAATTCGTGGATGTCTTTGCATGGTCCTATGATGATATGCCCAGCATTGATCCTAAAATAGCTCAGAACGAGATTCCCACTCTCCCAGATTACAAGCCGGTTAAACAAAAGTTGAGAAAGCTCCGCACCGAATGGTCGCTCAAGGTCAAAGAAGAGGTGGTCAAATAGTTAAACGTAGGCCTCATTCGTGTAATCGAATATCCCATGCGGCTAGCTAATATAGTTCCCGTGCCGAAATCAGGAGGAAAAGTTCGGATGTGTGTAGACTATCGGGATTTGAACAAAGCCTCTTCAAAGGATGATTATCCGTTACCCAATATCGACATAATCGTGGACAACACAACCAATCATGCTCTTAATTCATTCATTGACGATTTTATCGGGTACAACCAAATCAAAATGCACCCAGACAAGACCGCGTTCATCACCCCATGGGGAACCTTTTGCTACACTGTCATGTCATTTAGTCTTAAGAAGGTTGGGGCTACCTACCAGAGGGCTACCACAACTATCCTGCACGATCTGATTCATAAAGACATTGAGGTCTATGTGGATAATATGATTATCAAGTCCAAAACTAGATAAGGTCATGTTCCTGCTCTTCGAAAGTTCTTCGAACGACTGCAACAATATCAGATGAGACTCAATCTGCATAAATGCATCTTCGGCGTTACAAAGGGAAAACTCTTGGGATTCATGGTCAGTAAGAAAGGGATAAAAACAGATCCCGCCAAGATGAAAACCATACTTGAGATGCCACCTCCCCGAAAAGAGAAAGAAGTCTGAGGTTTCCTCGGGAAATTACAATACATCAGTCGGTTCATCAACCAGTTAACCTCCATCTGTGAACCTATCTTCAAACTCCACTGAAAGGATTCAACTAAAGTTTGGAATGAGGCATGTTAAGAAGATTTTGATCGAATCAAATAATATCTGACCCAACCCCCGGTACTCATGCCACCATAGCCTGGTCTCCCCTTGCTCCTATACCTAACCATAACCGACACTACAGTTGGGGCTTTGCTAGCCCAATACCTTGAAGATTCCCGCAAAGAAAGAGCCATCTATTATGCCAGTTGCAAATTGGTCGGGTATGAGGTTAACTACAATGCTTTGGAAAAGGTGTGTATCGCACTTGTTTGTGTCACCTAAAAGCTGCGGAACTACATGCTCGCCTTCCCCCATCAAGCTTATACCCATCAAATACCTTCTTGAGAAACCTACCTTGTCCATCCAAATGTCCCGATAGTTGATGCTCCTAGCCGAGTTCGATATCGTGTACGTCACACAAAAATCCATGAAAGGAAGAGCCATCTCTGACTACCTCACTGATTACCCCGAAGAATAAGCTGATGTCTGGATCTTTGAACTCCCAGATGAAAACATCCTTTGCATTGCTCAAGACAACCTTCGATGGAAAATTTTCTTTGACGGTACTGCCAATAAGAAGGGATATGGCATTGGGATAATCTTAATCGCCCCAAATGACTCCCACACTCCAATCGCTATTAAGTTGGATTTCCCTTGCACCAACAACATGACTGAATACGAGGCATGCACAGTAGGCCTCAAAATTGCTCTCAAGAAAGGTATCCAATATTTAGACGTCTACAGGTATTTTGCCCTCATCATCGGTTAAGTGCTCAGAAAGTGGAGAGTCAAGGACGAGAAACTCCAACCCTTCCATGCCCACTTAGAAGAACTAGCCTCCTAATTCTAAGATATCACCTTCCATTACCTACCTCGAGCAAAGAATAACCTAGCCGATGCTCTCGCTACCTTGGCCTCCATGGTCGACATGCCCGAAGGAATAACTATGACCCATTTCCTAGTTCAAAAGCAAGACAAACCAACCCAATGCTACCACATTGAGCTCATCACTACAGAAGATCCCGAGCTAGCCAATTATTGGTACTATAATATCTGGCACCTCCTCAAGCATGGTAGGTATCCTGAGGGTTCCAATAAGAAAGATCGAGCAACCCTTCGAAGACTCGTCGCCCAGTACATCATCTATCACAAAGCACTACTCAAAAGGAACTTCGATGGAACTCATTTGCACTGCATTGCAAGGGCTGACATTAAAGAGATAATGCATAAGATCCACAGCGGGGAATGTGGACCCCGTATGAACAGTCACATGCTTGCTAAAAAGATCATCCGATAAGGCTACTACTGGACCACCATAACCCAGGATTGCACCGCCTATGTCCGGAGATGCCTCAAATGTCAATAATTCTCCAACCTTCAGCATTTGCCTCCATGTGAATTATATAACATGACCTCTGCCTGGACGTTCTCCACCTGGGGTATCGACATCATAGGTAAGGTTACACTGAAGGATTCTAATGGGCATGAGTTCATCCTAGTTGCCATTGATTACTTTACCAAATGGGTCGAAGCTGAGTCATACGCAGTGATGAATGCCAAGAAAGTGGCCAAATTCATCAAGAAAAACATCATCTGCCGGTATGGGGTCCCGCATGAGCTAGTATCAGATAACGGGTTGCATTTCGAGGAAGAAGTTACATAAGTGGTCAACGAGTATGGGATTCAAAGACACAAATATTTTCCCTACCGACCTCAGACCAACGGTGCAGTTGAAGCTTCCAACAAGAACCTCAAAGCCATTATCAGTAAGATGATCAAAAGCTATCGAGATTGGGCCGACCGGATCTTGTACACCCTTTGGGTCTACCGAACCTCAATTCGAACCTCTACTGGGGTTATCCCTTACTCTCTAGTTTATGGTATGGAAGCAGTCCTACTCGTGGAGATGGAAATACCCTCGTTGCGCGTCATGCTTAAAATCTAGGTCAGCGAAGAAGACTGGTGCCAAAGCCGTCTTGACGAGCTGACCCTCCTAGACGAAAGGAGATTAAAAGCACTATACCACATATAGGGTTCCATCGCCAAATAGTGCGTTCATTCAATAAGAGAGTCAAGGACCGCGGTGTTCGAGAAGGGGGACCTAGCCCTCAAAGAAATCATAGAACCCATTTGGGACCCCAGAGGAAAATTCAACCCCAATTGGAGTGGCCCTTACATTATGAAGAAGATCCTGCCCGGTGGTGCTGCCATGCTCAGTGACTTAGATGGAAAAGAGATGGCTCGTCCAGTTAACCTGGACCATCTCAAGGAGTTCTACCCCTAGTCTGAAATCTCGATGTGCTATGACTCTTCTCGTCTCCCTTTTATTCTAAAAAAAAACTCTTCATTTCCCCTTGCCTAGAACTACGTGGGCCTGATCCTATACAAATAATCATTTTCAAACAAAGTATAAAATTTCAAAACCTCAGAGGTACGTAGGCAGCTCATACACCTTGCATGAGCATGACCCTTTCTTTTTCATAAAATACTATTCTTTTCTTACCTCCGAGAATGAAAGTTCATTCTAACATATATCCGAACAAAAGGATTATGTATGCCTTAGCGATCGGTATAGATAATTCAAACAATACAAAATTCATCGAAAGGCACAACTGGATGATCAAAAACTTGTTTATTTCATTAATAAGAAATTGCAGTGCAATTACATAAAGGAACGGATAACTCCCTTCCCCCTACCCTCCTAAAAAAGCCAAATAAAATTCCCACATTTATCCCCCATTACACAATAAACTCTCTAGGAGTCCTATTCACAACTACCAGAGGAGCCTACTCCGTCATCATCATCTACATCCTAGGGTCCCCAAGTTTCCCCTGCCTGAATAGAGTGTCGCAGACACTCCATGGACCGATAACCTCAAACCAGCTTTGAAAAAACCACAACACCTCCTTCTATGGTGTTAAAAGAGATAAGCCACTTTTGTCCAGTCTCCACTGCCAACATCTTGCTAACTACTCTCCTCCACAACCACTTCATATAATCCACAGGGATATGCCGAACTCACCCAACAGACTGAGAGGGACGGGTCGACGGACGCCGACTCTCCCACAGAGAGCCAAGCCGCAGGTGAAGAAACTCGGTCAAATCCTCTACCGGAAAGAAATTTAGTGTCCGAGGTGGTACGACCTGTGCCCAGCCAAATTGGCACAGAAGCCACCAAGGGAAATAAAAAGAGGTCTGGATGAGACCAACCAGACGCACATACGGGTATTCTCCTAGCTCCAGAATAGGCAATAACTGTCCCCGCCAAGGCACTGACCAGTACAGATTCCGAGCACCATGCTCCACAAGCCAATTATCCAAGCTCTCAATATCCAGGGCAATGCTGAAGAAGTGACGCAAAAAGAAGTTGGGTACAACCGACAAAGGATATTCTGGAAGAGTCACCAGGTAGAGTCTTTCAGATAAACACATGAATAGCACCACGGGGCTACCCCGCAGGAAGTCATAACGACCTTCTTTCCAGGCATCCAGACCGTTCAGGGTCTCCACCTGTATCACCACCACAGAATTGCAACGGTATGAAATCCTTGAAGTAATAGCTACAAATTGTGGGTCCACCAGTAGTTCCCTAGTCACCAACAATAATTTTGAAACCAGGCCTAGAGAAACGGCTCTAGCATAGCCAACATCACCTACTTCCCGCAAATGCATGGACTGTAACACCGCCGAAAGGGAGATCATTCCTCCAGTAAACAATGGTCTGGTCATCGAAGGCGAAATACAAAGAAGCCCGACCAACAAATCCCTGGGAGAACGGGAAAATTCGGGTAAAGCCGCAACAACCCTGGGATTTACCCCCAACATGGTAGAAAATTCCTCGTAGGTAGGACAAACTTCATGCAACCCAAAGCGGAATACATGGTCTTCGGTGTACCAAAATTGTACCGCCGCCATTAGCATGTTCCACTCAATGGACCGATTACACCACAAAGAGACTCGACGCATGTTGAAAGCATCATAGTCGACATTATAAGAGCACATCGCTTCCAAGGCTTCGAGGTAGTTAGCAAACTCAATGCAACCATGGAGAGCCATCTTGCAGGACTAAGAGAAAGTAGGCAGGTAAGTAAGAATGTGAAGGTGTGATGAAAACACTCCACCCCTACCCCTTTTTATACTTGAGAACCCTCATAAAATACATAACCCCTGCAGAAATCGGAAGGAATCCTACCCCACAAGGTATAAGAAGCTGAAGAGGTCACTAATCAAAAGCTTTGAATTGATGGGACTGGACTTGACTGCCGATTGGCAGGGCAAGGGTCTTGCCGATCGGCAACCCCCCATTTTTGGAAATTTTCCTTTTTCCTTTTTTTTTTATCAAAATCAGAAAAACCCAATAAAAATAAAATTGATATTCTCAACATAATTTCAAAAAAAATCCTCTTCCACCCCTATATAATTTCCCATTTTTAAAACTTTCCTTCAAAAAAATCCTAAAAATGTCTCTTTTTACAATCTCAGCAGCAAAGTAAAAAGCTCATGTGCATGCATTCTCTCACCATTAACAATAAAAAATCCCATTTCATTGCATATATATATTCTTTTGTGTTACATCAAATTTTACAGGAAATAAAAGAAACGCAAAAAAACAACGGGACTCAGCCCGAACCCACATTCTCTCTCTCACCCACTTACCCTTCACCCCACTCTCTAAGAGATTCCACCCCTGCGACACGCTCTTTTTCCCCTACGGCGCGATGATGCACCACCGCTACCCGAGTCAGAGTCCTCCCCGGATGAAACAAACGACACCAAGCAAGAAGTAACCGGGACCACATCCCGAATGTGGGCAGTCGCCGAAGATATTCAGTCTCTGATGTCCCTTAGCCAAGTGGTCGATACCTGGACTTGATGTAAGAAAAAGGCAAAATCAGTATCAAAGCAGAAAGGATCAAAATAAAAAAGAAAGAAAGAAAAGAACATAAAGGTATACCGCAGGACGAAGAACCACCTTTGTCAAACCCAACTCCTTCAGATCCATCGCATGAGGACGGTGCAACATAGGCACCATCCCTCCATCAGCTTGTCGAATGTTGTATGAAGGGGTATGCAATCGAACAAAGGGAACCTTTGAAGTCACCGCCACCGCAGATGTCGATGGACCACCGTCGTTGTGGGAAGACCCCATCGCTCAACTCGAACCCGCAAGAGGGAAAGGCAAAGCAAGGCATCATATATGTTGGGCGCCATCAACCATCTCGTCACAAAGTCCATATCGTCATACGGTGCGACCATATCAGTGTACAACAAGTAAGACTCACCGATCATAGCCGCGGTCCTCACATCCTCTGGCAGCAGCCGTTCCTGCCTCATAGACGTAGAAGGCTGCGTAGGTGGCACCACCACCTCCTCCTCCGCAATCTACTGAACCACACGCTCCCCGAGATACCAAGAATGGCTGAACTCATGCGCTAGAAAATGCCTCATCTGCGCGTTCCACCCCCGTCGCCTCTGTATACTGAATGGCTATCCCCCAAGGGTAAAAAGTCACCTGAAAATCCTCAGCAGGCATAAGTCAATACAAAATCAGAACATGCCAAAAACCAAGGCTGAAAAGGAAAGAGTCTTACCCTACCACTGGTCATGCCATTCAAGACCAGACTCACCGCCTCCAGAGAGAGATATCCCTTGACTACCTATTGGCCTTGCGCCATCGATACAATCGACAGAAGTCCCCAGCCGTCTCATCCTTCAAGGCAATTAGCTGGGTATTGCACCCAATCACCTCATAGAACCACGTCTGCTAAAGATAAGAATTCACAATAAAAAAGAGACGCATAAGGAAAAATACAAATGCATGAAAAGAAAATGCGCAAATTAAATAATACCTCAAGGAGATACGTGGCTCCAGTAAAAGTTTGCCGGCAGCACCGGCTGAATGCATCCGAAGAAAAATAGAGGTTCGCCAAAGTCAGGCTCCCTCAATCATAAAGAGGGATGTTAGAAAACATCCTCAGATACGGCAAGAACCACAAGTGGTCGACGTCACCGCTCGACGCCACCATGAAACCTCCCAGCACCAATAATATGAACAACTGGTCCATCTGCCTCACTTGAAGCCCATCCTCCACATCAACCACCTTAATCAGTAGAACATCCTTCAGCAAGGACAACCGAATGGAATCCCCAGACACTATCCTCCCTACATCGCTGAGCGCCGCCCTCACCGCCTCCGACCTCACCCGTAAAGAACTATCCACCTCTATCTGCTCCACATCGCAATCCAATCCCAATAGCTACTGTACATCTATGGGAGTCACGGTCATCTCCCTAAAGCCAAAACGGAAGGTGTGGGTAGTATCCCACCACCTCTCCCCCAAAGCGAACAGAACCGCTGTCGAACGAGGAGTCTCATCCTGTGCAGACGCCAACCTCCCAAAACTCGCTAAAGATACCATCCAAAGCACCATAGATGAAAGATAATCCCATACATCCTTAAGCCCCGTTGTCCCACAGGCACGCATGTTCTTCAAAGAGATATCGGACTGTCAAAAGAAAAAAACTTGTTAAAAATTCAAGAAGGAAGGAAAAATCATCAAAAAGAGAAGAATGCCAAAAGTCTTTAATTACATAACCGCCAGGGTTCACCACCCTCAAGGAGCGATGATGCGACGTATCCCGTAGCAAGGTCCGCTCATCCGCAACCGGTTCGAATGAGTCAAAGGAGTTCTCACTCCCCAAAGCAAGAGGCTCCCTGACGCTCCACTCCACGTTTTCCCAGTCATCAACAGTCAACCATTCCCTATGTGCTATAGTACTCACAAAGGTAGCCATTTCTTAGAGATCAGAACGCTAGAACGATTTGCAGAGAAAAATTGCAGAAAGAAAGAAAGCAAGAAGCTGTGAAAAATGAGGGGAATTCGCCCCTTTTATTTAGGATGCCAAGGGTCATGCCGATCGGCATTGAACCCCCACCCACCGATTGGCACTGACCCCGTACCTTCCCGAGGCAGTCCAAAAGTCCGTGTCACTGTCTAATGGCACCCTCTGAACCATGCCGACCGGCACCCCCTTTAAATTTCGTACAAAAATTCCCAAAAAATACCAGACAACGCTGAAAAATTCTCAGAAAATTCCTAAAAATCCCAGGAAGGATTTAGAACATTTTCACCAAGAAAATTTCGCACTCCCTCAAGTGGAACCCCTATTTCCCCAGCGGAACTCTCAAAAACCAAGTAAAACTCCTCCCGACAACATCCCCAGAGGATCTCTAAAGATAACCCCCTATGCCCCAAAGGCCTCAATTTTCCCCAAGCAATACATCCAAACCCTGGGCCACCTAAATCTCCCCAGTGGAATTATGTCTATTCCTTCAGAGGATGCAAAAGATTTCCCCAACAGTCAGCTCCCCAGCCCAAAACAAAACCACAAGATAAATCTCCCCGACAGAGTTCCCCAAGAACATCTCTACATAAGCCTGCAGAATTGGTCATCCCTACATAAGCCCGCAGAATTGGCTTCGACCCACAAAATTGGTCATCTCACCTTAAAGCCCACAAAATTGGTCATCGCTACATAAGCCCCCGGATTGGCTTCGACCCACAGAATTTGCCATCTCTACTTAAGCCCGCATAATTAGCTTCGACCTGTAGAATTGGTCATCTCTACTTAAGCCCGTAGAATTGGCTTCGACCCGCAGAATTTGTCATCCCTACTTAAGACCGCAGAATTGGATTCGACCCGCAGAATTTGTCATCCCTACTTAAGATCGCAGAATTGGATTCGACTCGCAGAATTGGTTATCTCACCTTAAGCCCGCAGAATTGGCTTCGACTCGCAGAATTGGTCATCTCACCTTAAGCCCACAGAATTGGATTCGACCCGCAGAATTGGTCATTTCACCTTAAGCCCTCAGAATTGGCTTCGACCCGTAGAATCGATCACCCTCATCTTCAATCCCTCAGAATTGGCTTCAACTCGTAGAATCGGTCACCCTCATCTTCAAGCCCGCTG
The DNA here is from genome assembly GCA_949130495.1 of Sambucus nigra. Lineage (NCBI taxonomy): Eukaryota > Viridiplantae > Streptophyta > Magnoliopsida > Dipsacales > Adoxaceae > Sambucus > Sambucus nigra. The sequence continues at coordinate 230,037,030 of OX422224.1, forward strand.
AATCGGCTTTGACCCGTAGAATCGGTCATCCCCAGCACCTCCTCAGGAATTGGCCTAAACCTTTCCTACAAACCATCCCTTAGTTCCTCAGAATCGACCTCGACCCCCTGAAGGCTGAATTGGTCATCCTCATTTCCTTAGGTTCTCATAATCGACCTCGACCCCCTGAATTGGTCATCCTCTCTCCCTCAGGTCCTCAGGATTGGCCTCGACCCTATGAATTGGTCATCCTCCCTAAAAAGCATCATGCGGTTTCTATTCAATGGCTATCATTTAATCCAAACTCATCCATCAGGGGGATCTATAGACACCCCATTCTTTTACCCCCTAAACTCTCCTTAGGTCCTTAGCACCTCCCTTCATCACTATAAACCCAGGTCATACCCCGAGCACTGACCTAGAATCCATCGGGCACTCCCAGGATCCGTTTGACCAAAATTCAAAGTCTTTAACTCGATCGAGACTGAATGAATCTCGAAGGACACTGAAACCCCTTTCCAACGGTCCATCCCGTGCCCGATTCTTACTTACCATGTGGACGAACGACCTATTTTCCCACGAAACTCAATCAGGAGGCCACCGGGTGCTCCCGGGCTCTGTTTGACCTAAGTCAGCTCTTTAACTTGACCGAGACTGAATAAATCCTCGAAGGGCACTAAAACCCCTTTTTAACAGTCTGTCCCGTGCACGATTATGACTTACGGTACGGACGAATGATCCGTTTTACTCTAAAAGGTCATCGAATGCTTCCAGGGCTCGGTTGACCAAAGTCAACTCCCCGAACCGGATCAAACTCTTTGGAATATCTAAGTACATCTCCTAACCTTTCCAACGGACCACCCTATGCGCGATTCAGACTTACCATGCGGAAGAATGATCTTTTGCGTCCAACGATTCCCGGTCTAATAGCTTGACGAATGCTTCCGAGCCATATTTTACCCAAATTCAAATCCCGAACTCGGGATCAGTCCAAAGGACTTTTGAAGGTATCTAAATTGCCTTTCTAATGGTCCACCCCGTGTATGATTCTGATCAATGATTTGCATTCTACGATCGATTTTCCAAAAAAGCTTGAAAGACACTGCTAAACGGCAGGTTCCAGACCCTGCCTATCGGCAGGTGCCGATAGGCAGGACCAGGGCTATGCCGATCGGCAATGCCCTGGGCCTATAAAAAGGAGGCTTGACCTCACTTGCAAGAGAGATACCATATCTTGTAGATATCACTCTCAGTAAATCTAGAAAACCTCTCTCGAAGTAAGCGTGATTTCCACATCCAAATCCTTTTCCAACCTTCACTTTTCATCATCCTTTTCATCAAACTTGGTGAATTCACTACCCTCCATCATCATCCAAGTCTAAGGGTTGCTCTCCAACATTCAAGATCAAGCTCAAGATCTTCAAGAAGGTCCAATTTTCTCAACTCTCTCCTTAAATTCTCATAAATTTGCAATAACTTGTTTTATTACTTAGCACTTTCATTATCTCATCTCACACATCCTAATATACTTTTTATTTAGTATTATTGCACATCTCTTATTTTAATATAAATAAAACCCCAAAAAATAAGAAAGAGGGTTTCCTCATAAATTCCAAACGGAAATTCTCATACTTTTCTTACACTTTTCTCACAACTAAAATACTGTTTCAACACACAAATAAGAGAATCCCTTAAATTTATGGGATAACCCCACCCCTCGTTTTGCATGAGAACTACGTGGACTTTGATGCCTCTATAGGCTATGTAGGCGTCTCGGGGTAAAACTCGAGACTCGAGTCCTATTTTTACTTTTTCTCTCATTTTCTATTTTCTCTAAACTCCACTCTCTTATATTATATATATATATATATATATATATATATATATACATATATTTGTTCTTAGTGGCGTATTATTCCACATGCGTTATCATTCCATCATAACGTTCAACGTAAGGATAATCGCGTAAATTCTATTTTCTAATATTTTTATACCTTCCTACGGAATGACTCGCTTTACCTCTTCCATGGTGCAAGTTGATGATTCCTATCTCCACTATATATACACACGCACACATATCACGGGGAAAATAAAGGAAAATAACAAAAAACCATGAGAGACCGAAAGGGCGGAATGGGTGACTAACACCTTCCCATTTCGTAACTTAGCCTTCGGACCCTTTTCGAATCATTTTGGTTTCGTATGCATCAGTATGTCTTTGGATGCAGTCCTTTGGGATGGCTCCCTTTCTTTTGTCTGTTTTGAGTAAAATAGACTGGGGACTCTATCTCTCTATATTTTTCACCTCACCCAAATGACGCCGGTCGAAGCGCTCCCGAGAGGGATGCGCGGGACCTAGGATCCTCCCTCACGCCGCCCGCCCGCCGCGAGGATCGGGGGATGGCCACATGTAGGTTTGATATTCAATCATTTGCTTTATTGCATACTAAACCATGCTTTATACTTGTTGAATTGCATACATTCCTCGTTACATTATTTTATGATGCACCTTGACTCGTATTTGTGTTATGTGTTCTATCTTGATTATGTTTTTTTTCCTATCTTTATCATTTAAATATGTACTAGAGTCTTTAAAAATTATTATTTTTATTAAAAAGAAAATAATCTGAAAATTCATTTATTACACACACACACACACACACACACACACACACACACACAGAGAAGCCTCATAGTGTTTGTTTTGTTTTATTACTTGTTTCTTTTTTTCTCGTGTCAAACTACATTCTTAGTGCATGTGTTGTGTTATTTTTTTTATATTTTTTTTAGGTCGCACTTTATGCTTGGTGTAGTTGTTTTTGTGTTATTCTTGAGGAACATTATTAAAAAAGATGAAAAATAGATAACACAATACATTAAAAGCAAGTAACCACGAGGGAGCTTGAAATATACTTGTACAATCCTGCCACGCGCACAAGATACTCTCGAAGATGACTGGATGTAAGCGACATTTCCCTCTGATCAACGTCAAATAAAACTTTGGCCCGACATAAATAAGTGGCCATAAAAGTTCAAGTTCGAGGTACGTTTTGTGTGCTCCTTACGTGGATTATTTGTATACATTTCAATAAGGAGGTTGCATAAATTTTGCTTAAGGGCGAAGTCCCAATTGCAAGATAAGGTGGGGATTTCAACACCTTTCCTTTCCCGAAATTCACTAAACTACTCGAGAAATTGTATAACCCAAGCCATCATTTTTAATTTAAAATTAGTTAGACATTGGCCCTAGAGTATCACATAACTCTTAAAAAAAATATGAACGAGGCTAGAATTAAAAGCAACTCCAGACTTATCTAGGACTTGTCAAATCGATTTCGTTTTTACCTTGTCTAGGATTGGTGATTTTAATGAGTCTTCGTTTCGACCACCTACTTGGAGGTAAAATTGGGACTTAAGGCGATAACTGTAATTGGTTGGCTTTTAAATTATCCTTTGTCAAAGAGTGGTGGCTTTCTAATTAGGGAGATTAATTCGAATACCCTTGTTGTCATCGAGTAATCTCGGGAAAACTCGATTTTAAAATTAAATATCCCCTCACATAAATTAGATAATACAAAGATCCCCTCACGTAAACTAGATAATATCTCTCGAATGAGCTTCAAGAGATATTTGTTCTGCTAACAGAAAAATCTCGTTTAATGTTCCTTTGAACGAACTGCCAATCTAGTTTGAACAAAGCCTATAAAGTCGTTCAAATTACTTAAAAATAAAAAATTCTTTGAAAAACATTATAAAAACAACCTAGAAAGATTTTTTTTATGAAAATATACACTTTTAAAATACCACTGAATAAAATGTTCACATAAAATCAAAACCATATACGTCCTCTAATAATGACGATCTCAACTCGTTCGACCTTCGATGTTTGATCTTTGATTGTGGCATTCTGTCACTAATTTGTATTCACTTAAAACTCTTGAGAGTGTACATTATAGTGTAAAGGTGTAACGAAATATACCAAACTAAAATATAATGACAAATTATAAAACTTTCTAGTGCAAATCTTCCCCTTGGGTTATTCCGATACAAAACACAAACCCAAAAAACAAAAGACACTCGATACATTGTCTCTAAGACAAGTTCAACTAATGTCGCTCCCAAACCCAAAAAACAAAAGATACTTAAGACGTTGTCTTCAACTAGAAATGTTTATTGTGTAGTCCATGATATCATCAATATAGAAAAAGTCCTAGACGCATGAAACAAGGAAAATACCGTGACACATCCGCCTCAATATGTTCTCCCCTTGATCTCCCCTTGAATATGTTCTCTCCCTTTTGTTTGTAATAAACAAAAGGATAGAAACTAATCCTGAAATGTTAGCATCATAAGTATACACATTTTAAATGCATATAAAAGTATAGACAAATAAGCATATCCGATGAAACTTCAACAAACCAACCAACTATTTTTAAAAGTTTTTGAAATATTTAAGTAAAAACATCTACATATAAATACAAACAACGAAAACCATGGAATGATATGTAAATATCAGAATCATGGAAATGGAATGAATGGGTGTGAACCTAATGTATGGGAAAGTCAACATAGGCATACGTAGTGACAGTGCGCGAAGTCAAAGAGATACTCCTAAATAAAGAACTTATTAAACTTTTGGTGTAAAATAGATGAACAAAGTGAAATTGACTCAACTCATATATGATGTCATGAATATCAATGCTTCTCAAATTACTAATGCCGAACTATTTAATATTTTTGAAGAAATTTTATTGGTCAAGCCCATTGATCTTCAACTTATTACACCCTTAAAATCTCACATTTTAAGCATAAACTCTCAAAATATTTGGAGGTTTCATATTGCTCATGAATAATGAAACATAAATAAAAAAAATTATCATTGACACTTCTTTTTTATATGATGAAATCATGTTTTAGGCTCTTGCTAATGGTGGTCTTTAACTAAAAGAAGAAAATTTCTTTTGTAGCCCTTTTCCATTGCTTAAACATGAATCAATTTTTCGATAAAAAGAAATCTAGGCAAAGTCTTTTACATGCACAATTAGTTCCTAGAACATTTAATTCATTATTAAGCACGATTGAGATGGACCCATCCTATTCGACATATAACAAGAAAGAACAATATTCAAAAGTTTGTACATGTGTTTAATAAAGGAGATATAATGAGTGTACCATGAAGGGAGAAATGAACAGTGAACAAAGAAATGATAGAGTTTATTTGTATGTATTTTGTCTCATTCTGTGTTTGAACAAAACCTTTGAATCATAGGTTAGGACTTAAGTGTGTTGACCTTTTAAGTCAATGGCATGTTTGTTTAAAGATCGTAGTGACCAAGTTAGAACGTCTACATCAGCACACGATGTTTTGTACCATGTTTCATCTTAAATATTCTAAGAATCTCAAAAAAGTATGGATGAATTTTCGTTTGATTCCTGGATATCATTGGGTGTTTGTTTTTTATGTTCAAGATATTTTGCATAAAGGGTTTTTATTAGTTTTTAACAAATTCATTCGAATGAATTTATAGTCTTCGTTCGAACGAGATGTAGTTGTTCGTTTAAACTAACTTCTAATGAGCTTCAAACGATATTTTTCTTAGTAATAGACAAATATCGTTCGATGTTTGTTATAAGATTGTTTAAACGAATAGATACATCTCACTTGAATAAATAACATAAAGTTGTTTGAAAAACTTTATTCAAGAGAAAAAAACTTCTTATAAAAACCCTTTTTGAAAAATATCCTCAAACCGAATAAATAAATGCCTAATGCGATCAAGGAATCAAGAAAAAATGCATCCATACCTCTTTGAGATTCCTTAGATGTTGAAGATGAAACATGGTATAAAACACGATATGATGATGCAAACATTTTAACTTGGTCGCTACAGTTTTTAAGCAAACATGTCATAGGCTTGAAAGGTAAATAAACTCAAGTCCTAAACTATGACTCAAAGGTTTTGTCCAAACACGAAATAAGGAAAAATACATACAAGATGACTCTATAAAAAATTTGTCCTTACGAATCTCCTCTTTTTTCTATTACGTTAAAAAATACAAAATAAAAAACTTATGGGGCGTGAATCTCTCTAAAAGACTCGATCCCTAACCCCAAATAGAAAAAGTATGGACACTTTATAGTCTCATACTCTGAGTAGTTTGTACGCTTGTAAACTTTTTCGCATATTGCAAAACTGAACACTCACACCTTCCAATGCAAAGTGAATATATAAAAAATATGAATATGCATATGAATAAACACCCCCTATGTCTAACGATCCCCACCGAGGTAGGACACCTTCCCATAAGATAAAGATCTCCCCCTAAACCTAATGTGAAAGACACCATTCTCCCACTTTGTTTCAGGATAATCGAAGAATAAAGGTGCATAATAAAACCATTTCTCCCCAATAGAACCAAATCTCCCCCCAAATTAAACAAGGGTAAGGATATTGGAAAAACGTGTATATTATGCAAAGATGCAAAGTGAAATATGAAACAACAAATAACTCGGCAACACAAGCACACAGAATCCAAACACTATAACCAATTTTGATGCAAAATGTGATACCAACTAGAATACACAAGAAAGACAAGAATACCAATCAAAGGAACAAAATTTATCAAGGTTATAATATATCATACCAATGAAACCAATTCGATTCAAATATAAAGCATATGGCAACATGGATTATATGTAAATGCAAATACTCAAAACAAAAAATTCCAAATATATAAATACGCAAAAAGATACCATGGACGGATAAACATATATATATATAGTAGGATGGAGTGAATGGGTGTGAACTAGAAACAAATAAATTATGTCCCAATCACTAAAAACTGTCCAAGGAGTTCTATTTGTCCACAAAAAATTATCAAAATAAGATCCAGCCTCAAACGACTGATAAAGTGAAACTCATTTATTAAACAAGAACAATGCACACAAGCTTAGAATTTTAATAATTTTACAAATCAATAACATAATGATATAATAAGCATAACTAGAATTCACTGTGCTAACTCGTTGATCTTCAACTATAACACCCTCAAAAGTAAAACAAATGTCATATTTTCTCATTCAACTTTTTTTTAAAGATACCATTTTTAAAAATCAAACAAACAAACAGGTTAGCCTTTATTATTTTCTTTTTGCCTCTCATTTTTTATGGCTCTTAATTTTTTGCAAAGGAGATTTGCTCCTTTTGTATCCTTTTCCTGTGCACCCTCATATATTCAACAAAAATCAACATACTCACGAGCAATGATTCTTATATGCACAAAATCCCTATAGTCAAAAGATACGTATATGACAAGACTAATAAGAAAATATCTCACTTAGCTAAAATCTAACGAGGGAAGTTAAAATCCAAACGAGCTCATTTATGTGTGTGTAGAGGCATATACAAAGTGAATTCGGTAATCAAATCAAAGTTGAACAACTCCACTCAATCATGATTAAGAACAATATAAGCATTGAAAATCATAATCGAATGTCCTAAACACATGAAGACATGGAATTAAGTGTATTCAAACAAACCAATATGCTACACAAAATGTGTAAAACTAAACTACACATAAGCCATTTTTTTTACTTTTTTAACAATTTTCAAAATGATACCAATTTAAGAAAAATATATCTCAAAAGAGAAACAAGATCGTTTTGTATTTTCCAATAAGACCCAGTAAATAAAAAATCAAAATACAAACTACTCAAAGCACATACAACTTGCAAACACATATAACATGAAGTGCAAAATCTAGTGTATGTAAACATGCGAACACAATCAATAATTAGATTTAGCAAGAGAAGTATCATATGCAAGCACTCAAGAACAAACAAGTCTAATATGTAAAGCGTCCAAATCTGATTTTCTAACCCACATTGGTGTGATATGATGCTCTTTGGTATTGGGAACCTCAATTACTCTAGACTTCAACTTCCTAGGACCATCTTTAAGATCAAAGCAAAAACGCATAAGATGACCTCTCCTGCCACAATGTGTGCAAGTGTAGATACAAGGAATGTGATCCTTGGGTTGACCTTTTCTAAAGTTCCTCACAATGATTGACTCTCTCAAAAGCATGGTTTTGGCTTTAGTAGAGAAATCATTTAGATCATCGAATCCAATCCCAAACTTGTCATCCGAGATTCAGACGACGCCTAACATATCTAATTTTTTTTACCTAGATTCCACATCAAATTTGACATAACTTGAGTCCTTAAACATATCCTCTAACATCGATATCTTAGACTCAATCAAATTACTATACTCTTGAAACTCAAAGGAGTCCTTCATTAAAATCTCTATCAAACACGAAGGTGATCCTTTTCTCCCTCAACATAGTCTAACTTCACTCGAAAAGTCTTTTCACGTTTCGTAAGATCATCAATAAATTTACTCTCATCATTTTCAGTGGCACATTCTTTCAACTTAGCTTCTAATTTTAAGTTATCCATTTTCAATTTCATCATTTATGCACACAACTAATAGAAGGCAACTTGAAGTTCACTCTCCTCATCCTCTTCCTTATTTCATTCTTTTTCTCCACTCTTTCCACCATCACTCATTTGGGAATCACAGACCTTGGCCTCAAAAGTGTCATGCTTAGAATTATCTTCATTAGAATATTTTCATCAAGGCTCACATGACCAGTCATAAATCGATGAAGTTATGCTCAATGGGAGAATCAAGTACTTTTTCGAATCACTGTCACTAAGGGTGGAATTATACACCTTCAGTTTCTTACCCTCCTAACTTAGTTTAGTAGGGCACTCAGTTGCCCTATGGCCATAAACCTCACAACTAAAGCATCTATCTGATTAATCCATCTTAAAATTATCATTACAAGTTTTAGGGAATAGATGAGCCTTGCTATACTTATTTTTCTCAAACTTCTTTGCATCTTTAGATTGTTTTTCAAACTTGAGAAAATAATCTTTTTCACAAAAATGGCCATATCATTAGAATCGATGCCAGACCCATCATCTAAAACACATGTTTCCTATTTATCAAATCATTGACCTTATATTTCTTCTTATTTTTGGAGGAAAACATGTCAAACTCATAGGTTTGAATATCACCCATAAGATCTTCGAGTCTTTAGAGTCTAAAGTAACCAAAAAATTCAAAACAATCACTTTTGTATGGAATCTTTTAGGAAAGTAACTTAAGATTTTATTGACTAATTGGGTTTTGGATATTCTCTTTACCAAGCTAAACGATGAGTTAATAATATTAGACAGTCTATTATAAAACTCAACAAAGGTTTCACTCTCCTCCATGCTAATGGTTTTTAACAGAGTGGTGAGGTTTTGGACTTGGAAGTCTCAACAACACCAGTACCTTCACGGGTGAGTTCGAGTATGTCCCAATCCTTTTTCAACGTTTCACATGCCATAATGTAGTGAAAATCCTTCGGTGTGATCGCATAAAATAGAGAATTTAAACCTGGTGAATTATAGTTTGATATCCTATGCTCTTCCTCACTATAATTTTCTAGGAATTTAGGGTTATATATTCCCCATCTTCGACATAGGGTGGAGTCCACTCTTTATCAACCTCTAACCAAGCCCGCTTATCTATATCCTTAAGTGCTGATTTCATACGCATATTCCAATATACATAATTAGACCTATCAAACACAGGCGTCCTAGAAAACTTTTAATGCTTCGTAAACAACCTGCTAGAATTCATGCCTAAACATGGATCTAATAAAAAACTTAGTATTATCGTTCCGATACCAATTCGAAGTTGTAGGTATATATGAAATAGTATAAACACAACAAAAGTCAATTTTTAGTTTTTTAAATCAAATATTTAACTTAAACAAAATCATCGCAAATAATACTTTCCACTAATTTTAAATGAAAGCTTTGTAAAAAACTTTTATCCAATTTTATTTTATCTTAAAATATGCATCTAGGTGATAGAATGATAAAGTAAAGCAAATAATCAGGCAACGCCCTATGTACGAAGAAAATACAAATGAAAAAAACCACGAGCAGTCGAGCCACACAAATTCACTATGATAAGGAATTACAAAAGGTCGACATACGACTTAAAAACTGACTCGACGACCTCGCAAACCTTTATACATATTTGATCTTTAACCTCTCCTCCATATAGACACGTAGAAATCCACCCGTGCAACTCCCAGAATGTGTGAGTCCACATATGCCTCAGTGTCCACGAATAAGGCTCCATAACTGTCTATAGATCTGTACCATGGACGCACCTCTTGTTCACCGTAATACCACAAACATGAATCCACCTTGTGTAAATAACAAATACGAAATCCACAGTATGAAGTGTACTCAACAATGATGATGATGAGTAGAATGTTGATGCCAAATGAGATATCCATCCATAAAAAGATTGAACCTTGGATCTCAAAGAGTTTGGGATAAAATAGAACTTGGAAGCTTTTTGTTTATGATTGGAAAGTGATTTTTGCCCAAATCCCCAACTTAGAAAGTTCCTATAATGCCTTTTTAGAGAAAACACAATTTTTGAGGGGACAAAATCTCGTTCGAATGAAAATAGGCATTAGTTTGAATGAAACAACATATCTCATTCGAACAAAAACCAAACTCATTTGAAATTGTGATTCGAAGATCTTAAATGCGCATTCATATATGGTGTAAAAAAATACAAAAACTATTTCTTAAAATTTCAAAATTTTTACCAAAACAAGATCGTTTTGAAAAAAAAACGTTGGAAATTTTTCTAAAAGAAAATAAATCTCTTTGGATTATTTACAATATAAACATAAGAATACAATCTAGCTTTAGGGACAAATGATAGTAATGTGAAAATCACCCTAAAATATAAACAATCACCGAACTCAATCAATAGAGCAAATATCCAAAGATTTCCTAAGATCCTCAAATCTAAGTTCATCTAAAGGTTTAATGAAAATTTTAGCCAATTGACATTCGGTACTCACGAAGTACAAGAAAATGATCTTCTCCTAAAAAATATCTCGAATAAAGTTCTCATGAATCTAATGTTCTTTGTACAAGAATGTCGGACAATATTATGAGAAATGTGAATTGCGCTTGTATTATCGCAAGAAATAGTCATTTTGCCTTGAGTAATCCCATAAATCTTCAATATGTACTTAATCTATAAGAGTTGTGTGCAATAATTCCTGGCGGCTATGTACTTGGCCTCTACCGTGGAAAAAAATGGAGTTTTTCTTCTTACTCAACCCCGAAACAAGATCACATCCTAAGTAAAAGCATTCACCTAATATGCTTTTACAACCATCAACATCCCAGAACCAATCGACATCAGAATAAGCCAACAAATGATGATCAAATATTAAAGGAATATCAAATTCCATAAAAAATAGTGCCACTTATGTTGTTGATGGTATGTATAAGAGAAATAAAGTGTGAATCTTTTGGAAACACTTTGTTACATGGACAAACTCCAACACAAAAGGCAATATTGGTACGACTAGCGATTAAGTATAAGATACCAGCTATATACTCCTAAAGAGAGTTTTCTTTACGTCCATACCTAAAGTGTCTTTGCTAAGCTTAATCAAGGAACTCATGTGTGTGAGTGAGTGCTTAGTAGATCCTAAACCAAACATTTTCACTAGGTTCCTAGCATATTTAGATTGAGATATAAATATCCCATTCTTGAGTTAATTCACTTAGAGACCTAGGAAGAAATTAAGTTCACCAAACATGCTCGTACCAAATTCTCTTTTCATCTCCTCCTAAAATGTGTGAGTATAAAGGGAATACGTGGATCTAAAGACTATGTTGTCCACATAGACTTAGGCAAACAAGATAATACCACCCATTATCCTAAAAAATAATGTCACAATAACTGCCCCTCTCTTAAAGCCACAAGATAAGAGATACGAAGTTAGCCTTTCGTACCAAGCACGAGGTGCTTTATTCAAACCATACAAGGCCTTATTTAGATGAAAACAAGTGTCCTGGGTGTTTTAGGTATTCAAACCCATTTTCTTATTCCATGTGAACCTTTTCCTGAATAATTCCACTGAGAAAGTCACTATTGGCATCTATTTGGTAATGCTTAAAGCGTAGATGACATGCTATAGCCAACAGTAAACAAGTGGATTCAAACCTATCAATAGGGGTGAATGTCTCGTCAAAGTCTACTCCCTAAATTTATGTGTAACCTTGAGTGACCAACCTATCCTTATTGCGAATGATGGTATCAATATCATCCATCTTGTTTTTATACACCCACTTGGTACCAATCACATTAGTCTTGCTAGGTCAAGGGAGTAATTCCGAAACATTGTTCTTTCAAAATTGAAACGATTCATCTGCATAATAGATATCCAATGCTCATCCTTAAGTTCTTCCTTCACATTATTAGGCTCTCCTATTGAAGTGTAGAAAAAGTATCTAGACACATTATTCAGTTCAGAGAAAGTATTAAGACCTAGTGTGGATCATCAAATATGTTGATAGGGTCATGACTCTTTCAAACCCAAGATGGTGGATTATCTACATCAAGAGAGGGGTGGGGTCCACTTTGGTGGTATAGAGAACAATAAGATCATCACGGGGAGGTGAATTTCTCTCACATCCAGGATCATCTTTAATAAATATATCCGATGCATAATCTCTAATCGTGACATTTATCGATTCCATAACCTTATAGCTTTTAAGGTTAAACACCCTATAGGCTTAACTAGTTGATGAATATCTTAAAAATATTCCCTCACCGCTTCTAGAGTCAAACTTACATAAGTGCACTCCATCTCTAATGATATAGAAAGGACTCCTCAAATCTCGAAAATACGATTGGTTGTGTTTCTTACCCACCCACAACTCATATGGTGTGTGAAGTATGTGTGGACGAAGATAAACCTTATTCACCGTGTGGCATGTGTTGTTAATCGCATTTTCCCAAACATATATGGGAAAGTTACTACCAAGAAGAATGTACCTAGCCATCTATTCAATTTTTTTATTCTTCCTCTCAATAATTCCATTTGGCTAAGGAATACGAACGTGCGATAACTCACATTTGATGCCAACTTCATAATAAAATCCGTCCACTCTGGATTCTTTAAATTCAGTGGCATTATCACTAACAATATGATTTATAGTGACACTATGTTGATTCATAAGTAAACGACACTTGGTTATTAGAAACTCAATAACCTCAGGCTTTTCTCTAAGAAATCCAACAATAAAATATCTCAAAAAGTCATCAACCATTACTACAATATAATTTTTACCACCAATTCTCGCCGTAAGCATGTGACCCATAAGATCCATGTGTATCAAATCTAAGACATCGGAGTTGGTAATGGTATTCAACGTTCTATGGGGACCATTGATTTGTTTCTCTTGTTATAAATGACCACAAATCGAGGAAGTTAGTTGTCCACGTGATGGTAAGCCACGAACTAGGTCTTTTTTTAACTAATCTCTTAATATCTTTAAAATTGACGTGACCTAGTCATTGATGACAATGATACATGTTGGAGACCTTAGAACTATTGCACACTAAAGAGTACTTGGGAGTACTACCACAATAATTATCACTAGTCCTCATACCTTGCGTAAAACGTTTATCGAATTGATAAAAAATAGTACATTCTGACCGGACAAACTTTACCATAAGATTAGCATCGTAAGGTTGGCTTATTCTTATCAAATTCACTTTTGACCCTTCAACATACAAAACATTGTATAGCTTAAGAAATCCTAAAATGTTCATGCTTCCTGGTCCTAAAATGCATGACCTACTCCCATCCCCAAAGGTGACTTTTCCTTCCTTACGATACACTATGTTGGTAAAATGTGACTTGTCACCAGTCATATGCCTAGATCACCCACTATCAAAATACTATTGACAATTATCTTGAACCTTAAGAGCAATGCGAACAATAAGGGATTTTTCGTCACATTTAGGTACCCAAGTTGTGGTAACCTTTTGCTTTCCCTTATCATTATTAGCATTATTAATCATATGGGAAGTGTTCTAAAAAAGTGTATAAATCCTTTGAAATTATTCCATTAGACTGTTAGAAGTAGTGACTAGAAACTCAACTTGCTCTCTAAGACTACAAAAGTCCTTATAGTGGTGTGTGGGATCATGTGCGTGAGAGAATCTTCCTAGATTGTAGCAAAACTCCCTAAGGTTAAATATTCATATTAAATGGGTACAAACATAAATGTTTTTGAGTCTACCTTGGTTAAAAGGCTTGGGACACATTATCCTTGCTAGGTTAGGTCGAGGTCGCAAGGACCGATCACAAACTTGAAAGTGGATGCACCTTCATAACATATCCCTTGCATGCCCTTAAAACGTAAAGTGGGACCTACAGTACACCATATTTGGCGGATGGTCATGGCCAAAATACCTGACCAGGATAGCCACTCACGGCCAAGGGTCGTGACTATTTCTGGCGTGACCAATTTCGCAGGTTAGGCCCAAATCCCTGAACAAATGAAGGGTCACGGACCTAAGGGGTCACAACAGATGGTCGCGGACTATAGCCGTGACCTATACACACAGCTGGTCATGGCCAAAGGCCATGAACCATCCTTTAATATATGATTTTTGTCATGGCACTGGTCATAACTCAAGTTCGTGACCCACCCTTCGGCTTATTAAAATGTTCACGACACTGGTCATGGATTAAGTCCGTGACCCACCCTTTGAATTATTAAAATGGTCACAGCTCAAGTTCGTGACCCACCCTTCGTATTATTAAAATGGTCACGGATCAAATCCGTGACCCACACTTTAACATCATAAAAATAGTCATGGCCCTAGACTGTGACCCTTTTTATGCATAAAAAAAATAGAAATGGTCATGGACTTTGGCTGTGATAATTTTTAACCGTAATAAAAATAAATTATTGTCGTTCTCTCAAATCCGGGGTCCCGTGATCATGAAGTCAATTCCTATGAGTTATATTGGTCAAGTGAAAAATGTTGGCGCCGCTCAAGGGACCGTTTGGGGGGTTCTTTGGGGTTTCTCCCTCCAATGCCATGTTTTTAAGATTACGTGCAGATATTATCAAACTATTGTCATGCTCTCAAACTGGGGGTTTTATGACCATACGATCAGTTCATACGAGTTATATTGGTCCCTACGAGGTGTTGGCACCACTCACGGGGCCGTTTGGGAGGTGCTTCGGGGTTTCATCCTCCAACACCATATTTTTATGCCTAAGTGCAGATACTATCAAATTATCATTGTGCTCTAAAAGTGGGGGTCCCGTGACCATGTTGTCCGTTACTATGAGTTATATTGCTCCTGTGTGAGGTGTTGACGTCGCTCATGGGGCCGTTTAGGGGGTGCTTCGGGGTTTCAATCTCTAACATCATGTTTTCAATCCCAAGTTCAAATATTCTCAAATTATTATCATGCTCTCATACCAGGAGTCCCGTGACCACGCGGCCAGTTCTTATAAGTTACATTGGTCTCGTGCGAGGTGTTGGTGCCACTCACAAGGCCGTTTGGGATGTGGTTCAGGATTTATCCATCGAATGCCATGTTCTCAAGCCTAAGTGAAGATATTATCAAATTATCAACGTGCTCTCAAATTGGGGGTTCCGTAACCATGCGATCAGATCCTACGAGTTATATTGGTACCGTGCATGGTGTTGGCATCGCTCACGGGGCCGTTTAGGATATGCTTTGGGGTTTTACCCTATAACGCCATCTTTTCAAGCCTAAGTACAAATATTCTCAAATTATCATCGTGCTCTTAAATAGGGGATCCCGTGATCTGTTATTATGAGTTATATTGGTATCTTGTGAGGTACTGGGGGGCTGCTGACGGTGCCGTTTAGAGGGGGTGCTTCATGGTTTCACCCTCTAATGCCATATTTTCAAGGATGATATTATCAAATTATCACCATTCTCTCAAATCGGGTGTCTCGTGACCATGTGGTCAGTTCCTACGAGTTACATTAGTCCGTGAGAGGTGTTGGCACCGCTCACGGGACCATTTGGGTGTTACTTCGGGGTTTTGCCATCCAACGCCATATTTTCAAGCCTAAGTACAGATATTCTCAAATTATCATTGTGCTCTCAAACTGAGGCCCCCATGACCATGCGGTCAGTTCCAATGAGTTGTATTGGTCCTATGCGATGTGTTAGCATGACTCACAGGGCCGTTTGGGTGGTGCTTCGGGGTTACGCCCTCTAACCTTGTGTTTTCAAGCGTAAGTAAAGATATTCTCAAATTATCTCCATGCTCTCAAAGTGGGGGTTCCTTGACAATGCGGTCAGTTCCAATGAGTTACATTAGTCCCTGTGAACCTTAGAGCCACTAACGGGGACATTTAAGAGTGCTTCAGGGTTTTGCCTCCTACCCCATGTTTTAAGCCTATGTGCAGATATTCACAAATTATTATCGTGCTCTCAAATCGAGGTTCATGTGACCACAAGATTAGTTCCTACGGGTTACATTGGTCCCGTGCGAGGTATTGGCACCGCTCATGGGGCCGTTTGGGGGGTACTTCCGAGTTTTGCCCTAAACCGCCATGTTTTCAAGCCTAAGTACAAATATTCTCAAATTATGGCCATGCTATCAAACTAGGGGTTCCGTGACCATGCGGTCAGCTCCTACGAGTTACATTGGTCCCGTGCGAGGTGTTTGCGCCGCTCACGGGGCCGTTTGTAGGGTGCTTCGGGGTTTCACCCTCCAATATCGTGTTTTCAAGGTTAAGTGTAGATATTCTCAAATTATCATCGTGCTCTCAAATCGGGGGCCCGTGACCATGCAGTCAGTTCCTATGAGTTACATTGGTCCCGTGCGAGGTGTTGATGCCTCTCAAGGGACCGTTGGGGGGAGTGCTTCGGGGTTTCTCCCTCCAATGCCGTGTTTTCAAGTCTAAGTGCACATATTCTCAAATTATCATCGTGATCTCAAACCGGGAGGTCCCGTGACCAGGCAATCAGTTCCTACTAGTTACATTGTCCCATGCCAGGCATTGACACCGTTCATGGGGTAGCTTGTGTGGTGCTCTGCGCCCTCCAACGCCATGTTTTCAAGCCTAAGTGAAAATATTCTCAAATTATCATTGTTCTCTTAAATCGGGCATCCCGCAGCCATGCAGTTAGTTCCTATGAGTTGCATTGGTCCCATGCGAAGTGTTGGCACCTTTCACGGGGCCGTTTGGGGTGTGCTTCGGGGTTTCACCATTCAACACCTTATTTTCAAGCCTAAGTGAAGATATTCTCAAATTGTCATCATGCTCTCAAATCGGGGGTCCCGTTACCATACGGTCAGTTACTACGAGTTACATTGGTCCCGTGCTAGGTGTTGATGCCGCTCACGATGCCGTTTGTTGGGTGCTTCAGAATTTTGCCCCCTAGCTCCATATTTTCAAGAATAAGTGTATATATTCTTAAATTATCATCGTGCTCTCAAATCGAGGGTCCCGTGACCATGTGGTTAGGTTATACGAGTTACATTGGTCCCCTACAAGGTGTTATCCCGGCTAACTAGGCTATTTGGGGGGGTGCTACAGGGGTTTTTCTAATGCCATGTTTTCAAGCCTAATTGCACTCATTCTCTCAAATCGAGGGTCCTGAGACCACGCAGTCTATTTTTATGAGTTACATTGGTCCCATGAGAGGAGTTGGCACCGTTTATGGGGCTGTTTAGGGGGTGCATTGAGGTTTTTCCCTCCAACGCAATGTTTTCAAGCCTAAGTGCAGATTTTCTCAAATTATCGCTCTTCTCTTAAACCCGGGGTCCTGTGAGCACGCGGTCAGTTCTTATGAGTTACATTGGTCCCGTGCGAGGTGTTGGCACTGTTTACGGGGCTGTTGGGGGTGCTTGGGGGTTTCGCCTCTAATGCTAGGGGTCCCGTGACCATACAATCAATGCTTATAAGTTTCATTGGTCCCGTGTGAGCTGTTGGCATCGCTCACGGGGCCGTTTAGGTGGTGCTTCAGGGTTTCATCCTCCAATGCCTTATTTTCAAGCTTAAGTGTCGATATTCTCAAATGAATTTTGTGCTCTCAAACTGGGAGTCCCGTGGATGTGCGATCAGTTCTTACGAGTTATATTGGTCCCGTGCAAAGTGCTGGAGCCACTAACGGGGTCATTGCGGGGATGCTTCGGGGGTTCACCCTCCAACACCATGTTATTAAGATTAAGTGTAGATATTCTCAAATTATCACCATGATCTCAAATCGGGGGCACCGTGACCACACGGTTAGTTCATATAAGTTACATTGGTCCCGTTTGAAGTGCTGGAGCCACTAATGGAGCCGTTTACGGGATGCTTCGAGGTTTTACCCTCCAACACCATGTTTTCAAGATTAAGTGTAGATATTCTAAAATTATCATCGTGCTCTCAAATCAGAGTTCTCGTGACCACGCGATCAGTTCCTACGAGTTACATTGGTCCCGTGCGATGTGCTGAAGCCACTCATGGGGCCATTTGGGGGGTGCTTCAGGGTTTTGCCCTCAAACGCCATGTTTTCAAGCCTAATTACAGATATCCTCAAATTGTCATTGTGCTCTCAAACTGGATTTCCCTTGACCACACGATCAATTCCTACAAGTTACATTGGGCCTGTGCGAGGTGTTGGCACCGCTCACAACGTCGATTGAGGGGTGCTTCCAGGTTTCGCCCTTAACCGCCATGTTCTCAAGCCTAAGAAGATATTCTCAAATTATCATCGTGCTCTCAAACTAGGGGTTTCGTAACCACGTAATTTATTCCTATGAGTTACATTCGTCTCGTGTGAAGTGTTGGCACCGCTCATAGGGCCTTTTGGGGGGTGCATAGGGGTTTTCCCCACCAACACCATGTTTTCAAGCCTAAGTGCAAATATTCTCAAATTATCATTGTGCTCTCAAACTGGGGGTCCTGTGACCATGCGATCAGTTCCTTCGAGTTAAATTGGTCCCGTGCGAGGAGATCGGGATGCTCACGGTTCCGTTTGGGGGGTGCTTTAGAGTTTTTCCCTCCAACGCCATGTTTTTAAGTCTAAGCGCAGATATTCTCAAATTATCGACGTGCTCTCAAATCGGGGGATCTCATGACCACGCGGTCAGTTCCTACGGGTTACATTGGTACCGTGCAGGTGTTGGCTCCGCTCACTGGGCAGTTTGTGCGGTGATTCGGGGTTTCACCCTCCGACACCATGTTTTTAAGCCTAAGTGCATATTTTCTCAAATTATCATCGTGCGCTCAAACTGGGGGTCCTGTGACCATAATTTTCAGTTGGTACGAGTTACATTGGTCCTGTGTGAGCAATTGGCACCGTTTATGGGGCCGTTTGGGTGGTGCTTGAAGGTTTCTCCCTCCAACGCCATGTTTTTAAGCCTAAGTGTAGATATTCTCAAATTAACACCATGCTCTCAAATAGGGGGTCCCGTGGCCATGTGGTCAGTTCCTACGAGTTATATTGGTCCCGTGCAAGGTGTCACGATGCCATTTGTGGGGTGTTTCGAGATTTCTTCCTCCAACGCCATGTTTTCAAGCCTAAGTGTATATATTCCCAAATTATCATTGTGCTATGCGATCAGTTCCTACGAGTTATATTAGTCCCGTGTAAGTTGTTGGAACCACTAACAGGGATGTTTAGGGGGTCCTTCAGGGGTTTTCACCCTCTAATGCCATGTTTTCAAGCCTAATTATAGTCGTGCTCTCAAACCGGGGGTTCCATGACTATGCAGTCTGTTCCTATAAGTTACATTGATCACGTGTGAGGTATTGGTACCACTCATGGAGCCGTTTGGGTAGAACTTTGGGGGTTTCGCCCTTCGACTCCATGTTATCAAGCCTAAGTGCAAATATTCTCAAATTATCACTATGCTTTCAAATCGGGGGTCCCGTGACCACACTGCCAGTTCCTACGAGTTACATTGGTCCCGTGCGAAGTGTTGGCACCTCTCACGGGGCCGTTTGGGGGGGTGCTTCGGGGTTTCATCATCCAACACAATGTTTTCAAACCTAAGTGTAGATATTCTCAAATTATTGTCATTCTCTCAAATCGGGGGTCCCGTGATGACGCGATCAGTTCCTACGAGTTACATCGGTTCCGTGTGAGGTGTTAGCGCCACTCACGATGCCCTTTCAGGAGTACTTGGGTATTTCTCCCTCCAATGCCATATTTTCAATCCTAAATGAAAATATTCTCAAATTATCATCGTGCTCTCAAATCGTGGGTACCGTGACCATGCGTTCAGTTCCTATGAGTTATATTGGTCTCTTACAAGGTGTTGACACTACTTACGGGGGCGTTTGGGAAATGCTTCGGGGTTTTGCCCTCCAATGCCATGTTGTCAAGACTAATTGTAGTTATTCTCAAATTCTCACCGTGCTCTCAAACTCGAGGTCCTATGACCACGCAGTCAATTCCTACGAGTTACATTGGTCCTATACAAGGTGTTAGGGTCGTTCACGGGATCGTTTGAGGGGGTGCTTTGGGGTTTCACCCTTCAACACCATGTTTTGAAGCCTTACTGTAGATATTCTCAAATTATCATCGTGCTCTCAAACCCAGGGTTCCGTGACCATGCGATCAATTCCTACGAGTTACATTGGTCCCGTTCGAGGTGTTGGGCCCACTCACAGGACCGTTTGGGGGGTGCTTGGTGGTTTCGTCCTCCAATGTCATGCTTTCAAGCCTAAGCCCAGATATTCCCAAATAATCATCTCGTGATGAAACGATTAGTTCCTACAAGTTACATTGGTCCCGTGAGAGGCGTTGGTGCCACTCACGGGGTCATTTAGGGGGTGCTTCAGGGTTTCGCCCGCCAATGCCATATTTTCAAGTTAAAATACAGATATTCTTAAAGTATCACTGTGCTCTCAAACTGGGGGTCCCATGACCATGCGATCCGTTCCTACATGTTACATTTGTCCCGTGCGAGGTGTTGGCACCACTCATAGGGCCGTTTGGGGTGTGCTTCGGGGTTTCGCCTTTTAACGCCATGTTTTAAGCCTAACTACAGATATGGTCAAATTATTATTGTTCTCTCTAACCGGGGTTCCCGTGACCTCGCAATCCATTCCTATGAGTTACATTAGTTCCTTGCGAAGTGTTGGAGTCACTCATAGGGCTATTTGGGGGTGCTTCATGGTTTCACCCTCCAATATCGTATTTTCAAGCCTAAGTGCAGATATTCTCAAATTAAAATTATACTCTCAAATTAGAGTTCCCTTGACCATGCGATCAGTTCCTACGAGTTACATTGGTCCTATGTGAGGGGTGCTTTCAAATTTCAGCCTCAACCGCCATGTTTTTAACCCTAAGGGAAGACATTCTCAAATTATCGCCGTGCTCTCAAGTTGGGGGTCTCGTGACCACGCGTTCTGTTCATACGAGTTACATTCGTCCCGTGCGAGGTGTTTGCGCCGCTCATGTGGCTATTTGGGGGTGATTCGAGGTTTTTCCCTCCAACGCCATACTTTCAAGCCTACGTGTAGATATTCTCAAATTGTTGTTGTGCTCTCAAATCGGGGGTCCTGTGACCCCGAGGTCAGTTACCACGAGTTACATTGGTCTCGTGCGAGGTGTTGCCATTTTGGGGGTGCTTCAGTGTTTCGCCCTCCAATTCCATGTTTTCCAGACCTAATGTAAATATTCTCAAATTATCTTTATGCTCTCAAATCGGGGGTCCCGTGACCACATGATCAGTTCTTACGAGTTACATTGGTCCCATGTAAGGTGTGGGCACTGCTCATGGGACAATTTGTGTTGTCCTTCGAGGTTTCGACTTCCAACGCTATATTTTCAAGCCTAAGTGCAGATATTCTCAAATTCTCACCATGCTCTGAAGTCCCATGACCATGGGGTCAAATCTTATAAGTTATATTGGTCCCGTGCTAGGTGTTAGTACCGCTCACGGGGTCATTTGGGTGGTGCTTCGGGGTTTTGCTCTCTAACGTTATATTTTTAAGCCTAAGTGCAAATATTCTTAAATTATCATCGTGCTCTCAAATCAGGGGTCCCGTGACCATGCAGTCAGCTCTTACAAGTTAAATTGGTCCGGTGCGAGGTGTCATGATGTCGTTTGTTGGGTGCTTTGGGATTTCACCCTCCAACGCCATGTTTTCAAGCCTAAGTGTAGATATTCTCAAATTATCATCGTGATCTCAAATCGGGGGTCCCATGACCATGCGCTTACGAGTTACACTAGTCCCGTGCGAGGTATTGGCACCATTAACGGGGATATTTGTGGAGTGCTTAGAGGGTTTTTGCCCTCTAACGCCATGTTTTAAGTCTAATTGAAGTTATTCTCTCAAATTAAGGGTCATGTGACCACGTGGTCTATTACTACAAGTTACATTGATCCCGTGCGAGGTGTTGGCGCCACTCACGGGGACGTTTGGGGGGTGCTTTGGGATTTATCCCTCTAACGCCATGTTTTCAAGACCAAGTGAAGATATTCTCAAATTATCATCATGCTCTTAAATCGGGAGTCCCGTGACCATGTGTTTAGTTACTACGAGTTACATTGGTCCGTGAGAGGTGTTAGTGCCACTCATGGGGCCGTTTGTGTGGTGCTTCGGGGTTTCCCTCTCCAATGCCATATTTTTAAGCCTAAGTGAAGATATTCTAAAATTATCTTCATGCTCTCAAACTGACAGTCCTGTGACCATGCAGTCAGTTCCTACTAGTTACATTTTCCCATTCGAGGTGTTGGCATCGCTCGGGGGGCCGTTTCGATAGCACTTCGGGGTTTTGCCCTCCGACCAGATGTTTTCAAGCCTAAGTGCAGATATTCATAAATTATCATCGTGCTTTCAAATCAGGGGTTCTGTGACCATGCAGTCAGTTCCTTTAAGTTACATTGGTCCCATGCGAAGTGTTGGTATCGCTCACAGGGCCATTTAGGATGTGTTTCGAGGTTTCACCATCCAACGCCATGTTTTCAATCCTAAGTGCAAATATTCTCAAATTATCATCGTGCTCTAAAATCGAGAGTCCCATGACCACATAGTCAGTTTCTACAAGTTACATTGGTTCCGTTCTAAATGTTACTGCCGCTAACGATGCCTTTTTCGGGGTGCTACAGTATTTTGCCCTCCATCTCCACATTTTCAAGCCTAAATGTAGATATTTTCAAATTATCATCGTGCTCTCAAATCGGGGGCCCGTGACCATGTGATCAGTTACTTTGAGTTACATTGGTCCCGTATAAGGTGTTGACACCATTTACGACACCATTTAGGGGGTGGTTTTGGATTTCACCCTCCTATGCCATGTTGTCAAGCCTAATTACAGATATTCTTAATTACGGTTGTGCTCTCAAATTGAGGGTCTTGTGACCACGTAGGTCAGTTCTTACGAGTTACATCGGTCCCGTACGACGTGTTGGGGCTGCTCATGGGGCCCTTTAGGGGGGATGCTTCGAGGTTTCACCCTCCAACACCATATTTTCAATCCTCAGTGCCGATATTCTCAAATTATCTCCGTGCTATCAAACCCAGGGTTCTGTGGCCACACGTTTAGTTCCTACGAGTTACATTGGTCCCATTCGAGGTGTTAGGCCACTCACGGGCCATTTTGGGGGTGCTCGGGGTTTCATCGTCCAATGCCATGTTTTTAGGCCTAAGTGCAGCTATTCTAAAATAATTATTGTGCTCCCAAACCGGGGGTCCCGTAACCACGTGGTCAATTCCTATGAGTTACATTGGTCCTGTGCGAGGTGTTGGCGCCGCTTCTGGGGCCGTTTGGGTGGTGCTTCGGGATTTTTCCCTCCAACGCCATGTTTTCTAGCCTAAGTATAGATATTCTTAAATTATCACTTTTCTATCAAACTGGGGTCCCCATGACCATGCGGTCAGTTCCTATTAGTTACATTAGTCTCGTGCAAGTTGTTGGCGCTGCTCACAGGATCGTTTGGTGTGTGCTTCGAGGTTTCGCCCTCCAACGCCATGTTTTTAAGCCTAACTACAGTTATTCTCAAATTATCATCATGCTCTTTAATCGAGGCCATTTAGGGGGCCATTTAGGGGGCCATTTAGTTCCTATGAGTTACATTGGTCCCGTGCGATGTGCTGAAGTCACTCACGGGGCCAATTAGGGGGGTGCTTCGGGGTCTCACCCTCCAATGCCATGTTTTCAAGCCTAACTGCAGATAATCTTAAATTGTTGTTGTTCTCTCAAATCGGAGTTCCCTTGATAACACGGTCAATTCTTTCGAGTTACATTGGTCATGTGCGAGGTGTTGGAACCGTTCACGGGGCAGTTTGAATGGTGCTTTCGAGTTTCTCCCTCAACCGCCATGTTTTAAACCCTAAGTGCAGATATTCTCAAATTATCACGGTGCTCTTAAATTAAGGTTCCCAAGAAAATGTGGTCAGTTCCTATAGGTTACATTGGTCCCATGCGAGGTGTTGGCACCACTCACAGGGCTATTTAGGGGGTGCTTCCGAGTTTCACCCTCAACCACTATGTTTTCAAGACTAAGTACAGATATTCTTAAATTATCATCGTGCTCTCAATTCGGGGGTCCCATGACCATGCAATCAGTTCCTATGAGTTAAATTGGTCCCGTACGAGGTGTTGGCATAGTTCAAGGGGCCATTTGGGGTGTGCTTTGGGGTTTCTCCCTCCAATGCCATATTTTCAAGCTTGAATGTAGATATTATCAGATTATCATCGTGCTCTCAAATCGGGGGGTCCTGTGACCACACAATCAGTTCTTATGAGTTATATTGGTCCCGTGTAAGGTATTGTCGTTACTCATGGGGGAGTTTGTGTGGTGCTTCGAGGTTTCTCCCTCTAACGCCATTTTTTAAGCCTAAGTGCAGATATTCTCAAATTATTATCGTGCTCTCAAAACGACGGTCCCGTGACCATGCGGTTAGTTCTACGAGTTAAATTGGTCCCGTACGAAGTGTTGGTGTCTCTCATGGGGTCGTTTGAGTGGTGCTTCGGGGTTCCTCCATCCAACACCATGTTTTCAAGCTTCTTAAGTGCAAATATTATCAAATTATCACCGTGCTCTCAAATCGGGGGTCCCATGACCATACGATAAGTTCTTACGAGTTACATTGGTCCCGTGCAAGGTGTTACGATGTCGTTTGTTGGGAGCTTTGTGCTCTCAAATCTAAGTGTGGATATTCTCAAATTATCATTGTGCTCTCAAATAGAGGGTCCCGTAAGCATGCGATCAGTTCTTATAAGTTACAATGGTCTTGTGTTTGGTATTGGCATCGCTAACGGGACTGTTTGGGGAGGTTCTTCGGCGGTTTTCGCCCTCTAACGCCATGTTTTCAAGCCTAATTGCAATCGTGCTCTCAAATTGGGGGTCTCTTGACCATGCAATCTGTTCCTACGAGTTACATTGGTCCCC
Organism: Sambucus nigra; assembly: GCA_949130495.1. Classification (NCBI taxonomy): domain Eukaryota; kingdom Viridiplantae; phylum Streptophyta; class Magnoliopsida; order Dipsacales; family Adoxaceae; genus Sambucus; species Sambucus nigra. The sequence goes on from OX422224.1 coordinate 230,062,306, forward strand.
TGCGAGGTATTGGCGCCACTCATGGGGCCGTTTGGGAGGTGTTTAGGTATTTCACTCTCCAACGCCATATTTTTAATCCTAAGTGTAGATACTCTCAAATTATCGTCGTGCTCTCAAATCGGGGGTCCCGTGACCACGCTTTCAGTTCCAACGAGTTACATTTGTCCCGTGCGAGGTGTTAGATCCACTCACGGGGCCGTTTGTGTGGTGCTTTGGGGTTTCTCCCTCCAATGCCATGTTTTCAAGCCTAAGTGCAGATATTCTCAAATTATCACCGTGCTCTCAAACTGGGGGTCTCGTGACCACGCGATCAGTTTCTATGAGTTACATTGGTCCCATGTATGGTGTTGGTGTCGTTCACCGGGCCGTTTGGGGGTGATTCGGGATATCATCCTCCAATACCATGTTTTCAAGCCTAAGTGAAGATATTCTCAAATAATCATCGTGCTCTCAAATTGGGAGTCCCGTGATAGCGTGATTAGTTCCTACAAGTTACATTTGTATCATCATTCTGAAAGGCACAAATAGTTGCCATCTTTTATGCACTTTGAGTAGAATACCTTCTTTACGTTCTGAAATGCACAAATAAAAGGCTTGTTGACTATGCGATCTTTACTCTTCATCTTTGATAAATCTACCACATTAAGTTTGGAGTCAGTATCAAATTTTCAAGCACTCGTTGTATCCTCCACCTTTACCCAATCACAATATAATACGATTTATGTGAAATCTAAATAATCAAGTTCTAGAATTTGTTGGATTATCCCATAATAGGTTAGCACCGTATTCTTTGGATTTTTATCGCGTTTGCTAGTGATACAGGTGGTCAAGGCTAAAATTGATATTTCACTGTTTTGCATCACAATCTTTTCCTCATGTGGATATGAAATAAAATCAAAACCGTTGATACGGAATTTCTTAAACTCTTTTGCATGAAAACTAGGACCTTTTGCTATGCGTGCAAGTCTGGAAGAGACATAACCTCTTTTTATAAGTTGCATTTATTAATGAATTTTTATTATGGCATGTTTTTACAACACATGAATAAAAAACCGCACACATAAGATGTGAAAATTACCTTTTTTGACACCCATGCCCTAAAATCAGTTGTCATGTAATTTCTCCTTTGATTTTGGGTAATTTTGTTCTCGTACTTCCTACCGGTAAATTGGAGAGTTTAGATCATAAAATATAAAAAACATATAATCAAAGAAGAAGAATTCGATTGATACTCAATCTCTCCAGCCTTTGACTTCATCTTGCGATTTTAAATACATAACGAGCTGCTTGCTCGTATTGTAGATTTGTAAGTTTCACCTCTTTAGGGTTCCCAAACGGCAATTCGTCCTCAAACTCATCAAGTGCTTCGATCACTTGTTCTCCATAAGGATTGAACCTCCTCACCTCTTATTTTCGCATATGTTCCCAAGCTTATAGCGATGGTTCCATCGTTATGTATTCTTTAGAAATTGACCCTCCAATATACCATGAATTCTTTACATAATCTTTGAAGGTTTTCATCAAACACTCAAAATGATACATCCAATGATACCTAACGGGGCCACATAATAAATCTTCATCGTATAAATTCAAAAGTAGGTGTATGCTGATATCGAAGAACAACGAAGGAAAATATTTCTCTAATACACAAACTGCCTCGGTTAAAGTTAATTTCCCAACTTTAATGTGCCTTCTGTTTACCACTTTTACACAAAGTAGGGTAAAACAAAAACGGATTTGCATAATTTCCCGACGGAGATCTTTGTGTTCAGAAAAGCAATGTCGAAATAATAGAGGGATTAATTGGATGATTACATGCCAATCATGAGACTTTCACTAGTTTAAGTCATTTGCTTGGTAGTTTACTACCCTACATAAATTACCATAATAATCGGTTGGAGTCTTAAAATTGAACAACGTGTTTAAGAGAATTTTCTTCTCACTAGTAGTCAAATTGAAAGCAGCTCGAGGGGTAAAAATTATTCATGTTGTAGGATCATTTTATAACCACACTTTTTTCTTATTTTCATATTCTGTAGATCTAGGGGACCCTCTCTTCTCCTTTGAAATGATATCCACCCAGACATATTCCTATTAGATGTTCTGTAACATTTTTCTCTGTGTACATCACATCAACTACATGCCATACACGATGATCTTTCTAATACGGCAAACCTAAAAATATTGATCGCTTGGACCACGAATTCACTTTACTAGGGTCGTTCTAATCTCCCCTAGCTTTACACTTCAGATTTACAAAGTGGGGGTGTTTGCCTACGTACTTATTCCCCACAGTCTAAGCCATCACCTTCTCCTCAATATGCTAACCAGAATGCTGAGCAAGTCGTGTTTTGCACTCGTGACTGACAGGAAAAAATTTAGAATTTTCATTCCTAAAAGGGTGATTGGTAGGCAGAAATCTATGATGACCTGTGTAACTCATCTTACTACTAAGTTTTAGCCAACAGGCTTCAGTTTCCTCCTTACATATGGGATATTCATAATAACCATGAACATTACAAACGAACAAGGTTCCATAAGCTGGAAGGTCATGGATCGCCCACATCACCATTGCTTTACGGGTGAACTCTTCATCCTTATAAGAGTCGAATAGCGTCATTCCTTTATCCCACAACTCTTTAAGTTCTTCGATTAATGGTGCCAAGAATATATAAATATCATCACTTGGAGCTTTCGGCTCGAATATCAATGAAGCTAATAATGTGAATTCCTTTCTTATGCATAGTGTCGGAGGGAGACTTAAAGGCGCCATGATAACTGGCCAATAACTCTGGCTAGTACTTAAATTATCGAAAGGGTTAAACCCATCGGTTGAGATAACAAGATGAATGTTGCGTTGTTCCTTTGTAAATTCATGGTGTTGTGCATTTGAAATTTTCTATATGAGTGAATCAACTGAATGACGTATCAAATTCCCATCCACCTCACATCGAGCGTGCTATGTCATGTCCTCCGCTATCCATGGTACAGTGAAAAACCATTTTAACCATGGCCCAAGTGGAAAATACTGTTAAACCTTTTGTGGGACCTGCTATCACTTGCAATTTTTTCAGCTTTGTCCTTTCCATTCTCATAAACCACATATCTAGGCTCAGAGTATACAGGACATTCATCCTTATTTTCGTGCTCATTGCGGTACAATATGAAATCATACTTGCATGTATGAATAGATTTGTATTTCGAACCCAAACCGTTCAAGATCTTCTTCATGGTAGGATAATTGTCTGATAATGTGTTCTCTTTAGGGAGAGTGTCTTTAACCCATTAAGAATTTTGATTACGTTATTCCCAGATAAACCAAATTAACTCTTCAAATTATGCAAACTAATCATTGCATATAATACTAAGTGATCTTCATCGCAATCTTTATACAATGGTCTAGTCACATCAACTTTCAACCATATGTATTCCCGATCTCCTAGAAGTTCAACATCAAAATTTTCATTTAGTGGGCCATAATGTGCATTATCCGTATCCATAGGTTTGTGGTTTTTAAATTTTTGGAGTCCGTAATCATCATCAATTAATTCGGTCAATGGACGATGTGTTAATGAATCATGTACCACTTCCACTCATTAGTGTTCCATTATGCGGTCGGGTACTGAAAATTCTTCTGAAACATAACGTATATTTTTTTCACCATGGTATGTCCATATTGTATAGGCTTGACATATTCCCCACTATATCAAATGAAACTCAATGTCTTCCAATGGCCTATATTTTGTGTTCATACAACGAGTGCATGGACACGGAATCTTGTCACTTTTAAGATTTTTGGAAGCGTATTTAAAAAATTCTTGAACAACATTTACATGATTATTTGAAATTTGATTATTCTCTCCCATCCACTCTTTGTATCAAGGGAAATCCATATAATAATCTTCAAATTCCAATGTTGTGATAATAAGTTAAAAAATATTATTACAACTGAAACAAAAACAATATTCTTACAACTAAAACAAGAAAAAAATATTATTAAAACTAAAACAAAACCAATATTCTTACAGCTGAAATCAAAACAATATCCTTGCAACTGAAACCAAACCAATGTTCTTCCAACTGAAATAAAAAGAAATGTTATTACAACTTAAATGAAAGAAAATATTATTAAATCTTGGTCAATAGATAAACTGGCCAAGTAATAAAAGAGTTTGCATAATTCCTCAATTCCATCCCTTCCCCGTTGCCAACGTACACAGGTACATCTCGGCATTCATTGTATATTTCATCGGCCAGTATTTGAGCCTCACACCTCTCCAAAGGTCGGTTGTGTACTGGAGTTCCGACAACCATGGAGATGAGTTTGCACACCCCAACAACCCTCTTATTTCTCAGGTCTTTGATATAATACTTTTTTCCATAGTCACCGTGAGTTGTTGATGATGATCTAAGTCTCGTGACAGGCAGAGGCACGGGGAGTGAGAATATTAAAGAGTCAGGATTTGGGAGGGGAATATTGAATCAGGATGCATTTCGGAGGGGAATTTTGGATGAGGCGGCATTTAGGAAGGTTAACTTGAAGGGGGAGGATAGGGGAAACCTTAAGGAAGAGGGTAAGGGTAACCTTGAGGAGGTGATATTGGGACTCCATAATTTTGAAAACGGGACACAAGATGCCCAATTTGATTCCTCAAGATTCCTAGTTTAGTCTTGACATCCTGGAACTCCCCATTAGTTTTGAAATGTCATTCCTCATTGGACGAGACACGATCCTTGACCGAAGAAAACTCATCCACGAGAGGTGCGGTGTGTTGAATTTTTTTTTTGGCATACGTGAGCCAACACCTCTAATCCTCCCCCTTTTGTCCTTTCCAAAGGTCAAGGTCAGGGCTTAATTTTCAAGGTCCAATCCATTATTAGGGTTCAAACCTGACTGACTGCTGATGGCCTCTATTGATTCTAGCATCTCAACTAAGTGAGGCGGGAATTTATTATTTTTGTCCCATCGAGCATGAATGAATAAGTTGGACCGACTTGGTTTTTTACCTGCATCTGGACCATCCTTTGTCCTACTCGCCCATTAATTCTTCAAATCCTCATATTATTTGGATCCCAGCCTGTGGATAACAGTTTTTTGTGCCCTATTTTTTTTGTTCCCTTTGGACTAACTTTTTCTCCCTCTCCTCATTCTCCAAAAACTTATTCCACTACTCCACCGACGTTTCAACATTGAGAGGCACTCTCTCTTTCAAAGACAAAATATTGGAGCCCGCTGCCACCTTCGTGAAATATTTCTTTCGAAGGTTTCTCTTGTATGTCCCCATTGATTCAGGAACCTGAGATAAAACCTTATTCTTGGAATGATCAGGAAATGAGAAATACCTATAGAGTTGATCGCATATGTAATCTTTGATGACCTGATCAATTTGGTTCCAGTTTTCTGGTTCACTAACTCCAACGTTCATTTTTCCCAACGATAAACATTGGGATTTAAAGTTCAGCATGTCATTCCTATCATCCATTGAGTTATTCTCGAGAAGGGAGAACCCAATTGGCTTCTTTTGGATTGAGCGGGAGGTGTCAAAAGTGTTGGATGGGGGCAGTGGAGCAACGAGGTTGCTGGATGATAGTGTCGAAGCACCTGAAGTTGGACTTGGTGATGAGGGAACCATTGGTGGAGTTGTGTATCGCTCATCCATTGGTGTTCAGAATTTGGGTTGTGCACGATATAGTGAACCTCATTGTGGTGTCACCTCGGTACTTGGTACCCTTGGGTTATTTTCTCCTGGCATTATCTACAAAAATAAAAAAACATTGGTGAATAAATAATTATAATAATATGCATTTATAACTAATTAATCAAGCTTCTGACTATATATACCTTTTCAGAGTAAGACTTTAGAATATGTTCAATGTGTCTAATCTCCATCCATTCGGAATTAGTTTTTAAGAACTTATGAATTTTTGCACGTGGTCAACTTGGAGGAAGGGTATCTCTGATTGATGTATAGATATCTATAACATGAACTCGGAATCCCATCTTTTTCAAATTGTTGGCAAGATTTAATTTAACCTGCGTATGGCGCGAGACATCACATTCTATGTCAATGCTCTCTGTACGTAGTTGTATCCATAATGGGTGAATTTTTTTTCCACCTTCTCCAACAACATAACCAGGGTCAGGGCTACGTCAGGATTATGTGTGTGAAATATATTTTATATAATGTCATCCCAGTTTTCTGATAGGGAAAATAGAATACGATTGAATCGGTAATCTTGTTAGAAATTAACTCTACGATTGACAAGGTAGTTAAATTATTTGATCTTTTTATTTTCATATCTATATATAGAAGTACCCTCTACATGTCGCTCACTAATAAAAGAGATATGTGTGCGGTGCAATTGCAACCTCTCCTACTCCCGTTGCCAGTGATTATCACCGCGCCTCATTTTTCTTGAGAAAAATATACGAGGGCATGAATATGAGTCCTACAATTAAGGTATAAGGGTATATGAGGGCTATAATTAATTAATAACTATGTAGAGGGAGCTTGAAGGTAATCCTGAGATTAGGGATAATTCCCTAATTGGCAACAGTGTTTGAGATTAAGCAGCCGAGGCAGCTCAAGCGTGGCAACTCATATTTAACTTTTTATGTTAGTCATCTTGTATCTTTGTTTATGGACTGTAAGCTGTAATGGTTATAATGTTGTAACGAGATTAATAACGAGTTTTAGTGTGAGGTCAAACGGTACTCGCGAGAGACCAGGCTTGGCAGGGCCTGGGAGAGCTTCCATGCTCTATCGAATGACCTCGCCGTGGGAACTTTAGAGGGATTTGGTTTGGAGGACTGAGAAGTAAGGCACCATTGGGACTCGTCTCAACCATCTTAGATACACCTGGTAAAACATCGAAGGACCCTGACCGTGGAACCTCGTACGGAGCAACTTCGAGTTCCATCGGGCATTGAGTTATGAACCAAACAACCCTCTACTTAATGTCACATCTACTGTAGGTGATGTCACTAGCCAGCTAAACAATGTCAGACATGCACTTGAGTAAACCACCATGGTATTTGGGGCTGTCAGGTAGTTGGTGAGCCGCCTCAACGACAACAGTCCCCCGACACACAGTGGTTAGGCAAAAGGCATGTCTTGGCATTTAATGTTTATGACGTGGAGACAACTAGTGCATCAGGCATTTAATGTTGTGACATAAAGTATGAGGGATGTCTTTCATAGTCATAAATGACTGAGTTGCCTCAGGGATGGTGTGGGAGGCTATTTAAGGACCCCAAATACCTTTGAGGAGGGCAGGTTCCTTTTGAGAGTCAAGAAGTTATTGCTAGAGAGAATTATTACAAACCAGAGGGTTTCACCCACCCACCATTATCATTTTCATTACGAAGCTTTTAATACGTGATAGAGATTCTTGAGGGTGCTTGGTGTGTTTCTACCTGCCTACCAAGGTGTATCTAGGGTGCTTACTTCTCTCTACCTTTAGCTGAGTTACTTCTAAAAGTTCATTACTATCTTCTAAGCTATACACGAGAATCTTTGTGAGATTAAACTAATCTTAACTTCATTGCGTCCGTGTTTGTGGGTCCTACCATTAACCCAAGGCTCTGGTCAAGTAGCTTATCATTACCATAATCCAACAGGGGTTACGCCTCCATTTATCTTATCTAAAGTACCCTCTTACATTTGGCGACTCTGCTGGGGAGGAATTCTCTTAGCTAGGGAGTATGGCGCAAGATAATGCTACTCGAAGGCTCAACTTTGATGATATCCAGCGTAATGAAGAATAGGCCGCGAGGGAGCAGGAGGCCCTAAGGGATGGGGCTCCTCGAGTAGAGGTACCGCCGATTCCGACGATATCAGACGTTCCTGGGGCGGCACAACCTGCCATGAGTGCGGGGTTGGGACCCGCCCAGATGGCGCTCCTCATGAACAAATTTTATGAGTTTTTGCAAACCCCATTAACTTCAACTATGTTGGGAGGATTGGAGGCTAATGCTTTCGTAACACCAGGGGTAGCTCCAACGGCCCCACCAGGTACAGGCATTGCAGGAGCACTCTCGGTAAGCGTACCCCCTGTTGCGAGTCCAGCAGTGGGAACCTCAGGAGTCTCAATGGTACCGCCGATGACTTTCATTTCAGTTGCAACGGGCACTCAGCCCAGGGCCCCGTTGCTGGTGGCCCCTGCGGCCTCGCCCATGGAAGAAATGAGAAAAAAGATGCAGAAGGAGATGTTGAAGTTCATGCAGGCTTCCTCGTAATCAGCCGGCGAGGTGGCTTCGGTTTATGACGACTTCCGAACACCTTACCCTTAAGCGTACAACGATGAGTCTTACCCAAAGGACTATGTTCCCCCTATCTTCGAAAAATATACAGGGAAAGGTGGGAACCCGAAGGAGCACATTAAGCGGTTTATTGAACACTTGGGAGCACATTGCAATGATAAGAAGCTTAGATTGAGAGAGTTTTCCAAATCCCTAACCGAGAAGGCATACACCTGGTACTCTCACTTAGCTCCCAACAGCATTTCTACGTGGGAGGAGATGCACGTATTGTTTGTCCAAAAGTTCTTTTTGGCGGAAGACGAGTTCACCTTGACCCAACTGGGAAGGGAGAAGCAAAGGCCAGGGGAAGAAGTGGTGGCCTATGTTCGAAGTTTCAGGGAAAGGTCCCTCGATGTGAGGGAGGAGGCCAAAGAGTCCAAGTTAATACAAATTTGCGCTGAGGGACTGCTTCCTGAATACATCTGCCATCTCATCAACGAGATGCGCGAGCGGAATTTTGCGGCATTCTTGAAAGCCGCAAAGAACATCTCTTTGGTGGTACGACCCAATCCGGTGGTAATGCCCATGATGTTCAGGCAACCAATGCAACCCGTGGGGGGGGAGGTCTCAGCCCCCACGGGTAGGGTACGCCGAAAGAGAAGATAGGGGCAAGACACCGAGGAGGGACAACAAGAGAAAATTTGGAAAGATAGAGAAGACCCTCCACCGTTGCCCTGCACGATAGAAGAGGCTGTGAGTTGTTATAACGCGATGGTCCAAGGGGGAACGGTTTATGAACCAAAAGGCATCCCGATGGAAGAACCTGATGCTGCAACGAAGGCAGATCCTAAGTACTGCCAGGTTCATCGAAAGATCCAGCATCCAACAGAAAGATGCTTCACGCTGTGAATAATCATCTACACGTACATGAAGGCGGGGACATTACAAATTCCCCCACAGAACATTAACAACAACCCGCTTCTGGCACACGGGGCCAATTTGGTGATGGCCTATGATGAGGAGGCAGAAAGAGAATGAAGGTTGACGATGAAGCAGAAGGAGCTCGAAGAAGCTCTGGAATATTGTACCACGGGCATGGCTAATGTAGTTTTAGCCTATGATGAAGCAAGCTCTAAGGACGTGGAAGACGTGTATTGCGTTGAAGATGGGGAAACAGACCCAGTCATAGAATGTAGTGCAGCTTCAAAATCCCCAAAATTCACTTGCTTCTTTGATCAAGTGGGGATCCCGAAGGAGAGAAGGATGGAGATAACTCACGCAATTTTGAACATTACAAAAAGGAACGCAGTCCCCTCGCTAAGATGGAGGGGACCCATGGCCAGGCTGGTGAAGAAATTTCTGTCAGAGGTAACCGTCAGCGATGCGGATAGAGCTGTGAGGTTCCCTCATAACAGTCCTCTATATGTAACCACTAGTGTCAACGGGGTTAGCTTTGCAAGGACCCTTATGGATGGGGGTGCTTCCATCAATATTATGCCAATCAACTCCCTCCACGCGGCTGGTATTCCAAAAGAAAGGCTGGTCCCCATGCCTTTGGTAATTTCGGGATAAAACAATCAATCTTCCAAGTCATTCGGGTATGTGAATGTTGGGATTGCAATGGGAAACCTGAAGTCCCACATCAAGTTCCATGTGATAGAAAGCGCAACTTCCTATCACTTACTAATAGGGATGGTGTGGATGCACAACCAAGGTTTAGTTCCTTCGACTTATCATCAATGCGCCAAGGCAAATATCAAGGGAACGGAGGTGACCATTAGGGCTACGAAGAGGCGTTTCACTATCGAAGAAGCACACTTAGTGGATGTTGCATTCTATACAGAACTGGAGGAGGATGTATGGGTTTTGACGAAGAGAATGGAGGGGGCATGGGTTCCATCAATTAGAGAGAGAATGGGGCCCTTGAATGAGCAGGATAAAGAGGGCAGAAGTAGCGAAGGGGTGAGGATCGAAGAAGACCATCAGGTGATCCCTTGGCTCCAAAAGATCTTGAGGCAACTCAAAGACAGCATGAGGCCTAGAACAGACCCGATGGAGCACGAGGTCCAACGGCAAAGCGTGTTAAGTCACTTTTCGGAAAAAAGAATCACTGAGGCTTCTAGAGAGAAGAAGAGGAAGGCCGTGGCAATAGCTACCAGCAGGCAATGCAAGAAAATTGTCACGAAAGAGGGAAAAGTAGTGTACCGCTTATAACGGTGTGAACGGGCGACCGAAGAGGCTAAGGATGAGGTTGACCCGGTGTATGAGTGTTTTTTGGTGGATCGACGGGGGAAGTGTATGGTGATAGACAACTCCAACATACAAGAATTCATAGAAGATGTCGCCAAAGAACCAGACTACATGGGAGATCGACCAAGGCCCCAGGCACAAGAGTTAGACCAGCTGAACTTAACAAAAGAAGGGGAAGATCCAAGGCCTATCTTTATCTCAAAAGATCTCGGTAAGGGGAAATAAGAGGCCTTGGTCAAACTAATTCGGGAATTCATAGACGTTTTCGCATGGAAGTACACTGAAATGGAAGAGTTGGATGAAGAGGTGAGTTGCCACAAATTGAACGTGATGCCTTCAGCCATTCCGGTGAAGCAGGCAACGAGGACTTATAAGCCTGAACTAGACTTAAAGATTAAAGAAGAGGTCCAACGCTTATTGGAAGCAGGATTTATCAAGCCAATACAACATGCCCCCTGGATATCCAGCATTGTGACAGTGGGGAAGAAAGACAAGAACCAAATAAGGATTTGTGTGGACTTCAGAGACTTGAATAGGGCTTGCCCTAAGGATGAGTTTCCCTTACCCTCCATTGACAGTTTGATAGATGCCACGGCTGGTCATTAGATGTATAGCTTCATGGATGGGTATGTGGGATACAACTAGATCAAGATGGACCCCTCTGATACAGAGAAAACGGCGTTCATAACTCCGTTGGGAAACTTCATGTACAAGGTGATGCCGTTTGGACTCAAGAACGCTGTAGCTACGTACCAGAGGACAATGATGGCCATTTTTCATGAATTCTTCCACAAATTTGTAGAGTTCTATGTGGACGACTTGGTCATCAAATCGAAGAAAGAGGAGTCCCATCTGAATGATTTAAGGAAGGTGTTTGCTCGGTGCAGGAGGTATAAATTGAGGATGAACCCGTTAAAGTGTGTCTTTGGAGTAACAAGCGGGAAGTTTCTAGGCTTCTTGGTTGATCGACAAGGGGTGCAGATGGACCCGGATAAATAGCGGGCGATATTAGAGATGCCATGTCCTAGGACGGTGAAGGAGCTGAAGAGTTTTCTTGGCAAAGTCTCCTACCTTAGGAGATTTGTGCCTGGATTGGCCGAAATAACACACCCACTGATGCAGCTGTTGCGAAAAAATACGAAATTCAGGTGGGAGGAGGTTCATCAGGAGTCTCTTGTCAGGCTGAAGAAACTGCTTGTTTCACCGCAAATCATGGTTCCTACCCAGGCTGGAGTACCGTTGCAGCTATACCTCACGTCTACCACGAGGTCCGTTGGAGCGCTACTGGCACAAGAAGTGGACGGGCAAGAATGACCGGTTTACTACCTTAACAGAATTATACATGGGCCAGAGATTAGATATAGTATCTTAGAAAGGCATTGTTTAGCCTTAGTCTTTGTAGCACAAAAACTTAGGCATTATATGTTGTCTTTCACAATTCATATTGTAACTAGATGTGACCCAATTAAGTATTTGCTTGCAAGAACTATATTGATTGGCAGGGAAGCTAGATGGTTCCTTATCCTCTCTGAATATGACTTGAAGTGTGTGGTCCCTCGCACAATTAAAAGCCAGACGTACGCTGATCTGTTGGCCATCTTCCCTTCAAGAACCTTTGATCCACCTAAGGAAGACATTACAGGAGATCATTTGCAGGCTAATTACCTGGATACAATTGATGAGGAATGGACGATGCAGTTCGATGGATCTTCGGTGGAAAAGAAGGGGGAGCAGGGGTTATTCTTTCAAAAGGGACAGAGGAGATTTGCCTTTCCTACAAACTAGATTTCCCTTATTCCAATAACGAAGCAGAATATGAGGCGTTGGTACTGGGGCTGATAGAGGCTCTTCGAAGGGGAATTCGTTCACTCTGTATTAAGGGTGATTCGAACCTAGTAATTCAGCAAGTAAACGAAGAATATGCGTTGAAATACATGAGCCTGGCGCCATATAGAACAATCATTCAAAGGCTTCTCAACCAGTTCCATCGGACCAAGATCAGAAGACATCCCAGAACGATGAACCGCCATCCGTACACGTATGCCACTATCACCCAGAAAATGGTCATGAAGACCGATGAGACTATCGTGGTGATCCAGCGAAGAACAACTCATTCGGTGGTACAGTCACTACTACCGATGGAGGGGGACGCGGACTGGAGGGGAATGATTAGGAAGCAACTGGAGTTTGGCTAAGGAGCTATGGGATTAAGATAGTTGGCACAATACTTTACAAACTAGGGGAATCTTTACTATAGAAATGCTGGGGGATGGTTGTCAAGATGCGTCAGCCCAGAGGAAGAAGAGCAAAGATTGAGGAAAATGCATGAGGAGCACTGCGAAACGACTGAGATACCTCTATATAGGAGAATTCAAAGAGAGGGGTATTTCTGGCCTAGAATGAAGCAAGATGCGGCAGAGCTGCAACGGAAGTGCGATAAGTGTCAGCTATTCTTCGAGGCAGCTGAGTGCCATTTCATTGAATCTCAAACAGACTGGAGGAAGCCCTATATCGACTTCATTCATGATGGGGTTGTCCCAACGAAGAAAATGAATGCAATGGGTATGAGGTGAAGGGCTCCAAGGTTCTATGTTTAGGAGGGGAAGCTTTATCGAAGGGGGTACTTCAACAGGCCATTGCGTTGCGTCACGAAGGAAGAAGCAGCGGAGGTCCTCAAACAAGCGCACGATCCATCCCACATAGGAGGGGACAAGTTGTATGATCAGTTGATGACGTTGGGGTATTATTGGCTAACAATGGAGAAAGACTCTGCTGAGTTCGTTCAAAAATGCAAAGCTTGCCAACTTCATGGAAATATGATCCATGCCCCATCGGTAGACTTACACTCTCTGTCAACACCCTATCCATTTCATACTTGGGCGTTCGACCTAGTAGGGGCAATACACCCTTCTTCGAGAGGCAAGATATGGATACTGGTAGCAATAGAGTGTTTTACAAAATGGGCCAAAGCAATACCACTCAGAAGAGCAATGGCTGGGGTGGTGAGAAACTTCATCAGAGAATACATCATTTGCCGTTTTGGGTTCCCAAAGGTTATTCTTTCAGATAACGGGACTCCCTTCGTCAATTCTGAGGTGAAAATGCTCACAGACAAGTACTCCATTGTTCATCACACCTCAACGGTGGCATATCCAAAGGGAAACGGTTAAGCCGAAGCGACTAACAAAACCTTGGTTAATATTTTGGCCAAGATGATGGAGGACTTTCCAGGGGCGTGGGATGACAAGATACCAGCTGTTTTGTGGGCCAATCGAACAACAAAATGAAAACACACAGGATACACACCATTCTCCCTTGTTTATGGGGATGAGGAAATCCTTCCAGTGGAGTTGGAAGTTTCTTCCGCTCGATATGCCTTACGAAGTAGTATGCTCCCTCAAAACAAACATGTACAGTTGGAAGCGTTGGATGAACACAGAGATAACTCGATGCAGCACTTCCAAATGTATATGAAACAACTCTCCAGGGCATACGATAACTTGGTGAGACCAAGGAAGTTTGTGGAGGGAGACCTCGTATTGAAAGCAGCATTAAAACACATCAGGGGGCTTACTCTACCAAAGTTTGCAGCCAATTGGGAGGGGCCTTTCGTTGTAAAGGAATCCCATGATTCAGGTTATTGTTTAATTTTGAAGTTAGAGGAAGACAAGCCATTTAAGATTAATAATAAATGGCTGAAGGTGTATCATGTGAAAATAATTAAGTTTGAACCAATGTTATAACTGGCTGTTGTCATAAATATACAAGTTTTAATTACTTTAAACATAATGAAAGAATTGCAGAAATATAAAAATCTATAGCATACAAGGAACAGTCATAACACATGGATGGATTGAAAAGTATATATTCTTCATTCATAAATAATAGAGCATTACAAAAAATTTTGGGAGCTATCGCCCAACAATTACATAGATAAGAGCAAATGGAGAATATGTATACAGGAGGCAATTAGTCTAAAAGAAATGATAAATCTGCGGAAGAGAAAAAATCTCCAGGAAGACCCGAAGAAGTTGTTGTGAAAGATCGTTGGGCATTAATAGAAACCTCCAGCCTCGTTTTCACTTGTGTACGTTCGATGAGGAGTCTCTCGCATTTTAGTTGACCAGACACAAGGCTTCTTCTGCATCCTTTACCCCTTGATCCACTGCTTCCAAAAGGGGAGCCAATGCGACCAACATAGCTTCCTCAGCTTGCTCGTCCTCCTGGTGCTTTCGTAACACTTCCCTCTGGCCAATCAGTTGTTGGTTCTTTAGAGTCTTTAAATATGTTATGAGCCAGTCAAAACGGAAACCATCACGCCCCAGCTCCCTCAGAAAACCCAGAAATTAGTTAAGAAAGGATTTGGTAACACTTGCAGTAGGGGTACTGGAAATTTCAGCAACAATGATTGCCATGCCTTGAAGTCTGTGACTCATCACGTGAATATTGGAGCGCAGGCAATCTTGTGTGAAGGTCTCAGGGTGACAATTCACCAGTTGTTTGATCACCAAGAGGTGGTTGACAGGCATTTGAGGAGACTGCCGAAGCACCATTAGGTAGAAAGCGTGAGGAGCCAGGTCAGGTAGCGGGAGTTCGCACCCAGATTTGCTCTCTGCTGCAGCACCAGTCGTGGAACCTTGATCATCATGACCAGAGTTTTTCGAAACAGCAGGTTCCCGGTGAGGTGAGCCCATAGGTGAAAGAACCGGGGGAGAATCTTCCCGAGCAACCTGAGAAGGGATGGAAGCCATAATAAATATATGAAAAAAATCTTAACAAGCGTTTTCGTTGTTAAGTCACCGTTATAAGGTGGGAGTTCATGAAAAATATTAACAATCATTTTCGTTGTTAAGTCATCGTTATAGGTGGAGTTTATGAAAAATCTTAACAAGCGTTTTCGTTGTTAAGTCACCGTTATAAGGTGGGAGTTTATGAAAAATCTTAACAAGCATTTTCGTTGTTAAGTCACCGTTATAAGTGGAGGTTATTAAAAATCTTAACAAGCATTTTCGTTGCTAAGTCACCGTTATAGGTGAAGTTTATGAAAAATCTTAACAAGCGTTTTCGTTGTTAAGTCACCGTTATAAGGTGGGAGTTTATGAAAAATCTTAACAAGCGTTTTCATTGTTAAGTCACCGTTATAGGTGGAGGTTATTAAAAATCTTAACAAGCGTTTTCGTTGTTAAGTCACCATTATAGGTGGAGTTTGTTAAAAATCTTAACAGCTGTTTTCGTTGTTAAGTCACCGTTATAAGGTGGGAGTTCATGAAAAATCTTAACAAGCATTTTCGTTGTTAAGTCACCGTTATAGGTGGAGTTTATGAAAAATCTTAACAAGCGTTTTCGTTGTTAAGTCACCGTTATGAGGTGGGAGTTTATGAAAAATCTTAACAAGCGTTTTCATTGTTAAGTCACCGTTATAGGTGGAGGTTATTAAAAATCTTAACAAGCATTTTCGTTGTTAAGTCACCGTTATAGGTGGAGTTTGTTAAAAATCTTAACAGCTGTTTTCGTTGTTAAGTCACCGTTTTTGGTGGAGCTTATTAAAAATCTTAACAAGTGTTTTTGTTGTTAAGTCACCAAATAGGTGAGAGTTTATGAAAAATAACTTAAAATGCTTTCTTCGATCAAGTCACCCATAAAGGTGGATTTTGAGAAGTAAAGAAATATAGAGAAATTAGAGAAGCACCTCAGCAGCAGCAGGAGCAAGGGTAATCACCATGGGGGTCAAAACGCCAGAAACCGTGGGAGGCGGGCTAATTACCTCGGCAGCCTTAACGGCGCCCTCGGGTGTAGAAACCTCGAAGGAGGGAAAACCTCCCTCGCCAGTATAAGGCATTATGGAAAGCACGGGCGCATCGTCAGAAGGATATGTTGGCCCTTCGAAAGATGTCCCACCTAGAGTAGGTACTCCAACCCGGGCCTGAGAAAAAATAAGGCCACTTAGCGCGAAAGGCAGAGAAAGGCTTAGAGAGAGCTGCAAAGACAAACACAAATGATTAGATAAAAGGAGTAACTGCAAAAGGACAAGAGACAGAAATACACTTGGCTTACCCCCATTATGGCACTAAAAAGAGGAACTGCACCGAGGGGTCTTGAGAGTACATGAGGAAGGAGAATGTTGGCTACCAACGACGTCACATCCACCTAAAATAGCCTAACATGTAATTAGGGAATAATTGGGACAAATAAAAGATGCAAATCTCGAAAAGACACTTACTTGTGACACACTCTCTTCGACCACAACCAGGGGCAGAGAGACCTCCTGCTCCAAAGGCAACTCAGAAGAGGCTGGAACAGGTGCCTCGGGCTGGCCAAATAACCAAATTGCATCCACGGCGGCATGTTTAGCCTGACAGGAGGAAGAACGACATGAATAAGTGAGACTTATTAAAGGAGAACGGGGAAGGGAGGCAGTGGTCGGAGGAGCACCACAACGGCCCCCCACGAAACGGCTCACTGGGGGGGCTGGGAGGACTGCTCCCCACCTCTTCAACTCCCTGCAACAAAGATATCAGGCAATAAGAAAAAAAATGCCACATCAAGAGAAGAATTAACAAAATGCGCATATACCTCAGATCCGGAGGAGGGGCGAGATGATACAACTATTGGTGAAGACGGCAAAGAGGTAGGGACAGAAGGAGTTGGTGATGAAGCACGATCAGATGTTTGTTTCTTTTGAGGCTTGGTACCCATCGTCTTCCTTTTGGATCCCGTGGCACCCCCAATTTCAGGCACCTTCGACCTTTTCCTTCTCTTTGCAGGGGGCTCACTAGGATCCACCACTATTTTTGAGAATGCACTCAAAGGGGGAACGGGAACTGCGCGTCGTTCGAACTCAGCATTTATTCGGGCAACTTCGGCCTCTACACGCCTCCTCAGCTCTTCAGCTAATTCCGAGGGCATGGAGGGGGGAACGTATGCAATTGGAAATGCCTCCAGTGGAGACTTCGTTTGATCTTTGACCTTGACCTTCTTCGACTTGGGATTCTTGGCCCTCTTGGCAGGTGGCTCAGAGGGGCCTTCTCCCGTGGTAGCTTCGACCGTGGGGACAAATCTCTTGGGGGTCGCAGTGGCCTTGGGTTTTGGGGTGGCAGTCGGGATCAAGGGGCAATGAGGGGGTAGTTCATCAGGAGACTCCTTAACAGTTTTGCTTAGGGGAAACTCAACCCCAAGCACGGAGTTCCCCTTTAGACCCAACTCAGAGGAAGAAAAGGAAAGGACAGGGGGATAGTAAGAAGGGGACTGAATATACTCGTTAATCCTGGCCAACTGCCCCGGATGGAACTTCGTGGCAAAGGATGTGGATACGTCTCCTTTCCTCGTGGCACTCGGGAGGGTGATGCGCCCATCAATGGTGGATGTCACGCCAAGCACCGCAACGGCAGTATAGAAGGTACATGCCTCGGCAAAGGTGTCTTTGGGATGATTGTTCAGGAACACAGGTCGAGGAGCCCCCTGATTGAACCCAAATTGTCTGCTGCATCTATCAGGGTTGTAGGGCTCAGAAGCGTACCCCCATTCAGTGTAGGAGGGGAGGAACCCCGGGGTAAAAAGAAGCACTACGGCCTGCGAGGGATCCTCTACAACCGGATTAAATCTAACCGTTGTAGCGGCAGTAGGAAAGAAGTCCCAAGTGTGGACGAAGGTGGGATCACTATATGGCCTCATTATGAAGGAGTTCGAATGGTCAAAAACCTCCATTATCTCCTTTCGGCTCTGCTTCTTGTGGAAACATAGGAGGCGTGGGGGTTAATACCCTGGCTCACAGGCAGAGAAACTGACATCGCAGAAATGGTAGGAAAGCGGGTGTAGAGGAAGCCCGTCAAGATAATGATGTTGGCAAAATTTTCCAAATTATAGCGGCCCAGTGACCGTTCCATGTCAATATGGGTTCGATCCAACCAAGTGTAGAGGGACCCCAAGGTAATGGCGGCCAGAGGTAGGTTGGTCCTCTGGCCAAACGAACAGAGATGTTTATCAGGTCCCTCCTGGGCTGATCGTTGGGCTTTCCAGTGAGAAAGAAGCATGAAAGTAGTATGAGTATGTAGGCCGGTATTTCCAAGGAGGTACCTCTACCACGGCCCGTTACATCACTAGCATCCTTAGGCGTCGGAGCCTCAAAAAAATAATTGATAAGAGGGGCAAAGGTAGCCTTGTTTGAGGAACCGGTGCAACTGCGGTAGATCCGATCCAACTCAACCCGGTCGGCAGCCTCTTCGGCGTCCAGAGGCTCGTTGTGGTAAGTATACTCGCCCATGGGTTCGAACCCAAGGAGTTTGCAGACATCCTCCAACGTAACAGTAAACTCCCCTATGCAGCGAAGAAGGTGTGGGTTGTGATGTTCTATCGTGAGACTAGCACTTGAAGTGCCGTGTTGTGCTTTGAGAGAGTGAACTCGCCAAACTAGTAGGCTCAATGCAGCCCAACCTTCGTAAGAGCAGCAGCGTGGGAGCTCTGCATATGTGTGTGCCATGCAGAAAAATGGGCTGGTGACCCCCCAGGTGCTTCGAAATTGATCTGGGAATAGGGAAAGTCACCACGATCCAGACGAAAGCGCATAGTCCCCTCGGGTGGAAGATAGCCCCACTTCGATGAGTCCACTTCTTCATCACCCAGCAGTAAGGGATCGAACTTGGATGAGAAATGGCATGCCTTGCACGCCTCAGAAAACTTATCAGCTTCCTCTTCAAAAATGGGCGCACGGCGGTAGAAGCATAGTTGTTCTTGATGAGCAGCAACCAAAGCAGCGCCGCTAAGGGTGGTGGCAGCGCCAGCAGCGACAGAGGGGGAACCAGGCTGGGTAGCGGTAGCAACTTGGGAAACACGGGAAGAAGCCATGAGAAATTGATAATAAGTGGTGTAAATGGGAGAATAAGTCTTAGAAGATAGTAATGAACTTTTAGAAGTAACTCAGCTTGAGGGTGCTTGGTGTGTTTATACCTGCCTACCAAGGTGTATCTATTGTGCTTACTTCTCTCTTCCTCTAGCTGAGTTACTTCTAAAAGTTCATTACTATCTTCTAAGCTATACACGAGAATCTTTGTGAGATTAAACTAAGCTTAACTTCATTGCGTTCGTGTTTGTGGGTCCTACCATTAACCCAAGGCTCTGGTCAAGTAGCTTATCATTACCATACTCAAACAGGGGTTACGCCTCCATTTATCTTATCTAAAGTACCCTCTTACAAACTATTAATTCAAACATCTGATATATTAATGTATATTAGTTTGATTAGTTTGATTAAGGTTATGATACATTAAAACATATAGGGTATATTAGTTTGATTAAGGTTTTGAGAATGGAAAGGATTTTGAGTCAGTGGGTGTGGAACCTAAAATACTCAATTAATTTCAAACTCTAAATAAATACCAAGACCTAAATGACAATACCCTTAAATAATGCAATTTATTTTAATCCCTAACGTAACCACATTCTATAAATACTAATAATACTCAATTAATTTCGGACTCTAAATAAATTTCAAGCCCTAAATGACAATACCCTTAAATAATCCCTAAGTAACTACATTCAGTCAATACTAATAATGACAATACCCTTAAATAATGCAATTAATTTCAAGATCTAAATAACAATTCCCAATAAATGTTAACAATACCCAATAAATTTCAATCCCTCAATATAGCATACACAATCAAAATATGAAATTATAAAACATCCAATTTTCTTGAAAAAAAAGTATACACACATATACACACGTACACAGAAATACACAGACAATCATACACATATACACACACATACACACACATATACACACGTACACACACAAACACACACAAACACATAAACACACACACATTCACTCACATATGCACACATATACGTTAGGTTTTAACACATAAATACAAAAAAATAGTGTTTACCTTTGAGATTGAGAGAGAGAGATTTGGGCCGAAATTAGGGTTTGATATTGAGAGAATGCAAATCACCAAAATCGCACACACACACACACACACAGATATATATATATATATATATATATATATATATATATATATATATATATATATATATATATATATATATATATATAGAGAGAGAGAGAGAGAGAGAGAGAGAGAGAGAGATTAACGCGAGAAGGCAACCATGTGGTCACGGCCCTGAGCCGTGAACCACGCGCGTGAACAAATTGAGATGGTCATGCCCAAAGCCCTGACCTTATGGGGGTAAATTTTGGCTTTGGTCATGACCCTTGTTCGTGACCCTATCGTGACCAAACTATTAGGGAACTTTGACATGAATTTGGCATCATGAGGGTCATGACCTGGTCACGGCCTATGTTCGTGACCCGTATTGGTAAGGTATTTGGTTCATGACTGCATCCAAGAGCATCCTTGACCACACTAGGTCATGGATATGGTCATGCCAAATTTCACGTGGTCATGGATTGGGTCATGATAAGTTGGTCACAGCTTTGGGTCGTGACCCTCTTAGGGTGACCATTCACAGGATTTAGTGTAGTGCTCTAGGCTGGAATCCTTTTTGCCATTTATTGGCAAACTTAGTGAGAAATGCCATATCATCCTCACTAATATCATGGAAACTAAAGTCTGGGGATGCCTTATTAGCCTTAAAAGTTAGATTTTTCTTAGGACGTACTCATTGGTGATAAGACAAATTCGCCTCATAGGTTTGGTAAGAGAACACCAATTCATTTTCACGCTTTGGCTTTGGTAGAAAAATATAACTTCAACAATGGTATCCACTTTGCCATAAAACCTAGGGGAAGAAATCGTAGGATTTTGTCAATAATTATCTCCTCTTTAATGGTCTTCCCTAAAATAAAGACAGAGGTTACGATGTCATTAAGCTCAGTATAGAACTCGCCAAAAAATTTGTTCTCCTTCATAGTAAGAAGTTAAAAATGATTGGTAAACCGTTGAAGCTTGGAGTGTTTCACAGTGGAGGTACCTTCGTTGGTTATTTGTAAAATATTCCATACATCCTTAGTCGTCATACA
Organism: Sambucus nigra; assembly: GCA_949130495.1. Taxonomy (NCBI): domain Eukaryota; kingdom Viridiplantae; phylum Streptophyta; class Magnoliopsida; order Dipsacales; family Adoxaceae; genus Sambucus; species Sambucus nigra. Next base: position 230,083,782 of record OX422224.1, read on the forward strand.
TGTGGATATACGTCTAAATTGACTTGGGGACATGCAACTAAAAATGTCATTGATTCTCTTCATGTTTCACCCATTGTCCTTAAAATCATTGCCATCCTAACTAGATCTAATATTGGTAAATTGGATATCATCGACAATAATGTTGGGAGGAGTTCATCCCATCTCAATTCCATATTCGATCATCCATAGACATCAAATAAGCTATCATACAGGGTTTCCAATGAGAATAATTGTTACCATCAAATAAAATCCATTGCACACAACAGGATCCAAACCTAGGTTTCTATTCCTAAAAGTTGAAGACCCGCTCTGATACCAGTTGAGAGTGTGCCTCTTGACGGTAGTTACCCAAATAAAAATTAATTCCTCTAATTTGAGGAAAAAGGTTTGTTAATTTATTACTATAAAAGGGTTTAACAATCCAAAAGTCGACGTGACCAAATATTTTACTAAGTTTTAGCATTTTAAGTTTTATGTTCTTACTTGAGACAATGATTCTAAAAGATGTCGAAAGAGTAAATAAATAGTAGAAGACCAGATATACGAGGGAAAATATTACTAACGAAAAAAAGTTTGGCCGATAAGAACAAAAAATGCATTATGGTACAATTTTACAACTCGAAGATAAATACTTACAAATACGCAACGATATGACTGACCAAATATTATTTCCCACAATATTTTCTGTAGAGAGTACTAATAACTGGAGAATGTTGTACAACCACGATAGGTTTTGGTTTGCAGCCAATGAGTTCAAATCTTTTGCCAAAAATTTCTTCTTTAAAGTTGAAGAAGCATTTGTTCCTAGACGAAACCTTATGTAACACCTCGTATTTCTGAGCGTTTATTTTTTAATTAATTCGAGTATTTTTAAATTAATGTGTGTTATAATTTAATTGAATTAATTATTATATGTGAATTAAAAATACTAATCGAGAGAGATAACGGTTAATATTTGTGTAATAAGACTACTAAGTGAATAGTACATGATTATTTTACTTCCTAGCGAGTGTTAGTGACTTGACAACATTATATCTCAACCAGGAGTCGCATGTAGAATAATTGGGGTCGGGATAAGATATTATTGTAGAGTGGCTAGTATGGCAATTTCGAGGTCACTATTGATTCTGAATGGGTCGAGATAGTCGAAATAGTGTACTCCGGGGTTGTAATTGGGTTTTGGGGCCTTTTAGTCATAACCAAGCCCACACAGGAGTGTTCAGGTCACTTGGGCTTGGCCCGTTAGCCTAATTTCAGGAATTGAGATTTAAAACCTAAGGTTATTTATTTGGGGCAGCATCATAACATATCTCAAACCCTAAAAATCAAAGGAGAATATATGAGAGGCCATTAGAGAGGAAGAAAATAGAGTTTTAAGGTGCAACATCTCAATTCATCCACAATTGTTATCGAAATCATGATACGAAGCAAGGGAGAAGCCTTCATCACACAACAAAAAATCAATTCAGACCTGTTTGATAAAGCAAGTGTTTATCTTGCATGATTTTATGAGTTATAATACCCATGTAGTGTAGGATTTTTGGTTGAATGAAAATTGAATATTTTCTTATGAGTCTGATTAATATAACTCATAAGTATTGCATGCAGAATGAATCCATTTATGTAGATAAAATGAAATCAAAAGTTATGGAAATAAGAAAATGAAAGAAATATGGGTTTTTGATGAACTTATATGAAGAACACAAAATCTAGGGTTTTAATGATTAATGAACTTTTAATCTTATCTTGGATGGAATTGGTATGGATTTGGTACATGATTTATGTTAAAAATATTCCCCACATATATATAATGTTTAGTTATATAGGTTGGGGGGTTTGTGTCTGTTGTGTAGAGATTTGGAGAAATAAAAATGGTAAAAAACGTAACAGTTCAACGAACAAGATGAACTTCCAGGGGCGAATCGATTCAGCTCCATGAGAGAATCGATGTCGATTGGGCAGGCAAATCGATTCGGGTTCTTGGCCGAATCGATTCATCTGCCCAAATTTGGCAAATTTCTCTAATTTGTCCCCTAAATTCATAAATAAATTATGGGGAGACTTTTGGGGTATTCTTCGACTATATAGAGGGATATAGTGAATATCACAGGCCTATGGTGGGGTTGAGGTCGACCTAAATTGAGAAGAGTTAAGGCAAGGAATTATCAAGTATGAATTGATATTTAATGAATTTGCGAGATTTAGAACGGGTCAGGGAGACATGAGTGAACCTATGATTTAGACCAATAGTGTATGAGTGTATCATCTACTAAAATTAATTAAGGGGTAACTGGGACCCTTTGAGTAGTGGGCGATACTCGAAAATATACAATGAGTGGTTAATATTGTAATTGATAATACGTTGAGTAGGAGAGAGATATATACCACGTACAAATTTATATGATTGGGTTGTGTGTATACCTACTGAATAATATGAATATATATATATATATAGGTTTTGTAAATACCTATTGTTTGATTTTATTATATGTGTTAACATACCTACACTGCCTGCTTTTAGGAGGTTTCTGCGCAGAGGGTGATCCCACCTTAATAATTCCAGTGACGTTTGCATGTGTGCCCCAAAATATGAAACTTAGGGCGACTCGTTGTGTTCAGTGTATTAGGGAGTCCGACATGTCGTTTGGGTACGTTAGGTATGTGCATAGCCCAAAGGTTTAGAACCATGTTCGCCTCTATTGTGTGTTATTGATTTTTGGTTTGAAGAGACATTTCGAACTGATAGTCCTTAATTTGCTATGAGAGGTACATGGACATGATAGCAGAGTATACCGGCATCATGAGGGGATGTTCCGGGGATGCTATAGTTGTATATATTATATGCGTGATAAATATATACAGGTGTGATACATTTACTTATGTGTGATAGTAGAATCGATAGATTGTGTACATTTAAAAGTAATTTAAGTAGAGAGACTTAAATAATTGACTCAATAATAATAAATGGGAAATATTAATTATTTATATTGTTGTAGCGCGTCATATGTTTCATACGAGGGAGTTAGACCTTTTGCGGGTAATTAGATACCTTATCTAGTTGGGTTGGGTAGTATAGCTTGGTAGGAGATGTTAACCGTGCACATTAGTTGAGAGGAGAGGAATCAGGGGAATGTACGTTGAACTAACATGTATATATAATAAATGATTTAAATTGTGATTTAAATACTTGCAAAATATTTTCAAACTATTTTCTTGGGCTCTGACCCGTGTCAAAATATTTTCAAAACCTTTTAGGTATCCAGCGACAGATACGCCAAGCTTGATGATTCTATCTAGGGATGTGTAGCTGCAATACTTGTGAAGGCTTGAGAGAGTTACTTTAGACGCTTCAGTTTATTCATTTCTATATTGGAGTTCATTTAGTATTTCATTTGGGTATGTTGGCCTTGCAGACTATTTAGTTCTTTAGTTATTTATAAAAAAAAATCAGATTTAATTTTATTTACTTCAAATTGTAGTTGGAACATTTGTTTTGGGAACCGATTATTTATTCGGTCTTATTTATTTATATATCTGTCGTGTGATGGTTCAGACTATATTTGTGTGGATGGTTTGGTCGATTAAATTTATTTTCGCATGTTGTTATAATAATGAAAGATAAAATTTGGTACCAACTTAATTTAACATAGGTGATTAGCAATTAAAAAGTTTTTTGGTAGTGATGCTAAGAATGAAACAAATGAGATTCCTATTTGTTTTAATAAAGGACCGATAATCCGTGGTTAAAATAGGCAAGGTGTCACATCTTCAAGCAACCAAAATGCTATACCTAGTACTTTTAGGGATACTTGAATATATGTATGTTGGGGTGTATCTAAGGGTGTGGTGCTTTAAATCTCAAAACGAGTTTGTTCGTGCCAAGGAAGAGAGAATATTTACTCATTAATGAAATATGATTTTTGAACACAATGTGAGCAAATATATCTCTATTTGAAATAATGGTTTGAAAAGAACTCAAAGAAATGGAGTGAAAAAATGTGCTCTCAAATATATGAAATGTTTTGATAAAAAAAAATATTTTTTCAAAAACTCTCACTCATTGTTTAGAAGAGTAAATAACACTAAACTTATAGCTTTTGGATTTTGAAAAGGTTTAAAGGCTCAAATGCTAGGTGTCACACTCTTATGGTGTTAAATAGTGACACCATGGTCTTAGTCACCCAAAATGTTGTATTTGAGACCCATACTAGGAAGATCTTGTGCAAAAGTGATTTTCGGCGTTGTTAGATGCATTTTGCCAAAGTGTCGTTTCAGCGAGACATGTGCTCGCTGGAGCGATACAAGTCGCAACAATGTACATATATATTACACGAAATAGAAAGACATCTGATACATTTTCGTTCCTGTAAGGAAGTTTGTTGTTGAAGGGTTGCTACGGTGAGACAGGTCACACGAGAGTCCAGAGGATTTTATCCAATTTTCCTTTAGGAATATTTTTCAAAAATGAGTTTTAGACTAAATCTATGCATGTTTGTTCCACACAAGAACACCCATGCTTAAATACTTAAAAGGATGCAATTCTTTATAAAAATAGATTTTCCCATATGAAAACTATAATTTCATGTGTATTTGACAAAAATTACATAATCAAGGTTAATTAAAAACATTTTTCAATTTATAAAAACAAATTAAGTAAGGTGAATCTATCTCGGCTAAGTCTTATGTATTTACTAAATAGTGTACTTGAGGTTAAGCATTGAGTGAATCTGGGATGATAATGAAGCTTTTTAGTGACCTCTTGGACAAAGAATAAAATATGTCTTGGTCAAGGAATTTAGAAAATCCAATATATGGAGCACATCGAGTATACTATACTCTTATCGAGCAATTGTACGGTTATCGATTAAATCAAGGAATTTAGACAATCAATTATATGGAACACCTGATCCTATGGCGTAGAGTAATTGTACAATAATTGAGTAAATCAATGTTTACAAATACTCACTCTCAATAATTATGGTAGAGTTGTATAACTAGATGACAAAGACTTACAACTACTCACATTCTCCATAGAGAGCACCAAAACTAGAGAACACTGCATAATCGTGACAGGTTTTAGTACATAACCAATGCCTTCAAATCTTTAAAGTTGAAGAAACATTTGTTCCTAAACGAACCTTCAAGCAGCCAAAAAGATACACCTAGGATTTTGAGGGAATCCAGAAGATATTTGTGATGGGGTGTATGCAAGGGTGTGGTGCTTTAAATCTCAAAATGAGTTTTTGCAAGCCAAGGAATATAAAATACTTACTCACTAATGAAATGTTATTTTTCAACACAATGTGACTAAATATATCTCTTTTAAAAACATTGGTTTGAAAAGTACTCAAAGACGATGAGTTAAAAATGTGGTGTTAGATATATGAAATGTTTGATGAGTAAAAATATTTTTTCAAAACCACTCACGCTTGGTTTCAAAGAGTAAACCACCCTTAACTTATAGCCTTTGGATTTCGAAAAGGGTTAAAGGCTCCAATTCTAGGTGTCACAATCTTATATTATTAAATAGTCACATCAGGGTCTTAGTACCCAAAAAGTTATATTTGATAAACAAATGAAGAAAATATTTATGGAAGATCTTTTGTAAATGTGACTTGTGGTGTTGTTAGACGTGTTTCTCCGCGTTGTCACTGTAGTGAGAGAAATCCTTGTTGGAGCGATCCTGAAGCACCAATGTCTAGGCAACTTGCACGAAAAATAAAGGACGTGTGAGATACTTTCATTGCAGGGAGGAAGTTTGTCGATGAAGCGTCGCTGCGGCGAGACAGGTCGCCCGAGACTTTAAGTATGCTTGTTCCACACAAGAACACCCATACTTAAGATACACAAAAATGCCATTATTTATAAAAATAATTTTCTCTATGAAAAGTTTATTTTCATGTGCATTTGATAAAATTACAAATCCTAGGTTAATTAAAAAGATTTTCCAATTTATATAAATAGTTAAACCAAGGTTAATCTAAGTCCTCTAAGTCTTATACCTTTTCCTAAGTGGTGTACTTTAGGTCGGGATTGAAAGAATCCAGGATGATGATGAAGCTTTTCGGTGCCCCCTTAGACAAAGATTCAAATATGTTTTTGTCAAGGAATTTAGACAATCTATTCTATGAAGCATATTGAGTACACTATACTCTTACAAAATTTTCATTAGAAAATTTTATCTATTGACCACACCACATCATATATCCATAAAGATAGAAATCTCGATTAGAGAAGTTTTTGTTATTTTATATTTATTTATGTTTGTAAAAATGTCCAATGGATATTTTATGGCCTCAATTGGTATCATTTTGTTTCTTCGTAAGTATTATATTAAAAAAAATTTAAAAATATGAGTGCTTAAGACATAGAGATATTTTCCAAAAGATCCATCCTAAATAAACTTGCAAAAAAAGTAAAATTAAATAAACAAACAAGTAAGTGTTATCTATTTGAATGTCTCAATTAAGATGACCTTTATGTTTAAGTGTGAAAAAGATTGAAAAGTAGAGAAAACATAAGTAATTACTTTAAATCGAACTAAACTATGAATAAAGAAGTAAAGTAACTAAAGTTCACAGAGTGAAAATCAATGAAGCAAAAATAAATGGAAATGGAATAGGAATTAGAATACATGAAAGAAATAGAAGAATCTAAATGTATTAAAGGTTAAAACAAAAATAAATGTATTCATCCAAACATTTTGAATGATGTGAATAAAGGAACTAAATTACAACTACTCCTAAATTATTGAAAAATGAAAAGAAAATATAAAATGTTTTGATTATCACATCTAAAAGCTTTTTGAAAAATGCCCAGATTCTAATTTAAAGTTCCACGGGACTAACTATTGGCATTTCCCGCACATTTGAATTTGAATTCGACAACCACTTACTTTATCATATCTTCAACTCCAACTTTGGAAATGTAACATCTGTAATATATATTAGTTGTCTATCTCTTGTGACAACATTTTATTAATGAATAATATCGAGCCCAAAATCTTGATACACTAGATGAGTGAGAGTGTTTTCGTCCTTTACCTATGTAGATTGAGATTTGAAGGCGTGAAGACATCTCAAGTTTGAAGCCATCTATTGTTGAGCTTGAAGTATATGCTTTTACAAAATTGATTAAACTTTGGCTATTGCACACATTCGCGGATTTTAAAGTTATAGAATTTTTCATAAAACTTATTTTTGAAAAATATTTTTGAGTGATGTATTTATCTGGAAAAATGGGATTAAGGCTTATTTTCAAAAAGTTCATTAGAATTCACTTTTGAATAGTTTTTTGCTGCAACCATTCAAATGATAGTTTTTTTAACCCCTTCATTAGGTTAGTGTATGTTTAGGACAAAAGATTCACACGGTTATGTTTGGTCACTGTGCGAACGATCCAGGGTCAAATTCAATCTAGGGTCACACTGTCCAAAATTGCATGCATGGGAAAACCCAACCATGCGCATGGCGGAGATGGAATTTGAAAATTCTCTCTCTCTCTCTCTCTCTCTCTCTCTATATATATATATATATATATATATATATATATATATATATATATATATATCCTTGTTTTCCCTCAGTTTGTTAAGAACTCTTTCACACATTTTAAAATACACTCCCCAAAGAGTTTTTCATGTTTCTGAGGTTTATTTTCTCTATCTAATTCAAATTCAAACATTTAAATTGAGAGATTGTGAAATTTTTTTATTTAACATGAAATATTCTTTCGTGACTTGATTTGAGAGGTGTTTATCCATATTTAGTCAAGTTTACATCTGAATTCTGATTCAATTACATGATATGCACTCCAAGATCGAAAATGGAGGTGGTAATGCTATTGAGAGATTTAACATGGTGTGGATAGATTACTCGAGGATATAGCATTTTAAACTCCTTATACTTATTCATTATAACATTTCCACGTGCGTTAATCTCGATACTTATGCTCATTTATTGGATAAACTATATTTTTATTGTATATATCTCATGCAAGGTTTATTTGATGTTTTATAGGTGTCGAGAATACTAGGCATGAAGTTTGGTTAATTTTGTAAAAGTTATGTCTCAAAGCATAATTTTAGGGGCAATTTAGTCATTTTATGATTTAGTATTCGGGCGCAAACTCTTAAGTAATTTGTAGATCTCTGAGTTAGCTTCGTATAACCACCGACAATGCATCATTTTGGCTCATATCGAAGATGTTATGGCCCTTTTTCGTGTGGTGAACCATGTGAAGAATTAAGATAGAAAGCCAAAGCTTAAAACCTACAGGTTCCGAATCGATTTGGGCCTGATCCGAGTTCATTCGGATGGAGATAGTTCCGAATTCTTTTGGTCGTGAATCAATTCAAACCTTCCCCGAATTTAGTTTTCCCTTCTTTCATTGAATGTCTTATTTATCACAAGTTTACCATTTCCCACATACTATATATTGTTTTCCCTCTTTCCTTTTGTAGAAAAAAGTTATTTATTTTTAGCAATTAAGATTTTTAAAGCATTTACTCCTTTGTCTCTCCTAGGTTTACATTTAATTCTTTGCTTTCTCTCTCTTTTTCCATTAATTAGGTAAGATTTGTTGTTTAATTAGTGTTATAAGCTTGATACTTATTAGTTGGTTAGTTATAAAAGTTTGGGCTTGCATTTATTGAAGAGTATTTATTTGTATCTCTATTGAATGGTTTCTTATAACTTGTTATTATTTTCTTTCATTATGGATGTCATGTTTGCTATAAGTAGCTAAGTATTATAGGTTAGGATCATAACCCACCATGGATGCTTGAGCTTCAAAATTAAAGTTTGGTTTTGATTCATTTTGATTAAAAATTATGTGTTGATATTGGAGTATCATATCCTCTTAACTTCCCTTGTCATGCAATGGTACTGTTTAAATCTTTACTACAAACTTAACCCATTTGTCACCGTAACTAATTGAACTTTAATCTTTCATTGTTGAGTTTGATCTCTACATGGTTGATGTTTGGTTTCAATTTGGTATGATCAATTATAATTTAATTGAATAAAATTCCTTCATTTATTGAGCTACTCTAGGGTTGGGGGAATGATCTTTAATCTCTAATCCCCATTTTAAGCACACGTTAATTTAGTTATTTCTTCGTTAGTCATTCTTACTTTATTCCAATAATTTACATTTGTTTCTCACTTTCTAGGATAATTATTAGTTATAATTCACCAAACCCTCTTTTATTATCTTTTTCACTTTATTCTAATGCCTTATAGTAACTTTACATAACTTGAAGGTATTCTTTCTCAAAGATTCCAATCCCCATGTAAATCGATCTCGGACTATTTTGATTATTACTCTTTGCAATTGATTTGCTCGTTAATCAAACATAGTTTTCGAAGCATCATGTTTTTGGTGCCATTTTTGGGGATTGGCAACAAGTTTATTTTATATAACGTTTATTTACCCGCTTTCGTTCCCTGTACTCACTGCGACAACACGATTTTCAAAAAAATCCAATATCCAATAAATGCATAACACATACGATGATAATCAAATTCTCATAGTGGAATATCCTTATTCTAGTGAGCGTTCTAATTATTGGAGACTTTCACCTATGATAACTTGCCTTTTGTGAGTATATCGTTTTTACAAAGACTCGTTAATCAAAATCCTTTTGTAACTACAAATACACTCAAATGTGTATATGGCAAGTAAGGGGTATCAATCCATGCTTTTTAATGTGGACAAGAGCAAAGTGAAGACTATTATGGTTTTTAAAACAAAAGGTTGAGGGCTAATTATATTAACTAATGATGAACTAATATTTAATCAAAGAATAAAACTTTCAAGAATAAGAATAAATAAAATCTTTTTTAGAAAATTATTTATAGACTTTCACAAAACTCTCAAGAATAAGAGTAAAACTTTTCTAATAAACTGACCGCTTGGGATCATTTATTAAAATTATTTTAAGTCTCTAAAAATTAGTTTTAGAGTTAGAAATTTCTAAAATAAAATTTAACTTAAGAAAAGTCTATCTCTAGTTTTATTCTTAAGAAAATAATGTAATAAAAATTTCGAGTTCAACCTTAATAACAAGATCACCCCTTTCTCAAGGGAGGGAAAAATTTTGATTCATTGAAAATAAATCACCTTCTCTCGAAGCATGACTAGAACCTAGTGCTTTCTCTCGAAATACATTCCATTATGTAAAAGTATAATATTTATTTTCAAAGGAGCATAATATTAAAAAACTAAATTAAATAAAACAAGACCACGAGACTCCATCTCTCCCCTTGAATGGGGTAATTAGCCTAACATGTGAATTATTTTTACATATAAAATATAAAAACAATTCATTTAAGGCATAAAATAAAGAATATATAATAAGAGAAAAATATATAAATTGTCTCCTTTCATTTTCATTGAACCTCCAAGCTTAAGAAAAGAAGAACAACCACAAATCTGAGTTTTATAATAATATTTGCCTCTCAAAATATATCTCGCAAACTCACAATTTGTCTCTCAAAATATAAATTCCTTACACAATTCTATGAAAAATTACAAATGAAATAAATAAAGTTACACTAAACTAAACTAAATTAAACCTATAATCAAGAACTAGAACAGCGTCTTCTATCTAAAATATGGCCTAAAATTAGTCTCTAAAATGTGAAGACTAAATGCCCCTTTTATAGGTAGAAATTAGGGTTTCGAGGCATTTATAAAAATTCACAAAATAAAGGTTTAATAATTTAAATAATAAAAGGAGGTATAGGTGAAGGGTTATATAATAAAAAGGTGTGGGCTGCAGATAATAGAGTTGTGGGAGAAAAATATTAAATTTGTTATTTTTTTTAAAAATAAAATGAGAAATAATGAAGGAAATATTAAAGAATATAAAGTATTGGGGGTGTAAAGGGAATTTAAGAATCTTCGGCTAAAGCATAACAAGGGATGCACACATGGGGTACGTCGGCTCTGCACATGGTCATCACTGGATCGAATGGGCATAAGTGCTACCACGTGGCACCATTATAGCCATCCACGTGGCGCGCTGTGATAAATTGCAAAAACTCGGGATTTCTTCTTCCCCTGGGACTCGAACGCGGGTTGAATTATAAATGCAAAACGTTGCCAACCACTGAGCTATGGTGGCTGAGTGATATTAATACCAGAAATATTGTATGAGCCTTACTATTTTGTTATTTTTCCTAAATTACAAATCACACCCAAATCTTTATATCTTTCTTATAAGAACTATAATTAACGCAACGTAAGAACCGAAGTGACCCCCATTTTGAGGCCGAAAATATTTTATTAGTGTTCGGGTCATGAGGTTTGACTTTAATTATAACCGAGGACTTTGACTTTGACTTTCTTTCCGTTTTGAACTTTGAACAGTCATAACTTCTTCATTTGAACTCCGATTAACACAACGTTTGAACCTACGCGTCCCTGGACTCAAGGCCTATGATTTTCATGATATTTTAGAGTCCCAAATTAGTCATTTTAAATTACATTTCTCCCCTTAAAAGTGCGTATACAGATGTTTCTTTCTCAAATTTCCTTGTAATAGCACGTTTTGAATCCGCAAGTATGTTTTTATCTATAAGATAAATAAATAGCCGTATATGGACAATTTTACCGAGAACTAGAAATTAAAATGCATCTATTTGAGGTATAAATTTAACATTTTTGGGCATTTATCATCCTACGCCTTCTGTAGCCTCACACACCCAAACTAACTCAAATCCCTCCATCATGAGCGAGAATTCGAGTGAGAATAGTATTAGGGAAAATATCGATCAACCTTATTGGTTGATGAGGGATTACCTTCAATTGGATAAGTTCACCTCTTTTTCGTGCATCATTTTCCCGTATAATGCCAGTAAATTACACTTTTTGAATGGAATGATACAATTATTTCCAACATTTCACCGCGTGAAAAGTGAACAACCATAATTGCATGCACGAGAGTTTGAGGAGGTGTGTGCTATTTTTAGATACCAAAATTTTCCCCAAGATGTAACACGCCTGAAACTCTTTTTCGTCCTCTCTCATAGACAAAGCTAAAACTTAGCTTTGGTCATAAGACCCAAATTCCATCAGGAGTTGGCACGATATTCAAGCCCAATTATTAAAGAAATTCTACCCTGCCCATCGAACTAACACTCTCAAGGACCAAATTAAAACTTACACGCAAGGCGATAATGAGACCTTTGAGAAATTTTGGGAGAGATTTAATGATCTATTGGGTAAATTCCCACACCATGAATTTAAAAAGTGGAGACTGAAAAGTGCGCTTGTGTTCAAAATAGAAATTATTTAATTAAATCTCAGTTTTTCAATTAAATCCTAAAACATGCATCTAGGTGTAATTGAAATCAATATGATCATGCAAGAATAATTAATCACACACAAAACACACAAATGAGGAAAAATCCCCCAAAGGGGCAAAACCTTTTTATTTTCACTATAATTTGTAAAAACGGTTACACGGATTACAATAAAAATAAGAGTGACAAAGAAATACCCTCAGGCGTCGATTTCTATGTCTCGGTTGGAATCTTCCGCAAGAACTCCAGGTGGGGAGCAATGAAAAAGAAGATGTCTCCTCCACAAATAACTCCATATGAGTAAGAACGATCCTCATGAAGGTTTAACAATTCACATACATAGATGGGAGTGTTTATGTGAATAAACAAGGTGTAAAACCTTAAAAAGTGAAGTTTGTTTCTGGGAAGTTTTTTGCAGATATCGTGTTGTAAAAAGACTTGGAAAAACGTGTAGAAGGTACACTGGTATTTATACGAAAATCGAGGCGACGTTATGGCTCGAACGAGATAGGCATCTCGCTCGAACGAAGGACACGTGTCGTTCGAACTACTTCGCGCGAGATGCTGATCTCGCTCGAACGTCAGTGCTAGCTCGTTTGAACAAGCTCGTCGACCAAGGCACTCCTCTTCTACACTTAGAAAAAATTTTGATTTTGATAAAAATAAATCAGACTTCGAAAAAACATTTTCTGAAAAATTTCCCATATATTTATGCAAATGTAAACAACTCTATTAAATCATTTTACCAATAATGCGTCAAGGAGTAGTGGGAAATAGTTGAGTAGCACGTCGCATGTAGCATGATGCACGTGTGAAGATGATGGATGCATGGATTCGAATAGAGGTCGTCCTGGATGATCGTGATGACGTGCCGAATGTAGCGGTATCATACATACAAACTGTGATCTTGGGAAAACAGAAAATTCCTAAATTCTACCCCGGGGACATTTATAAAATTATGTCCTTACAAATCTCCCCCTATGTCTATGTCGATACATACATAAAAAATCCGAATTATGCAATCTCACTAAAACAAATGACATACATATAATATCCCCTTTAAACCCTCAAACTGAGAATACTAAATGACATGTCTTCAATCAAACTTCAGCATCTTCAAATCTTCAGCTCTTCAAAAACTCTCAAAGCTTTTCTCGTCAGGGTGTGAAATCCAATGAATATCACTTTTGTACCTACACACATGAAAAAAAGCAAATACCCGTGACAAGCAACAGTTTGAAATATAATGAAATGCAAAAAACAAATATCAATTAATCTAAGTAAATCATTGATAAATCAACCAAACACCAAAATCTCCCCCATAATTCATTCTCCTTCTTTTTATGTTATCCCCAAATAGACAAATATGAGAAGCATAAATATGGTAAGTGTCACAAGGAAAAGAAAACTGTCTATTTTTGAATTTTTCAAAATTGTTCATACAAAATATACAACAAACAATCACACCATGAACAAATACAAAAACAACCAAGTCGATGATAGCGTAAATTTAGGGGTGTGATCAAATTCGATAGGAAAATCAATGTATACAAACACGATATATGTGCACGATGAATATCGGATACTCCTAACGAATGCACTCAACATCTTCCTTAGGTGTAAAAAAATGGAAATAAGAGACATTACCTCAATCAAATCAACAAATCAAAGCTCAAAATGATGTCCACATCAATAACGTCCAAAACAATTTTTTTAAATTCTCCAACCAAACTCCCTCAGATTTATATTTTTAATAAAGGTGATCTAAATTCTCAAACTTTGGAGAATTGAAGGTGAAACCTAAACGGCCCATATTTGGCATGAAATTCTTTTTATTTCCTTTAAATGTTTTTGGGCTCTTTTAACCTCCCCGGATAATAAAATTCCTCAATTTTTTAGGTCCGATTTAGCGGTGGCTTAATCGCAAAGGATAGATAATTACCTTTCATAGCCCTTCATCGTTTAAAAAAAACACAATCGCACCAAACGGTTTTTTACATGCATTCCAATCTTTTCAAGTTTTATCGCATATGGTTCGTTGTACAGACATAATTGATATGGAAACACTCAAGCCAATATGTGATAGACAAGTGCAATAATCAGATAAACTCGTGCATATGTGCAATAAATGAGATAAGGAGCCAAACATGTAGAAAGATATCACTTAGAAAAAATTCTTCTTTTGATAAAAATAAATCAGACTTCGAAAAAACATTTTCTGAAAAATTTCCCATATATTTATGCAAATATAAACAACTCCATTAAATCAGTTTACCAATAATGCGTCGAGGAGTAGTGGAAAATAGTTGAGCAGCACGTCGCATATAGCATGATGCACGTGTGAAGATGATGGATGCATGGGTTCGGATAGAGGTCGCCGTGGATGATCGTGATGACGTGCTGAATGAAGCGGTTTCAGACATACAAACTGTGATCTAGGGAAAACTAAAAATTCCTAGATTCTACCCCGAACATTTATTAAATTATGTCCTTACATAGACTCATCTACCTTTTACACAATGGGATTACCCTTAATTCCAAATAAATTGTGGAGATAATGTGATCAGGGGAATTATTTATCTTGGACACAAATGATGTTGAGGAAGATTTTATATATTGTGCTGAAACTACTCAATCATGGGACACTTTGGACATGAACAAAGTTAATCTGCTCTTTATAATCCGAGCACCTCTATTCAATTGATCTATCACCTCAACAATGAGGTTGATGTGATAACAAGACTTGATAAACTATCAAATAAGGTCGATAAGTTTGAATTATATATATGAGATCCCTTTGTTCCAACTCATTCTTCAATTGTGGAGTTGTGTGCCATTTATGACATTAGTGGTCACCAGACCAAAGATTATTCCACCATCCATACAAACAAAGTAATTCTCCACGATCAAACGAATAACATGGGGGATTTTAAAAAGTCTTATAACACTCCTCTTGGATTAGGTTACAGTCTATTATGGAGAAATCATTCCGATTTTTAATGGAGCCAACCCCAACAAACTCAAAATCCCCCACCTCAAAATTATCAACTTCCTTACCTACAAGACCTCTAACGCTCTAACTTCAAGTCCCTTCGACCGTTCCTCCTTATGTGGAACCACATAATAAGATCCTTGAAAACACTTGGCAAGAATTTATACAAATGCAAACGAATGTCAATAACCAAAATTCTCAATAATTTGCAAACATCAAGTCCCAAATCTCAAAATGTACCACTTCAATGCATACCTAAGAAAATGATAATTCACCCCTAAAACTAAGAAACAGAACAAGTCAACTCCATCATGACTCTTAGTAGTGGGAAAGTGATAGAAAATAGTATCCCACTAGACACCCGAACGAATCTGAGGGGATCTGACTAATGCCCCAGGTGTGTGAAGTGACTCCGAAAAAGATGAGGGCACTACAAGAAAATTAGGATTCCACAATATTTAAAAAACCTCAGCAAAAATAAAAATCCCTATGTTTTCCCCAAAAGTCTGTGTTTCCACAATCGAGAATGAACTGTGTTTATTTTAAACATCAAAATATGTCGCCATTAACCCGGGATTTTTAATTTTCCAGCAGTTTAAAAAATGTCAGGATTCCGTTTTTGCCAATTCTTTAACAAATTTATGCCAAGATTTAATTAAAAAAAAAGTCGCAAACTATAATATCTATTTACAAATATTAAGTATGTTATAATGTCACCAAGTTATCACACAACATAATTTAAAGTATGAACTATTTATATTAACTAGTCACCATTTATATACCATTAACCAAAACAATTTCATCATCTATATCATCAAAAGAGTAACGTTATCCACTAATAACCTAATAATACTAAACATAAGTCCAAAACATCCAATCATCTTAATCCAAAACAAAATATTGACATCCATATACTAACATTCTACCCCTAATCGAATACTAAATATATGTCTAAAAGTCATGAAAACACCAATGAAGAAAAACAAAGTGTCAAAGATGAATACATCAAAGTTCAAAAAGTATTCGGCCTGACATTGTAAGTTTATCTTTTAGACTACTTTTGTTTCTTTACCTTATTCATTGTCACGCGACCCTGAAATAAGAGAGAGAAAAAAGAAACACTTTATCAATAAATCTATTTTCAATTTTTTTATATTCTATGGCAACATAGAATTACAACTAAAAATTACACAAAACATATCGTAACTGTACATCAAGTTAACAGAAGTTATATATGCATGGTTTAATTTACACCTATGAAGGATGGACACTCTCCCGAAAGTCACATGTCAGGTTTGACTAGAATCAGACACACGGCATGCTCCGACACGTTGCTAACACACAAGGACACGCGAGTGTTTTTTAGGTTGGACATTCTGGGACATGTAACAGGACACGGGACCTTAAATTTTTTAATTTTTTCGAAGAAATTTTAAATATTTTTCTAATATGATGGTGATTCTGCTTTATTTATGATTTTTAATAGTAAAATGTGTTTGAATTCTGTTTTGTATGGTCCATTATCTTAATTTCATGTTAAGAATGCTCTAATAATGTATTTTATGAAAACAGTTTGTTTTATTTATTATTATTATTATATATATATATATATATATATATATATATATATATATATATATACATTATATGTATCCTAGCATGTCATATCCTAATTTTTGCAAAAATCACGTCTCGTGTGTTGTATTGAAATACGTATTACGTGTCGAGTTAGTACTTTATAGATTTACGCTTGTAAGTATAAAGATTAGACTCATAAGGTGTAACACCCCGCTCGTCCGGGGAGAGCGAACGGAGC
The DNA here is from genome assembly GCA_949130495.1 of Sambucus nigra. NCBI lineage: Eukaryota > Viridiplantae > Streptophyta > Magnoliopsida > Dipsacales > Adoxaceae > Sambucus > Sambucus nigra. Next base: position 230,100,898 of record OX422224.1, read on the forward strand.
GCTACTGTCGATAAAACTATACTAAATCCAAAAATAACAAGGTATAGAGCATCTAAATCCTACAACAACAAAAAGAAACCACTAATCTCAATCTATTCAAATACAAATACAACCAAGTCTCTCGAATTACATACAACAGCTGACTCGAAAATAAAATAAATCTCCAATCCTCTATACATAAAAATAAATACAATCTTCACAACTTGTATTAAAAATCTTCCCAAAATAATCCTCGCTAAAATCAATCTCCATAGCACCCCAAAATCCGCGCTAACTTGCCACTAAAAGAAAATATGGGGAAGTACACGATACGACAAGAAATATGCTCAACAAATATTAGCGGTGAATAAAACATCACAATACGAACACGAATATTCAAATCAAAAGCGAATCTCATAAGCAATTATATAAATATAATTTCTCAACAACACATTAACCGGGTCATCAGGCCTCACCACCTTGTCGCGCCTATGCATTTTTAAGCATATCCTGAAAAAATAATATTAGAGGGTGCCCAACCTCAGTGCCGTATTAAAATCTCATGACAACATGCTCAACACCAAATATAATACCACATGAATCGAAATTAGATTCCAACAAATATTTCCAGATATCCAAATGAATTTATCAATTCAAATATGAGTCAATAATCACAAGAAAACAAAGGTAGTAACACTTGCGAGATTAAGAAGCATATTGTGTAAAATTCCATACCTTAAACCACCAAAAGGATATAAACAACAATCTTCCCAGAAATTACAGATTAAGCCATCAAAAATCTGCTCCAAGAATCATCAAAAACTCCTTCAAGAACAACCTCAAAATAGCCCCAAGAACACCTCCAAAAACCTAAGGTTGAATTCATAAATTAAAGGGGAAAAGTGTGTATAAAATAGAGGAATTAAAAACATGTTTGCTGCCAAAAAGTTCTACCAAAAAGGGTCACCCGCGACCTTATTTTATAAGGCAAAACCAAAAGAGTTGGAAATAAAACTAACTCACAAAACTGCTTGCAGCGCACGTTTTCTGAAGGCATTGATTGATCGATGCCCGGGCGTCGATCAATCGATCATCCCGGAAAACTGACAGTTCCCCTTAAAAATGCCTATAAGGCAAAATATTAAAAATTCCACTAAAAATCCATTCTAAATCCGATTTCAATTTCGCTTGAAGTCCTAATCTTCTAAAATCATAACCAACATGTTTAACTAATAAAAATTTTAAAATTCAAAAATTTACTTTTCCTCGATATTTTGAAAATACCCCAAAAATTACGCGGGTTGTTACACTTTCCCACTAACAATGGAATTTTTCCCTCGAAATTTGCCGAATACCTAACTCTCAAAAATTAGGCCAACAATATCCAAAAATAATCTCGTCACCAAAAAATAAATTCCTCACATCTAATCTAGATGCCTAACGCGAAACGATTCTTTAAAAATTTCTATCTCTAAAATACGCGCCACAAAAACGCAACAGACCCAAAATCCAAGACCCGAGAGCGGTCGTATACCTAGGCTCTAATACCATTCTGTAACACCCCACCCGCCCAGGTAGAGCGAACGGGGCGCTACTGTCGATAAAACTATACTAAATCCACAAATAACAAGGTATAGAGCATCTAAATTCCACAACAACAAAAGAGAAACCATTAATCTCAATCTCTTCAAATACAAATACAACCAATTCTCTCGAATTACATACAACAGCTCACTCAAAAATAAAATAAATCTCCAATGCTCTATACATAAAAATAAATACAATCTTTTCAACTTGTATTAAAAATCTTCCCAAAATAATCCTCGCTAAAATCAATCTCCATAGCGCCCCAAAATCCGCGCTAACCTTCCACTTAAAGAAAATATGGAGAAGTACACGATACGACAGGAAAGATGCTCAACAAATATTAGCGGTGAATAAAACATCACAATACGAATACGAATATTCAAATCAAAAGTGAATCTCATTAGCAATTTGTAACAACCCGAGGTTTTAGGACGACTATTTATTTATTTTGTGAGAAAATAAATATCATTTTATTTGGAGAATAATTAAATTGGCTTTGAGGTCAAAATTTGAAGTTGTTAAAAAGTGTTTCGAATGGCAATTCTAAGGGTGTAGTTGTGTCCGGAAGGGTCGAGAAAGTCGAAATGACTGTACTTGGGGTCTATTTAGGTTCCGAAATCATTTAAGTGCGTTCGGCTCGAATTAAAGTTATCGGGTCATTTAAAGTGTGTACTATCATTTAAAGTTGTGTATCTTTGGAGATAAGGCTTATTAAGCCTACGGGAGAAATAATTCTCCATAAAGAGAAAGTGCAATAGAAAGAAAAAAAGAGAGAAGATGAAAGAAGAACAAAAAGAGAGAGAAAGTGGGATTTCCGACCATTACGCGATCTCAAGGACGATTCAGACCCTACGAACTTAAGGCAAGTGATTAAACTTGCTAGATAATTGTTGTGTACCATTTATTGCATTATATTTGGATTAAATTTATGGGTTTTACGTTTAGTTTATCAAAACCTAACTTTTGGGTATAATCTTAGATTTGTTTTGTAGAAATGGATTTGAGGTTATAAATTAGTTCATATGTGTTCTTGGATGAATATTAATGATATATATGTGATTGGGTTGAAGAGAAATGAAGAGAAACTGATTAAAATGAATTTTGGGGATTTTAGGCTAAATAAAAAGTAGCCATTTTCGGGAGTTCTGCAGAGCCAAATCGATTCAGCCCCTTACCTAATCGATTCGGAAATATGCAGTTGCCCAGATCTGAGTGATCGAATCAATTCGGAACCCAACTGAATCGATTCGGCCTGAGACAGTACCCCAGGTCTGAGGACCCGAATCGATTCGCAGGGCCGAATCGATTCGGAATTGGCCCGAATCGATTCGAAAACACTGCATTTTGAGGGATGTTTATCTAGGGAGAATTTCATTCCGTTTTGTTCGAGGTTATTGCTCGGGAACCTCTACAGGGATCGTATGGAGTACGTTTTGGAGATTTTTAGGGAGTTTCCCTTATGAGATATCAGTTGGGGTCATATGGACTAAATTGGAGATATAATGATTAGAGATTATTGTATAATCTAAGTGGGGAATCCCACTACCATTGGGAGTTTTATTTGGAAATAATTATTAAATTTATATGAAAGAATGAGAATGAACGTAGTGATATTGGATTTTAGAACCAAATCCTAAATGGGATAACTTTTAAGGTTCATATAATTAATTGAAATATATTATGGATTAAGAATTTTAAATGCTAATAAATGTGCATACGGATAAAGAAATATCCTCAATGATGAATAATTTGGGAGATGTCTCACACAATGAGAAATGCTAATTGAGGTGCATTAGGATATAGAATATCCTTAACATAAATAGAATTGATAGACAATTCATGGATAGAAGCGATATGTGAGCTTCAAGCGAGAAATAGTATAGGGTATACTAAGTGGGGAAGAAGTGTGAGAATTGACGATTAGTATATCGAGAGGGAAATATACTAAACATTAATATTATTTCATCTACGCCTAAGAGCGTACTATGAATATGTAAACGATGTGATAGGCATACCTTATATGATGGTATATCTTTATATGATGTGATGATGTATGTATACCTTATGTGATGGTATATATATATATATATATATATATATATATATAGTGAATCATACCCCCTCCTTGCTATCATTGGAAAGTTGTGTGCGATGAGGGTGAGCATCCTGGCTCGATGAGCAGGGTGTGGATATTCCCCAGGTCATAGTCATCCATGTGATTATTATGTGATATACTTCATTATTTGGGGGGTCAGAAGTCGTGGGTATGTGTCTTTCTCACTTGTCGGTTAGGAGCTATGACAGCTTCTCGGGACGTTGTGTGCGTGAGTTGATCACGAGGTAGGTGTCGTTTACCCCTACCAGGTGGTTCCCAGTTTGCTACGTGGTTTGGGCAACTGGAAGATGATAGCAATGTGAGCCTGCATCCTTAAGTTATAGCTCGTTTGGATGGTTATAATATTATGGATGTGATTGGTTACTTGGGTATCGAGGGCATAATGGACCTCACAACCAACATTGCCAAGGAGTAGTGTAACGGGGGGGATCCTTATTTGGATTTCGCTTTACGAGACATCCCACGCATGAAATGCAGTGTATTATTGGGAGTGAGGAGAAGTTAGTCCTTAATGCTCATATATACATATATAGTATATACCTCTCGACGATCGACAGTGCCAGAAGTAGTGTATCGGGGGGGTTCCTTATTTGGATTTCGCTTTGCGAGACGTCCCACGCACGAACCGCGACGCACTGTTGAGAATTGGGAATAAATAATTAAAATTGGAATAATAAGAATTTGGGTTACATGCATCACGCATTGAGGGCATAATGAATCTTGATGATCAATATTGTTAGGAGTAGTGTAACGGGGGAGGTCCTTGTTTGGATTTCGCTTTGCGAGACGTCCCACACACGAAACGCAGTGCAGTATTGAGACTTGGGAGAAGTTTAGTCCTTATCCCTTAGATGCTAATAACTCATATATATTTATATTGTTGGTATAACTAGAATATGATAAATTCTAGTAAAGAGAAGGCTTATGTATTGTATATGTGTTGGTATGAGAATGGTTATGTAAACTTCATATGTTAAGTAAATGAGCAAATAATTGAGAACAATAATATTAGAAATTGTAGTGTATGATTCATATGGAATTCAGATAAGTGTAGAATGGGAGATAAGTTAAATGATTTTAATTGAATATTTATATTGGGATTTAGTTAGATTATTTGCCTAATTAGATTTGGGCATTTATTTGGAGATCACGTGCATACGTTTAGTTGCGCGCTTTAGTGGAGAGGTGAGTTGGATTTTTATGGATAGTACGACTCCATTAAATTATGTCATAATGCATTTATAATTATTATGCATTTTAATGCACTTGCTATAAAATGTTTTCACCTCGGGCTCTGACCCGTTTATATTTTCTCCTGCTATGCATATATATTCGATTATTTTACGTGTTCCTCCGCAAGGACGCCTTGGATGTTTTCCACCCAGTGTATTCATGGAGATGTAGTAGTAACGGACTGTTGCGGCATTTTGTCTTAGTCGATTCCTATCTTTTGTATATCTAGATTAGGATTCAGTTTGTGTATCGGGTTTATACCCTAGTGTTGTAGACTAACACTTTTATATTCTCTTTCAGATTATTGTATTGTCTGTGACCCGACAGCATATTCGAGTATTTTACTTTATACATTGTATGGTACTCTTTTACATTACTGGGTTTTTTATTTATCACTCATCATAGTTAGATGTAATATTGTTGGTTATGGTTGCATTGTTGGTGTTAAATTAAAGTTTTAAATTTTTGGCAATCCGCTTTTAATAGTTTTTGGTAGTTAGTCTTATATTATTGTGTAGTGTCAGTTGATGTTGAGACTGAGCCATCTGAGTTACCTGATTTAATGTAGTATAAGGTTGGCCACCCGTTATTATTTAGAGCGGGTTGTCACATATGGTATCAGAGCATCAGGTTCTAGTGTCTTTAGGATCTGTGTGCGCTACTACGATCTTCCGTAAGCATTCTTGATGTAGAGCCTTATAATTAGGACTGTTGTATTCACACGTCCATATCCTTCTATGATTTGAAAACATTTGAAAGGCGTTCTGAAACACTTGTTCTTATTTCAGATGCCACTGAAGGGAAGTCGTTCAGTCAGGGCAAACAAATGTGTTAAGAATGTGGAACCCCAAATGCCTCAAAGGAACATGACTACATATGAAGTTGCCAAAATTGTGGCACAAGCAGTAACTACTGCCATTTCTATAATAGCGCAACAACCTGTCGTTCAAGCAGCCCAAACCCATTTAGGACTGTCTTTGTGGGAAAGAGTGAAGGAAGATTTTAGTATAGGCCATCCTCCCGATTTTTCATGGGGAGTTGATGCAATGGTTGCAAGTCAATGTAGGAATAGTGTGCAGAGGCACCTCCGTATGGTTGAGTGTAGCGAGGTGCAAAAGCAATTTTTAGCCACCTTTAAGTTAACGGGTCCAGCTCTCTAATAGTGGGAGTCTATCACCACATCGGAACATAGAGATACTTTACCTATAACAGAATTTTGGGAACTTTTTTATCGAAGGTATTTTCCTTCCCCGACTCAGAAGGAAATAAGGAGGAACTTGATGGATGTGTTTCAAGAAAATAGGACGGTGGCAGAATATGAAGAATATTTTTCTAGATGGGCGAAATTAGTACCTGATGAGGTAAATACAGAAGAGGAGCGTATATCGAAGTTTATTCGAGGTTTAGATTGGAGAATTCGGCAGCATTTGTTGGAGAGTCCGGCGTTAGTGACTTTTATCGAGGTAGTGAATGCGGCACTGTTGAAGTGTCGTGAATATCGTTTTCGTTCGCAAGAGGGTAAGAACTTTGGAGATTCGAGTTCATCAAGTAGGTTTCGCGAAGAGAATGCCAGTAATGCAAGTGGGTATAAGTCGGACTATAGAGAGTCGCAACAGCATTTTGTTCCCCAGGATGGGCAGAGAGGATTTATGGGTAGATGTTTCTTTTGTAAAGAAATAGGTCATAGAAGGAAAGATTGTCCTAAAAGAGGTAAAGGACCACGTTTTGATGAAGTTTTGGAAGTGCAACCCCTACAGCAGATTCGAGGTCATTTTAGACCAGGGGACTTTATTTGGGAGCCCAATGATGAGGAAGGGCAATCGGACTATAGATGGGTGGTGAAAGTTATTTTCCTTTGTGAATATGATTATTACTATATGAAGTTTTGGAATATCGTATGGGAGATATTTATGAGAGGGTAGTGCTATAACCCTATCATGTATGTAATGATCCGAAAGGGAATTTGGGCAAGTCAAGCTCTTATGTTATTATCTTTTGAGAGAATAGATTATTTTGTAATGTGCTCAAAGAGAATTATAAACCTTGTTATGAATGTAAGAAATGTTTTGTATATCAAGTAGTAATGATAAAGCTACTTATTTACATATAGTCATGTTAGACTTATATAATTGTTGTATTCCAGCTATGGAAGAGCCTAATGAATGGCAATATATTAATGTGATATAAGATATTATTACTGGAAAGAGTTCAGAATTTGTGGGTTGTTGGGACGCAGGAAAAGTTTAGCTCATATTTATGCTAATTTTTATGAGACATATGTTGTTATATGTATGATGATTGTTAAGACCTTGTGTTATGAACATAAGGCACTACATATATATATATATCGTATGACATAAACTATTTTTGAAATAAACTTTTTTCAAAATTAAACTTTTTATGGGCCTTTAGGCCATATCAAAATGATTTTTCACCAAAATACTTTCAAACTCTAATCCGGATTTAACAAACTCTCAATCCCCGACGTCGCTACACATTAGTGTATTGGGAGGGTTCCTTGTTTGGATTTATCTTGCGAGACCTCCCCCGCATGAAAGTGGCGAATGTCAGGAATTGAGAGGAGTTATTTCTTTGGACCATTCAAAATTTTTATACCATTAATATTGTTAGTGTAATCTATATATCTTTGGAATTATGGAACTTTGGAGGCAAATGAAGCCTCATTATGATTGGTACGAGTAAAGCTCGAATAAAGGGTGTATGGGCGCCCTAGTTGTTGTAATTGGATTTGTAAAACTTAAAATAAATTCATCGTGGGAAGTTAGAGGTTCGGGTATAGGATTAGTGAGGATGAATGTAGTAGTAACTACTTGAGCTTTGGAGTATTAGGCTTAGCTGAATTTCGAGGATGAAATTCTTGTAAGTGGGGAAGTTTGTAACAACCTGAGATTTTAGGATGACTATTTATTTATTTTGGGAGAAAATAAATATCATTTTATTTGGAGAATAATTAAATTGGCTTTGAGGTCAAAATTTGAAGTTGTTAAAAAGTGTTTCGAATGGAAATTCTAAGGGTGTAGTTGTGTCCGGAAGGGTCGAGAAAGTCGAAATGACTATACTTGGGGTCTATTTAGGTTCCGAAATCATTTAAGTTTGTTTGGCTCGAATTAAAGTTACCGAGTCATTTAAAGTGTGTACTATCATTTAAAGTTGTGTATCTTTGGAGATAAGGCTTATTAAGACTACGGGAGAAACAATTCTCCTTAGAGAGAAAGAGAAATAGAAAGAAAGAAAGAGAGAAGAAGAAAGAAGAAGAAAAAGAGAGAGAAAGTGGGATTTCTGGCCATTACGTGATCTCGAGGAGGATTCAGACCCTACGAACTTGAGGCACGTGATTAAACTTGCTAAGTAATTGTTGTGTACCATTTATTGCATGATTTGTGGATTAAATTTATGGGTTTTACGTTTAGTATATCAAAAACTAACTTTTGGGTATAATCTTAGATTTGTTTTGTAGAAATGGATTTGAGGTTATAAATTAGTTCATATGTGTTCTTGGATGAATATTAATGATATATATGTGATTGGGTTGAAGAGAAATGAAGAGAAAATGATTAAAATGAATTTTGGGGATTTTAGGCTAAATAAAAAGTAGCCATTTTCGTGAGTTCTGCAGAGCCGAATCGATTTGTCCCCTTACCGAATCGATTCGAAAATATTCAGTTGTCCAGGTCTGAGTGACCGAATCGATTCAGAACCCAGCCGAATCGATTCGGCCTGAGATAAAACCCCAGGTCTGAGGACCCAAATCGATTCGCCTTGGAGGCCGAATCGATTCGTAGGGCCGAATCGATTCGGAAACAGGGCATTTTGAGGGATGTTTTTCTAGGGAGAATTTCATTCCATTTTATTCGAGGTTATCGCTCGGGAACCTCTATAGGGATCGTATGGAGTACGTTTTGGATATTTTTAGGGAGTTTCCCTTATGAGATATCAATTGGGGTCATATGGACTAAATTGGAGATATAATGATTAGAGATTATAGTATAATCTAAGTGGGGAAGCCCACTACCATTGGGAGTTTTATTTGGAAATAATTATTAAATTTATATGAAAGAATGAGAATGAACGTAGTGATATTGGATTTTAGAATCAAATCCCAAATGGGATAACTTTAAAGGTTCATATAATTAATTGAAATATATTATGGATTGAGAATTTTAAATGCTAATAAATGTGCATACGGATAAAGAAATATCCTTAATGATGAATAATTTGGGAGATGTCTCACACAATGAGAAATGCTAATTGAGGTGCATTAGGATATAGAATATCCTTAACATAAATAGAATTGATAGACAATTCATGGATAGAAGCGATATGTGAGCTTCAAGCGAGAAATAGTATAGGGTATACTAAGTGGGGAAGAAGTGTGAGAATTGACGATTAGTATATCGAGAGGGAAATATACTAAACATTAATATTATTTCATCTACGCCTAAGAGCGTACTATGAATATGTAAACGATATGATAGGCATACCTTATATGATGGTATATCTTTATATGATGTGATGATGTATGTATACCTTATGTGATGGTATATATATATATATAGTGAATCATACCCCCTCCTTGCTATCATTGGGAAGTTGTGTGCGATGAGGGTGAGCATCCTGGCTCGATGAGCAGGGTGTGGATATTCCCCAGGTCATAGTCATCCATGTGATTATTATGTGATATACTTCATTATTTTGGGGGTCAGAAGTAGTGGGTATGTGTCTTTCTCACTTGTCGGTTAGGAGCTATGACAGCTTCTCGGGACGTTGTGTGCGTGAGTTGATCACGAGATAGGTGTCGTTTACCCCTACCAGGTGGTTCCCAGTTTGCTACGTGGTTTGGGCAACTGGAAGATGATAGCAATGTGAGCCTGCGTCCTCAAGTTATAGCTCGTTTGGACGGTTATAATATTATGGATGTGATTGGTTACTTGGGTATCGAGGGCATAATGGACCTCACAACCAACATTGCCAAGGAGTAGTGTAACGGGGGGGATCCTTATTTGGATTTCGCTTTGCGAGACGTCCCATGCATGAAACGCAGTGTATTATTGGGAGTGAGGAGAAGTTAGTCCTTAATGCTCATATATACATATATAGTATATACCTCTCGACGATCGACAGTGCCAGAAGTAGTGTATCGGGGAGGTTCCTTATTTGGATTTCGCTTTGCGATACATCCCACGCACGAACCGCAGCGCACTGTTGAGAATTGGGAATAAATAATTAAAATTGGAATAATAATAATTTGGGTTACATGCATCACGCATTGAGGGCATAATGAATCTTGATGATCAATACTGTCAGGAGTAGTGTAACGGGGGAGGTTTCTTGTTTGGATTTCTCTTTGCGAGACGTTCCACGCACGAAACGCAGTGCGATATTGAGACTTGGGAGAAGTTTAGTCCTTAGCCCTTAGATGCTAATAACTCATATATATTTATATTGTTGGTATAACTAGAATATGAGAAATTCTAGTAAAGAGAATGTTTATGTATTGTGAATGTGTTGGTATGAGAATGGTTATGTAAACTTCATATGTTAAGTAAATGAGCAAATAATTGAGAACAATAATATTAGAAATTGTAGTGTATGATTCAGATGGAATTCAGATAAGTGTAGATTGGGAGATAAGTTTAATGATTTTAATTGAATATTTATATTGGGATTTAGTTAGATTATTTGCCTAATTAGATTTGGGCATTTATTTGGAGATCACGTGCATACGTTTAGTTGCGCGCTTTAGTGGAGAGGTGAGTTGGATTTTTATGGATAGTACGACTCCATTAAATTATGTCATAATGCATTTATAATTATTATGCATTTTAATGCACTTGCTATAAAATGTTTTCACCTCGGGCTCTGACCCGTTTATGTTTTCTCCCGCAATGCATATATATTCGATTATTTTAGGTGTTCCTCCGCAAGGACGCCTTGGATGTTCATCCACCCAGTGTATTAGTGGAGCTGTAGCAGTAGCGGACTGTTGCGGCATTTTTTCTTAGTCGATTCCTATCTTTTGTATATCTAGATTAGGATTCAGTTTGTGTATCGGGTTTATACCCTAGTGTTGTAGACTAACACTTTTATATTCTCTTTCAGATTATTGTATTGTCTTTGACCCGACAGCATATTTGGGTATTTTACTTTGTACGTTGTATGGTACTCTTTTACATTACTGGGGTTTGTATTTATCACTCATAATAGTTAGATGCAATATGGTTGGTTATGGTTGCATTGTTGGTGTTACATTAAAGTTTTAAAATTTTGCCAATCCGCTTTTAATAGTTTTGGGTAGTTAGCCATATATTATTGTGTAGTGTCAGTTGATGTTGAGACTGAGCCATCTGAGTTACCTGATTTAATGTAGTATAGGGCTGGACACCTGTTATTATTTAGGGTGGGTTGTCACACAATTATATCAATATAATTTCTCAACAACACATTAATCGGGTCACCAGGCCTCACCACCACACCGCGCCTATGCATTTTTAAGCATATCCAAAAAAAGGAATATTGGCGGGTGCCCAACTTGAGTGCCATATTAAAATCTCATGACAACATGCTCAACACCAAATATAATACCACATGAATCGAAATTAGATTCTAACATATATTTCCAGATTTCCAAATGAATTTATCAATTCAAGTATGAGTCAATAATCACAAGAATACAAAGGGAGTAACACTCGCAAGATTAAGAAGCATATTGTGTGAAACCCCATACCTTAAACCACCAAAAGGATATCAACAACAATCTGCCCAGAAATCACAGATTAAGCCATCAAAAATTTGCTCCAAGAATCATCAGGAACTCCTCCAAGAACACCTCAAAATAGCCCCAAGAACACCTCCAACAACCCTAAGGTTGAATGCATAAATTAAAGGGGCAAAGTGTGTATAAAAGAGAGGAATTAAAAACATGTTTGCTGCCAAAAAGTTGTACCAAAAAGGGTCACCCACGACCTTATTTTATAAGGCAAAACCAAAAGAGATGGAAAAAAAACAAACTCTCAAAACTGCTTGCAGCTCACATTTTCTGAAAGCATCGATCGATCGATACCCAGGCGTCGATCGATCGATCACCCCAGAAAACTGACAGTTCCCCTTAAAAATGCCTATAAGGAAAAATATTAAAAATTCCACTAAAAATCCATTTTAAGTTCGATTTTAATTCCGCTTGAATGTTTAATCTTCTAAAATCATAACCAACATATTTAACTAATAAAAATTTAAAATTCAAAAATTAATTTTTCCTCTATATTTTGAAAATACCCCAAAAATTACGCGGGTTGTTACATAAGGATGCTTCACAACAATGGCATAAACAAAACTCACGAGTTATCATGTGTTTAATAAACGATCTAAGTGTCATAAAAATTCGAGATTAACTAGGTGTTAGCCTCGATTTATGCACGATTATTTACAGAGATTATTGTAAATTGGATGCTAGTCAGATTGCTGGTTTGGAAGTTCTCCTAATTATCAATTAAACTATTGTTTCCTCATTGGCTTATGGTTTTGAAAGGAAGAACAATGAAACCATTATCATGTTTGACCTTGGAGGTGGTACTTTCAATGTTTCAGTTCTCGAGGATGGTGATGAAGTTTTGAGGTTCTTACATCCAGAGATACACATCTTTGATAAGAGAATTGTCGATTGGCTTGCTGTAAGTTTAAAAAAAGATGAATGCATATATTTTTTTAAGGATAAACAAGCTCTTGAGCATCTCACTGAGACAACAACAAAAAAACTAAGATATACCTTTCAACTTCTCGGGTCCTTCTTCCATAACCAGAGCTCGAAGAAGGCAGAGATAAGAGGTCCCTATGGAGAATGTGGTCAGATTTCCATAATAGAACCCGACCACAACGATCGAATTTATTATATTCAAGCATAAGGACACGAAATTACCTAGTAAAAAAGATTTTAAAATCACAACAGACCTCCCTTTTCTTTTATATTGTAATTTCTGGGAACTATGTTCTTATCTCCTTGACAGGCTTAATACCCCGATAGAAAATTCCTTAAGAGATGCAAAACTCTAATTCAAAGATTTAGATGAAGTAATCCTTGCGGGTGGTTCCACGTGGATTCTAACTATTCAAGGACTTCATAAGAAATTGACGGGAAAGGAACAGCATGTTACCGTCAATCCGGATGAAGTTGTTGCCCTTGGAGTTACGATGAAGGTTGTGGTATTGGCTGGAGATGTCAGTGATATTGTTCTGCTGGATGTGGCCCCCTCTTTTTATAGGGGAGGAAACACTTGGAGGTGTTATTACAAACATTATTCTTAGAAACTGCTACATGTAGGACATAATATTATGAACAAAAGGTGAAAAAATAGATACTATAAGACACATGCTTATACATATTTCAGTAATAACAACAAATAAAATAGTGCCACAAATTAAAATTTTGGATACAATATAGTATGAGAGATTTGATTGGTCAATCCGTTATTATGTACCACTTCCATGTACAAGGTATTATGATTACCTAACTCAACATTTCTAAACTAATCTCCAAAGCACTGAGATCGAAACTTAATTCATCAAAGCATCACACAGATTTTGTATAATAACTTCTCGTATACTATTATTTAACATTACTTTCTATAATAGCGGAATGCCAAATTACGTAACATAATGTCCATGCATTAGTCGGAGTAGATGAATAGTAATGAATTGGGTGTGTTTTAACTCTTGATTGTTATGTGACTATTTAATTAATACAAAAGTACAGAATTACGAATAATATTACAATTACAAAAATAGAATGAAATTATAGAAAATAATAGAAATAGAAAGAATTCGAGCCCTGTGAATTGACACGGTGTCCTTAAGACAATTTATTCCCTCCAATGTGCTCTGAGGTTGATGAATATTGTCTCCCAAGTAGAACGGATTTTCCAAATTAATTATGTAGCACGGCAATAATTAATTTCAACGAACACAAATCTGTGTTATACTCAACCATAACATGAATATGCAATGCAGAAATAAGGAGACAAATTTTCTGGATTAAAGAAATAATACAGGAGCATTTTCGAAATTTTATGGAGGGAAATTTTTCATTAGTCTAAAACTGTAGGGGAAAGGTTTTTTTATAGCAAAGGTGTGACTGACAAACAGCTAATTAATATTAATTAATTTCGTAATTAATTAATAAAAGCCCAAAAAATTAATTAAACTCGGCCCCAAAAGGAAAGAGATATATTATAAGCCCCCAAGCCCGAACCAAACCGGTTGGACGGGAGCATGTGTGGACTTTTGGCCCAATCCCAACACATGCATAGTGTATGCCATCTTCCCTTCAAAGAGTTGGGATACCCCAAAGGCATCCATGCTTTAGTCTATACTTGGGGTGTTATTAACTCTTTAATTTTCCACTACTCTTCCAATGTGGGACAAGAGTTAAAACACACCCAATTCATTAACTTTCATTGCTTTATGAGTCACTTTAGGCACAAATATGTCATTCATAACTTAATGGAATTGGACATGTGAATATATCACATTAATGTCCTTACGATATGGTCCCACAATTATTGTAGTGTGGGTCTCACCTAAATTTGAGCTCAAAGTTGCTCAAAATTCTGTCCAAAAAAATCTAGACAGCTTTAAGTCCAACTTAGTCCAACTTTCCAACACTGATTACCATTGTCCCAACTTCTAAGTATAATTCTATAGTTTTTGTAATGTCAAAATACTTTTATCAATGTGTATTAATTTTTGATAAAATAAAAAATTCAACACTATATATATATATATATATATATATATATATAGAGAGAGAGAGAGAGAGAGAGTTAGTCTCTTCAACATACATCACTTAACATACCTATGACCATACCTATTTTTTTAAATAGTAAAAAAAATTGAGTTGACATTTTTTATATGGATTCATGATATTTCAATGTGCCCCTGTAAAAATATTCAACTTAAACTAATGTGTTTTGCTATTTTTAAGAAATAGGTAAAAAAAACTGTCAGTTTTAAAGGGTAAAAACTGTCAGTTTTTTTACCTATTTGTTAAAAATAACAAAAAATATTATATTCAGTTGATTTTTTTATAGGGGCACACTGAAATATCATGAATTCATATAAAAAATATCATCTCAAAAAAAAATTTACTATTTTAAAAAAAGGGTATGTTTGTAGGTACATTGCTTTGAGGTATGTGTGACAACCCGCTCACCAAAATAAGCGATACTCCAATATAACAGGAATCATGGATGGAATCATTCTCAACATCACAACAATATAATAACTATACGGGATAACCACCCAATATATCAGAAAATGGGTTGCCAAAATTTTTGTTTTATAATAAGTTAAGGGAATAATTTAAAAGCCCAAATTTGAAAAGAAAATGGAACCAAGAAAACTTATATTACATCCACCACAAGAATACAATATGGGGACCAAATATGCTGTCGGTCAACAGGTTCATACAACATATTCAACTAGTTTAGTTTAAGTTACATAATACATCCATTAGACAGTTACAAAATTTTGGGCCACACGCCCGAGTAAATGACCCGGTCATAACTAGAATATAAAAATGAAGGCGTCTAACAATGTGTCCCGTAATATCTGCAAAGTATTCGGCTCCCAAAAAGCACCGGTGTAGGAAAGTCAGTACGGGCGTCCTTACGGCGGAGCACCTGAACGGATACAAGATACATGCACAACAAAAAATATGAACGGGTCAGGGCCCAGTTTTATATGATCACCAGATGAATAAAAAGTATGACAGTTATGAACAGTTAATCATGAATGATAAAGATGAGAATCTATTAACAAAATCTCAAGGCATAACTAAGACAATTTAAATGATTATACATTTCATTTAATTATGCAAGAAGATGTAAATGAATATCATTAATTAAAAACCTCCATCCTTTTTCATTATTTCATTTCATCTTTCCATTCCTTATCAGGAATATAATTACTGTCATATGCTCTTTGTGGCATTCCTTTCCTTATCAGGAATATAATTCACTATTACATGCTCTTCGTGGCATTTATTATACATTAAGTCCCACTTGATTGTGAATAGTTATAATCATATACATATAACGATTCTAAGACCGCCCGTCCGGGTTTCTCCACTGTGTGCGCCCCTAAATGACCATCATCTTCCAGGGCCTATGTACCAAGACAACCTGGGCACCTATCGCAAGACGTCGGGAAGCGGCCATATGCCTGCGGGAGAGTCATAACCACACCCAAAATTACTTCTCCATCGCAGAAAAAAAATATAACAACGCTCATATGGCCTAGGACTATATCCACCCTGCATTCATTAGCCAGGGGGCTTCACCTCACGCGCACACTTCCCTTATGATGGCATTTAGAGAGGTGTGTTTAAATAAATTAGCATTTATCATATTAGTCACATTTTCATTTCCATTTTTACATACGGGTGTTTCATTTTATCTGAAACCACAATCATTAAATATTCTCATTAGTATTCATCGTGTAATAAGTCCCGAATTATTCTCCAAGAGACCATAATATTTCTACAAGTAACAAGGTTTTATATACCTCAATTGATCCCCTAAAGTCTCCAAGTATGGGCTTACAACTCCTAGACTCGCAATAATGAACTAAAGAAAAGAAATGCCCTAACCTCGATTTGTACACCCCCAAAATAATCCCCGTTTAACCCATTTCTAATGTAGGGTAATGACCCAACTCATCTAAAACTCTAGGATTCTAAGTTTACTTCATAAAAGAAGGTTCCTAGGTCCTAAGCCTAAGGAAAAGGGTTGGAATTGAGCTAAGAAAATCACTCAAAACTGCAGGATTTTCGAATCGATTCGATCAGGAAAACTGACTTTCTGCATAATTATCGAATCGATTCGGTCCGCTCAGACCTGTACACTGCCCCTGTGGCGAATTGATTCGCCCTGGCCGAATCGATTCTCCCCTCCGAATTGGCCAAGCATGGGTTTAAGGGTTATGAACCCTAATTTCCCCAAATCTCCTTTCTTCTTCAACCAACATCATTAATTCAACCCATAAAACAATAAATGCATATAACTACCATCAATTTACTCCAACAAACATATAAAACAACTTCTAAAGGTTTAAAACCTATAAATCCCTCAAAATCCTAAAATTATTAAACTACATTAACTACACAACAATCAATACCATTTATTCATCTTAAACCATATATTAGCAAGTAGAAAACTTGCCTTAAGCTTGAAACTTCAGATTCTAGGAAGATGGAAGCAAGATCAAACTCCAAATCTTCAATTTCTTTCTTTCTCCTTAAGTTCTCCTCTTCTCTCTATCTCTCTAGGTTAATGAATATACACTTAAGAGTAATAAGTGAAATGCAAGACTAAATCGGGACTTGAGTCTAAATTCCTCAACTTAAATGGTTAATACCCCATTAAAATGACTCACAACTACACATTTATGTCAACACCAGTCAAAAGTGCCCAAAACACCAAAAATGAAATATGGCACTTGTAGGAGGGTACTTTAGATTATATATATGGAGGCGTAACCCCTATTGAGTATGGTAATGACAAGTTAGTTGGCCAAAGCTTTGGATTAATGACAGAACATATGAACATGAACCCAACGAAGATAGACTCATCTTACACTCACAAAGTCTCTCGTGTATAACTCAGGGAATAATAAAGAACTTTAGAAGTGGCTTAGCTAGAGGGAGAGAGAAGTAAGCATCCTAGACACACCTTGGTAGGCAGGTAAAACCACACCGAATACCCTCTAGAATCTCTGTCGAATATTGAAAGCTTTATAATAAATGACAATGGTGAGTGAGTAAACTCTCTGGTTTACAATAACTTCCTCTGGTGTGTATTCTCTTTTGCAATAACTTCTGAACGCTCCAAGAGTCTCTCTCTTCATCAAAGGTGGTTGGGGTCCTTAAATAGCCCCCCACACTACCCCCGAGGCAACTCAGTCATTAAAACTATGAAAGACATCCCTCATACTTTATGTCACAACATTAAATGCCTGATGCACTAGTTGTCTCCATGTCATAAACATTAAATGCCAAGACATGCCTTTTGCCTAACCACTGTGTGTCAGGGGTCTGTTATCGTAGAGGTGGCTCACCAACTGCCTGACAGCCCCAAATACCACGGTGGCTTACTCAAGTGCAGGCCTGACATTGTTTAGCTAGCTAGTGACGTCACCTACAGTAGATGTGACATTAAGTAGAGGGCTACTTGGTTCATATCTCAACGCCCGATGGAACTCCAAGATGCCCCACTTGAGATTCCACGGTCAAGGTCCTTCGGTGTTTTACCAGGTGCATCTAAGATGTTTAGGACAAGCCCCAACGGTGCCTTACTTCTCAATCCTCCAAACCAGATCCCTCTAAAGTTCCCATGGTGAGGTCATTCGATAGAGCATGAAAGCTTTCCCAGGCCCTGCCAAGCCTGGTCTCTCGCAAGTACCGTTTGACCTCATACAAACTCTTTTGTTATTATCGTTACGTCATTACAACCGTTAAAGCTTACAGTCATCACTAATGAAAATACAATATGACTAATACAACAAGCTAAAATATGAGCTGCCACGCCGAGCTGCCTTGGTTGATTAATCTCAAACACTGTTGCTAATTGGGGATTTGTCCCTAATGTCAAGATTACCTTCAAGCCCCCTCTATATTTTCCCCCTCGTGGAGAGATTTGTTAGAACAAGAAATGTCTGCATGAAATGTCTCAAACCGATGGACTTTTCTTTGTGTGAAAATATTCAGGCCTTTTCCCTTTATGCAGAACCGTTGGGACATCTTCTTCGTTGGGGCTTTAAGGGATAAGTCTGACAAGAAATTTTGTTGGCGCCAAAACTCAAGCTTGTATAGGAAGGCAACGATTAGTGTTCCCCAGACGTCGCTTCATTAATGAGGTGGCGCAGTCCTCTCAACTATCAAAGCACTTCCCAAGGTGCCACGTGTTCATGTGAAATGATTATAGGCGGCCAATGACGTGAGAGGGTGGGGAAATCTAAACGCCAAAACTCGAGATTTTCAAACAGCCGTATTCAAAATAGTTTGAACCTTCTCCTTTGTTTTTTCTTACTCTGTTATTATCTTTCTTCAAACTAGCGTTTCTTTTTTAGAAAGAGAGAGAGAGACTCCATTGTTGCAAGAGCTTTATTCTTCACCTTCTATACCACCACTTGTGATCGTGTTTCTCCATTCTCGCTCTCAATCCCTTTTTTCTCGAAGCTTTCTCTATTACGGTTTCATTGTTTGCCATGGCGTCTTCAAGCAACCCCACCGTGTCTGCCACCAGTGTTCCGTCTGCCACCACCACCGCTGCCTCCGCCCTAGGTGCTGCTCGCCAGGAACAGCTGAGGTTTTATCGTCGCTCCCCCATTTTTGGGGAGGGTGATGACTTTGGTGTTGCCTGTAAGACTGTCTATTTTTCTTCCAAGTTTGACGCCCTACTGTTGGGTGATGAGGACGAAGAATCGTCTAAGTGGGGATTTCTGCCCCCAGAAGGCACTCTCAGATTTCGCTTGGAGCGAGGGGGCTTTCCATGGTCCCACATTAATTTCGAAGCACCCGGGGGATCCCCCGTCCACTTTACTGCCTGGAACTCCCACATGCAGAGTTCCTATGCTGATATCCTCACCAAGATTGGGCTGCAATGGGCTAAATGGTTTGGTGAGTTCACTCTATCAAAGAACAATGCTGCCCTTCCTGTCCTGGTCTCTCGATGGAACGTGGCTACTCATACGTTCATCGCTGCGTGGGGTGAGTTCACTATAACTCTGGAGGACGTGTGCGAGCTCCTGGGTCTCGATGCAACAGGCCATGAGCCTTACACCGATGAGGCTCTTGATGTTCAAGGGACTGCAGATCATTTGGAGTTGGATCGCATATGTCGAAGCTGCATCGGTTCATCCAACAAAGCTACTTTTTCTCCCTTGATCAATTACTTCTTCAAAAGTTCTGGTGAAGGCAGTTCCTCATCAACTGCCCCTGGTTAAGGTACGCAGTTGGAGCTTCCCGCCTACATTCTTATGATTCTTTCCCATTTCCTTTTGACGGGCAAACCCAACGACCAGCCCCTAAGAGACCTTATCAACTTGTCCCTTCGCTTGGCTCGAGGCATAAAACTTCCACTGGATGCAATTGCCTTGGGATCCCTCTACACCTGGCTAGATAGGGATTTGTTTGACATGGAACGCTCTCTTGGCCGTTATAACTTGGCCAATTTTGCCAACAGCGTTCTTCTGACCAGCTTCCTTTACTTCCGCTTTCCTGCCAAGCCCAACAGCCCTCCTTCGGGGGAAACAATTCTGCCTCCACGGTCTTTCATTTATCACAAGAGACAAAGCCGAAAGGAGTTGATTTTTGTGATTGACCATTTCGAGAGCTTCGTCATGAGGCCTTATCAGGAGGAGGTCTTCTTTCACACTTGTGAATTTTTTCATCAAGATGCCAGAGTGATACAGGACCCTTCTCCCGATATTGAGGATCCCTCGCTTGCCGCGGTTCTTCTATTTTCTCCAGGATATCTGCCCTCCTACACCGAGTGGGGATATACGAGCGAGCATTATAATCCCAACCGATGCAGCCGTCAGTTTGGGTTTGACCAGGGGTGCCACGTCCAGTGTTTCAGTCGTCAAACCCCAAGGTATCCTTTGGCGAGGCATGCTCCATGTTTTCTTCGACCGCTGCGTGGGGGATATGTTCAACAATGGCTGGGCGTGTCACCATTCCCAGTATTACTAGACATGGGGATGTGACCCCTTTGTTTGCCACTAAGTATTGGCCGAAGCAACTAGCTGAAATTGCTGAGTTCGTTGAGGGAGAGCCGGTGTATCCTCCCGTTTCTTCATTTCTGCCCTAGAGTTGGGGCTAAAGGGAAACTCTGTTCTTGGGATAGAATTCCCCCTAAGTTCAACCCACAAAGCACCTCCTATCGAGCTTCCCCCACTTTGCCCCTTGTCCCAGTTGCAATGCCAAAACCGAGGACTCCTGCTGTTCCAAAGAGGGCTTCCCCCTCTACTGCAGCTACTACCCACGAGGGGGCTTCTCCTCCACCTGCCAAGAAGGCAAAAATGGCCAAGAGTGGGTCATCAAAATCGAAGTCCCAGAAGCCCCAAACTCCCGTGGCAGCTCTTCCCATAGCCTCCGTTCCACCTCCCATGCCTGCTGAGATGGTTGAGCGTGTAAGGAGGGAGGCCCAAGCAGAACTAGACCGAATAAATGTCGAGTATCAACGGCATGCAGTCATTGTCCCTACCTCCGTTGCTTTCCCCACGGTGGTGGTTGATCCTACGGAGCCAACGGCTAGGAGGAGAAAGATCTCCTGGGTTCCTCAAGGGATCAGTACTGGTGCCGCGAGATCGAGGAAGAAGACTCTGGGCACCAAGTCCCAGAAGAAACGGACTCCTGAAGTGCACCCAACCCCTGAGGTGCATTCCACTCCTGCCCCTTTTGTTGCTGTTACTCCTTCTTCGCCCGTGGTCGTGTCTTCTCGTTCTCCTTCTGAATCGGAGGTATGTGTGCCTGATTTAGTTATAATATCCTTTTGCTTAAGGACGACTGTCTTTTCTTAAATATATATTTTCCTTATTCTCTTTTTTTTGACAACGGTGGTGCAGGGAGTTGAAATAGAAAGACCAGACCCCTCTAGCCCCCCCCCCCCCCCCCCGTAAGCCCTTTTGTGGGGGGACACTTCGGTGCATCTCGTACCGATGTGACTCCTCCCCGTTCCCCCATGACGGGGCTTACCTATTCTCGACGTGCAGGCAGTCAACGTGCGAGGGAAGTCGTTGGGGGAGGTGATTCCTCGCCTGAAGTGGTAACATCACCCGAAATAACATAATCCGAGATAACACCATCGGCCCCCTCTGATCTACAGGCCTCACCTGAGGTTCATCTCCCCCTTGTTCTTATTGAGGAGAGTGAGCCCGAGGTATGATTTCCTCTATAATTTATTTGTTGTAGTCTTTTCTGTCCCACTCTGTTCTTATTTGGCTTGCTGAATTCTAATATATTTTGGGTACCCCAGGTTGAAATATCCTCGTTGTTGGCCAGCGTTCTTCTTCCGACGTCGCCCCTGACTGCCATTCCTCTCTTTAGCACCATAACTGAGGTAAGTAGCACGTAGAGATATTTCTTCATATTTTATGTGCCCATTCTTCTTTTCTAACACTTGCCTTTGTGCCACAGTTTTCTCCTGATCTTGCAACAACTCCTGCAGTCAGGGCTCAGGTTGGTGCGTGTAGCCAGCATAGTGGTGTGTTTACACCCCATCGTGTTGTGCCTTTGTTTGGGAGCTCAGTGTCTTCGCCTGATGAACCCAGTATGCTGGCCCTGGTGCCTTACACAGGTGATAGAGCTTTGCGAAGCGTGGAGGCTCCTGCGTCCAGGGACCCCGTTATGGCTTCTGGGGTAATAATCTCGCCCCCAACGGCTCCTGTCCCTGCGGCTGCCCCATATGCTCCCGTTGTGACTGAGGTATTTTGTTAACTTTTGTTAAGATTTTCCATAGTCTCTATACTGTGAGTTTTCATAAAATTTTCTTAAACTTCACCTTATAATGATGACTTAACAATGAAAACACTTGTTAAGTTTTTCCCTAAACTCCACCTTATAACGGTGACTTAACAACGAAAACGCTTGTTAAGTTTTTTCATAAACTCCACCTTATAACGGTGACTTAACAACGACAATGCTTGTTAAGATTTTCCATAAACTCCACCTTATAACGGTGACTTAACAACGAAAACGCTTGTTAAGATTTTCCATAAACTCCACCTTATAACGGTGACTTAACAACGAAAACGCTTGTTAAGATTTTCCATAAACTCCACCTTATAACGGTGACTTAACAACGACAATGCTTGTTAAGATTTTCCATAAATTCCACCTTATAACGGTGACTTAACAACGAAAACGCTTGTTAAGATTTTCCATAAACTCCACCTTATAACGGTGACTTAACAACGAAAACGCTTGTTAAGATTTTCCATAAACTCCACCTTATAACGGTGACTTAACAACGAAAACGCTTGTTAAGATTTTCCATAAACTCCACCTTATAACGGTGACTTAACAACGAAAATGCTTGTTAAGTTTTTTCATAAACTCCACCTTTTAACGGTGACTTAACAACGAAAACGCTTGTTAAGATTTTCCATAAACTCCACCTTATAACGGTGACTTAACAACGAAAACACTTGTTAAGTTTTTTTTTTTATTTGATCATGTGTGCTATTTATTTTCAGGTTGCTCGGGAAAATTCGCCCCCGGTTCTTTCGCCTGTAGGCTCGCCCTTCCGAGAACCTGATGTTTCAGAAAATTCTATTCATGATGATCAAGGTTCTACGACTGGTGATGCAGCCGAGAGCGAGTCTGGGTGCGAACTGCCTCTTCCCGACCTGGTACCTCACGCGTTTTGCCTAATGGTGCTTCGGCAGTCTCCTCAAATGCCTGTCAACCATCGCTTGGTGATCGAACAACTGGTGAATAGCCACCCTGAGACCTTCACACCAGATTGCCTGCACTCCAATATTCACGTGATGAGTCACAGACTTCAAGGCATGGCGATCGTTGTTGCTGAAATTGCCAGTACCCCTACTGCAAGTGTTACCAGATCCCTTCTTAACCAATTTCTGGGTTTTCTGAAGGAGTTGGGGCGTGATGGTTTCCATTTTGATTGGCTTATAACGTATCTGAAGACATTGAAGAACCAGCAACTGATCGGCCAGAGGGAAGTGTTACGAAAGCACCAGGAGGACCAGCAAGCTGAGGAAGTTAGGTTGGCCGCATTGGCACCCCTTTTGGAAGCAGTGGATCAAGAGGTAAAGGATGCCGAAGAAGCTTTGTGCCTGGTCAAACTGAAGCCTGATCGAACGTACACAAGTGCAAACGAGGCTGGAGGTTGCTATTAACGCCCAACGATCATTCACAGCAGCTTCTTCGGGCCTTCCTGGAGATTTTTTCTCTTCCTCAGATTTATCGTTTCTTTTAGACTAGTTACTTCTTGTATACAGATCCTTTACTGCTCTTATCTATGTAATTCTTGGGCGATAGTTCCCAACACAAATTTTGTAATGCTCTATTGTTTATGAATGGAGAATATATACTTTTCAATCCTTTCGCGTTTTATGACTGTTGTTGTATGCTATAGAATTTTATATTTCTGCAATTCCTCCATTATGCTCAAAATGTCACCTAAAACTTATATATTTATAACAATAGCTAGTCATAACATCAGTTCCAACTTGGTTATTTACACATGATAAACCTTCAGCCACTTATTGTTAATCTTAAATGGCTTGTCTTCCTCTAACTTCGAAATTAAACAATAACCTGAGTCATGGGCTTCTTTCACAACGAAAGGTCCCTCCCAATTAGCTGCGAACTTTGGTAGAGGAAGTCCCCTGATGTGCTTCACTGCCGCTTTCAATACGAGGTCTCCCTCCACGAACTTCCTTGGTCTCACCAAGTTGTCATATGCCCTGGAGAGTTGTTTCGTATATATTTGAAAGTGTTGCATCGAGTTATCTCTGTGTTCATTCAACGCTTCCAGTTGTACATGTCTACTATGAGGGAGCATGCTACTTCTCAAGGCATAATGAGCAGAGGGAACTTCCAATTCTACTGGAAGGATTGCCTCAGCCCCATAAACAAGAGAGAACAGTGTGTATCCTGTGGGTTTTCGCTTGGTTGTTCGATAGGCCCGCAAGACAGCTGGTATCTTGTCATCCCACGCCCCTGGAAAGTCTTCCATCATTTTGGCCAAAATGTTAACCAAGGTTTTGTTAGTTGCTTCGGCCTGACCATTTCCCTTTGGGTATGCCACTGTTGAGGTGTGATGGACAATGGAGTACTTGTCCGTGAGCATTGTTACTTTGGAATTGACGAAGGGGGTCCCGTTATCTAAGAGAATAACTTTTGGGATCCCAAAACGGCAAATGATGTATTCTCTGATGAAGTTGCTCACCACCCCAGCCGTTGCTCGTCTGAGTGGTATCGCCTCGGCTCATTTTGTGAAACATTCTGTTGCTACCAGTATCCATATCTTGCCCCTCGAAGAGGGGTGTATTGCCCCCACTAGGTCGAACGCCCAAGTATGAAATGGATAGGGTGTTGATAGAGAGTGTAGGTCTACCGATGGGGCATGAATCATGTTCCCATGAAGTTGGCAAGCTTTGCATTTTCGAACAAACTCCGCAGAGTCTTTCTCCATCGTTGGCCAATAATACCCCAATGTCATCAACTGATCATACAGCTTGTCCCCTCCTATATGTGCTGGATCGTGCACTTGTTTGAGGACCTCCACTGCTTCTTCCCTCGTGACACATAGCAAGGGCCTGTTAAAGTACCCCTTTCGATAAAGCTGCCCCCTGGACGTAGAACCTTGGAGCCCTTCGCCTCAGACCCATTGCATCTATTTTCTCCGTTGGGACAACCCCCTCCTGAATGAAGTCGATGTAGGGTTGCCTCCAGTCCGTTTGAGCTTCAATGAAATGGCACTCAGCTGCCTCAAAGAATAGCTGACACTTATTGCATTTTCGTTGTAGCTCTGCCGCATCTTGCTTCATTCTGGGCCAGAAATACCCCTCCCTTTGAATTCTCCTGTATAGAGGTATTTCAGTCGTTTCGCAGTGTTCCTTATAGGTTTTCCTCAATATTTGCTCGGCCTCCTCTAGGCTGACGCATCTTGACAACCATCCTCCTGTATTTCTAAAATAGAGATTTCCTTGGCATGTAAAATATTGGGCCAACTCTCTTAGCCCCATCGCCCCCTCACCAGACTCCAGTTGCTTCTTAATATCTCTTCTCCAGCCCACCTCCTCCTCCATCGGTAGTATTGACTGTACTACCGAAGGAGCTGTTCTTCGTTGGATCACAACTGTAGTCTCATTGGTTTTCATTATCATCTTCTGGGCAATAGTGGCATAGGCGTCTGGATGGCGGTTCATCGTTCTGGGATGTCTCCTGATCTTGGTCTGATGGAACTGGTTGAGGAGCCTTTGAATGATTGTTCTATAGGGCGCCAGGCTCATGTGTTTTAACGCATATTCTCCATTTACCTGTTGAATTACTAAGTTCGAGTCACCCTTAATGCAGAGTGAATGAATTCCCCTCCGAAGAGCCTCTAGAAGCCCTAGTATCAACGCCTCGTATTCTACCTCGTTATTAGAGCAAGGGAAATCTAGTTTGTAGGAAAGGCAAATCTCTTCCATCCCTTTTGAAAGAACAACCCCTGCTCCTCCCTTCTTTTCTGTCGAAGATCCATCGAACTGCATCGTCCATTCCTCCTCGGTTGCATCCAGGTAATTGGCCTGCAAATCATCTCCTGGAATGTCTTCCCTAGGTGGCTCGAAGGTTCCTGAAGGGAAGATGGCCAATAGGTCGGCATATGCCTGGCTTTTGATTGTGCGAGGGACCACACATTTTAAGTCATATTCAGAGAGAATAAGGAACCATCTAGCTGCCCTGCCAATCAATATAGTCTTTGCGAGTAAATACCTAATTGGGTCGCATCTAGTTACAATATGAATGGTAAAAGACAGCATATAATGCCTAAGTTTTTGTGCTACGAAGACCAAGGCTAAACAATGCCTTTCTAAGCTAGTATATCTAATTTCTGGCCCATGTATAATTCTGCTGAGGTAGTAAACCGACCGTTCTTGCCCGTCTACTTCTTGTGCTAGCAGAGCTCCAACGGACCTCGTGGTGGATGTAAGGTATAGCTACAACGGAGCTCCCGCCTGGGGAGGAACCATGATTTATGGTGACACGAGCAGCTTCTTCAACCCAACAAGGGACTTCTGGTGAACCTCTTCCCATCTGAATTTCGTGTTCCTTCGTAGCAGCTGCATCAGTGGGTGTGTTATTTCGGCCAATCCAGGCACAAATCTCCTAAGGTAGGAGACTTTACCGAGAAAACTTTTCAGCTCCTTCGCCGTTCTTGGACATGGCATCTCCAAGATTGCCCGTTGTTTATCCTGGTCCATCTGTATCCCTTATCGGTTAACCACGAAGCCTAAGAACTTACCACTTGTTACTCCGAAGACACACTTTAACGGGTTCATCCTTAACTTGTACCTCCTGCACCGAGCAAACACCTTCCTTAAGTCATTCAGATGGGACTCCTCCTTTTTTGATTTGATGACCAAGTCGTCTACGTAGAATTCCACAAATTTGTGGAAGAAGTCATGAAAAATGGCCATCATTGTTCTTTGGTACGTAGCCCGGTGTTCTTAAGTCCAAACGGCATTACCTTGTACATGAAGTTGCCCAACGGCGTTCTGAATGCTGTTTTCTCTGCGTCAGAGGGGGCCATCTTGATCTGGTTGTATCCCACATATCCATCCATGAAGCTATACATCTCATGACCAGCTGTGGCATCTATCAAACTGTCGATGGAGGGTAGGGGAAACTCATCCTTGGGGCAAGCCCTATTCAAGTCTCTGAAGTCCACGCAGATCCTTATTTGGTTTTTGTCTTTCTTCCCCACTGGTACAATGCTGGATAACCAGAGGGGATGTTGTATGGGCTTGATAAATCCTGCTGCTAATAAGCGTTGGACCTCTTCTTTAATCTTTAAATCTATTTTAGGCTTGTAAGTTCTTGTTGCCTGCTTCACCGGAATAGCCGAAGGCATCACGTTCAACTTGTGGCAGCTCACTTCCTCATCCAACCCTTCCATTTTAGTGTACTTTCATGCGAAGACATCTATGAATTCTCGAATCAGGTCAACCAAGGCTTCTCGTTTCTCCTTACCAAGATCTTTCGAGATAAAGATAGGCCTTGGATCTTCTCCTTCTCTTGCCAAGTTTAGCTGCTCCAACTCTTGTGCCTGGGGCCTTGGTTGGTCCGTCATGTAGTCTGGTTCTTCGGCGACATCTTCTACGAACTCTTGTATGTTGGAGTTGTCTATCACCATACACTTCCCCCGTTGATCTACTAAAAAACACTCATATATCGGGTCAACCTCATTTTTAGTCTTTTCGGCCGCCCGTTCACACCATTATAAGCGGTACACCACTTTTCCCTCTTCAGTGACAATTTTCTTGCATTTCCTGCTGGTAGCTGTTGCCACGGCCTTTCTCTTCCTTTCTCTGGAAGCCTCAGCGATTCTTTCCCCTGAAAAATGACTCAACACGCTTTGTCGTTGGACCTCATGCTCGCCTGGGTCTGTCCTAGGCCTCTTCTTGTCTTTGAGCTGCTTCGAGATGTTATGGAGTCGAGGGACCGCCCGATATGTTTCCTCGATCCTCCCCCCTTCGCCACTCTCATTTAAAGGTCCCATTCTTTCTCTAATCGAGGGGACCCATGCTCCCTCCATTCTTCTTGTTAGAACCCGCACGTCCTCTTCGAGCTCTGTATAAAAGGCTGCATTTACCAAGTGTGCTTCTTCGATAGCGAAAGGCCTCTTAGTTGCCCTAATATTCACTTCTGTCCCCTTGATATTCGCCTTAGCACATTGATGGTACGTTGAGGGAACTAACCCTTGGTTGTGCATCCATACTCTTCCTATTAACAAATGATAGGAAGTTGCGCTTTCTATTACATGGAACTTGATATGGGAACTCAGATTTCCCATTACTATCCCCACGTTTACATACCCGATGGATTTGGAAGATTGATTATCGTAGCCCGAGATTACCAAGGGCATGGGAACCAACCTTTCTTCAGGAATATTGGCCGCGTGGAAGGAGTTGATTGGCATAATGTTGATGGAAGCACCCTCATCCATAAGAGTCCTTGCAAAGCTAACCCCGTTAACACTGGCGGTTACATACAGAGGCCTATTATGGGGGAACCTTACAGCTCTATTCGCGTCGCTGAACGTTACCTCTGATAGGAACTTCTTTACCAGCCTAGCCATGGCCCCCCTCCATCTTATCGAGGGGACTGCATTTCTCCTTGCAATATCTAAGATCTCCTGAGTTATCTCCATTCTGCTCTCTTTTGGGATTCCCACTTGGTCGAAGAACCAAGTGAACTTTGGAGATTTTGAAACTGCGCTATATTCTACAACTGGGTCCGTTTCCTCACCCTCCACGTTGTAGGTGTCTTCTACGTCCCTAGCACTTGCTTCATCATAAGCTAGAACTACGTTAGACATTCCCCTAGTGCAATGCTCCAGTGCCTCATCGAACTCCTTCGTTGTTGCCTCTCCCCCCCTCCCATTCTGCTTCCTTATCATAGGCCGTTACCAGATTGGCCCCATGTGCCGAGAGTGGGTTATTGTTAACGTTCTGCGAGGGAATTTGCAATGTCCCCGCCTTCATGTACTTGTCGATGATCCTTCGCAGCGTGAAGCAGCTTTCTGTTGGATGCTGGACCTTTCGATGAACCTAATAATATTTGGGGTCAGCCCTAGTTGTTGCGTCGGGCTCTTCTGCCGGAACACCCTTTGGTTCGTAAACCGTTCCGCCTTGGACCATTGCGTTATAGCAACTCACAGCCTCCTCCACCGTACAAGGTAACGGTGGCGTTTCTTCTCTATCTCTTCCGAACTTTCTTTTGTTGTCCTTCCTCTGGGCCTTGCCCCCATCTTCCCTCTCGATATATCCCACCCGTGGGGCCTGAGACCTTCCTCCAATGGGTTGTATCGGCTGTCTGAACACCATGGGAGCTACTACCGGGCTAGGTCGCACCACCAAAGAGATATTTCTTATGGATTTTAAGAATGCTGAAAATGTTCCCTCGCGTGTCTCATTGATTAGGTGACAGATATACTCAGGAAGTAATCCCTCAGCACAGATCTGTAGTAACCTGGCCTCCTTAGCTTCTTCCCTTACATCGAGGGACCTTTCCCTAAACCTTCGAATATAGGACACCACCTCTTCTCCTGGCCTTTGCCTCTCCCTGCCAAGTTGGGTTAGGGTGAACTCATCTTCTGCCAAGAAGAACTTCCGGACGAACAATACATACATCTCCTCCCACGTAGAGACACTATTGGGAGGCAAGTGTGAGTACTAAGTGTATGCTTTATCAGTCAGGGATTTGGAGAACTCCCTTAATCTAAGTTTTTTGTCATTGCAGTGCGCTCCTAAATGCTCAACGAAAAGCTTAATTTGTTCCTTCGGGTTCCCACCCTTCCCTGAGTATTTTTCAAAGGTAGGGGGAATATAGTCCTTCGGGTAGGGCTCGTCGTTGTATTCCTGGGGGTAAGGTGTTCGAAAGTCATCGTAGACCGAAGCCACCTCGCCCACAGCCTGCGAGGAAGCCTGCATGAACTTTAGCATCTCCTTCTACATCTCTTTTCTCATTTCTTCCATGGGCGAGGCTACTGGGGCCACCAGCGATGGGGCAGAGGGACGAGCGCTCGTTGTAACCGACATGAACATTACCGGTGGTGCCATTGAAACTCCTGAGGTACCCACATCTGGATTCACAACAGAGGGTACACTTACTGGGACCGCTCCTGTAACACCTGCCCCTGGTGGGACCGTTGGGGCTACTCCTGGTGTTACGAAAGCGGTAGCCTCTAACCCTCCCAGCATAGTTGAAGCCACCGGAGTTTACAAGAACTCGTGAAACTTGCTCATGAGGAGGGCAATCTGAGCGGGTCCCAACCCCGTGATCACGGGAGGTTGGGCCACCCCTGGGATGCCTATCGTTGCTGGCGCCAGAGGTACCTCTACTCGAGGAACCCCATCTCTTAGGGCCTCTTGCTCTCTCGCAGCCTGTTCTTCATTATGCTGAATGTCATCGAAGTTGAGTCTCCGAGTAGAATTATCTTGCGCCATACTCCTTATCTAGAAGGATGCCTCCCCAGCGGAGTCGCCAAATGTAGGAGGGTACTTTAGATTATATATATGGAGGCGTAACCCCTATTGAGTATGGTAATGACAAGTTAGTTGGCCAAAGCTTTGGATTAATGACAGAACATATGAACATGAACCCAACGAAGATAGACTCATCTTACACTCACAAAGTCTCTCGTGTATAACTCAGGGAATAATAAAGAACTTTAGAAGTGGCTTAGCTAGAGGGAGAGAGAAGTAAGCATCCTAGACACACCTTGGTAGGCAGGTAAAACCACACCGAATACCCTCTAGAATCTCTGTCGAATATTGAAAGATTTATAATAAATGACAATGGTGAGTGAGTAAACTCTCTGGTTTACAATAACTTCCTCTGGTGTGTATTCTCTTTTGCAATAACTTCTGAACGCTCCAAGAGTCTCTCTCTTCCTCAAAGGTGGTTGGGGTCCTTAAATAGCCCCCCACACTACCCCCGAGGCAACTCAGTCATTAAAACTATGAAAGACATCCCTCATACTTTATGTCACAGCATTAAATGCCTGATGCACTAGTTGTCTCCATGTCATAAACATTAAATGCCAAGACATGCCTTTTGCCTAACCACTGTGTGTCAGGGGGCTGTTGTCGCAGAGGTGGATCACCAACTGCCTGACAGCCCCAAATACCACGGTGGCTTACTCAAGTGCAGGCCTGACATTGTTTAGCTGGCTAGTGACGTCACCTACAGTAGATGTGACATTAAGTAGAGGGCTACTTGGTACATATCTCAACGCCCGATGGAACTCCAAGCTGCCCCGCTTGAGGTTCCACGGTCAAGGTCCTTCGGTGTTTTACCAGGTGCATCTAAGATGGTTAGGACAAGCCCCAACGGTGCCTTACTTCTCAATCCTCCAAACCAGATCCCTCTAAAGTTCCCATGGTGAGGTCATTCGATAGAGCATGAAAGCTCTCCCAGGCCCTGCCAAGCCTGGTCTCTCGCAAGTACCGTTTTACCTCATACAAACTCTTTTGTTATTATCGTTATGTCATTACAACCGTTAAAGCTTACATTCATCACTAATGAAAATACAATATGACTAATACAACAAGCTAAAATATGAGCTGCCACGCCGAGCTGCCTTGGTTGATTAATCTCAAACACTGTTGCTAATTGGGGATTTGTCCCTAATGTCAAGATTACTTTCAAGCCCCCTCTACAGCACTTATTTCGACTATCTCGCGCATTTCGGGACTAACTACGCCCTCTAAATTATCATTTGGAAATTTTATAACTCATTTTAAGTTTCGGTTTAATTTAAACCATAAATGTCATTTTAAATCATATGACACTATAAAACGCAACATGATGATATTTACTTACACATACAGTAAATATGCAACAATTTAGTAAATATTAACTTTTAACTCATTTAATTAATATTTACTCCATATTCCACATTTTATATAATTACTTCACACAGTAAACTAATATAAAATAGGTTCTCAAAAGCGAGGGTTGTTACATACTCCCCCCTTATGAGGGAATTTTTCCCCCAAAATTCAAGCGTACCTTGCAAGAAGAGATGCGGATACTTTTCCCGCATGTCATCCTCGCGCTCCCACATCGATTCCTCGACGTTGTGATGACCCCATTGAACTCGAACCAAGGGCACCACTCGGGATCTCAATCGTCGTTCCCCGTGCTCTAGGATAGCAACTGGTTGTTCTTCATATGAAATGTCGGGTTGCAACTCGATATCCTCAAAAGGAATATGCCAAAGGGCACCTTCACACCTCTTGTACTTCTTCAAAGAGGAAACATCGAACACATCATGGATTTGTTGTAAATGTTCGGGTAAGGCAAGTTGATACGCCACTGGACCTACCATGGCAATAATAGGAAAAGGTCCAACGTAATGCGGTGCAAGCTTTCCTTTCTTTCCAAAACGCTTAATACCTTTCATTGGCGATACTTTCACCAACACTTGATCCCCAATCTTCATCTCTACATGCCTTCTATTAGCATCGGCATAACTCTTTTGACGGTCTTAAGCTATCCGAATGCGATTTCGAATGAGTTCAATCTTGGAAGAAGT
The DNA here is from genome assembly GCA_949130495.1 of Sambucus nigra. Lineage (NCBI taxonomy): Eukaryota > Viridiplantae > Streptophyta > Magnoliopsida > Dipsacales > Adoxaceae > Sambucus > Sambucus nigra. The sequence continues at coordinate 230,133,658 of OX422224.1, forward strand.
ATCCTGGATCATTTCAGGTCCAAGGAATTTATTATCCCCCACCTCTAACCAACAAGTGAGCGATCTATAAGGCCGACCATAAAGCGCTTCATAGGGTGCCATCCCAATAGTAAATTGGTACGAATTATTATAAGCAAATTCGACCAAAGGGAGATATTGTTCCCAACTACCCCTGAAATCAAGCACACACATTCGGAGCATATCCTCCAACATCTGGTTGACTCTTTCTGTCTGCCCATCTATTTGAGGGTGATAAGAAGTCCTCAACTTCAATTCGGTTCCCATTGCCTCTTGGAAACTTTGCCAAAAGTGGGAAATAAAAATCTTATCTCGATCGGAAACTATATTTAAGGGCACCCCATGAAGTCTAACAACCTCCTCAATAAACAACCGGGCATAACGAGCGGTATTGTAATCGGTGCATACCTGTAGGAAGTGAGCCGACTTAGTCAAACGATCAACGATAACCCAAATAGAATCGTGACCACTTTGTGACGCTGGCAATCCGGTGATGAAATCCATCGATATACTTTCTCACTTCCATACCGAAATTTCCAACGGTTGCAGCAAACATGTCGGTCGTTGATGATCTATCTTGACCAATTGACAAGTGGTGCAATGGGACACGAACTCATAAATATCCCGCTTCATGCCTGGCCACCAATACTGACGGCGCATGTCTTGATACATTTTGTCGTTACCCGGATGTAGTGCAAACTTGGAACCGTGAGATTCCGCCATTACGGCCCGTCTTAAGTCCCCTTCGTCTGGGACAATGAGTCTCCCGTGGAAATGTACCCCACCCTCAGAGCCTATAGAGTAGGATTCTGCTCCCTCAGTCAACAACTTGTGTATACGGTCCTGGCAGCCTTTGTCCCTCCTTTGGGCTTCAACCACCCTTGCCACAATAGTAGGCATGACTGTCATCACCGACATAAATGCCCTAGCAACTGCGTCTTCCTAACTCAGCTCCTCCCATTTTGCCTTCCATACTTCCGCCAACTCCCCCTCGAGCTTTCTACTTAAAGTATCCGCCACCGCATTCGCCTTACCCGGGTGATAGTGGATGTCAAATTGATAGTCTTTCACAAACTCTAGCCATCGGCTTTATCATATTTTAAATCTTTCTGTGAAAATAAATATTGCAGCGATTTATGGTCCGTGAAAAGACTAAATTTCTCCCCTAGGAGATAATGCCTCCAAATCTTCAAGGCAAAGACTACTGCGGCAAGTTCCAAATCATGCACCGGATAATTACTTTCATGGGGATTTAACTTGCGAGAAGCATAAGTAATCGCCCGTCGCTCTTGTTGAAGTACACCTCCCAATCCTTGAAGAGATGCATCGGTGAAGACTAAATATTCCAATCCTGGCCTTGGTAACACAAGGACTGGAGCAGAAGTCAACCTATCCTTTAGATCGTCAAAAGCCGACTGACAAGAATCATCCCATACAAACCTCACCCCCTTCCGGGTTAAATTTATCAAAGGGCTAGCAATTTTAGAAAAACTCTTGATAAATCGGCGATAATATCCCGCCAATCCCAGAAAACTACGAATCTCGGTAGGTTTCGTGGGCTGACCCCACTCCCTCACCGCAACCACTTTACTTAGGTCTACCGAAATACCCTGGGTTGTCACAATATGACCCAAAAACTGTACCTCCTGCAACCAAAAGCCACACTTCTCGAATTTGTCATATAATTGGTGATCCCTCAATCTCTGTAGGACCAACCTCAAATGAGTAGCATGGTCAGATTTTGTTCGAGAATAAACTAGAATGTCATCAATGAACACGATGACAAACTGGTCCAGGAAGTCCCGAAATACCCTATTCATGAGGTCTATAAACACGACAGGAGGATTGGTTAGTCCAAAGGGCATAACCAAAAATTCATAGGACCCATATCTCATAAGGAAAGCAGTCTTGGACACATCTTGTTCCCGTATCCGCAACTGGTGATACCCCGTCCTCAAATCTATCTTAGAGAAGTACGACGCTCCCCTAAGTTGATCAAACAAATCATCAATCCGAGGTAACGGGTATTTTTTCCAGATGGTGACTTTATTCAACTCTCTGTAGTCAACACATAACTGGAGATAACCGTCCATTTTCTTCACAATTAACACCGGAGCACCCCACGGCAACGTACTTCGCCTAATAAACCCTTGCTCTAGCAAGTCTTCAATTTGGTCTCTTAACTCCCTCATTTCAACAGGAGCCATACGATACGGAGCTCTCGCAATCGGTCGAGTTCCAGGCACTAAGTCGATCACAAACTCAATCTCCCAACTAGGAGGCAACCCCGGTATTTCTTGAAAAACATCTTCAAAGTCTCTAACAATCGGAATAGAATATAAGGAAACAACTACATCTGAGAAGTCTCCTCTGCGATACAATACAGGTAAGTGTTAGTACCTCCTTCTAAGCGAGGCATAACCACTAAAAACATTTATTGTCCCGGAACGGCAAAAACTATACTCTTCTCATAGCAATTAACTATCGCATGATACTTCACTAGCCAATCCATACCCAAAATCACATCATACCCGACCATATCCAGGACGAGTAAATCGGCCTCAAAGCACAAATTACCAAGAGTTATTCCTATTCGTTTACAAATAAAGAAAATGAGTGAACCATCACCCATAGAAGACTCAACACTAGTGAAGGTACTCTCTGCAGATTTTATCAACTCTGTAGTCTGAGAAAAACTTCTAAAAATGAACGAGTGGGTCGCACCCGTATCAAATAACACACGACCCTTGTGCCCCTGAATAAGAAACTCACCCTCGATAGCTGGCGGCGCCGGTGGAGCTGGAGGAAGCATAGCATCCTAAATATGATAAACACGCCCATACCGTAGCTGACCCTGCTATGGAGGGACAACTGGATTTGGTGCCTGTGGCGGTAACTGAACCTGTGGCTGTTATGGGAGCCTAGGAAGTTATCCTCCAATCAAGTGAGGACGCATCCTCTTGATATGACCTGGCTCTCCGCATTGAAAGCATCGATTCGCTAGATTCTCCTGACCTCGACCCCTATTATTTCTAAACTGCCCGAGGCCTTGGCCTGGATGGCCTCTCCCTCCATTTCCACCTTTTCCTTCTTGTTGCGGTTTCGGTCCACCTTGTCCTTGCCTATTGTTATTTCCACCCGCAATAAACCCACCAAAACGTTGCCTCTTTGACAAGTCCCCTTGCTGGGGATCCCTTTATTTCTGCTTATTACCCGAAGATTGGGACGAGGGAAATGCTCCTCCCCCAGCCCCATTGCCTCCGGGTTTTCCCGCTTGCCCCATCACTGTAGTATTCTTGCTATTCTGGACATACAATCGATGTTCTTGGCAATGAAGCAATGCCGCATTCATTATATCCCCAAAAAAGTCTGCAAAGCTGGATTCCCCAGCAAATGTTGTCGAATCCTCGAGTTTAAACCCCCTATGAACTTTGATATTTTCCTCTCTACTGGAGTCACTTCATCCGGTACAAAACTTACTAACCGGGTGAACTCCTCTTCATATTTCGTAATGGATCTCTCACCTTGGACCACATCCTTAAGCTTCCTCCCTATCTCCCTTTGAACTGCGATAGGGAAGTTCTTTCGATCAAACAATGCCCAGAAGTCATTGATAGTCATGGTATCTCTCTGTTCTGGTGTAGTCATTGATTCCCACCAATGTAATGTGGCTCCAACGAGTTTAAAAGTTGAAAGGATTTACTTCTTCTCCTCGCTACACTCCACCATACGCAGATGGCGTTGCATATCCTTCTTCCACTGATTAGCTCTAATAACATCAGAGCCTCCATCAAATTCCGGAGGATGGCCCTTTAAAAAGGACTCTCTAACTCTCTCCCATGGAGAAGGTCCCGTAGGAGATTGTGAATCCTGAGCCCGTTGTTGTTGAGCTTATGGTAATTGTTAAACCACAGCGGTCATAGAAGCATTGACCGCTTGGGCCACGATATTTGCTACATCAGTAGCATTTATAGTTCCCTGCTGCGGCGGTGCTGGAGGACCAACATCCTCCTCTATAACTCTATTGCGTCTCGCTGGGCGACCTCTCTTAGGCGGCATCTGAGATGAAGAAATAATAGAGTTATAATACTATTTAAAACAATCTAATTTTGCAGAAGATCGCATACATATTCAACAAAACAGTCCTATCATTAAGCTCTATATCAAAGAACGCTACGGTAGAACGTGATAAGTCTGCATAGTTCCTAGTACTGTAGAACCTGATGCTCTGATACCATCTGTGACAACCCGCTCACCAAAATAAGGGGTGGCCAGCCCGATACTCTAATATAACAGGAATCATGGATGGAATCATTCACAGCATCACAACAATATAATAAGTATACAGGATAACCACCCAATATATCAGAAAATGGGTTGCCAAAATTTTTGTTTTATAATAAGTTAAGGGAATAATTTAAACAACCCAAATTCGAAAAGAAAGTGGAACCAAGAAAACTTATATTACATCCACCACAAGAATACAATATGGGGACCGAATATGCTGTCGGTCAACAGGTTCATACAACCTATTCAACTAGTTTAGTTTAAGTTACATAATACATCCATTAGACAGTTACAAAAGTTTGGGCCACACGCCCGAGTAAATGACCCGATCATAACTAGAATACAAAAATAAAGGCATTTAACAATGTGTCCCTTAATATCCACAAAGTATTAAAAGCACCGGAGTAGGAAAGTCAGTACGGGCGTCCTTACAGCAGAGTACCTAAACGGCTACAAGATACATGCACAACAAGAAAGATGAACGGGTCAGGGCCCGGTTTTATATGATCACCAAATAAATCAAAAGTATGACAGTTATGAGCATTTAATCATGAATGATAAAGATGAGAATCTATTTACAAAATCTCAAGGCATAACTAAGACAATTTAAATGATTATAAATTTCATTTAATTATGCAAGAGGATGTAAATGAATATCATTAATTTTAAACCTCCATCCTTTTTCACTATTTCATTTCATCTTTCCATTCCTTATCAGGAACATAATTACTGTCATATGCTCTTTGTGGCATTCCTTTCCTTATCAGGAATATAATTCACTATTACATACTCTTCGTGGCATTTATTATACATTAAGTCCCACTTGATTGTGAATAGTTATAATCATATACATATAACGATTCTAATACCGCCCATCTGGGTTCCCCCACTGTGTGCTCCCCTAAATGACCATCATCTTCCAGGGCTTATGTACAAAGATAACAAAGTCACCTATCAAAAGACGTCGGGAAGCGGCCATATGCCTGCGGGAGAGTCATAACCATACCCGGAATTACTTCTCCATCGCAAAAAAAATATATAACAACGCTCATATGGGCTAGGACTATATCCACCCTGCATTCATTAGCCAAGGGGCTTCACCTCACGCGCGCACTTCCCTTATAATGGCATTTAGAGAGGTGTGTTTAAATAAATTAGCATTTATCATATTAGTCACATTTTCATTTCCATTTATACATACGGATGTTTCATTTTATCCGAAACCATAATCATTAAATATTCTCATTAGTATTCATCGTGTAATAAGTCCCAAATTATTCTCTAAGAGACCATACTATTTCTACAAGTCACAAGGTTTTATATACCTCAATTGAGCCCCTAAAGTCTCCAAGTATGGGCTTACAACTCCTAGACTCCCAATAATGGACTAAAGAAAATAAATGCCCTGACCTCGATTTGTACACCCCCGAAATAAGCCCCGTTTAACCCATTTCTAATGTAGGGTAATTACCCTACTCATCTAAAACTCTAGGATTCTAAGTTTACTTCATATAAGAAGGTTCCTAGGTCCTAAGCCTAAGGAAAAGGGTTGGAATTGAGCTAAGAAAATCACTCAAAACTGCAGGATTTTCGAATCGATTCGGCCTGGTCGAATCAATTCGGTCAGAAAAGCAAATCGATTCGGTCCAGCTGAATCGATTCGATCAGGAAAACTGACTTTTTGCATAATTGCCGAATCGATTTGGACAAGCCGAATCGATTTGGACAAGCCGAATCGATTCGGTCCGCTCAGACCTGTACACTGCTCCTGTGGCGAATCGATTTGCCCTGGCAGAATCGATTCTCCCCTACGAATCGGCCAAGCATGGGTTTAAGGGTTATGAACCCTAATTTCCCCAAATATCCTTTCTTCTTCAACCAACATCATTAATTCAACCCATTAAATAATAAATGCATCTAACTACCATTAATTTACACCAACAAGCATATAAAACAACTTCTAAGGGTTTAAAACCTATAAATCCCTCAAAATCCTAAAATTATTAAACTACATTAACTACACAACAATCAATACCATTTATTCATCTTAAACCATATATTAGCAAGTAGAAAACTTGCCTTAATCTTGAAACTTTAGATTCTAGGAAGATGGAAGCAATATCAAACTCCAAATCTTCAATTTCTTTCTATCTCCTCAAGTTCTCCTCTTCTCTCCATCTCTCTAGGTTAATGAATATACACTTAAGAGTAATAAGTGAAATGCAAGACTAAATCGGGGCTTAAGTCTAAATTCCTCAACTTAAATGGTTAATACCCCATTAAAATGACTCACAACTACACATTTATGTCAACACCAGTCAAAAGTGCCCAAAACACCAAAAATACAATATGGCACTTATTTCGACTATCTCACGCATTTCGGGACTAACTACGCCCTCTAAATTATCATTTGGAAATTTTATAACTCATTTCAAGTTTCGATTTCATTTAAACCATAAATGTCATTTTAAATCATATGACACTATAAAACGCAACATGATGATATTTACTTACACAATAGTAAATATGCAACAATTTAGTAAATATTAACTTTTAACTCATTTAATTAATATTTACTCCATATTCCACATTTTATATAATTACTTCACACAGTAAACTAATATAAAATAGGTTCTCAAAAGCGAGGGTTGTTACAGTATGTTGGAGAGCCTAACTGTATATATATATATATATATATATATATATATATATATATTACTGCTCTTGTGCATACCAGTTCGCATTTTAAGAGTGCGGACCGAACATGTGTCACCTGGTGGTGGGCATAAAAATTATAGGCGCTCTCTCTCTCTTTTGGGCTTACCGCCGGGTGTCACATGTCCGATCTGCACTCTTAAAATGCGGACTGATATGTACAAGATCAGTATATATATATATATATATATATATATATATATATATATATATATATATATATATATATATATATATATATATATATATATATATATATATATATATATATATATATATATATATATAGTGTGTGTGTGTGTGCACTGATGAGTCAATGTACCTACTTTACTATATAACAATTATAATATTTGTAAACCGTTTGCATTTATAAGACACTACTTATAATGTATTGTGAGAGGGACATTCGTGTTAAAATATTGCTAGCGCTTATGAAACTAACTTTCTCAAGGGAAAGTGAGAGAGAACATTTAAATGTAAACTCTTGTAAAGGCTTTTGTTTTATATGTGTCTGTGTGTGTGTAAAGGGGGGGCGATTTGATTGTATGGGATTGTATCTCCTATTACTTAATTAAAATTTTAGTGATTTTTATATATATTATAAAAATGGAGCATCAGACAATTAGGCAGCCACGTGTTTGAAAACTATCACTTTGCATTTAGTCCTTCCCTAACCTTCACTTTCATCTTACAGTTTTCCTATCTTAGAAATAGACTCTACCTAAAATTTTCATATCTACACTCTAATAACTTATTTATAATTCAGCTTTCGAGAGTCGATAACAACCACTACAATAGTTTAATAGCAGTACATGTTTTGAGATTATATACTAAATTTGTGATATAAAACTATTTATATTGCTCTATATATGTCTATATATATGTACAAACTGTATGTATATGTCCCTATACATGTTTATTTCTTCTATTTTAAAAATCTAAATTCTCTACGTTGCAAAATAAGAATTGGGAAGTCCCTGCGCATCACGCAGGCTAAAAACTAGTACTAGTTTAAAAACATCGACATATCACACGGATTATAAACTTGTGATAATATTAACTCATATATATGATGTCAAAGTTTTTTTTCAATTTTTATATGTCCAACTACAATTAACTTAGCTTAAATGTTAATTGACGTCTTATATTTGTTTCCAAGTCGATTCTCGCATATGCTAGGCTATCGTACTCTTATAAGGGTCATGTAACCATGTTAGCCTCTTGATTTTTTAGTAATAGCTTTTAATAGAAGCATAGGTAATTTTCTGATAAAATAGGATTTAAAGTGTAATAAAATAAAGTTTTCCCTCTTATAGTATTGTAAACGGTGACAACATATATAGGATACATTTTGTGAATTTATTCTGACCCCTATATAATTTTATTGGCTCTTCCTATTCAGGTAACATCCCTAAAATAGTAGCTTATCTTTCATTTGTGCACTTCTTACTTTGCATACTTTCCCAGATGCAAATATGACAAAACAAAATACCATATATGAGAAGGAAATGGTTTCCCCATGTTACAGGGTTTTTTTATGGCACTAATTTTTTTTATACTCTTGAAGTATGTATAAGCATGTGTTATTCTTGCAAAATGAATATTCCAAAAGAAATTTGCGATATATATATAGGAGAGAGAAATGATTAAGTGAGGTACCAGTTTGAGAACTCTGAATGAGGATCATTTTTTCAAATAGTAAAAAAAAAAAAATTGGGTGATTTTTTTTATGATTTTTAAACATTTCAATAGGACCATAAAAAAATAATCAACTCAAAATGAATTTTTTTGCTATTTTAAAAAAATCGGTCAAACTTTGTCAGTTTTTAAGTTGTTAAAAACTGACAAAGTTTTATCGATTTTTTTAAAATAGTAAAAAAATTCATTTTGAACTGTTTTTTTTATGGTCCTACTGAAATGTTTAAAAACTATATAAAAAAAATTAATCCAAAAATATTTTTTTTACAATTTTATCAAAATTGGTCCGAGCCAGCGGTATGCAAACTGAGATCCTCATGAGATCCGCACTCTCTCTCCCCCTATATATATATATATATATATATATATATATATATATTTGCTAGGCCCAACCCCAAGTATTTCACATCAATCAATATATTTTGGAATATGTTTCTCAAAATTGGGGCTAAGGTTTGTTGAATAAAATAGTCTAACCTATTAATAGTTTTAATGTTGGGATCATGATAGGATTTGTGGCGGTGACTTCCTTAGTGGTTGTAATTGTCGTTGCGATTGAACCTCTGATCGAAATTGCGTCGATGGTTGCAATAATACTAAAGGATAAAGATTGGATCCGTTAGGAAGTTATATGAATGCAAAAATTATTAGATGTGTTTCATGAAAATTAACCGATTATACTCATATAAATATATAATTAATAATCGTTGACTCATTCAGTGCTTGAAGACACATCTCGTGGAAATTGCGTAAAACTACCATTAGCACGCATATGAGCCTCCAGAGCTTCCATCCGAGATTCCTTAGCAAATACTTTTCTTGCATTTGAGTTTTAATTTGCTCTTTCATGTCAGTTTGCTTCCTTTTACAGTTCATCTCTGTCTTATATCGCACCCGCTCATTTTTAGCCTCTAACTCACGTCATATCCTCTCTAATTCTGATCGATATTGCATCTCAATATCCCTCCTCTGAGCCTCGAGCATCGTATATGATCGGCCAAATACCATACTCAGAGTGACTCCAAGTCTAAAGCTTTGCACCCAACCATGCCTTTCATATCCCATAACTCGCCTAAATATATCATATCATGCAACAACGGTCTTCATAATATCTAGATGTTGCGATTCTAATTCACATGTATCTTGCTGTCAAAAGAAAATATAGCTATTATAATGAATGTCGTTCCAACTAATATAATTTTACATTTTGCACATAATAAATACTAAAGCGTATATTGTTCACGTATATTGTTCCAAAGTCTTGTCCTTCGTCTTTTATCATTGTAAATCTTAACCACTGTTTTTGTAAATCGGTAATTGAGTCAAGTGCATTAACACTTGACTGGCACCCAAATCCATTTTCAATAGGAAAGTAATGTTGTCTCAAAAGATAATAGACATGCAAATAAATATTAATAAATGACACTATCTACCCGTGCATGTGTAATCAAGTTGTTTAATTTGACATTAGAAACCAAAATAAACATAAAATTAATCGAGAAGCTTATTTGTTGACTGACCCATTATCCTTGGTTATATGTGTCTCATTGTAACCCATCTTACAAGTTAGTTGGAGTCCAATTATTTTAGCAATCTATGAGCACATGATTTCAAGTGACAATATATCATCTACTTTCACTTAATATCTCTGTAATTAAAAAAGAACATAGTAATCATTAAAAGTATTAAACTTTTATCCTATTTTTAAATTGAGCATGACTAGTTCTACCAGATGTGTGTGGCATTGTAAAACTTTGTTTTTTTCACTTTTTGCCTGATATATGGAAAACACAATTGATAACGACATATAATGACTCCTCAATAAAATGTGAATACATTCACAAAATAATTGGAAGTTGATTAATGTGTTATGACTCTTCATATGTTTCAATTATGTGCATATTCAACTAATAAGGGTAAAAAGGAGACATCACCGGTATGGTTGGACAAAACAAAAGCTTTTCCATCTCATGAACTTCATTGAAAATGGAAGTAAGTAAAAACTAATATGTTGTCACTTGGATGTCTACTAATCAATTGGTTTAACTATGAATCAATTTAGTGTGCGATGTCGTGTTTGGATTTCACAAACAATTGTTTCTTTTTCATCCTAAGGTTAGATTGTTGTTCTTTTCATATTTATAATTTCACAAATTATAAATTGCATGTTGAGTCACCACTCGTATTGGCATTAATGTGTATTTAACTTCATCACTATAATTCACACTATTTATGATTTAGAAATGACATAAACATTTCAATGATCAAGGCTTCATCATTACCAAAGTAATTTCGGTTAGGAGTTTATGAGGAGTAAACCAAATAAAAGTGGAAATTTGTAATTCAGTTTTCGCTATATCTCCAACCAATGAAAATAGAGTTAAAAATCTACTAAGATAAGTATCCTTATCATATTTATACTAGTTATACAAACCATGAAACTCAATCCTACAAGCTCATTGCAGTTACTCTTTTAACAACTGTCTTTCATATTTCCACAATGGCAACTTCAACATTGGCTATTTCGTCTCCATCTTTTGCAGGGAAGGTAGTGAAAATTCTTCATTCTCTATCGGAGCTCTTTGGAAATGGAAGGATTTTCATGAGAAAAAAAATTTCTAAACCTATCTTAGATGTCATCTCATGTGTAAATTTAATTTAAGTAATGGAAAACATGTTTATTTTGTGCACGAATGAGTCAATGTACTTACTTTACTATACAACATTTATAATATTTGTAAACTGTTTGCATATATAAGAGACTACTTATAATGTATTGTGAGAGGGACATACCTATTAACAATAATGCTTGCTTTTATGCAACTAACTTTCTGAATGGAAAGTAAGAGTGAACATTTAACTGTAAACTCTTGTAAAGGCCCTTGTTATATATATATATATATATATATATATATATATATATATATATATATATATATATATTATTTGTGTGTGGATTTGATTGTATGGCGGATGTGAATCTATTTGAACCAATGAAGAACATTGTGCCGTCCTTTGAAACGTATATAAGCATATTTGATTGTATCTCCTATTACTTAATTGAAATTTTACTGATTTTATTTGATTACTTTTTTTCATTTTTAATTTTAAGTGAGTTGTCGTAGATGACCTCAACGTATGCATAATTTCATATAATATTCTTTTGAAAAATATCATATTAAATTTAAAATTAAACAATAATCTTATAGATTTTAGAGTGAAACATTAGAGTTTGAAACAATGTGCTATGCGTGGATTACAAACTAATCCAAACTATAACACAAGAATATAAGTGGATAAAAGCTTAAAACGGTAGTTGAAATAGACATGTTCTGAGGTTTTTACATATTTCATTTTCATATTTTAAATTGAACAATTAAGTAGGTTGATCGACACAGTTTAGAAATTTATTTTAGGTCTCTTCTACTCTAGTATTTATTATTATTAATAAGAGTACTTTGCAGATTTAATCAACATAATTTAGTTGGTACCTAAATGGAATAGTCACCTTATTGAAGAAGTCTCCTAAAGGACTTGAAATAAATGACACTCCGCATTGTATATACTCGCCGATTTATAGATTTCTTAAGCACTACTAATTGATTAGTAAATCCTTATATCCTGCTTGTTGATATCTTATATTATGTATTGATTGCTTAAGTGAATTTACTCTTTCTTTATGTTATCTGTTACTAGCAACCATGGCACACGTGTTTCGTTTACCATAAAGAACTTGATGTTTTCTAAAGGTAAAGTGATAAGCACCCAAAAGTGTACATTTTATACCCCAAATAGACGATTTTTAGTTGCTAATTCTCGACAATTTGGGTCTTATATGCTTAAATGTTTAATGTGCAAGCTTGATTGTGTTTGCGGAGTTCAAAGGCTTAATTTAAGGCAAATGCGCATCAAATGGAGTTAATTACCTTGCCCCATAACCTCACCCGAGCCTAAACATATCCCTAAACCTACCATGAATCCCATGTGTGTTTAGTTTGTGCCTTTTTATTTATTTTTTTAGATTTTTAGTTTAAGTCGTTTTTATTTTTAGGATTTATTTTAAATTTATTTAGATTTTTCTAGATTTTATTTCCTATTTTATATTTCTTTTTATTTAGTGTATTTTTATTCTGATTTTTATTAGTTTTTAATTTTTATTTTATTTTTATTAGGATTAATTTTTTTTAGGATTTCATTTATTTTTTTAGTTTTAATAGACTTTTATTTTTATTTTTATTTCTTTTTTTTGTTTTATTTTTAATTTGTGTCTTTAAATTTTTAGAGTAATATCTTATTTTTAAAATTTTATTTTAGATTTATTTATAATTTTTTAGGATTTAGTTAGTGTTATTTTTAGGATCCCAATAAACACACACTTATCCTAAACCCACCTAACCTATCCTACACCCTAGGCCACACACACCATATTCCCTGCACCTCCCACACACCCTATCACCACCCTCTCCATCTTCTTCCCCAACACTATTTTTCTCTCTCCTCACACCCACCTCCATTTATTCATCCAACATACATAACCAACATAACCCCTTATACATCCCCATCAACCCCACAAAATCAACCCGTTTTCTACACCTCCGGCCGGACCTCCATCACTATCGCCGCCACCTCCGGCGAGATCCACCTGTCCGACCCGCTGCCATGCGACCTTTGACCTACCCGCCACCACCAGCAGGTGGTGGGTTGAACCCGGATCTGCCCTGCCACCAGCCTGAACCCAACCTACACCAAACCCGGAACAACTCCGAAACCCCCTACCTGTTCAAACGTGTCCAACCCGAAACCCGCCTACCAACACCCATACCCTCTTCCAGCGACCCAAAATCGCGATCCACCTGCCATTTTTGGCTTGACCTCCAACCCACCTCCATACCCATATGCGCTGACCCGAAACCATCTCCACCCGAGTTTTACTCGCGACCCAAACCACTTGCACAACCCACTCGACCCGATAGCACCCTTCCAACCCGGTTCCAAAATAGCCAAACCCATTTCCACCAAAGACGAGCGAAAATCGATTTTTTTTACCTTCTGTCAGAAACCAAAAATGGAAAGCCAACAAAAAAACAAACCAACTACAAAATCCCCAATACCCAACACTCCCAAGCCTCCATATCTCACAACTCCAACCAACCCACCTCGAGTCTTCCACCATGTCCAATCAACTGGACCAATCTCCAGCAAAAGCCATTATGTACTGTACCCCTAGCCTCCCTATCCCTCCCATGTGATATCTTGAAGAGACCCTCTCTTCATAAAAGAGGGGGAAGAAAGAAAAAGAAAAAGAAGGGGACGGATAGGGTAGAGAAAATAGAGAAACTAGTGTAGTTTTTTTTAGTCCATTTTTTGGAGCTCATTTTTAGTTGTAGAGTGTATATAAATTTTATTTTTCTCCTTTTATATATTTTTTGTGACTTGAGTGAGGGTGAATATTTTGTGAAATACAAATTTTGAGTTGGTATTAAATTTCAGTGTTATAATACTCAAATTTGTGGGTACACTTAATTGATCATGTTTGGGAAATTTTTATTGAGCTCGAGGAGACTTGGTTCAACATATTTTTTTCCCACTCCATTTTATTTTGTATGCCTCATATTGTTACATTTTATATGTAATAATACCAAAATGAGACGCTAAATACTCCAACCATTAACTTAATTATTTTTATTTTTGGTTTATTTATTTATTATTGCCCCTTTGAATATTAATATTAAAATTTAACAATTTATATTTACGCCTTGAGAGAGGGTGAATTATTTTCGAGAGAAAATTGTAAATTCAGATTATAATATTTATTCATTAATTAAACTAGAGATGGGGAATTTTTTAATGGTATTATAATTTGAATTTCTCTACTCTAAAAATGTATTTTGTTTATGATTTAAAATACTTTAGTGAATTTTACCTAGCGGGTGATTTATTAAAAAAATGTTTAAATCTAATTTTTGTGAGTATGTGAAATTTAAATAGTAATCTTCTAAAAAGGCTATATGTAAATTAACATTTGCAACGAGAGTTGATTTGTGAATTTATATGTGTTTTGGGGTATTTCAAATAGACAAACTAATTAATAAAAATAAATAAGTTAAATGGTGAAGTTTAATCCCTTGAATTATCTCATAATTATTTTTCCTCATATTTAGCTTACTTAATCATTTTCTTTATTTATTAGTGTAGTTTTAATTTTAGTTCATAATTAGTAGTATAAATATCCCTTCATAATAATTTAAAAAATAATACTCGTTTTCACTTTGCTCTTGTCCACATTAGAGAGCGCGGATTGACCCCTTACTTGCCATTATACATGTTTTAGTGTATTTGTAGGTACAAAAGGGAGTTTTGATTAGCGGTCTTTGCACTCCAACAACATATACGCAAAAGACGTATTATCATAAAGATACCCACTTAAATATCAACACATCCACATTGGAGAGTAGTAAAAAATAATTTGAAATAGGTTTATTTGGTTTGTGGAAAATGAATGGCACAACTATCATTATATAGTATATATATAAATACACATAAAGTTGTGTTTACAAATTCTCACTTTTTTCATTAATTTTGTAATAACTACTTACGAAGCGTAGGATTAACTCATGTCACTGCTTAAGTGTTGGTGCATACAACTCTTTAGCTAAGAGTCGAGAGACACTATTTCTCGAAGAAAGGGACGGAACCTATCATCATGAATTTTTCTAAGATGGATATTAGATGATAAGGAATCTAATTTAAATCATTGGAGGTCATATATACATGCGCATCCGATGAGTTCCAATGATAGGCGAGTGTTTTTCATTAATCTTCCTCGACCCTTAGGGGACAATACGCCAAGCGTTCCTCATAAGTCCTATATTTACTATAACCCTCACTCTTTGATGTGGCATTTCACTCCTTCCACTTTTTTTTACGGACTCCACATCAGGATTTTCCTCACCTCATTCGTGGCATTTGTATTGTCTTGTATTAAACGACATATTGGACAACTAAACCATAAATTTAGAATCAAAAGAATTAGTCCATCTTATTTTAAATTGAACAAATGAAAATCAAATGTCTATGCAAATTATCGTTATATAAAAGGAAGATCAATTTATGATTGTTGTTTATATAAAACTACATCCTCAAGTATGTACAAATTTTCCCCTATATTTACCTTCAAGCATAATGAAAATTTAGGGTATTGTGAGAAATTGAAAATTTGAAAACCCTGGCTTTATATAATAGTATATGATATCTTGATATGAGTCAAAATTCCATTATTCCCTTCTTTCAAAACATTTCTCCAATCAAGGAATGTCAATGGTGCTAGTTGTCGATTGCGTGAGAGAACCCCCAAATTTGAAGCAAGTCTAGATGTGGTCTTCTCAGTGGGTTATCCGTGCTCATTCACCTCAATATTTAAAATCCCACCATCTTCACTCCACCTGCTATGAATTAATGTGGGGCCTCTAACTCTTCTCTGATCCTCCTCTGCCTGACTTAAATTAGGATCATGGTTCAAAGTTTTAGTATCGATATTTTTAACTCGGTCTCGGTATTGGGAGATACGTTATTTAAAGAGAGCAAAATTTTATGAAAATATATATATAAAAAAATAAGATTAACAATGTGGACCATCCAAATACGCTCAAAACCATCCTTTGATATGAATTGCATTGTATAATTGGTTATACTGAAGCTCGATAGATTTTTCAGATTCAATATTCAATAATAAACAAATATTAATATTGAAAAAAAAATCTAATGACACATAAAGGTTGATGAAAAAATTACATTGAATATAAATAGAAATGATATAATATCTCGTCATTTTTATCTCCTATCTAGTTGCAATGTCGATCATACGAATGATGATAGGAGTAATTTCCTCTAGTAGGGTAAGAGAAGAAATCTGAATCATATTAATACTCATAGGGTTGGGATGACTGGCTGGATGATCCATAATTTAGAAATTATTATTTGTAACACCCCGTATTTTTGTGCATTTAATATTTAATTAATTCGGGAATTTTAAATTACTTGTGTGTTGTAATTTTAATTGAATTAATTATGACAATATATTTATTTAAATATTAATCGGGGAGTAAATGGTTAATGTTTAGGGAAATTTATTTACTAAGTGAATAGTAATAATTTAATTACATCATTTCGGGTATTAATGACGGGGTATGCACTTATCCCAGCCGGGAGTCGGTATAGACTTAATGGGGTGTGAGATAAGGATTTTTATAAATTAATTCAGATGTCAATTCTGACTGCGCGGTTGAGTCCGGATGGATCGAGATAGTCAGAAAAGAGTACCCGGGGGTAGTAATTGGGTCTCGGGGTATTTTTGGGCATAGCCGGGCCCACACGGGGTGTGTTGGGCCACTTTAATTAAGCCCATTAGGTGAAAAACGGGATTAAGGGTTTTTAACCTAATGGGGAGATTAGGAAATCAGCAGCCATCAAATCTAAGCCTAGGGCTTGAGAGGGAAATTGGGGGAAAGCTTAGCAAAAGCCAAATTGAGGATTTTGGAGCCAAATCGAGGGACTACGCCAACGGAATCAGACACTACGAACACTTTCAGGAAAGTGGTTAACTGTTTTGATTCTTAAAGCATGATAATCAATTCATATCATAGTGATGTGTGTATGAAAATTCGTTTTGGGTGTGTCACCAAAAAAATCTAAATTGGGTTTTTGTAAATTTATATTCCTTAATGAGATTAAGGGGGAGATTGATCGTGTTTATGATTCTAGGATGTAGAGAACTGAATCAGATATTAAAATCAGTAAGATTAGAGGGTTAATTACTGATGAAATGAATGAAATTCGTATTGGGGATTGAAAACCCGGATAATACCCAATTCGGGAAAAAGTAGGAAATATTGAGATTTAATTCCAGATTGATGTTCTATAAGGTGCTTTGATCCTATTCTTATGTAGAAATAGGGTTGATTGGGCTCGGGTTAGTCCAGGGGAAAGAATGAAAGTTGGAGATTTTCGTTAATGGTGGAACTGTCTGTTGGAGAAGACGAAATCAGGGACGATCGATCGATCGACCCAGGGGTTCGATCGATCGATGATTCGGAATTCTGGGCAGTTCGCCCAGTTTGTATATAAGGGGAAACTTAATTAGAAATTTAATTCCCTAACATTAATTAGTGATAAATATATATGAAACAAATATTCCTAGCAATTATGGGAGAAAGTAATTGGGACTAGGATGAATTTATGTGGGGCATTTAATGGATGAATTCGAGAGATTTCATTCCAAAACAGTGAGGTACGGATCAAGTGAGTGAATCCGGGTATATTGGTCATACGACCCCAAGGTAGTAATTAAGTTTGGAGATAAACTAAATAATTTTGAGTCGGGAAATAGACTCGGATGAATATTTAATTATGGACCAAGTGGGCGAGTCCGGGTATGTTGGTAATTATAGGTAAATATAATTGGGAAATTATGGAAATAAATGTGTGACACATTGTGGGCGAAAAATGTGGAAAAGAAATTATGAGATGTAAAAATGGACCAAGTGAGTGAGTCCGGGTATGTTGGTTATGTGACACCAAAGTATTAAATTAATTATTGAGAGAGAGTAATTAATTTGGAGTCGGAACATAGACTCGGGAAATATTAAATTAATAAGACTGTATTAATTAATATAATTAGAGTCGGTTTGTAGACTCGGGTAGGATTAAATTAATTTAATTAGAGTCAGTTTGTAGACTCGGGTAGGATTCAATTAATAAGGGTGTTAATTAATTTAATTAAAGTCGGTTTGTAGACTCGGGTAGGATTAAATTAATAAGGGTGTTAATTAATTTAATTAGAGTCGGTTTGTAGACTCGAGTAGGATTAAACTAATGGATGGGATAATTAGTTTTATCAGAATCGGATTATAGACTCGTGAAGGGTACTTATTAATTAATGTGATAATTAATTATATTAGAGTCGGACCACAGACTCAGAATTTGGGTTAATTAATTTAAGTGTAAATTAATTGTATTAGAGTCGAACCACAGACTCGGATTGGTATTAAATTAATATGTGTGTTAATTAATTTAATTAGAATCGGGCGATAGACTCGGGGAAAATAGTATATAAATTAAAGAGTGAGTTAAATATATTAGAGTCAGACCATAGACTCGGGAAGACGATGAATTATTAAGTGAGAAAATTAACTACATTGAGTCGGGTGACAGACTCAGGAAATTTTCAGGCAGTGTACGGGTCTTAGAGTACACGGTAGAGCCGAGGGTTATATTATATATATACGGTATAGTGATAGTATATATATATACGTGTGCATATTGTGTGTGAAATTAAATTACAGGCAGTGTACGGGATTTAAAATACACGGTAAAGCCGGGGTTTATATTATATATATACGGTGTCGTGATAGTATATATATACGTGTATTTATTGTGCGTGATACTAAATATCAATGATTAGATATTTATTAAATTTATATACTCTAATGCTATCAAGGGAGGTTGCGCGATGTGGCTGAATCCCCTAACTTGAGGAGTAGGGCGAGTATATCCCCAGGTCATAGCGTCCGGTATATATGGGTGAGGGATTTATCTCACTTTCAGGGAAGGAATATGACCGCCTCTACTTCGTTTATATTTTGGTCCAAGTTGGTGAGCGATTCCAACTCGGGAAAACTAGGTTTTGTGAGCACACCTAGTGAGATAGCATTTTAGAGGGAGTCATCCGGAGAGGGTAAACTCGGAAGGATGGATATACGTATGATATATGTGCGATTGTTAGTAAAGGTACGTATAATATGGTAGTAAATATTATATGTAGGTGATAATACAGTGTGTGATGTATTTACTTTATATAACTCGAGTTATAGTTATATGCAGTTAATTAATGAGAAATTAATTAAGTATTCATTTGTGGGAATAATACAGTGTGTGATGTATTTACTTTATATAACTTGTGAGACGGTTATATGCTACTATTTAAGAGAAATTAATTAAGTTAATTGTGAGATAACTTATAATTCAAGAATCATTATACTCGGGTTAGAGTAGAATGGCAAGGGAAGGTTATACCAGGACTAGTTGGACGGGGTAGCACAACTAGGTGGGGTTAAGGTAACCGGTAGGTGTGCACAATAGTGGAGGGGTGAGAATGTCCACAAGGGAGTGCGACACTAACTTAAATATGAAGCGCATTCATGCATTTTAAATTACTGCAGTTAATTCACTTGCTAAATATTTTCAAAATGTTTTGGGTTCTAACCCTTGCTATAAAACTATTTTCAAAACCTTTTAGGTGTCCAACCACAGGGACGCCAGGATTGATATTTTATTCCAGGGACACGGAGCTGCGGCATATGTGGATGCTAGCAGGAGTTTGGATTAGACACATCATTCATTCATTCCTAGAGTAGGAACCTTGTATCGGTTTCAGTTTTATTTGGGGCTTGTAGCCCAGACTTCTCGGTACAGTTTTCAGGTGTAATTTATTCAGGTGTTGAATATTTGTATTTGGATTATTTATTTGGTGGCCAGTGATTTATTCGGCAAGTTGTGTAATTATTATTCTATTCACTTTCATTCAGTTGTGTGAATGGTTTATACTTTAATTCCGCATGTACAGTTTTGGGTTTAATTAAAAAGTTAAAATTGGCACCAGTTTTTGGAATACTAGGTGGTTAGTAAGCTTTAAAAAGTTTTCGACAGTGATGCTAAGGATGATCCAACTGGGATTCCTGTTTTAATTTGGTATAGGACTGACCACCCGGTATTTTATTAGGCGGGGTGTCACATTGTTGAGGATCTCTCGACTGACCACCGTGATGATAATATCCAAAACCTTTGCACTCAACAATATCAGCTAAAGATCCACCATAATACGCTCCTTGATTATATCCATAATAACCACCACCCATTGTGCTGCTACTAGTAGATCCATAATGATCTCTATTACGATCATAGTATCCACATGTATTTTTACTGATAGATCTCATAAGTTATGCAGGACCATAACTATATGTGCCACACCCACCCCCAGAGATACTATGTCTCTTACCTTAGTATGTATAATCCGTCATTAAACCCGATGCTTGTAATTGATCATCAAGATGTTGCGAATCATACCTGCTTGAATACTCGTCACAATTAGGAATTTTTGCCAAGCTGTCTAAATGTCTCCGTTGTTCACTAATTCTCGAACGATAACCATGATCTTGGTCTTGTATGGCATAATAGTTTTCATCTCCTTATGATCATATCATACCACTAACGTGTTGGGTACCAATATGATATAAACCATCCCTTAATTGGATACCACCAACTCCACTCCTTTGTCGTCTACTACAAGCAGCTCCTCTACTAACGTCTCCCATATCACCACCTTGGTCGTTATTATTATCATAATCTTCATCATTATTACCATTTCCATCTTGATCATTATTAGATTTGGAAAGAACACTAACTAGTTCCGGTTGATTGTGACCCTCCGTCCTTTATCCCCTTCATTTTATTGAGTACCTTCATCTATACAATTTAAATCGTTGATTGGTAAGACCCCTTCATCATTCTACCAGATCCACCCATCCAAGATTTCATCCTCCTCAAATATTAAATTCAAGTCTATGAGGTTATAGAAATCTTCAGTATCTTGCATGTACATCAAATTCCTAACTCTAAGTCGCGAATTATAATACACATACACTAATTTATGCAAAAAAAAATTATTACGAATCGATTGAAAAGTTTTTTGTGGATGAGAGACCATGTGCTTCAATTTCTCTGACAAACCGAAGAAGAGCGTATTTGACTCAGGACTTTGATAAATAAGAGCCTAATATTGGGGGCTTCCTCACCATAATTGTTCCACCACTCAACTGGAAGAGAAGTTTTGATTGCTTGTTTGGTAAGGTGTTAAACAAACTCCCCTCTCCCATCTGTAATCATTTTAACCTCAAAATCAAACAAATCGATTTAGAAAAAATATACGTATGAAATTATTATAACTTGATGGAAACAAATGTGATACCTCATTTATTGTCAATCCTTATTTCCATACGTCTAAATCTAGTCTTTTGATGACCTATTTTAGTCCAGATATTGTAATACCCCACATTTTTATCGATATTTATTTATGGGATTAATTAAATTAAATGTGAATTAATTGAGAATTGATCCGGAGAAAAATACTAACGAGATGTGAGTTGGTATTTGATTATAATGTGTATATATGGCAATATATGAATATTGAAAATATTAAAATAATCGCGAGGCTGAAATACGGTAATTTTGGAACGCGCGTGTCAGTCGCGTCGAGAAAGAATTTATGAGATTTAAAAATAAATTATTTTTCTTTTGACCAAATAGTCATTTTGAGTGCGCCAACGTGTCCGGAAGGGTCGAGATAGTCAGAAAACACTAGTCGGGGGTTTAGTTTGGGTCCCAGGGCATTTTTTGGCCATACCGGCAACCCAAAAGGGTAGTTTGGTAATTTCGGAATTTTGGGAATTAAAACCCACGAAAATTAAAAGTAAAATCTGACTTATTCTTTATCCACTAAACCCACTAACAAAACTAAATGACTTAATGGGCTACGGGAGTTATTGGAAGAAATAGAAAAGAAGTTCCTAAGGCAACCTCTAAACCTCCATTGTCATCTTGTGAGAAGAGCTTGTAGAGAGAGAGAGAGAGAGGAGAATTCTGTAGAGAGAGAGAGAAATTCAACCATCTTCAACCAACAACAAATCTGGAACATAAGGCAAGTGATTTAATTATAATTGATTCAATGTTATGCTTTTCCATGCTTAGGAAAATTATCGAATTTATCTTGGAAAATTGATATAGACCCATGAATTTGAAGATTAAAACTATGAACTATGTTAGGAATTGTATGTAGACATATTCTGGACGAATTATGAATTCAAAATATGACCCTTGATGATCTAAAAAAAACGGATTTAAGAAGAGATTTATTAATGTTCTTGAAAGAAATAGAAAACTAAGGTTCTTGATGAAGTTTTGATCCAAACAAAGCCCTTGGTTGATGAATTATTGGTTTTAGAACGTTAACAATGTTGTAGGATGGTTGTATGATGATATTATAACGTTATATTAGAGTTTCATGCTTTATATTGGAGTTTTGGGACGTTTTGAGGACTGCAAAACGAAGCAGTCTGTAGCCTACCTGGTGCGATCGATCGATCGACATTCATCAGTCGATCGATCGACCACCATCGATCGATCGAGGTTCAAGGTCGATCGATCGACCTTCCCAGAAAGAGTAAAATTTTCCTAGTTAAATTTTAATGATGTTAACCCTTAGAAATTATTATTGGAGACTTTATGAATATCCTTAGACTTAAGGAAGACCAGTAGGTATGGTTATAAAATTTGGACCTTAATTAGAATTCAAATTGAGGAATTATTCTAAAATCTAATGAAATCCGATGAGTGAGATAATGTTAGAGTTAAAAGAGTAAATTTGAATAATTTGGTGAAATGAGGTTTGGGGCAAAAGTAAGAACCCTAAGAATAATGATGTTATATGTGGGAATAATAGGAGACTTAGTAATCCCTTTGAGATGGGTTTTAAGTACAAGAAGCGATGACGTGAGATGTGTCGACAGTCTACCTTATATATTATCAGAAGACTTAAAAATGCATAAAATTGGAATAATGGTATAGGGATGTAGAATATACCTTTATTAATAGTAAGATATCTAAGACGTGTGAATGCTTAGTATATTACTTATGTGTATGACATACCTACCATACTTGCTATCACGGGAGGTTTACGTTCGCTTAGGGCCATCTAATCTTTGTGTGCCCGGATTTAGATTGGTACCTTAAGAACATAATGCTAGAATGACTTATTTGTGAGTTAATAAGTCAGCTGACTATGGAGCATAGGTATGTACGTGACCCATGAATATGTTGAATTATGTTCGCCTCCATTTTTGTGTGTTGTGCTTATTCTATCAATTCCTAAGAGATTCGGAATTTGTAATCCTTATGTACGTGATGTACCGGATGGATAGCAGAGTATGTGTGCACCGCAGCTTAGCCTCGGGGTGCTTATATTGTATATTTATGATGTGAATAATATACGGTTAAATGAAAAGGAATTGTTATGTTTATTTATGAGAATCATTTATAATAACTCCTTGAGAAGATAAATAAGGGGATAACCTCTAGTAAACGGTAATGCTAATAATTGAGAATCCGAGTTCAAGTAAAGCTATCTATTTAAGTGTTAACATTGGGAATTCATATTGTGAATCGAGTAGTTGGGTTAGAACTTATGATGGTTTAGTTAGATATAAATAACACATGAATGGGTACAGGAACGTTAGGAGTGCACAGTTAGACGAGAGGTGAGTATTTCATGTGAGAGCACGTCCTAACATGTATCTTGCATTCATTGTTTTAAATGTTATTAAAGCACTTGCTGTTTTTAAAATACTCTCCACTTTCGGGCTCTGACCCGTTTGCTTTCAAATCTATTTTTTTGTAAAAACCTTTTAGGTGCCCAGCCACAAGGACACCATGCATAGTATTTCCATTCAGGTGACGAGCTGTAGTTGTTGTGGAAGTTACAGGGCTTTGACAGTAGACGCCTCTTTTCTAGTCTTGACTCCATATTCAGTTTCCTCATTGTAGGGCATGTCGCCCATTTCTTTAGAGACATTTTATATTTCAGTTATTCAGACTTTGGTTTGTAATTAATTCAGGATGCAGACTTGTTTTATTTATTTCCATATTGGGATTGTTGTGAGGAGTATTTCCTCTAGACTCTTTATTACTTGTTGATTACACTACTGGGACTTTATTGTGAATGGTTATGTTATTCTTTCATAATTCTTTTATTGCATGTTAATCAGATTTAATTTAAAATTTGACAACTTACTTTTTAAATACTAGGTGGTTAGAAATCATTAAAATGTTTTCGACAGTGATGCTATTAACTGAACCAACTTTGCATTTTGTATTAATTTAATAAAGGAGTAGCTACCCGGTATTTAATTAGTCGGGGTGTCACAGGTGGTATCAGAGCATCAGGTTCTAGTGTCCTTTAGGATCTGTACGGCTTATTATGTTTTCGCTGAGCTTTCTTTGATATAGAGCCCTATATTTTAGGACTGTTGTATTCTTTTATGTATGCTTCGCTCTTCAGCTATTTTAAGTTTATAACTGCGAACTTATAAACTTTACTCTTATTTCAAATGCCTCCACGACGTGCACCACGGGTTCCTAGAAATGCACAGCCCGAGCCACAGCCAGCTCCAGTACAGGGCACCATGAATGCCGCCGAGGTTGCAGCCATTGTAGCCCAAGCGGTAAATGCCGCTCTCGCCGTTGTACAGCAGGCACCACCCCAGGCGCCAGTAGCCGCGCTAGTTCAGGCACATGCATTCCCGTCTGCTTGGGAACGTGTTCGAGATGCTTTTCAGAAAGCACACCCTCCGGAGTTCGTGGTAGCTCCGATGTTGTGGTATCTAGTCAGTGAAGGAAAGATATTCAGAGGCACTTGAGGATGTATGAGTGCACCGATGTTCAGAGGCAGATACTAGCTACTTTTAAGATAGTGGGAGCTGCATTGCAGTGGTGGGAGTCTATTACCACCGCAGAGGAGAGAGATACTCTCACGATACAGGTGTTCTGGGTGCAGTTCGACCGCAAATATTTTCCGTCAGCTGTTCACACGGAGATGAGAGGGAAGTTGATGAGCCTCAAGCAGGAGGGAAAGACTGTGGCCGAGTATGAGGCCGAATTCACTAACTTACTGAACATTGTACCGGATGAGATACCGACGGAAGAGAAAAAGATTCAGAAGTTCACAAATGGATTGACTTGGAGGATCCGTCAGCATTTGTTAGGGAATCTCTCTTTAGCCACTTACTCTGATGTGGTTAATGCTGCACTGCTACACTGTCAGGATCACCGCTTTCACATAGCTGAGAGCAAGAGATCAGGAGAGTCCAGCCATCAGGGCAGGACTGGGGGAAACGGTGTCAGTGGGGCACAATTTGTTCAGGGGCAGAGGCAGAGTGACCAGGGTTCCCAGCAGGGGGATCATAAGAGGTTCAGATCTGGAAATTTCAGGCATGGACAGGGAGGTTTTAGGCAAGGCCATCAGGGTCCGAACGGCCATCAGGGCCAGCAGGGTCAGAATGGTCAACAGCAGTTTCAGCCGGGCCAGGGGAGGAATGGTAACGGCCACCAGGGCCGAGGGAAGCAGGGACAGCGAGGGGGAAACTTCCAGGGGAAGTGTTTCATTTATGGTAAGATTGGCCACAAACGTCAGGATTGTCGTGATAAGGGCAAGGCCCCACAGCAGCAGCAGCAGGGTGCTCGACACGAGCCGCAGAGGCCTATGTTTCCCGCCGCCCTCCCAGCACCACCGCAGATGGCAGCATTACCACCCATTCCAGCAGTCCCAGTTCAGCAGGGACATCTTCAGTATGGGAGAGTGTATCAGCTCCAGTAGGTCGCAGCCCCACAGGATCCACCAGCCATTGAGGGTATGTTCTCTATTCAGGGGACTCTGAGGCGCATTTTATTTGACACGGGGACTACACACTGTTTTATTGCTATGAGATTTGCACGCACTATTGGGTTATTAGACGCCGTAGAGAGCATCGCTACTTGTGTAGACTCACCGTTGATTAGGGGCTCCATGATTTCGCTTATATGTAGAGGTGTGGGTATAGAGATCGGGAGGTTTACTTTACCCGCTGACATGTTAGTGTTAGAGATGACCGAGTATGATGCCATTATTGGTATGGATTGGCTAGTAGCGTATCGAGCCATGATTGACTATTTTAGTAGGAGTATTATCTTTGCCATTCCCGGGCAAGAGATGTTTTTAGTGGCGATGCCTCGCCCTGAGGGAGGATCGTCCACTCATTTGTACTACATAGAGGAGGAGACCTCTAAGGAAGTGGTGATACCACTTGATTCGATTCCGGTTGTTCGAGAGTTTGCCGATGTATTTCAGGATATACCTGGATTACCTCCGAGTAGAGAGATAGATTTTGTGATTGATTTGACGTCGGGCACTCGGCTATTGCCCGCACACCTTACCGTATGGCTCCAACTGAGATGAGAGAGTTACGGGATCAGATTGAGCAGTTGTTGGGTCAGGGGTTTATCCGGAGGAGTACTTCGCCGTGGGGTGCCCCTGTGTTATTTGTAAAGAAGAGGGATGGATCGTTGAGATTGTGTGTGGATTACCGGGAGTTGAATAAGGTCACGATACGGAATAAGTATTCGTTGCCCCGAATCGATGACTTATTCGACCAGTTGAGAGGAGATTATTTCTTCTCAAAGATTGATTTGCGATCGGGATACCATCAGTTGCGTATCAGGGAAGAGGACGTCTCGAAGACTTCTTTCTTAACGAGATATGGTTCCTACGAGTTTCGGGTTATGCCTTTCGGTTTGACCAACGCTCCAGCCGTATTTATGGACTTGATGAATAGGGTGTTCAGAGAGTTCCTGGACCATGTCGTCATTGTCTTCATTGATGACATTCTGGTTTACTCCCAGACAGAGGAGGAGCACGCCGAGCATTTGAGGCAGGTTTTGCAAACGCTACGTCAGAACGAGTTGTATGCAAAGTATGAGAAGTGCGGGTTTTGGCTGAAGGAGGTTCAGTTTTTGGGGCATATTATTTCCGACCGGGGAATATCTGTTGATCCGGGGAAGGTATTCGCGGTGAGGGAGTGGGGACAGCCCACGACACCGACTGATATCCGTAGTTTCTTGGGCTTAGCAGGATACTACAGGAGGTTTATTCGGGGTTTCTCAAAGATAGCGGGTCCTTTGACACATCTGACTCGTAAAGGTGTGCCGTTCATTTGGAGTGATGACTGTCAGTTGGCATTCGATGAGTTGAAGGACAAGTTGACCTCTGCACCTGTGTTAGCATTGCCGAGACCGGGAGTTGAGTATCTAGTTTACACCGATGCGTCCTTACAAGGACTTGGAAGTGTATTACAGCAGGAGAGTCAGGCCATAGCTTATGCTTCCCGTAAGCTTAAGCCTCACGAGAAGAATTACCCCACTCATGATTTGGAGTTAGCGGCAGTCGTATTTGCCCTTCAAATTTGGAGACATTACCTTTTGGGGGAGAAGTTTCGATTGTTCACAGACCACAAGTCCCTACAGTACCTATTCACGCAGAAGGAGTTGAATATGCGGTAACGGAGGTGGCTTGAATTTGTGAAGGACTATCAGTTTGATATCCAATATCGCCCGGGGAAGGCTAACGTGGTAGCAGACGCGTTGAGTCGTAGGCCAGTAGATGAGGTGGTAGGGGTGTGGAAGGCAAAGTGGAAGGAGTTGGGACACCAGGATGCAGTGGCCCGATCATTCATGTCGGTGATGACTGTTACACCGCAGATTGTCACGAGAGTGGTAAAGGCACAAGCAGATGACTCGTTCTGTCAGGAACAGATAGTTCGATTACTAGCAGAGGGAGCCGAGTCCTATACCGTTAGTTCAGACGGG
Organism: Sambucus nigra; assembly: GCA_949130495.1. Classification (NCBI taxonomy): domain Eukaryota; kingdom Viridiplantae; phylum Streptophyta; class Magnoliopsida; order Dipsacales; family Adoxaceae; genus Sambucus; species Sambucus nigra. Next base: position 230,161,879 of record OX422224.1, read on the forward strand.
GGATTACGCTTCAATGGGAGACTGGTAGTTCCGAAAGGGGAGGAATTGCGACACGAGGTGATGGCAGAGTCGCACGGCTCACGGTTCGCGGTACATCCCGGTGGGGACAAAATGTACCAAGATATGAGACGTCAGTATTGGTGGAGCGGGATGAAGATAGATATTACCGTGTTTGTTTCTAAGTGCGCCACTTGTCAGCTGGTAAAAGTGGACCATCAGAGACCGGCAAGACTTCTACAGCCATTAGAGGTCCCGATGTGGATGTGGGAGAGCATCTCCATGGACTTTATCACGGGGTTGCCTACGTCACAGAGAGGTCACGACTCCATTTGGGTAATTGTGGACAGGTTGACCAAAGTCCTCATTTTCTACCCGTAAGGACCGACTACACTACGGGACAGTATACCCAGCTTTTTATTGCAGAAATAGTGAGACTTCACGGTGTGCCCCTATATATCGTGTCTGACCGAGATAAGATATTTGTTTCACGATTTTGGGAGAGTTTTCAGGAGGCCATGGGCACGAAATTGCGGTTGAGTACGTCTTATCATCCGCAGACCGATGGGCAAACCGAGCGTACAAATCAGATGTTGGAAGACATGTTGCGGATGTGCATCATTGACTTCGGGGGTGGATGGGAGCAGTATCTTCCACTGGTGGAGTTTGCTTACAACAACTCCTACCAGTTCACCATTGGTATGGTTCCATTTGAGGCGTTGTACAGTAGACCTTGTCGTTCCCCAGCATGTTGGTTGGAGGTGGGGGACAACAAACTACTTGGGCCGGAAGTGATTCAGGATACTTCGGCAAGGATAGAATTGATACGGAGTCGCATTCGGGTAGCTCAGGATCGGTAGAAGAGCTACGCTGATGCGAAGAGGTTCTTCAGGGAGCTCCAAGTGGGGGACCAGGTTTTACTCAGAGTATCTCCTATGAAGGGGATTATGCGATTTGGGAAGAAGGGGAAGTTGGCACCGAGATATGTGGGACCATTTCCTATCATCGAGAGGATTGGGTCTGTTGCGTATAGACTTGGGTTACCGGAGCATTTACACAGATTCATGATGTGTTTCATATTTCCTCCCTAAGGAAATATCTTAGAGATGATTTGGCTCATTCTCACATTGCTTTGGAGGACATCGACCTCCAGCCCGATAGCTCCTACGAGGAGGGACCGATTGCTATTTTGGACCGAAGTGAGCGGAAACTGCGGTCAAAGATAGTTCCGTTAGTACGTGTTCAGTGGCGGCATCATAATGTCGAGGAGTCCACATGGGAGCGCGAGGATGAGATGCGCGAACGTTATCCAGAGTTATTTTTACCAGGTACTTTCTAGTTCCGAATTTCGGGACGAAATTCTGTTATTAGGGGGGAAGTATGTAATACCCCACATTTTTATCGATATTTATTTATGGGATTAATTAAATTAAATGTGAATTAATTGAGAATTGATCCGGAGAAAAATACTAACAAGATGTGAGTTGGTATTTGATTATAATGTGTATATATGGCAATATATGAATATTGAAAATATTAAAATTATCGCGAGGCTGAAATACGGCAATTTTGGAACGCGCGTGTGAGTCGCGTCGAGAAAGAATTTATGAGATTTAAAAATAAATTATTTTTCTTTTGACCAAATAGTCATTTTGAGTGCGCCAACGTGTCCGGAATGGTCGAGATAGTCAGAAAACACTAGCCGGGGGTTTAGTTTGGGTCCTGGGGCATTTTTAGGCCATACCGGCAACCCAAAAGGGTAGTTTGGTAATTTTGGAATTTTGGGAATTAAAACCCACGAAAATTAGAAGTAAAATCTGAGTTATTCTTTATCCACTAAACCCACTAAGAACACTAAATGACTTAATGGGCTACGGGAGTTATTGCAAGAAATAGAAAAGAAGTTCCTAAGGCAACCTCTAAACCTCCATTGTCATCTTGTGAGAAGAGCTTGTAGAGAGAGAGAGAGAGAGAGAGAGAGAGAGAGGAGAATTATGCAGAGAGAGAGAGGAATTCAACCATCTTCAACCAACAACAAATCTGGAACATAAGGCAAGTGATTTAATTACAATTGATTCAATGTTATGCTTTTCCATGTTTAGGGAAATTATCGAATTTATCTTGGAAGATTGATATAGACCCATGAATTTGAAGCTTAAAACTATGAACTATGTTAGGAATTGTATGTAGACATATTCTGGACGAATTATGAATTCAAAATATGACCCTTGATGATCTAAAAAAAAACGGATTTAAGAAGAGATTTATTAATGTTCTTGAAAGAAATAGAAAACTAAGGTTCTTGATGAAGTTTTGATCCAAACAAAGCCCTTGGTTGATGAATTATATATTTAGAACGTTAACAATGTTGTAGGATGGTTGTATGATGATATTATAACGTTATATTAGAGTTTCATGCTTTATAATGGAGTTTTGGGACGTTTTGACTACTGCAAAACGAAGCAGTCTGTAGCCTACCTGGTGCGATCGATCGATCGACATTCATCAGTCGATCGATCGACCACCATCGATCGATCGAGGTTCAAGGTCGATCGATCGACCTTCCCAGAAAGAGTAAAATTTTCCTAGTTAAATTTTAATGATGTTAACCCTTAGAAATTATTATTGGAGACTTTATGAATATCCTTAGACTTAAGGAAGACCAGTAGGTATGGTTATAAAATTTGGACCTTAATTAGAATTCAAATTGAGGAATTATTCTAAAATCTAATGAAATCCGATGAGTGGGATAATGTTAGAGTTAAAAGAGTAAATTTGAATAATTTTGGTGAAATGAGGTTTGGGGCAGAAGTAAGAACCCTAAGAATAATGATGTTATATGTGGGAATAATAGGAGACTTAGTAATCCCTTTGAGATGGGTTTTAAGTACAAGAAGCGATGACGTGAGATGTGTCGACAGTCTACCTTATATATTATCAGAAGACTTAAAAATGCATAAAATTGGAATAATGGTATAGGGATGTAGAATATACCTTTATTAATAGTAAGATATCTAAGACGTGTGAATGCTTAGTATATTACTTATGTGTATGACATACCTACCATACTTGCTATCACGGGAGGTTTACGTTCGCTTAGGGCCATCTAATCTTTGTGTGCCCGGATTTAGATTGGTACCTTAAGAACATAATGCTAGAATGACTTATTTGTGAGTTAATAAGTCAGCTGACTATGGAGCGTAGGTATGTACGTGACCCATGGATATGTTGAATTATGTTCGCCTCCATTTTTGTGTGTTGTGCTTATTCTATCAATTCCTGAGAGATTCGGAATTTGTAATCCTTATGTACGTGATGTACCGGGATGGATAGAAGAGTATGTGTGCACCGCAGCTTAGCCTCGGGGTGCTTATATTGTATATTTATGATGTGAATAATATACGGTTAAATGAAAAGGAATTGTTATGTTTATTTATGAGAATCATTTATAATAACTCCTTGAGAAGATAAATAAGGGGATAACCTCCAGTAAACGGTAATGCTAATAATTGAGAATCCGAGTTCAAGTAAAGCCATCTATTTAAGTGTTAACATTGGGAATTCATATTGTGAATCGAGTAGTTGGGTTAGAACTTATGATGGTTTAGTTAGATATAAATAACACATGAATGGGTACAGGAACGTTAGGAGTGCACAGTTAGACGAGAGGTGAGTATTTCATGTGAGAGCACGTCCTAACATGTATCTTGCATTCATTATTTTAAATGTTATTAAAGCACTTGTTGTTTTTAAAATACTCTCCACTTTCGGGCTCTGACCCGTTTGCTTTCAAATCTTTTTTTTTTGTAAAAACCTTTTAGGTGCCCAGCCACAAGGACACCATGCATAGTATTTCCATTCAGGTGACGAGCTGTAGCTGTTGTGGAAGTTACAGGGCTTTGACAGTAGACGCCTCTTTTCTAGTCTTGACTCCATATTCAGTTTTATCATTGTAGGGCATGTCGCCCATTTCTTTAGAGACATTTTATATTTCAGTTATTCAGACTTTGGTTTGTAATTAATTCAGGATGCAAACTTATTTTATTTATTTCCATATTGGGATTGTTGTGAGGAGTATTTCCTCTAGACTCTTTATTACTTGTTGATTACACTATTGGGACTTTATTGTGAATGGTTATGTTATTCTTTCATAATTCTTTTATTGCATGTTAATCAGATTTAATTTAAAATTTGACAACTTACTTTTTAAATACTAGGTGGTTAGAAATCATTAAAATGTTTTCGACAGTGATGCTATTAACTGAACTAACTTGGCATTTTGTATTAATTTAATAAAGGAGTTGCTACCCGGTATTTAATTAGTCGGGGTGTCACAGATATTACATCAAAATTGTTTGAAAAATCTTTCGAATACTGAGACATTGGATTTAAGAAATATCATACGGCATGCAAGTGTTGGTGGAAATGTCTCTCCTATGATTCATCAATCACTTGCTGATATTTTTTCTAGTCTGGATTGCTAGTTTTTCTTTTCCAAATCCTTCATAAATGACTGAGAGTGTAGGATTTTTATCTTTACACATGATCTCCGAAAGCAAAACTAGGGGCTCCATAATCTTGGCTACTTCAGCAACTTGCTGCCAGAATCGATCTTCCAGAATTAAACTCGACAATTTTATGGTTGTACTCCTTCGGGTCCTATCACGATTGAATTCACACCATTCATTTGTGGGGCGCATCCGCTTCAACTCAAACTGATGGAGAATAAGACTCCCAAGGGCAAGAAACTATGTGGTGAATCTTGTAATGCCTGGTCTTAACAACTCCCTATCTCTCGTATACTCTGTCATTAAATTCACAAATTTGTAATCATTGTATATGAATGAGGTAATTGATTTCTCATCATTCAATATTGGCTTTATTGACTTCATCTTCACAATATCCTCAAGCATTAAGACAAGATAGTGTTCTGCACAAGGTGACCAATATAAGTGTCTCCTCATCTCCATCAATAACACCTGAGCTACCTTAAACTTAGGCTCATTATCAGTGACAATATGTACAATGCGCGCCTCACTAACTTCCACCATTAATTTATCCATAAGGGAACAAATATATTCCTCCGACTTGTTTTTGTTAGTTGTATCAATAAAATAGTGAAATATCATGTTGCTATCTCTCGAGGTACATGACGACATGGTTCTACATTTCCTTTTACACTTGCCAAGTGTTCTTTAGGAGCCATTCTATAATAATTGCGAGCAACCTTTCTCTTATCTCCACCAATGGCAGTTCCGTGCTCACATTCAATATCTAGTTTATGAGTCATTCTACAAAATAACAAATATTATTAGTAAGAATGTTTTTCTGTAAACAAGCATTCTTACAGTACATTTTCGTAAACAAGCATTCTAAATAATTTAAAGAATTTTAAACAATTCTACAAAATAACAATCATTAATTTTAGGAATTTTGAGAAAATACAAATATTTTTTTTAATGCTAAACAAAAAAATATATACAAAACAATTCTAATTTACTAATATTTTTAAAATAAAAATTCTTCAGAATAACTAGAACGACTAATATAGTAGTATTATTTGTACAAATGTACTAATATTATTTTTATTAATTTGCTGGTATTCTTTTTTTAAAATAATACCAGGAATTAGTAAAAACAAGTGTACAAAACAATACTTAAAAATTAGAATTACTAAACAGTTGACCTTTATAAAATATTATTTGTACAAATAATTTTTTTACAACTTTATTTATTTGTTTTAGGAATTACAAACATTTGTTTAGAATTCCTAAAAGAAAAAAAGAACATTGTAAAAAATTGTTTGTACAAATGATGTTGGCTAAACTAGTAACAAATTATTTGTACAATGTTATAAAAAAATTATTTGTACAAAGTTGTAAAAAAAGCTTTTTTCGGTTATTCTCTAAAAAATAAATGAAAAGAAAAACTTACCAGCAAAACTAGTTACACTAAAAGCGGGCTAAACATAAGGCTTAAAACACACGAGAACCCTTAAAACATATAAAGGCTTCTCCATTTAAAAAAAAAACTCACTGACTGAAAGATCTGAGGACCAAAGGATGACTGCTTCTACGCGAAGAGAGATAGAAGGGGATTTCGCCTAAACTAAACGGGAATCTAGATGATTTTAGGGGGGATTCTAACTAAACTATGCACATAGAGAGAGAGGGAGAGAGAGGGTGTGGAAAGAAAGTTTATTTAAACCAGTTATATACCTGAAATCATGGCTTAAAACACACCCTTTTTATACCTGAAATCATGGCTTAAAACACATCCTTGACAAAAGTTGAAATCAACAGGTAAGATTCTTTCAATTATTTCATCTTTCTGCAATTATTTATGCAACCCTTCAATTATTTCTGCCTCCTCACTTTTTTGGGGCAAAATATCATCATCTCGGGGAGATATCATTAAACCCAAACCTAGATCCACAACTTTGCCTCCTAAAATTCTAATAAACCCAACACTCTCCTTAACAAAACATACTGGAAAAAATCCTTAAATAAGAAAACTCTAACAAACATCTATCCCAATAACTCAGTCAATCTAGGAAACCAACTTTAATCAAATGATACTAACCAAGGATTCTTAGAACAACCAACTTTAATCAAATGGTGTCATACCAAAATATTTTTAGCCAAACACAAGAATAGTTCTACTTGAAAATATAAAGATAAAATTTATCATGCCAATAGCAAATGTAATACAATTTTTTTTTTGTCATAGTAACTAGTGATTCTGGATAGCAATTTCAATATTATAATTTAGGTATGGGAATTCAATAAGTCATTTTTTTTGTATATCCAACCAAAACTAACCCCAAAATCAATTAAGTAATATTAATTTTCCTTACCTACGAAATGCCCTTGTTGTTCACTATTTCCTGACAATAGAGGGCTAAATGGTGTAGTAGTAGCATTAGTAGGTGGCCAATCGAGGGAGTTGAGTCTTGGCAAATGGTCTTCGACCTATGTGCTCTTACGGCTCACTAAGGAATGGCATTGCTCATCTAACGTGTTGGGTTTGAAATCTACTTGTTGTCATCGTACTATACAAAATAAAATAAAACAAAATCTTAATGTTAGTTGTAATACATAAGAATATACCTAATAGAAAAAAAGTAGCAAAATAAGTGAAGTACTTTCATAAGATAAATAGATATAATGAACATTTATAACATAAAATTTATAATCACTACCTATTATACAAATTTACAAGAGATCTGGAAATAATATTTATCCCTTCCTTAGAATCAGCTCCAAAATACTGACATTGGGAATAAAAAATTGAGCTAATTTTTGTTTAATAACAACTAGAAGATGGTGCACATGCGATGCGTGTGCGATGTGTATCTTAATCCAAAAAATAAGAACTTTAATTTCTTCCTCATTCACCACTGTCTTCTTATAAAATTAGCTTCAAACAGAAAAAAGAAAGATAGGTCATGGTTCTACATATACTTGTTTAGTTTAATGAACTATTCTACTCTATTTAACATTGTTCGTTATTCTGTTCATGTGTAGCTGAAGATATACTAGGTCACAAACTTTATATATTAGTGGCTTTGGAAAAACAACAATCTAATTCAGAAAGATTAAAGAAGGTTATCAGTTAGATGCTTGTTCTTTTTCCTTAAATCAATTTTAATAGTATCCTGACATTACAATATCTATATTTCCTCCTTTTGGAAAATAGGGGATTATTCAAGCCCTCTCTATCATTGATGGTCAGCATCAACCATGGTCGAATGGTATGGAGTTGTTATAAGATTCTCAATAGAATAAACACATTTTATCTCTTGGATATGAAAGGTGATTGAGCGCAAAAGATTATTTAATATTTTCTTTAGATATTCTATCAAATTGACATTGTTACGATCACTAAATAGAAAATTATTATCTGAGGACTAGTATCAATGTATTTTTTCAAGGTGGATTATACGAGGGACATTTAATAAAACTAATTGGGCCAACATCATCTGGTAAATCATAAGTAAGAATCTATTATATGTAATGAAAGTTATGAAGATATATTAAGTTACATACCGTTCTTAATATGTACGTGGTAAGAGAATACTTCTAAAAAATCATTAAAATGACCAAAAAGCAACTGAGACACTATGTGTAGTTATTTTGCTCCAATATATGACATACATGTGTAATGGTATCATAATGCAAAATGTCAAGCAGAATATCAAGCGGTAATGCAGGTATAATGGTATATCATCATTATTTTTATTCAATTTTTATTTTCCATTATAAACAAAGGTTATGTGCACTTATTATGTACCGAATATGTGTTGTATCATTTATTCACTTGTAATATAGACTTGAGACACATTAGATGTACAAAACACTAACAACACACAAATACCTCCATTTGGTTTAGTATTTTAATATATGGTTAGTGGGAAAGAAAAAGGACAAACAGTAAGAGTATACCATTTTAACAAACCAATAAATATTAAGGTCAGAGGATACTTAAAGAGATGAAGATGTTGTGAAGTACATATTGACAGGAAAATAGTACATACAGGGATGGTGGTTGTAGTCACCCCATTTTTACACCCTTTAACCTCTCCAGAGGTTCCCTAGCACCTCCCATCATCGCTACAAACCTAAGTCATACCCCAGGTACTGCTCAAGAGGTCACCGAATGCTCCCAAGCTCCGTTTGACCAAAAGTCAAACTCTTCAGCTCAATCGAGACTGAATGAATCTTCGAAGGGCACTGAAACCTCTTTCTAACGGTCTGCCCCATGCACGATTCTGACTTACGGTGCAGACGAACGGACCATTTTCCACTAAAGCTTGATCAAGAGGTCACCTGACGCTCTTAGGCTCCGTTTGGCCAAAGTCAACTCTTCAAATTGACCGAGACTGAGTGAATCTTCGAAGGGTTTGCTCATAAATTCCAAACGGGAATTCTCACACTTTTCTCACATTTTTCTCACAATTAAAAACACTTTTTTTTACACACACACACATAAGAGAAGTCTCTGGTTGGATTTATGGGATAAACCCCACCCCTCATTTTGCATACGAACTATGTGGACTTTGATGCCTCTATAGACTACGTAGGTGCCCCGGGGTAAAACCCGAGACTCTAGTCCTTTTCCTACTTTTTCCTATTTTTCTATATTCTTCAAACTTAACTCTCTTAGATTCTATATATTTATATATATGTATATTTGTGCTTAGTGGCGTATTATTCCAGGTGTGTTAACGTTCCGTTATAACGATTAGCGCTAGGATAATCGCGTAAATCCTATTTTCTAATATTACTTTTAAGAACATTCCTACGGATGACTCGATTTATCTCTTCCATGATACAAGTCGATGATTCCTATCTCCACTACATATACACATGCACACATATCACGGGGAAATAAAAGAAAATAGCAATAACCCATGAGAGACCGTAAGGGCGGAATGGGTGCCTAACACCTTCCCATTTCGTAACTTAGCCTCCGGACCCTTTTCGAATCATTTTTTGGTTTCGTATGTATCAGTATGTCTTTGGATGCTGTCTTTCGAGATGACTGCCTCTTCTTTTGTCTTTTTTGAGTAAAATAGACTAGCGACTCCATCTCTATACATTTTTCACCTCATCACCGATGCTCGCTCTTCTCCGTCCCACCCATCATGAGGATCGGGGGAGGGCCACAGTGGTAAGGTTTACATTCATTGGAGTTGTATGGGTAGAAGAGTAAATTGCATTACCCAGCCTATTTTTATGCTTTTAAAGTAGTAGTGATAAGATGAAAAGACCATATTCGTAATCACAACAAAATAAAGAACAAATTCTTGTCTCAAGTAAATTGGGTTGACCACCAAAAATCACACTTCATCATTCTAAATTGTGCAAGTAGAGAACATATAAATTGTAAAAGGGTAGTGATACTAAGGTCTATAAATATACTAAAAGGGTGAGGTGTGACCCACTCTAATGGAAATTATCTTTTAGATAACAACATTTCAAAAATGGAGAAAAGACTAAAACAAACTTTCGAATATAATAAAGAGCTTTTTGATTACAGTAAAGAGAAGATAATGATGTAATACAACTTTCCAATAACAACAAAAGGAATGAACCACTTGATAATAATGATTCTTTGAGAGTGGAGAGATAAGAACTTCAAATACCTAGGAGAGAGCGGTGAGATAATACTCATGGGAATTTATGTAGAGTAATAGTTCCCAAATGAAGATCCTAATGATTGTGCCCCAAGTGCTCTATATATAGCAAAACATTAGGGATGACGTGGTGTGTGTGTGCCAAAGGGACATTCCCTTGCGATAAATATCCTAATAGTACTTTTTGTCCTTTTACTATTTGTCATTGTCTACCACAATCTGCCTGTTTGGTGGCGACACCTATTGTCACCAAAGTTGAAAATTAATGTTGTCGGCCATAATTATAAAAAGTACTGTTTTGTTTATTTTCAAATGGTTACTTGGTGAAGAATTTTGAAAACATGCGAGAGGCCTTGAGGGCCACTCACCATTGACACAAAAAATATCTCGCGATCAAGTCAGTGGCTGCTCGGTCATTTATTAATTATGGACTGTGTAAGTGTGAGTGGGTGTGACTGACCTCTTAGGTCCCTCACTTCAGTATTATCTCTTTCCTAGGGTATTGAAGTGGATGAGTCTTAGCTTGATCCACAAAAATTTCCTCTCAGCCTCCAAACCAAAACTCTCAAGAGGTCTCAACTGGCCATCTGCTCGAGCCCTCCTTGCTTGGCCAAGGCTTTTTGTTGCTTATACTTGTGTTCAACTAATAAAACCAAGTGTTAATTTTATCAAATGCATCACTTTGTGTGGCTTGAGAAACCACTCGAAAATTTCTTTTTCTAGGTAGTCATTGCTCGCTACTTGCTCTTCCTTAAGAATGCAAGTTTAGGGGTTGCTAGAAGAGTCCATTTACTTATTACATAAATGTGGACAGTTTGCAGTTACTCGTGTAGCTTTCGCTCGTTGGTTACAATTGTTGGTTATTAATAACCAGGACTTTCTCGTTCAGTGAGCTTGTTAATCAATAATCATGTGGCTTTCAAATGATTTGTACTTGCTCATCCAACACGTCTTGTTAGTTACTGTTCAAGTGGCTTTCAAATGGTTTATGGATTGCTCATCCAACGTGTCTTGTTTGTGAGTACTGGAGTGACTTTCCCCTATGAAAATGCGAGCGGAAGGATAGAAAAGGCAAGAAAATAAAATCATTGATCCTTTGGATGTGGTAGATCATAGATATGACGTAGACACTTGTGGCATTGATGAGACTTCCCAGATCCTACATGAGTAAGGATTGAAGGTTTCCTCATCCGTCTGCCTCACTTCCCCCTCAATCGATTGAAGGTACTTTAGTTATTCCTCTCTTATTTAGTAAAAATAAAAGAAATGGAACTACGAGTGCTCACTTTACATTCTTCTCTTCTAAAGAGGAAATTTTTTATTATGGAATTACTCCTTATGATTACCAAAGTTCTTTTTCAAATGATATTGAGTCAATTGCATCAATAAAGTTCACTCGTATGACACTTCAACTTTTTTATAAGACACGCGGGGCATCATTTTGGACTTAGAACAGCTGACTGGTGATCACGATGAGATCATGATCTACGATTATCTGAGGAGCCTATAAGTAGTTATTATAGTTATTTTTCATTCGTTCGTTATATGTATATAGGGATTTCAACTTATCTTGCTACTACCCCCCCACTCCCACTTTTTCGAGTAGGTTTCCTTCGTGAGCACAAGTGGCTTGTCTAGGGTGGGCACAACTCCTTTACCTTCTTTTTCTTCAGTTCACCCTCCTCGTGATCCATTTCCATGTGCGAGGAATTCCATGCTAGTGTACTCATTGAGTTTAACATGAGAGGTTTGTACACATGTTTGAAATATACATCCCCCTACTTTTTTGCATCTTGAGTTGTGAGTTCTCAAACATAAGTGCTCGTGAATCATATTTCTTTTACTTCCAACTCTCCAACGTGTTTCATATAACTACTGGGAGCTCTTCTATTGCCACAAGCTTTATTAAGGTATTCCTTAGTTCATAAAACCATTTTCCAAGTTCTTGTAACTAACTTGCACTCTTGTTAATAGGTATCTCTTGCCATTTTTATGTCTTCTCTTAGTCTACTTACATCTTCTATGGCGAGAAGCTCATCTGAACAGCCCCCAGCTAGAGTTGTAACTAGCTCAAAAGGGGTATTTTTCAAGCACGTCTCTCTTTTTTTCTTTAGGAATTTATTTTTCCAGTCTAGATAATATTATCTTTTATCTTTGCAGAATTTTATTATGAGTGCCCCTCTATACTTTTGCCTACGAGGGTTGTTATCCCGAGGTTTCCTCCCTATGAAAGTCCTAGGGTATATTTTCCCCTAGATAATAAACCCAGGTCATGGCCCTCTCCACTCAGCCAATTTTCAGTGTTGATTCGAGTGGGCCTTCTACTCATGACAGTCATTAGGAAAAGGTAACTAGTTATAATTATATCATGATTGATAACTTTTATTGACACTTACTTTATTGGTATGTTAGTATAAGTGACCTTTCACCACCCATCATTCAATCTACTGAGTTTCAAACAAGTGTTATTATAGCTCTGAGTGTTTCTCCCTCATCTAGGTTCGGGTACTTAAGCTGGTGCACCTTTGTACTTACTTATTTTTCTTTCATTTTATTTTGCGTGTGTTCAAGTAATCACTTGCTTTATTTATTTGTTCTCCTGTGAGTGTTGATAGTGCTCCCCTATTTTCTTAGCCTCAGGTGAGCATTGCGAGCACTCCACTACCAGTGGCCCCTCAGGTATTAATCTGACATATCTGGATTTTACTTGCTTTTACTGTGCAAGTGTTCATTAATTACTTCATGCTTCTTTGATTTTAGGTGAGTGTTATGAGCGCTCCTCTAGCTGTGGAACTTGGGGTATTAATTTGACATACTTCCATTTTACTTGCTTTTTATCATGCAAGTGATCAAGTGAACACTTACTGTTTCTTTGGTTTTTAGGTGAGTGTCACGAGTGATCCTCTTGTTGTGGAACCTCAAGTATTAATTTAGCATACCTTAATTTCACTTGCTTTTAACTATGAAAGTTCTCAAGTAATCACTTCATATTTCTTTGTTTTGTAGGTGAGTGTGACGAGCTCTCCTCTAGTTGTGGAGCTTAAGGTATTAATTTATCATACCTTAGTTTTACTTGCTTTTACTGTGAAAATTCTCAGGTAATCACTTCTTATTTATTTTTTTTCAGGTTAGCATTACGAGCACTCCTCTTCTTGTGGAGCCTCATGCATTAATCTGGCATACCTTAATTCTTTACATGCTCTTACTATACAAGTGCTCAAATAATCACTTCATGTTTATTAGTTTTCAGGTTAGCGTTAAGAGTATTCCTTTACCTTTGGAGCCTTAGGTCGAGTAGAGGGATCAGCATAGGCTCTCCAGTAGCATGTTGACTCCTATTGTCACACCCCAAACCCAAATCCATTTTAATCATTTATTTTTAAAATAATTAAATCATAATCTTCGGTCCATTTGAAATATAATTCATTTATTAATATTTTCATGTGTAATGTACACGATGAACATAATTCTATTCTTTGTGCCATAACATAATCAAAATCAGAGTCATAATTAAACGAACGTACAATACAATGATTAAATATTTCAACTATCAAGCTAAACCATTCTACCTCAATGTATACAACGTGCGAGTGTAGTAAAATCCTCAATGTGACAATGACAAAAATCCCCATATCTAAACCCCAGCTCTTTCTAACAATGAAACTCTCAAAATCACCGATCATATAGTATCTTAGATGGCAACATGCAAACCTGAAAATATTAAAATATAAACCGTAAGCATTAAGCTTAGTGAGGTACTTATTCCCTGCAATGAAATGGCAGTTCTATATCAAATTTGTGGATAAAAAAATCCAAACAATCCTGCCCGTTGGCAATAACAAATCCTGCAACAGAAGTTCCAACAAATCCTGGATCATAAGACCCAAACAAATCTTGGATCATAAGATCCAAACAAATTCTGGATATTTGAATATCCAAACAAATCCTGAATACCGAAGTATTCAAACCAATCCTCTCTTGGAGCTATATATATATATATATATGTGTGTGTGTGTGTGTGTGTGTGTGTGTGTGTGTGTGTGTGTGTGAAACAATCATAAGTACACTCACCTTGGCAACTTATCAGGCTTTCTCTTTTCTTTTATCCGGCACTTGTTTAATCGGTTCTTCTTCTCTTCCTATCATTCTTACAATATTAGTTTCATCATAAGAATATTAACAATATAAATAATAACTTGAACATAACTCAATTCATAAGCATCATATGATTCCATTCAAATCATTTATCATAGATGAAATTCCAACTAAACTTATGTTAAGATGTTTAACCAATATAAATCATCGCCCAAACATTCTTTAGTTTCTTATTGGTAATCCAATCCTTAACATATTAGGTTTCATATACAAAAGACGACTCATTATTTCAAGTTTCCTAGATCAAGATATGCCCATTTCTTTACTACATAGCAAATCCTCCTTATAAGCTTCTCTATCATTCAATCAACTTCTTATTATCTTTCTATCATTCTTACAATATTAGTTTCATCATAAGAATATTAATAATATAAATAATAACTTGAACATAACTCAATTCATAAGAATCATATGATTCCATTCAAATCATTTATCATAAATGAAATTCCAACTAAACTTATGTTAAGATGTTTAACCAATATAAATCATCGCCCAACCATTATTTAGTTTCTTATTGGTAATCCAATCCTTAACATATTAGATTTCATATACAAAAGACGACTCATCATTTCAAGTTTCCTAGAGCAAGATATGCCCATTTCTTTACTACATAGCAAATCCTCCTTATAGGCTTCTCTATCATTCAATCAACTTCCAGGAGTTTTCATAATTTTTCTAAATCATAACTTCCAATGATATTCCATACAATATCAATAAACATGTTTAATTAAACTTTCATAATTTTTAAGGTTCATTTGCTATATCAAGCAAAACATCGAACACATGGTGTGCATACTTAAACTTTTGGGGAAGATTTTATAACTGAACTTCAAACTATCACTGAGGATTCATTTCTAAGTATTTTTACATAATTTTTGGATATGATATACATATGTGAGTATATGTTAATTCCAACTAGAATTGATCAATTTCATTAAGTATACAAAAAGATATAGAATTTTGAATACACAAGGTTTCTAAACGAAGCAATTTCAAGGGTTTACACGTTCAACTTTGCTTAAACTTGCATCCATCAATACGTACACATCAAGACATGGAAGTTTAGTAAAAAAATTATTATTTATATAATTTTAATCATAAATACAAAAAAATATAATAAGATTTATGGGTAAAATTACCTTGGGGACTTTTACGTAATTTCTTATGAATTTTTCTCCAACTTCTCCTCGCCTTTTCCTCCTAAACTTCCCGATTCTCTCTCCTTAGCTAAAACTCTTCCATGGATGAAATATGCTGAAGGGGGATCTTATTTAAAGGGTTCTATCAGCATAAGGGCACCCCCTTGGTCCAATCAAAATATAACATGTGGTGCCATATAAGATAAAATATCATTTAAGGCTAAATGACTACTTTACCCCATGTTCATAAAAAATGATATCTTCTCACTCGGATGTCCATTTGATGCATCGTTTATTGTGTTACAAAATTAATTCATATATCTACAACTATCTAATTTATACCTCAAGTCAGTTGTTATATTATAATGGTCTAAACTAGTCTTTAACATGAAAATTCCTACTGAAAACTTAAAAATCTTGTGTTTGTAACTAATTCAATATTTCCTGATTTATGAATGTAGGATTAGACTAAACATAATAACTTAATATAATATGTATTAATAACACATTCCAATATCGCATAATCTAAACATGATTCAAACATAATTAATCATAATTATATTTGGATTGTCATAATTCTCCCCCCGTTCGTAAATTTCTTCCCCGAAATTAACATACCTTGGTGATTCGAATCAAACAAATATGGATAACACATTTTCATGCTATCATCGCTCTCCCGTGTAGCTTATTCCATGGAATTCCTTCTCCACACAACTTTCACAAGTGGGATCAATTTGGATCTCACTTTTTGTTCCTTCTCATCCACGATAACAAGTAGTTCTTCCACATAGCATACTATAAACTATCCCAAAATCTGGATGTAAAAGTAGGGGCCCTATATGAAATAGTAGATATAGGTGATCCATGCGATCGAATTGTCTCATTAACATATAATCTAGCATACCTATCAAATGTATACGCAGTCTTGACTGCTAGAAAATGATCTGGCTTGGTCAATATGTCCACCACTACCCAAATTGAATCTGACCCTTCTGGGATCGAGGAAGCCCAACCACAAAATCCATCATTGAATGATCCCATTTCCATTCCGATATTGGCAATGGCTGAAGCAAACCAACGGGTTTTTAATGCTCCACTTTCACTTGCTGACATATAAGGCATCTAGCATTAAAATCAGCTATTTCTTTCTTCATATTATTCCACCAATAATGATCCTTTAAATCCCTATACATTTTAGTACTACCAGGAACATAGTATAAATGGAATTATGAGCCTCATATAAAATCTCCATTTTCAATCCACCCACATTAGGCATGCATAACCATTGTTTGTAGAATACAGTGCCATCATGAACAATACAAAACTCTTCAGACTTACCATCTCGGACATCTTTCTATTTCTTCTCAAGAAAAGGATCTCGACTTTTTAAATCACAAATACGGGTAGCTAACAAAGGTCTCACGCTTACATGAGCAAAGAATCTATCACCATCGATTAGCTGCAATTCCACTCCCATAAATCTCGACTCCATAACGTGGGCAACTCTAGCACACTGAATATAAGATAATGTGCCCGAATCCTTTCTACTCAGAGCATTTGCAACTACATTTGCTTTCTTTGGATGGTAGTGAATGGTAAAATCATAATCTATAATTAATTCAATCCACCGCATCTGCCTCAAATTCAATTCCTTATGAGTAAATAAATACTTAAGGCTTTGATGGTCAGTAAAAATTTCACATACCTCACCATATAAATAATGATGCCACAGTTTCAAAGCAAACACAATAGCAGCAAGTTCTAAATCATGTATAGGATAATCACGTTCATGTGTACGCAACTTCCTATAAGCATAAGAAATAACCTTACCATGTTGCATAAAAACACAACCCAACCCTTGATGTGAAGCATCGGTATAAATAACAAAACCATCTCCACCATGTGGAATAAGAAGAACAGGTACAGTTACCAACCTCTTTTTCAATTCTTCAAAACTATTTTAACAGTCAGAATTCCATTCAAACTTAACATCTTTACGGGTTAATTTAGTCATCGGCAAGGCAATCGAAGATATTCCCTTAATAATCCTCTTATAATATCCATCCAAACCCAGAAAACTCCTCACCCCAGTCACATTATTGGGTCTCTCCCATTTTACAATGGCTTATACTTTCTTGGTATCAACACATATACTATCTCCAAAAACAACAAGGCCTAAAAATGCAACTTATGATAGCCAAAATTCACATTTGCTAAACCTAGCATACAACTGATTATCTTTCAACACATTCAAAACAGTTCTGAGATGATTTTCATGTTCAACCATATCACATGAGTAAATCAGAATATCATAAATTAAAACTATCACAAATGAATCGATAAAAGGATGTAGTACTCGGTTCATAAGATCCATAAATACAGCTGGAGCATTAGTCACTCCAAAAGGCATCACCAGAAATTCAAAGTGGCCATACCGAGTACGAAAAGCAGTTTTACAAATATCACTTTCCTTCACTCTCAACTGGGGATAACCTGGTCATAAGTCTATCTTTGAAAACACTTTAGCACCCAGTAACTGATCAAACAAATCATCTATACGAGGTAAAGAATATTTGTTCTTAACTGTATCTTTATTCAGTTGCCTTAATCAATACACAAACGCATAGTACCATCTTTATTTTTCACAAATAAAACAGGTGCAGACATGGAGACACACTAGGTTACATGAACCCCCTATCAAGTAAATCCTGCAACTAAATCTTGAGGTCTTTCAATTCAACAAGTTCCATTCTATATGGTGCCATAGAAATAGGGGTTGTCCCCGGTGCTAATTCAATACTAAATTTAATTTCTCTCTCTGGAGGTAACCCAAGCAACTCACTAGGAAACACTTTTGGAAAATCTCATACAATAGGAACATCAACTAATTATAAATCCCCCTCCTAATGTCAAGAACATATGCAATGAAACCTTCACAACCCTTACTCAATAATTTCCTCGTTTAAATAGCAGAAATGATGCAACTGGGAACAATTTTCCTTTCCCCCACAAATTTAAATTCAAACTCACTAGGCATATTAAAAATAACTTCCTTATGAAAACAATCCATAGATGCATGATATTTAGATAACCAATCCATTCCCAAAATTAGGTCAAAATCAGATATATCCAATGGAAGTAGGTCTATAATTGTATCTCTAACCCCCACGGTCAAAACAAAATCATGAAAAACGTATTCAGCTACAACCATATCCCCCATAGGAATATAAATACCCCCACCCCCCATCTAAACGAGTACATGGTCTATTCAAATATATAGCAAAATCATAGGACACAAAAGAATGTGTGGAACTAGGATCAATCAAAACATAAGCACTTCTACTAGTAACAGAAAGTGTACATGTCACCACATCCGAAATAACCAAAGCCTCTTTCATTGTAAAGACTCACCCACCTGGCCTAGAACCACTAGCTTTTCCTTTACCCACACTCCTCGCTCCACTTCCTGGAGGTAACATTTTGCTTGCTACTTCACTAGGTACTGTTGGAGTCTCTGACAACTGCGAACAATTCTTCTTAATATTCCCCACTTAATGGAAATGGTAGCATTCCAGTCCCTTAAGCTTAGAACACTTAGATTTATAATTCCCTTCCTTTTTACAAAAGAAACATGTAACAACCCTCATTGGGGCCTCACCCCTTTCTGTCTTTCTAACTGAACTCGAAGATCCTCCACCCCTAGTTTCTCTACCAAATCTCCCTTGGCCTCTACCACTATCTCCACCACCTCTCTGAAATTTATGAGGTTCCATCTTAACACCTCCACCCTCACCTCCTCTAGATTGAGATGCGTCAAATCTTCTTTCTTAAAACTCTCTCTACTCACCACTCCTTGGTTCATTTTCCTTTCTGCTATCGTGGCTTTGTTCACCAGATAAGCATAATCATCTAACTCATACGTGGTCACTCTATTTTGAATGGGCCAAATCAGTCCATCTTGGAACCTACTACATTTCTCTCCTTCATCCTCCACGTATTTAGTAGCAAATTTAGATAAAGCTATAAATTTAGCATCATAATCCCCCACAGACATTTTTCCTTGGGT
The DNA here is from genome assembly GCA_949130495.1 of Sambucus nigra. Taxonomy (NCBI): domain Eukaryota; kingdom Viridiplantae; phylum Streptophyta; class Magnoliopsida; order Dipsacales; family Adoxaceae; genus Sambucus; species Sambucus nigra. The sequence goes on from OX422224.1 coordinate 230,181,374, forward strand.
CAAATTTATAAATTCCCTAATTTTCTCCCTCCTATAAACTTTACGAAAATAGTTAACGTATAAAGCTTTAATAAATTCAACCCAAGTAATAACATCAGTACCTTCCATCCAGGGCACCAAATGGTTCCTGGCTTTCCACCAATATTTGGCCTCTCCTTTCAGCTTAAACACAACCAAATTTACCTTCTGATTATCTGGGAGTTTCATCACTGCAAAGATAGTCTCCAGATCTCTAACCTATATCTCAACTTCTGTAGGTTCAATTGACCCTGAATATTCTGGAGGATTAAACTTCAGGAACTTTTCATACATAGTGTCTTTAATTTCTTTCCTTACCTCTTCCTCAATTTTGGATGTAGTCTTTGATTCTAAATATTTAGTCTGTTGTTCTGCCATTAATGCCATATTTCTTTCCTATTATTCTGCTATCCTCAGCATCACTTGTGCTATTATTTTCATCTCCATAGGCTGCTCATGCTCTTTAGCCCTTTCTGCAACACTCTGTTCAATTTCGGTATCCTCGTGTGTACGAGAAGATACTCCTTCTTCTCTGCGTTGTTCATTCCCAAGTTCCATCTGTAATTATTTGTAATACAACAAAATTCTAACAACCAATATAAACAATTTACAATATTAAACTATTGGTTAGTACATAAACAATTCATAAATATCAAATCAACTCAATAACAGCCATTTAACCGCCACACACGGCCAAAATTAATAACTTAGACGCTCTGATCCCACTAATTGTCACACCCCAAATCCAAATCCATTTTAATCATTTATTTTTAAAATAATTAAATCATAAGCTTCGGTCCATTTGAAATATAATTCATTTATTAATATTTTCATGTGTAATGTACATGATGAACATAATACTATTCTTTGTGCCATAACATAATCAAAATTAGAGTCATAATTAAACGAACGTACAATACAATGATTAAACATTTCAATTATCAAGCTAAATCATTCTACTTCAAAGTATACAACGTGCGAGTGTAGTAAAATCCTCGGTGTGACAATGACAAAAATCCCCATATCTAAACCACAACTCTTTTTAACGGTGCAGCTCTCAAAATCACCGATCATATAGTATCCTAGGTGACAGCATACAAACCTGAAAATGTTAAAATATAAACCATAAGAATTAAGCTTAATGAGGTACTTGTTCCTTGCAATGAAATGACAGTTCTATATTAAATCTATGGATGTAAAATCCAAACAATCATGCCCGTTGGCAATAACAAATCCTGCAACAGAAGTTCCAAAAAATCCTGGATCATAAGACCCAAACAAATCCTGGATAATAAGATCCAAACAAATCCTGGATATTTGAATATCCAAACAAATCCTGAATATCGAAGTATTCAAACCAATCCTCTCATAGAACTATATTAAGATTTATATATGAAACAATCGTAAAGTACACTCACCTTGTCAACTTATCAGGCTTTCTCTTTTCTTTTGTCCGGCACTTGTCTAATCGGCTCTTATTCACTTCCTATCATTCTTACAATATTAGCTTCATCATAAGAATATTAACAATCAAAATAATAACTTAAACATAACTCAATTCATAAGCATCATATGATTCCATTCAAATCATTTATCATAAATGAAATTCCATCTAAACTTATGTTAAGATGTTTAACATATATAAATCGTAGCCCAACCATTAGTTTCTTCTGGGTAATCCAATACTTAACATATTAGGTTTCCAATACAAAAGACGGCACATCATTTCAGGTTTCCTAGAGCAAGATATGCCCATTTCTTTACTACATAACAAATCTGCCTTATAGGCTTCTCTATCAATCAGCCAACTTCCAGGAGTTTTCATAATTTTTCTACATCATAACTTCATATGATATTCCATAAAATATCAATAAACATATTTAATAACACAAAAGTAAAGTTTCATAATTTTTAAGGTTCATTTGCTATGTCAAGCAAAACATCGAACACATGGTGTTCATAATTACACTTTTGGGGAATATTTTATATCTGAACTTCAAACTATCACTGAAGGTTCATTTCTTGGTATTTTTATATAATTTTTGGATATGATATACATATATGAGTCTATTTTTATTCCAACTGGAATTAATCAATTTCATTAAGAATATAAAAAGATATAGAAGTTTGAATACACAAGGTTTCTAAAAGAAGCAATTTCAAGGGTTTACACGTTCAACTTTGCTTAAACTTGCATATATCCATACGTACACATAAAGATATGGAAGTTTAGTAAAAAAATGATAATTTCTATCATTTTAATTATAAATACCAAAAATATAACCAGATTTAAAATTACCTTAGGGGCTTTTACATAATTTTCTATGAATTTTTCTACAACATTTCAAATTCTCTCGCCTTAGGCTAAAACTCTTCCATGGATGAAATATGCTGAAGGAGGAGCTTATTTCAAGGCTTCTAAGTCGGCATAAGGGCATCCCCCTTGGTCCAATGAAAATATAACATGTGGTGCCATATAAGATAAAATATCATTTAAGGCTAAACGACTACTTTACCCCCTGTTCGTAAAAAGATGATATCTTCTCACTCGGATGTCTGTTGTGTTACAAACCTAATTAATATATATACAACTATCTAGTTTATACCTCAAGTCAATTGTTATATTATAATGCTTAAAACTAGTCTTCAACATGAACATTCCTACCGAAAACTTAAAAATCTTGTGTTTGTAACTAATTCAATATTTTATGCTTTATGAATGTATGATTAGACTAAACATAATAACTTAATATAAAATATATTAATAAGACATTACCGATATCGCACAGTCTAAATATGATTCAAACATAATTAATCATAATTATATTCGGGTTGTCATACCTAGTGGCATGGAAGTGAGCCTCTTTTCTCTAAACCTAATATTATCCCTTATTTATTTTATTTATTTACATGATTCACTTATCTTTCAACTTTTATTTTCTAGGAAGAAATAAGATAGGAAGGGTAAGTTACTGGCGGGAATGAGAAGGACTCTGAGACCACTCATTCTGATAAGGCTGAGAGTGAGCAATCTAGTGAGGAGTCGTCTCCTTACACTGATGCCAGTTCCATGGACATCTACATGAAGGATATTGTTGGAGATTTTATAAAATATGTGAGTAAGAGTTTTGGGTGTAAGAGCTTAAAGAGCTTGTCCCATATTGGAAGTGTGTGGAAGAGGTGGGAAGCTAACCCAAATATAAAAAGGGATAGTGTCCCACATTGGAAAATGTACAAAGCTAAGTGTCACCACTAAGCTATAAAAGGAGTGGGAAACCTTTGTGTCCCACATTGGAAAAATATTAAGAATTAGTGCACTTAATAAGTACAAATGGAAGATGAAGAGTTAATTCATCTAGCATTTAAGAAGCTATTCAAGCGACCTCAATACGGTGTGAAGCACCGTACGCACATGCACACGCGCGCGCGCACGCGTGCGGGTGCGGGGCAGTGGGTTGTAGAGGCGCTAGTGATGCACTTTGCTCTTCGCATGCCGCATGTCTGCAGTGGTAGCAGGTTGTCGGGATTCGTCCGGGTCGGATCGCGGTAGCTCGGGCACGGTCCCTTTTTGGTTGACCCGTGCAAAACCGATTCGATATTAATTGTACTTGTTCGAAAATGACTTAAAACTGTTGGTAATTAACAGTCATACCATTACGGAATTGATTAAGACTGTTAATCCAACAGTCATGACTCTTGAAGACAAAGCTTTTCATTATCTATAAATAAAGGTTGCCTCAGACGAAATTGCATATAACAAAAACCCAGTTTCAAATTTCCAAACCCTGCTATTACTCTCTTACAATTTCCAGGAGATGCAAATTCTCTTGTTCTGTTTTGTGCACAAAACAAAATAAGAACTTGATTGACTGTTCTTCTCTGCTGCATCTAAGGACTGTCTTCAAACATACAATTTGCATACAGTGCAATTGCTTCATTGTATCTTGAGTACGGATTTGCTGATTCCCGTTTGTATACCGAAGTTATTCGTGTGGAGCAAATACTGTATTTAGAAAAGTGACATCACGCCTTGAAGTTTTCTAGTATCTATTCAGAAGTTACATTGTTGTATTGAATTTGACATTACTGTGATATATAAAGAGTTTCATTTCTGTATTTGCATTCATATTATCCAACAATCTAAATACGGTAATATAAAAAATGGTCGACTCTTCCAAATCACTTCGACAATAACAGAAGGCTTTGTCAAATTGGACCGTTTTGATGGTGGTAATTTTCAACGTTGGCAGAAAAAGGTTCATTTTCTTCTAATAATATTGAAGATTGTATATGTCTTGTCACAATCGAAACCAAATGAAGATGAAGATGAAACCGTGGAACAGACTAGGCAATGCACAAAATGGGAGACCGATGATTACTTGTGTCGTGGTCACATTCTCAATGCACTTGGTGACAATTTGTTCGACTTGTACCAAAATGTTGGGACTACAAAAACTTTGTGGAAAACATTGGAGACCAAATATCTTACGAAAGACGCTACAAGTTAGAAGTTCCTTATCGGTCAGTTTTTAAGCTTTAAAATGCATGATAATAGGCATGTGCTAGAACAATTTCATGACATTCAACGCATCATAAATCATTGCAAACTGAAAAAATTAAATATGGATGATAATGTAATTGTTGCTGCCATAATTGAAAAACTTCCTCCTTCTTGGAAAGATTATAAGAAAGAACACAAACACAGAAAGGAGGATCTTTCACTTGAAGAATTAGAGACTCATTTAAGAATTTAACAAGAGTCTCAAATTCTAGATGGTAAAGAGGAACAAGAAAATTCTGTTTCTAAGGTCCATGTGGTGGAGGAAGGAAAGGAGCAAAGATATGGAAATCATGGAAAAAATAACAAGCGAAAGAATTTTTCAAATAATTCTAAAGCAAACAAAAAGAAGAAAGGAAGTTGTTTTCATTACAACAAACCAGGTCACTTCAAGAAGGATTGTCGTGAGTTCAAGAAACTAAAGGAAAAAGGAGGAACATCAGATCGTGACTCAAAGACACTCGCGTTAATGGTAGAACTAACTCCATCGGCAAGACATATTCCATTCCATAGACTAGGGAGAAGGGGGTAAACCCAATTAGTTTTCTCTTCGAGGTTCTGTAGGCCCACAAAACAATCGACAACATGTTATCCCATGTTCCTGGGAGGTCTTCTAGTAGTTTTCTCAGAATTTTGATAATATTTTTATTTTGTTGACATTTCAGATAATTTTGTTGAAGACGAGTGACCTTTGTACTCATTATGGGCTAATAGTAGCCCCCTCACTGCAAATTCTTGTAAAGTGGAATATCTATATCTCTACAGTGTTTAGTGTGCATTTTTTCCAACTTCTTATGAACCTCTTCCTCCCATACACACCATGCCAAAAAACCACTCAGAACTTTGAAGTAAAGAGTACCCTGAAGCATGTGGAAATTTGTTAACACTGATAGCTTCATCTCTCCTTCACGTGTCTCTAGCTGTTTCTCTATTAAGAATCTCCAATCTTTAGGCTCCTCGATAGAGATCTCACTATTTTGGGCACTGTATTTCATCAGACGGTGATCGTGACCTCCAGCTCCTCCATCTCTAAATTTTGAGCAACCTTTGCTAGAGCATTAGGGTGTTTATTCATTGTCTTAGGGTGTCTCTTTACTTTGACAACTAAGAATTGGCTCGATAATAATTGGACGATTTCTTTGTAAGGAGAAATGGTGGCATGTTTGAGTGTAAATTATATGTTAACTTATTTGACCACAAAGATGGAATCTCCCTATATACAAAGCACTCAGACCCCCCTTCTTAAAGCTTCTAGCAGACCGAGTATGAGCGCTTCATATTTTTCTTCATTATTTAAGCACGTGAAATATAGATTTTGTAAGAGAGGGTGAGCTTCTCTTTATGACTAGAAAGTATGATTCCTGCTCCACTAGTACCTTACACGCATGAGCCGTCATTTTTCATTCTTCTATCTCCAGCCAAACATGTTTGGAAGTTATCCCCTGATAGGTCCTCAGTTGGAGGTTCAAAATTTTGGCTTGGAAAATTGGCTAGGAGATATGCTCCTGCTTGTCTTTTAATGGATTTTAGAGCAAGTTACTTCAAATCATATTCTGAAAGTATCAAGAATCATATTACTTCTCGTCATACCAAAATGGTCGGCACAAATAGGTACTTAATAGAATCACACTTAGTGATGATGTGCACCATAAATACAAGAATGTAGTGCCTCAATTTCTAAGCCACGAAAACTGAAGCTAAACAATACCTTTTCACATTTGTATATCTGGATTCTATCCCTGAGATCACCCAGGACAAATAATACATAGGGCGCTCTATCCCTTTTTTCTCCCTGGTGAGCAAACATCCAATAGACCCCTCCATATAAGTGAGATATAGAAGTAAAAGCATGACTAATTTTGGAGGGATCACGATTGAGGGACAAGTCATGATTTCCTTGACTCTCTCAAATGCTTTCCTATGCTCATCCCCCCACACCGATTTAACCTTATCTTTTATGACCGGTGTGAAAGGATGAGTGACCTCCGTCAATATTGGTATGTACCTTCTCAGATAGGAGACCCAAGAAGCTCTTGAGTTCCGTCTGACTTTGATGGTGGCATCATTAAAATGGCCTTCTACTTTTTCACATCAACTTGCACTCCCTGATTATTAATGATAAATTCAATGAAGTTTCCCACCAAGTCATCCACATAGAATTATATGATCTTGCATGCGCCTACTCTCCTTTTTGGACTTTACCACCAATTCATCCACTTAAAATTCTAATATATCATTAAAAAAGCCATGAAATATTGCCATCATCGCTCACTGGAATGTTTCCCCCACGTCCTTTAAACCAAAGGGCATGAATGTGAAGTGAAAGTTTCATAGAGGGGTCCAAAGGTTGTCTTCTCTGCATTCATCGGATCCATTTTAATATGGTTGTAGCCCTCATATCCATCCTTTAAACTATACATTTCATGGTTAGCCGTGGAATCTACCAAACTGTCAATACTCGATAAAGGGAATTCATTCTTTGGACAAATGCAATTTAGATCTCTGAAATCCACACAAACTCGAATTTATTTCTTGTCTTTTTTAACAACCAGCACAATACTTGATAACCACACAATATATTGAATGGATTTAATGAACCCAACAGCAAGTAGCTTCTCCACTTACACTTTAATCTTTAAGTCCAACTCAGCCTTGTATGTGCGTGTGGCCTACCTTACCGATAAGGCGGTAGGAAAGATATTTAACTTATAAGAGCTTACCTCAAGGTCTATGCCCGGTATCTCGGTGTAATTCTATGAAAATACGCTCGTTAACTCTTTGAGCAGGCTGACAATTTCTCCTCGGTGCTTTGAATTTAAGCCTTTAAAAAATGAAGATGGGCCTCTCATCGTTGCCTTTCAGTCCTAGATTTATCTTTTCAAGATCTTGAATATGCTATCACGGACCATCTTGCATGGATTTGTGTGCATCACCTGGTTCTTCAACATACTCTACTATGTGAGAATAATCAATCACAAAACACTCAGGTACCGGGTTGACTCTCTCATCCCAAAATGCCACCTATGCAAACTGTTATAAGCAGTAAATGACCTTGCCATTGGGCAAAAAAAATTTCTTGCAAGTCTATGCAGTTCTTTCCTCTTCCTCTAGATTTATCTTTTATTTTCCTCTGCTATCCGAATACTTTATTTTTTGTACACCGACTTCTTGGTTTTAACTCCTTCTTAAACCACGTGGGGATCTTATGCTCCATTGATCAAATACTTTATTTTTTCATCGAGCTCCATGTAGAATTACGCATTAACTAAATGGGGCTCTTTCACTGAGAAAGGTCTCTTTGTGGATTTAATCGCTATCTCCATTCCACAAACGCTGGCCTTTATGCATTTGTGGAACATTGAGGGCACAATTCCATGTGTATGCATCCACACCCGGCTTATTAGCAACTGATAACTTGTGTTGGTATTAATGATGTGAAATTTTATGTGGGATTTTATGTTTCCCAACTTGATCCCCATATTCACGTATCCAAGTGATTGCATCCATCTGCTTTCAAAACCTAATATCACGAGATGCATCAACATGATTTTCTCATGTGAAATTCCCATTTCATAGAGGGTAGTTATAGGCAAGATATTGATTAACGCCCCATCATATAATAATTCCCTTGGCAAAATGATCCCATTCAAGAGAGCGGTAACGTATAGAGGTCTATTTTGAAAGAAAGGCGCCTACCTATCTGCTTCTAAAAACATCACCTGTGATGTATGGCTCTTAATAAGTCTTCCTTTAGGTCCATGTGAAGTAATGGATGAATCCCCTCGCTCTTGTATTGCCTCAAGGATCTTGTTGGTAACCACAACTCGCATTTTATACTTGACTTCAATTTGATCAAAAAACCATTTGAACTTTTACCTCTTCGTAATTATTTCACATACTAAATCTATCTCTACCTCTTAAGTTTGAGCGTTACAGACGTATTCGGCCTCAGACATCCTCCTTCATCTAGAGCAAAGACTACGCTGAAATTGACTTCCTCAACCTCCAGTTCCTCATCCAAATCACTCTTGAAATCTTTGTTAGCCAAATCAAATAGCCACTCATCACATGCATTATCATTTTTTAGCCATTATTCGGACTCAACCATCTCGTCCCAGTTATAGGCTATTACCATGTTAATGAGCCATACTGATGGTAATGGGTTCTCATTCACATCCATAGGTGGGATATGTAAGGTTCCATTCGCAACTTTCTCACCTATTATTCGCCACATATAAAAACAATCTTTGGTAGCATGATGAATTCTTTAGTGCAGCTCCAAAACTTTCGCATTTATTTTCTCTACAGCTGTTGATACTTGACCGTTTAAGTGAGGAAGACCTGCCACCCCCTCACACACCAACGTCTGATAATAGTCCATAGCATCTGTCACACTACATGACAATGGTGGAAAAACATCGCTTCCAAAATTTCTTTTTCTTGTTGCATTATTCTTGAACCCTTAGCCATATTTCTTCCTTTGGGCCTGCCTTCCACATAGTTCACTGACTATCATCGCGAGACTTGAAATCTCCCTGTTGGCAGCGGCATTTTAATTCTCCACACTTGGGACTTTGGATTGATAATCATAATTATGTTCCTCGCAGCTCGAGTGAACTCTCTAACATTTTCCTTTTAGGTTTAATTGATCAAATCAACTTTGTATTCCTCGAGTAAGACCTCTACACAAACTTGCAGCAACCTTGCTTCCGTGACCTCCTCATGAACTTCTAGTTCTTAATATACTGCATCAAATCCTCACTAGGTTTTGTACCTCTTGGGCCAAATTCTTTAGAGTAAACTCATCTTTAGCCAAAAAAGAATTTCTGTAATAATTTTTTGTGCATCTCTTCCCAAGTGGGAACGCTATTTGGCGCCAAGTGGAAGTACCACATGTAATCTTATCACGTGAGAGTCTTTGAGATCTCCACCAGCTTTAATTTTTTATGATATCCATGAATGCCAAGGTATTCCACAAACTTTTTAATGTGTTCCCTAGGGTTTTATCCTTTCTATTGAACTTCATGAACTTGGGTTGAACATACCCCTCAGAGTACTGCTTCCTGTTGATGCTGTCTGGACAAGGATTTTGCAACTCCTCATAAATGAGAGGTGATTCTCGTTGGAGTGAGATGAGCCTCTTCACCTATTCCATTGTAACTTCCTTAGAAGGTGATTCCTCTGCCGCATAGTGCATTACTCTACCTCTACTTTCTTCACTGATGGTTATAGAATAATGACTAGAAGGGATACCACTAGAAACTATTAAAATCTAAAATTAATAAGAATAATGACTAGAAAAAAAACATCTACAAAACCAAGACATATGTATATGTAACCTATTAAGAAATTTCAATCAATATGACTGAGTAGAAAAACAATTCAAAATTAAGTTATAACTACAAGTTTAAATGCCTAGCTAACAAATTTATCTAATCATCAGTGACATTCCCAATTTTCCACGCCTGGATGATCAAGCCTGACATGAAATACCGGGAGCACTAAAGCAATTTATATCATTCTCAGCATCACGATAAATTAAAACCATTCATAATTAAAAAAACTCAACAAAAGATGACACGAAGGGTAAGTGAACTGAAATAACTGAACTCCAATAAATGATTCCACTATATCAAATCTCTTATTATAATTGTTCAACTCAATAAAATAGTGCCCAACCGAAACCTCCTCCAAATACAGCTCCTGAATACATATGAACAACTACAATGAACTTGCGGCCCCAACTCTTCGAATACTAAGATGGATCGCCACAACTACAAGTCTGACCGCTCAGTCATGTTAACCTGTACATACAATAAGAATGTCTCGGGGAAACATTTTAAAAATTTGGTCCAGCGCCCTGAATTTGCAATAATATCTCCAATACATAAATATAAATCTTGTGACTAATTTATAATAAACATGCAAACCATCGACACTCACATGCAATTAATACCTCACCTCTCTTCTAAGTGCAAGTACTACACGCATATCCCACCCAAAGGCAAAATTAATTATATAAGTATCTATCTCTAGACAATTAAGTATTATCACATAACGAACAACTAACATGGGACGCTATTAAAATACCCAAATAGAATTTCACCCCGAGTCCCCCACATATATTTTCATCAATATATTCGCAGTCTCACAAAAGTAATGGTATCTCATTTTTAATATATTTTTAATTAAACTTGTTCTTCTCCAAATTACCATAAAATGTCCCTTCTTCATTTCCCGTTAAAGCAGTGTTTTAGAGAATCAAATAAGGTAGTTGATTGTCTGGCTAATGTTGGAGTTTCTTCTTCATCAAGTCTGATTGTCAAAGATAAATCAGATCTTCCTAGACATGTGAGAGGGCTATCAAATTAGATGCTCTGAGGTGTATCTACATTAGAGCTGTGCAGAAATTTTGTTAATGTTTTATTCATTTTTATGTAATGGGGCTAAGATAAAGTCCTAACTTTATTTTAAGCATCTATTCTTTGGCTATTGGCTCCCCAAAGTTATTTTTCTTGTTATTGATCTTGTAAGTGCCACTTAGGAGAGGCTCTTTCTCCTTTTATCAATAAAACATGTGGGGGATCCGTCCCTTTTCATAAAACAAAAACAAAAAAAATTATGTATCATGGAAAAGGGGATGTAACTTAACTACATGTATAAGAATACAACCCAAGTACCAACCCCCTCAATGTCACTCACAAGGAAAATATAAATAAACAACATAAAATATATAACATGACATAAACTTCATTCTCAATTGTCCGACTAGACTATATTAAATTCTTTCTCATTATATATTACATCACACAAAGGCCACTACCTTTGGTGTCTATCTCGTGCCTCTATAGGTAAGTCCATAAGAATCCATCACCTAACGGGCTTAAGAAAGATAAACAAATAAATGATGGGGCGATCACTAGGCAATAACAACACTAATGGTGCATACCCAGACCATGTCAATAAATCAAGGCACCCTACCTTATCTTATCATGAAGCGGTGACCGCCGACCTTATGATTTAACATAACAACCTCCACTATGTCATGCCCATATCTTCTGGCGCATGGTACATGATACCAATATTGAATGCAAACCCCTAACCGGTAAATTCACCACGAATAAAGGTATGTTTACATAATCAACACACACACACACACACACACACACACACACATATATATATATATATATATATATATTGTGGATAACACATACACTTGACCTTACCCAAAACATTCCAAATCCACAAAAGTCAGATCATCGTTTTAATTAGGTTTGTTATCTTTCAAAACCATGTCAAACATATATAACTAAATAAATATCGTGTACACTCAAGCGTACCTCAAATCATCTAAAGCCCTAAACACCGGATTAATCTTTATGTTCATAGGTTTGCCAATTCTTAACTTTAATAAATTTAACCCCTAGTTTATTACATCTCTAAACTATAAGTACATATATCTCTCTATATATACACACACTCTCATAACGTACATATATGTTTCGTCATTTAATTACTAAATTAATTGCACTAGCTACAATCTCTCAAGACCTGAATTAATTTCCCAATCACTTTAACTCGCTACTCTCTAAGCTCAATATATTCATTCGACTATAGGATACCGCTCACTCGCGCGTTTACCTATTCTAAACTAATCCTAAAAGCGGATGTAAATACAACAGTACAAAGGTAATATTTATTTCCTACATAATTATCCTTAATATTAACCAAGTTTGATCTCTTAATAAACTAGGTGGAGCAATGCTAAAAGAAAGTCCAACCCAAAATCACCAATCCAAAATTTTGGTCTCACGCACCATTTAGTAGAAAAATTCATAACAACTTAAAAAAAATCAGAACAATTCGAACCAGCGCCCTCGTGTTAGTAATAAAAAGATCTATAATTTATAGTCAGAATTGATTTGCCCCTTGTCCAAATCGATTCGGTTGTGAGAAGAATTCTAAACATCCTGAGGATAAAGATGAAGTCTCAAACCTACATTAATGCTCAAACCAAGCTCCAAAATTCTACCCAGTTAATACAAAAACCAAATATAAGAATGGAAACTTGTTTCTAAACCTTTTTACACAACCTATGGGTTTAAGAACATAATATCCAAGACTAAAACATAAAGATTCAAACTTTTCAAGTTAACTCTTTGTTAAATAATCTTAGGTTCTTTTAATCATTAATTCCAACTTTAAACGTTAAATTAATAAGGGAATACTTTGTAATAATGAAGTTTCATTCTAAAACATTAATTATATTTCAGATCTACATCATTTGATCCATAGATTTCATGTTTATTCATCAAGGTACATGTATTCAATGCAGTATAGATTCATATTATTCCTAATTAACCCAAATCATTAGTATAATCAAATATAATCAAAATAATCCCTAAATATGCTTCAAAACTCATATTTGTAATAAGGAAAGACATATATTATTAATTAATTATAGATTTACAAGAGGATTGCACGATATTCTAGCCTAAGAATCCAAGAACACGCGGTGTAGACTTGAGTCCTTATGGTTTGCCCTCCTTGGACTTTATCTGCTTCTCCCAAAGACATGTGGTTACTAGGTCTTTCAACTACCTTGTGAATAATGACAATTAATAACTCTTAAATCTATTTAAAACCTTAACTTCTCGCACCTATAAGAAATGCCTATTTTTGGAACCTTAAATGAACACGAAATACTACCCGAATTGACCCGAAACTTCTCCTAAGGGCATACCTGCCGCTTTTTACCAATTTAAAACGGTAAAAATACATAAACAGACATCCGTGTCACCCCATAGTTCTGTCTAAATGATATTAACCGCAACACACCGTAATACCTCACAATGTCAATAAATTATACTACAGGTACAGATAGTCCACAATCAGATAATTAATATGACCAATTAATTATTTCAAACACACCTTACAAAAATCATACCACATGAAAATTTTAATTACTATCGAAATTATGTCAATTTATTATTACTAAACCACACAAGTAATAATTAGTCCCATTTATTAATTTATTTCTCACTTAATAAATAACCAATATAGGCCACGAAAATACGAGGTATTATATTCTTCCCTATTAAAGGAATTCCATACTCGGAATTCGTTAATTCATAATGCCAAAACGTAATCCACACTAATTGCATAGGCTTATTGATACGTCACAAATACTGCATATTTGTGCCCTTTATCTTTATGCATTCTAGAACTCTTGTGTTACTTATGCCTATATTTATTATCATTAACCAGATAACATCTATTTTTTATGTTTATATGCTTTGTGAGGAATAATTGAGCTTTTGTAGGTATTGGAATGCTTAACGTGTGGATTGGGTGCTTTTCGAGAAAGTTTGGTCGTCTAACTCAACTTCAAAAGCATTTTAGTCATTTCATTGAAACCTCGTGTATTAAAGTTGAAATGCAATTAATGGGTATCTACCTTTGAAATGCTATAATTCAATTTTAATCCATGTGTGACCATTTTCGATTAAATGTTTAATCTCGCATTTTTGGGTTAATTCCCTTCATGTGTGATGTTTATAATTAATTGAATATGCTCAGTTAAATGTTTTCGAACCAAAATCCTTTTTACTCACAATTTAGCCCATGGCGAATTTGTCACCCTAATCCCGTTTTATTGTTCTTGTCTAGTTTTATTTCTCTTTTTGCCCCTTTTAAACCTTCATCACATTTTACACTTTTATTTTAGAAGTGATAAATCAATTAAAGTCTGTCAAACATTCCATGTGCATTTTTCATACCCGAAATGGTTGTTTAGTTTCATTGATTCGATCACATGTTCTTTACTAATGTAGGTACCCAGAATTTGGGACCATGGGTCTGGACGAGTAGCCCAGTTCTGACGGCCCAAAATCCAGGCCCTCTATCTTTCATATTGACCCGGTCTCTCCCCACGATCCCATGAAGAGAAGTTATAAGGGCGCACAACCCCATGAAGAGAAAGGATAGGGAAGAGGGATAGTATGAAAGAACCCATCATCTCCACTGACTAGCATACACATGTATAAATTAAACCCTGGGTCCGGGGCAAAGGACAAGTTGTATTCTCTGTACTTATTCTTCAGAATATAGAGAAATAACACTGACTGCACCACCGTGGACGTAGGCACATCTTTGCTGAACCACGTACACCTGTTGTTGTGTAATTGGCATTTTATTTATCTTTTCCTGGTTATTACCTCTTTCACATTTATTTGTGTTGCATAATAATTGTCACCACAATTGGTGCCGTCTGTGGGAACCGTTCATCTTTCCCTAAGAAGAGCCCACGCCAAGAAAAAATCTAAGATGTCTGGTCACAGCAGCAACGCTCCTCAAGCAGGAGATATTCAGGAACCACCTGCTCCTCGCAGGATTAGGTCTGAAGTCCGACGTTCAGATCAAGGGGCTCGCTTAGAAAGGCCAGCCTCAGAAGAGAGTCAAGGACCAGCAAGGTCCACGCAGATATCCAGGTTGATCGATGCATACGAGGCAAGGCTCCACGAGCAGAGGGAGTCTTCTCGCAGATATGAGGCTGAGAATGCTCGCTTGAAAAGAAGACTGGAAAAACTGGAGAAGGAACTACGTCCTGATACCAGGAGACGCCCCTATCTCACTCCTAGCCCTCAGGCGAGCAAATCTCGCAGCCGAGGAAGGAGCCCTAGGCGGCAATATCAAGGGTACGAAGGTGGCGACTCAGACGACGACCTCCGCGAACAACTAAGAAAAGCTCGTCGCTACCAGAGCCCTGCTCGCAGCGACGACAACATACGGAACCTGGTCTGCAGAGAATTGGACCAACATCCAGCTCACCGCGGCACCAGGTCAACCAGAGAACTCGCCAGGAGAGCCCTCAAGACCCAGATGAAATCACCCTTCACGAGGGAAATTGAAGAAGAAGAGGCTCCCAAAAAGTTTGCCATTCCAAGGTTCAAGATTTACGACGGGAAGACTGATCCCATTGATCATGTCAGGCAGTACCGACAGGCTATGACCCTCTGGAATCACCGAGATGTACTGATGTGCCGTATTTTCCCCTCGAGCCTTCATGACGTGGCCCAGAAATGGTTCGAGAAACTCCCTCACCGATCCATCAGAAATTTCAAATCCCTGGCCGAGCTCTTTATGGCCCGGTTCATCACCAGCAGCTCCCATCCCAAAAGGATGGATGCTCTATTAATAATGAAGAAAACACCTCAGGAGACACTCCGAGACTACGTGAAGAGGTACTGGGAGTTATTCAACGAGGTCGAGGACGGCGCGGAAGAAGTGGCAGTGGCTTCATTCAAAATTGGGCTACCTAGATCTTCCCTCCTTTACCAGTCCTTGACAAAGAAGGAAGCTACGACCATTGACGACCTGATGGCCCGGATTGAGAAATACGCAAAGGTGGAAGATGTCACCCGCCTTAATGTAGGAGAAAATGGTCGAGCCAAGCTCACTACCAAGGGAAGTGAGAAAGTTGAGAACCAGAAAAAAGGAGGAAAGAGTGGGGGCAAGAATGGCTCCAAAAGCGGAGGGAACCCTGACGTTACAAAATCGTTCCAGGCGGTCAACACCGTCTTCAAAGAACCAATTTACAAAATTCTCGCGAAGATCAAGGATGAGCCGTTCGTCAAATGGCCCTGGAAAATGGGAGGAGACCCCTCGAAAAGAAACAATGCATTAAGATGCACTTTCCACAAAGAGGGAGGGCATAAGACCGAGCATTGCAAGGCTCTTAAGTCCCACCTCGAGGAGTTGGCCCAATCCGAACATTTGAATGACTTTGTGGAAAAAAAGGTAAAGAGAGTGACTGCCCACAAGGAGGCGAAACCCGACAACGTATTGGAAGATGACGCCGGACACGAATTCGCAGTAATCCACGGAGTATCCGATGTTAAGCAAATCCAGGGTAACTCAGCTCGAATGGAGGTAAAGAAGCTGACAGCGGTGATGCAAGCTTTTCAGATTGATCCAGCAAAATCACAGGCAGGAAAACGTCGGCGAGCAGAGGACATCAACTACAACAAGCATATTGTTTTCACGGATGAAGATCTTGTGGAAGTAAGGACCCCACATCACGATGCCTTAGTCATTACACTCAGGATAGCTAACTTTGATATCGACAGGTTGCTCGTCGATCAAGGGAGCTCATCCGAAGTAATGTACATCGACCTGTTCAGGAAATTGAAGTTGAACATCGCCGACCTAAAGGGAACCACTGTCCCTCTGGTCGGCTTCGCTGGGAAGATGACCATGCCTCTGGGCAAAATAGTACTGCCAGTGCGCACTGGAAATGTTTCCAAAATGATCGAATTCTTGGTGGTCGACATCGATTCACCGTATCAAGCCATCCTCGGTAGGGGATGGCTTCATGCAATGAAGGCAGTCTCCTCGACCTACCACCAGAAACTCAAATATGTCACCGAGCGGGGAGTGATGGAGATACATGGCGACCAGGCGATGGCAAGAAAGTGCTTCATAGCGGCCATCCGACCAAAGCCAGAGAAAAGAGCCGTTCAAACCAGCGAGAAAGTGGAGGAAGGTGCAATCCCTTCCAAATAGCAATTAAAATATGGAAGGCCCGGAGTGGAAGAGACCAGGCTCCTTCCCTCCGAGCGTGTTGTAGAGGACCTGGTAGAAGTGATGGCTAAAGAAGGCGACAACAGCAGAATCTTCGTGATCGGGACCTCACTCACTGACCAAGAGCAAAAGGATTTGTTAACCTTACTCAGAAGCAACATAGATGTTTTCGCTTGGGAACCCTATGAGCTGCCAGGAATCGATCCCAATATGGTCTGCCATCGGTTGCACGTCGATCCCACATTCAAGCCGATAGCGCAGAAGGCACGACGAACTGCTCCCGAGAAGGCCAGAGCAATAGAAAAAGAAGTCGAAAAACTGCTGGATGCAGGGTCCATACGGGAAGTGCAATTCCCCAAATGGTTATCCAACCCAGTGGTAGTTCTGAAAAGCAATGGGAAGTGGAGAGTTTGCATAGACTTCACTGACCTCAACAAAGCCTGCCCCAAGGATAGCTTCCCTCTTCCGAAAATAGACCAACTAGTAGACGCCACCGCAGCTCACGAACGAATGAGTTTTCTGGACGCATACTCAGGATATCACCAGACCCCCCTGTATGCCCCAGATCAGGACAAAACGGTGTTTATCACGACGGTTGGTTTATACTGTTACAAGGTCATGCCTTTTGGGCTAAAAAATGCAGAGGCAACCTATCAGCGGCTAGTTACTAAAATGTTCAAGAATCAAATGGGAGACACAATGGAGGTCTACATTGACGACATGCTCGTCAAGAGCAAGAAGAAGGAAAATCACCTCTCGGACCTATCAAGTACCTTCGAAATCCTCAGGAAGTACCGAATGAAACTCAACGCGAGCAAGTGTTCCTTCGGTGTCCAGTCAGGAAAGTTTCTTGGGTATTTGGTCAGCAAGCGAGGCATAGAGGCTAATCCGGACCAGATTGATGCAATCAAAAGAGTGCAACCTCCTCGCACAGTCCGAGATGTACAGAAGCTCACTGGAATGCTCGCTGCTCTAAATCGTTTCATTTCTAAATCCTACGAGAGATGCAAGCGCTTCTTCCAACTCTTAAAAGGCAGAAAAATAGTAGAATGGACCCCAGGTTGCACACGAGCGTTAGACGAGCTCAAGTCCTACCTAAGCTCTCCACCGCTGCTTGTCATACCACAGCAAATGGATTCTTTGTACCTCTACCTCTCTGTATCCAGCCATACTGTCAGCTCAGCGCTAATGTGTGAAGTTACAGGGATCCAACATCCAGTTTATTACGCGAGCAAAACCTTACTAGACGCCGAGCAGCGCTACCTACCATTGGAAAAGTTCGCATTCGCCCTAGTAATGTCCTCGAGGAAACTGAAGCATTACTTCAAAGCTCATACGATCATCGTCCTTACATCACACCCCCTCAGGCTGTCCTAAGGAAGGCGAATTTGTCGGGCAGACTGTCTAAATGGTCAGTCGAGCTCGGTCGATTTGACATCCAATTTCAACCAAGGACAGCTATCAAGGGTCAAATCCTTGCTGATTTCGTAGCTGAATTCATAGGAGAAGAACCCTTCGACCAGCCTAAGCCAACAGAACAAAGCAACCAGGCTACAAGGGAAGGCTGGAAACTATTCGTTGATGGAGCCTCCAACTCAAAGGGGGCAGGAGTAGGAATTGTTCTCATTACTCCAGAAAATACAGTCCTCGAGCAAGGAATAAGGCTGGGATTTGCAGCCTCCAACAACGAAGCAGAATACGAAGCCTTGATAGCAGGTCTCCAAAGGGCGCAAACTCTGGGAGCAAAGCATTTGTAGGTATTCGGAGATTCGTAACTAGTTTCCAATCAGATAAGCGGAGACTATAACGCGAAGGACGAGAGAATGGCAGCCTACCTCTCCTTGGTAAAAAACTTAATGATGAACTTTGAAGAGATCAACATCCAATAATTTCCCGGGGGCAAAACAGCCACGCTGACGCCTTAGCAGCCCTGAGCTCGGCGGTTGACTCTAGCCTTAAAAGGATCATCCCTATCGATTTCCTTAATTTTCGGCGAGCAAAGCCTGATCGTTCTGGCCCTGCTCGACAAGGTCGGATTTCATTGTAGGCAATCCTGCTTCTAGTGGGATGACCGCCTCCATACCATATGCTAGTGAGAATGGCGTTTCTCCTGTGGCTCGCCTAGGATTCGTTCTGTACGCCCATAGGATATGCGGTAGCTCGGTTGTCCACGCGCCTTTGGCTCGCTCTAACCGCTTCTTCAATCCAGCGATCACTGTCTTGTTGGAAGCCTCAGCTTGTCCGTTGCTTTGAGGGTAGGCCACCGAGCTGAAGTGGTGCCTGATCCCGTGTTTATCGCAGAAGTCCTGAAAAGGGCCACTCTCGAACTGTGTTCCATTGTCAGTGATGATGGTTCTGGGGATCCCGAATCGAGTGATTATATTTCTCCATATGAACCTCATCATGTCAGCATCTCAGATGTTCGCCAGTGGTTCTGCCTCGATCCACTTGGTAAAGTAATCAGTTGCAACCAACAGGTATTTGGGATTGTCGGCAGCGGTGGGTAGTGGTCCCACGATGTCCATTCCCCACTGGGCAAAGGGCCAGGGACTGGTCAGGGATTTTAATTCGCTGGCGGGCTGGTGGACCATGGGAGCGTGAAGTTGGCATTTTAGGCATTTGCGGACATATACTTCGGAGTCCTTTTGCATGTATGGCCACCTATAACCTTCCTTCATTGCTCGGAAGGCTAGAGACCTTCCTCCGACGTGACTTCCACAGATTCCTTCGTGAAGCTCGTGAAGCACTGTTTTGACATCGCCTGGGTGGACGCATCTAAGGTAGGGACCGGAGAAAGATCTTTTATATAAGTCGCCTCCTGTGGATAAGTGAAAGCGAGAAGCTTTGACTCTTATCTGGTGGGCAGTTCTCTTATCTTCTGGGAGCGTTCCGTTCTTTACATAATCTCTCAAGGGATCCATCCAGCTGGGGGCTGATTCCAATTGGAGCATTGGTTTTGCTTTTGTCAGCTCGCAGTTGGGGTAAATGCTTGGGCAACTGAGGAAATTCAAAGTTGGGGACTATGTTCTAAGAAAGGTCCTGGGCAACACAGTGAAGCCATCAGACGGTAAACTGGGCCCAAACTGGGAAGGACCTTATAAGATAATTGGAGACGACTTGCGAGGTGCCTATCATTTGAAAATGATGGAGGGCAGAGAGATACTACGAGCATGGAACGCAGCTAATCTCAAGAAATTCTATTTTTAGGAGTTCTATTGTTAGATCTTTTATTGTACTCATTATGTGAAAGGGCAGTTCATTTCTCAATTCACCAATAAAAATCTCTCAGTTGATCACTCTCTAAAAAGTAACAATTACATCTTATTGCACATCCCTTTCAAATCACAGGCATAATGGTTGACATAGCAGGGGAACACCCCTCCTCAGGTCATCGCCATGAAGTACGACAGACCTCTTAGCATTGACCATGGCAAAATATGAAGCCCTACAGAGTATTCTTAGGCATCAAACCTACTTTGGTTGAACAAAATCCTGACCGGATGAAGACATCCAATACCAGGTGTGTCCTCGCCAATTGCCCTACTTAGGCCTAAGGGAGTGTGACGAGACGACCTAAAAGGTAAAGGGGGGGCACAATGGTATTCTTAATACTGGATTGGGCGGACACTCACATGACAAAATAAAAAGGATTGTGAAGCTGCAAAAATATAAAAGGATTGGATGAACACGTTTAGTCGGCAAAATCGCCCAAAACTCGAACTTTCCATTAATCTTTTATATTTACAAACAATAATAGTACATGTTTAGTCGGTGAAGCTCGCCCAAAGCATTTACAATTATTAAAAAACAAAATCTCAAGGAGGTGGAAGCCTCCGAGCAAGATAATCAGCAACTTTAGCTCTCCTTCCATCATCAGGAGCAGGAGCGAGCTCCTCCACGACCTCATTTGCGTCCAACTCCAATAGTCGCCGGGGAATAACATCGATGGGGATCCATCGATCATCCCGCCTGAATGGATTGGGCATCAGAGTAGAGGAGGACATCTCGTGTCGATACCACAACGTCGAGTTCCTCGGGACCTGCAGCTCTTTGAGAGCACTCAACCACCCCTGATGAAGGAGAGCTCCTCGAACTCTGATAATCTTGTGGGAGCATCCATCCAGCCCTGATCATAGCCATCAGACCACACTTGGTGAGGGCCCTTCTTGAATAGATGCCGCAGACGGGTAACGTCCCTCTGGAGCCCAGCAGCAGTCACATAAGCTCGCCGAACATCGCCGCGCAGCTCCTACATTTCCCTCCCACGCTGTTCCTCGGCTTCCCTATTCCTACCCCTGGCACTCCTACCAGCACGCTGGAGGGGAGGCCGAGCAGCTCGCGACGAAGAAGAGCCTTGTAGGACTGCCGAAACGATGCTCGGCGAGTGCTCCTTAAGCCTAAGGACTTCCCTCCTCGAGTCTTCATTTTCCTGCTACAGGAACTCCCCAACCTGATTAATCTCGGTGGCCTCCAGCAACCTTGCTCTCAGTGCACTGACTTCTTCTTGCACCGAAGCACCGATTTCTTCCATCTCCTAGAGCCTATCCTTCAACTTGGCCACTAGCTCGGACTGGTCCTTATATTTCTGGTTCCTTGACTTAGCAAACCTACAAAGTCTAGCAAAGGCCTGGCGAACTGCAGGGCTTGCATTAGGACCGAGAGTCCTAGCTAGTTGGGAGGTAACAGGAATATAATCATCCACATCAACCAACTACAAGTAAAAGAAAGGGAAAAGAAAGAGATCAGCATAAACAAAAATGGAGTCTTTTCATTAATAAGGAACGAGGTTACATCAGATTGAAAAATAAAAAATTACAAAGCATCCCTATCAATTAGCAACCTCGGCTGGCCCAGAGGTGGATGGTCCCTTGTCCTTATCAGCATCAGCAGGAGCATTACCCTCTGTAGGGGTGTCCTCTGTCCTCTCGACCAAAGGAACATCAGTAGAAGTTGCCTGAGAGACAGGACCGGTGCCTTCAGCAGTTGGGGTTGGGTCCTCATCGACGACTGGCTTTGGCCCTGGATCGTGCTCGTCAAAGAGGGGGGATGCAACGTCCACCCCAGCAGCCACGAGAGCCTTATTCCACCCTTTCTTGAAGTTCAGACGGCTGATATAGCCTATCTGAACGTCAGCGTCCTCATACGCAGTAGCCCAGCCAGAGTTGTACGAATCTTCCTTAAGAGTGGCTGCCTGGGCTTTCTCCGCCTCCAGTTGCTCGGCCAGAGCCCTGTTCTTCTCTGCAAGGTCTAGCTTGCTCGAGCACACCAGGTCATACGCCTTCCTCAGCTCGCCAATCTCCCTGACCGCATCATCTCTCTCGCGAGCAGAATTAACAAGAGCCAAGTCAGATGAAGCTCGAGCTGCATCAGCAGCCTTCAGATCGGCCTCCAGCTGAGACCCCCTGGCTACCAGGGCAGATTTTTGCTTCTCCAGCTCACCATTACTTCTCACCAGCTCGTCGCGAGAGCGATAAATCACAGCGAAGTCGGTCACAAACTGCAAAGAACAAGGAAGGGATCAAGAAGAAGAAACCATCAAAACTGGTTAAAAGAAATTGAGAATTAGAAGAGAACTTTACCAAGGCGAGCCTCTGGCTAGCCTACAGAGCCAATTGATCGGACCCCAACGCCCTCTCGCGATCTGCAGGAAGGACTGCTCTCTCGAGCAGCGTAGGGGCAAGCTGAGGAGAGGCGGCCACCGAAGCCCCCTCGGGCAAGGCAGACACTGGGACCAGGGTTTGACCAGTTTTGGTCCTCAATTCCATCTTCCTCCTCTCCTCCTCTTTTTCTCTCTCCCTTCTCTTCCTTTCCTCCACTTTCTTCTTATCTTCCACCTTCTTCCTCTCCTCCTCCTTTTTCCTCTCTCTCTCCCTTGCCTGCTCCTCCTCTCTCTTCTTCTTCTCATGCTCCTGAGAAGAAGGCCGAGAACCAGTAGCTATGGCCCCAGAGGCAGTCTTCGGTTTCTTGGACCTCTGTGCAAGGAGCACATCATCATCATCATCGTCATCTCTGATCAGATTCTTCCTGGGAGGCATCTCTTCACCAGAACTGCTGGTAGTGCTCGACGAGTCTTGAGCCTCAAAATCCCCCTCAGAAGAACTGCTACTTTCAGCACTCCCTGCATCCAAGTTACTCACAACGCCTGTAGGCTCACTCTCCGAGCTGCTCTCCTCTTCGTCCAACTGGATGGGCTCAGCCGAAGTCTCTACGGAAGAGTCAAAGTCTGGAACACTATCCACAGGTCGGGCTATGAAGCTGGAGCCTGTGTTCTTGTATTCAAGCAAAAAAGCGGCAGATCTGGGATGCTCGCCGTCACCCAAGGGCTCTCTGATGTTCCAAGCTTTAACCAACTCAGAAATTCGAACCTCGCTGAGAGCAGGTTCCACGTTCTTTGACCTCGCTGTAAAAGAAAACGCAGAAAGGGGTTAGAAAATCCATAAATCAGCAAAGTTTGAAGCAACATTACCAATATCTACCTATATACTCTTCCCCATAAAAGGGAACAGTGAATCTTTCAGATCTTGACCCTTCAGATTGAGGAGAGAACTGCCAATTCCTAACAAGAAAACCCTCCTGCCAGTAGTCCTTATGGGAATCAGGTAGATTCACTACCAATACCCTATCAGGGCTCCTATCTTTGAGGTACAGGACACCTGGACTAGTTCGAGAGAAGGAGTAACAAAAGCAGACCTCGGCAAGACCTAACCTAGTGTCGTACAATTGATTTATCCTATGCACGCCATTCACTATTTTCCATACATTGGGCGAACACTGTGCAGGTACAATACCAAAATAGCTAAAGAAATGCAGAAACAGATCACTAGGGGGAAAGGTAAGTCCCCCCTGGGAGAGCAACAAAACGTGAATCCAATGTGCATCCTCTATATCCCTAACGTTCCTAGGAGGCGAGGCACAACACTCAATCTCTACCCACTCAGGAATGTTATAGAATTTTCTAAACTCCGTGACTGACCTATTTCCAATCTTCGCCATTGGAAAAATACAAGAAAAACTACAAACCAAAGAGAAAATACAAAGAGCACGAGAGACTTACAAGACAGAAGATCAGGTCAAATGGCGAAGAAGCAACGAGAGTAGAGATCGAAAGCAGAAGGTACAAAGTGTAAGAGTGCTCAGAAGATAGAAGATTGCTGGAAAAGCTGAAGCGACGAAGAGAAATGTGCCTTATCCCAGCAAGCCTTCAATTCTAATCATAGTGCACGGATTGCGAAGCGGGTGCCGCCAAAGCAACTTCACAATTTTCAAAGGATCACAAATCAGTCGTAATGGCCTATCATTTAAATTCATTGGACCCATAAACGTGGCCCAACAAATTTAGGGGCAATTGTAGGTACCCAGAATTTGGGACCATGGGCCTGGACGAGTAGCCCAGTTCTGACGGCCCAAAATCCAGGCCCTCTATCATTCATATTGACCCGGTCTCTCCCCACGATCCCATGAAGAGAAGTTATAAGGGCGCACAACCCCATGAAGGGAAAGGATAGGGAAGAGGGCTAGTATGAAGGAACCCATTATCTCCACTAACTAGCATACACATGTATAAATTAAACCCTGGGTTCGGGGCAAAGGACAAGTTGTATTCTCTGTACTTATTCTTCAGAATATAGAGAAATAACACTGACTGCACCACCGTGGACGTAGGCACATCTTTGCTGAACCACGTACACCTGTTGTTGTGTGATTGGCATTTTATTTATCTTTTCCTGGTTATTACCTCTTTCACATTTATTTGTGTTGCATAATAATTGTCACCACAACTAAGCATGCTTTTTTGTAAAAAATTAAATTTTCAAAAATATTTTCTTTCTTTTTTCTCCTTTGTTGGGATTTTTGCCCTTATTTTCGATGATGAATTTTAGTAAATTCCCTCCAATAGACAATTCAACGATGGATGTTCTTGATTTTATAAGTTATTAGACTTTAGTCCTCAAATCCTTGATATTATGAATTACCTCATGAATTAAACTTTAATCCCATGGGCACATGCTCTTTTCTTGTTTTAATGATTTGGTTTACGACGTTGATAACTTAGTAATCTTTTGTTGTGTTGTATATACTTACACCGAGTGAGCTTTGGGGTTTTCTTCATTTGTGAGTGTTTATACACTACTCTTTCCTCCTTGAAACGTTGATTTTTTGGTAATCTCACTATTCTTTTATTGACCGTTCATTAATTGAGTTCATTTTGAACTTGATCGTGATTTTCAAAGTTGTTTTGACTCAAGAATTGCATAAAATTTTGGAAAGGATCATAGGCCCTCTTTGCTATATCACCCATATTGACCTTGACTCACCTTATATATTTCCCTAGTCAACCCCTTTGAGCCTTAATATAGCCTTTCGATTCCTAACCCAAAATCCTATAACCAACTCCAGATTAGAGTTATAAACCATACATATTACCTTCCATACCTTTGTTTGGAACGATACTCGGATTGAATGATGTTATTGATATGTGGTTGCAATTAAGCATGTGAGAGTGAGAAAAGTGAAGAAAAGAAATAACGGAAAAAGAAAAAGAAAATAAAAGAAAAATATGATTAAGGAAGAATAGAAAATAATGAGAAAGTTTGTTTATGATGTATATAGTGTTCAATAATCCTTGTCTCTCTCCAATTTCATATATGAGGCTTCTTGTGAAAATCATTTTCCAATTTTAAAATTGCCCGCAATTTTCCATTATCCCAAGTTTTCATCCCCGAACACCTTTGAATCCATACATATTCCTTTCATTTCATAACCTTTACCCCAAGCCTAAATTACAACCCTATAAAGTCCTATGAGATCCTAGGGTGAATTTTTTTCAAAAGACATAATAGTTTTTATAATCTATAAAAAAATATTTCGCCTCCTTTAATGACGGCATCTTTCATTGAGATTACATGTTTTTATTTTTATATATAGCGTTCTACATTAGTGGCATGTGTGTGGCCTAGTTTCCATTTATATTTGATCTTTATGCCTGCATGTCTCATGTATTGCCTCCCATTCATATTGATTTCATTTCTTGAGTGTATACACTAGTGAGGATTGACATATATGCGCTCTTGAATACTTATTTGATTTCTAAAAGTTTTGCTAAATCATACCTTACATGTGCTCGCTTTTCCTCCCACTTTTAAGGTTTTAATTCTACGATGTTCACTCTATAATGTTAAGAATGAGGACTTTTGTGTGAATTCATTCACTTTGCTAATAGCATGTTTGAAATCTTTTTCGTTATTGTTGATCTTGTCTTATATTGGTGATTGGGCATACTTTTTTAAGAAACTAAGATGTTTGTAGGTTTCATCCCTAGAAACCCGCACGAGACAACACTCGTCCACTATGGTAACCTAAGGTTTTAATGGCTTATTGTATATGCGAAATGCAATCATGTTCCCATACAAAGTGGAATTTATATTTAATGCTTATATACGTTTTTCACCGCCTTCTGTTGGACTAGTTTTGTTTTGTTTCATTACTAGGAACTAGCAATATTTAAGTTAGGGGGTGTGATACGTCACAGATACTGCATATTTGTGCCCTTATATTCTAGCACTTTTGTGTTCATTATGCCTATATTTATGCTCGTTAACCAAATAGCCTCTGTTTTGCACATTTATATGTTGTGCGAGCTATAACTGAGCTTTTGTAGGTATTGGAATGCTTAACGTGTGGATTGGTCATTTTTTGAGAAAGTTTCGTCCTTTAACTCAACTTAAAGGGCATTTTAGTCATTTCATATTTCATCTCCAGCTTAGTGGAAATCCACAGAAATGTATTTCGTTGAGTTAGCTTCGCATGGAAACAAACAGCACGTCGTTTTGAGTCCGGACGAAGAAGTTAGAGCCAAATTCGTAAAGCACCTTTTCTCCCATGTATGGGCCAAACTCTCCAAGAAAATAGGGCACCGGTCGACCGACCCTGAGACCCCAATGGACCAATCTTTCAACTTTTGCCTATGATCCAACATAGAGGGGATATTTCACTATAAGCGGTCGATCAGCCCCCTGGCCGCGATCGATCGGTCCTCCCAGATCTTTGATGATTTTTCCTATTTCTTTTCTTTTTATTTTATTTTATTCTCCACTTACTATATAAACAAGACTTTGGTTTATTTGTAAGATATAATTCATTTTAGATAGTTTTTAGGGTTTACCCATTTTTGTATTGTAAGTTACTATTCACCTTCCCTTCCACTTAATTTATGCTTTATTTCCTTTATTTCTTGCCTTGTATCTTATTTACTTGATTTGTATTTAGTTTTTGTTGGTTAAATATGTGTTTTCATTCGTTAACTAGGTTTATTTATTTCTTTAATTATCTATTGTAGCTAGTTTGAGGCTTGGGATCATATTTTCGCCATTAATGGGTCTCGATCTTTGAAATCTAGGTTTTTAGTCAAAACGCATTTAATTGAAACCTTATGTCTTGAAGTTGGAATATTATGCGTTTAACTTTCTTTGTCACACAACGTTAGTGCTTAAAACGATAATCCGATTTTAATCCACGTGCTACCATTTTCGATTAAATGTTTAATCTCACATTGTTTGGTTAATTCCCTTCATGTGTGATGTTTATATTTAATTGAATATGCTCAAGTAAATGTTTCGAACATAAATCCTTTTTATGCATTCTTTAGCCCATGGCAGGGATGTGACCCTAATACCGTTTTATTGTTCTTGTCTAGTTTTATTTCTCTTCTTCCCATTTTCCCTTTTTAAACTTTCGTCACCTTTTACACTTTTATTTTAGAAGTAATAAATCAATTAATGTCTTTCAAACATTCCCTGTGGATTTTCGATACCCAGATTGACCGATATATATTTAGGTTTTTTGCATTACGGTTAGAAGTCGATAACAACGATTAGTGTATCTACATGGACGCTCAGTTTTTGCCTACATTACTTATACCTAATTATTCCGTATCTGTGTCCCGTGTGATAAAAGAAAAGGCACATATACACCTACGATAGTGTCCCACGACAGGGGCACCCATACACCTTATACCGCATGTACACACGCACATACATCACATATGTAACATCAACCACACATACAATGCACTACTATAGAGTAAAGGTATACTCGAATACCCTACTAATCGAGACTGAAATCTTCTTCAGATTGCCTACCAATTAAACTAGTGGTGCGAATGTTCCTAAATACTCTTGACGTTACACTCGTTGGCCTTGTTGGCCTTAAATCATATAATACCTGGTTGCTAGATGTGTTATATCTCCATGCAAGCGAAATCCAAATAAGGAACCTCTTGATACACTACTGCCTAGTCCAATCTGTTAACGAGATTTGTTGGCCCAAGACCACACACGAAACAATGCACAAATCCAAACTTGTGACAATTCTAACAAAAGTCTCAGCCCTTCCAAGAGTGGTACCGAAACCCTTAAGTTAATTGTTCCATTAATGCTAAAAACATTATAATTTTCTCCAACATTCGATAAGACATCTTTTGCCCATCCTTAAATTTAATAGAGTTCTTAACCTCTCCTAAACCTATAAAAATCTAATCATTCCAATAAGGGTCTACTATAACCAGTTTCCTTCACAATGTCACTATGCTAACACCATACGTGGCCATACACAACTTCATGTAACCAAGATCGTCACTAGACATAAAATTCTCAAAATAACCAAAAAATTTACATTACAATTACTTCTAATCACGCATATCCTTATATACTAATAAAAATCCATCATTGGCTAACCATCCCACGTAGCCATCCTATAAACTATGCCACCACTTAAAAATATATCCCATATAAGTACTCCGAACATGAAAACTACCTGCAATAGACATACCCATGATGTAAGTCAAAATCATTACCATCATCACATTCACTACGAAAATCCACCGTAGGGCATTGCCACAACCTAATAATCACTAACATAATGTATAAGGTGTTTGCATAACCCATCAACCTTCCGACCGTCTCCTAAATCACAAATTAGTAATAAGAATATGGGGGATTCTCACGTGCCCACTACTATCCAACTGAGAGTTTGCAATTATCTAACGGTGTTAACTTATTAAATGTAGATGATAGTCTACACCAAATTTTAATCCTTTAACCATAGAACATGCAACTATGTGATTCAAAAGATAAATCAAACCAAGCATGCAATCAAAACAAAGTTTCAAGAAATAATCCCCTCAGGACAAAATCTTTTATTCACTTTATAAAATTTGCAAATCACAACTTACAAATTATATAAAGGAATCTACTATGATTCTCTCAACAATCACACAGTCGCAACTCTTCTTCAGTAATGACCCTCGCAAGAATCACAAGAACCTCAGTCCTCCGTCTTCAGTACTAGATACCCTTAGGAATCACAAGTAAGTGATGGAGATGTTTTCTCCACAAAGGGTGTATGCAAGATACGTACTATAGGGTTTATACTTGACTCACTCAAATAAATTCTAGGAATGATTTGTGAATCAAAAGGTTTTTTCGAACTCAATAGGTTAAAAACTTTTGCAAAATATATGCAGAATTAGTTTTGACAAAAGTCTCAGCGAAAACAAACATGAAACAGGTATATATAAGGCAAACACAAATTTCGAGGTGACGATACTCGTTCGAATGGACAAGAGGTCTTGTATGAACGAGAATTGTACCTCATTTGAATGACACCAAGGTCGTTTTAACAACATCCAATTCTCCTTCAAATGACATAAAATAGCACACCCTCGTGAGATGTTGGATCGAAGAAACTTCTAATGACCACTTCTAACGAGAAT
The DNA here is from genome assembly GCA_949130495.1 of Sambucus nigra. NCBI lineage: Eukaryota > Viridiplantae > Streptophyta > Magnoliopsida > Dipsacales > Adoxaceae > Sambucus > Sambucus nigra. The sequence continues at coordinate 230,211,304 of OX422224.1, forward strand.
CAACTCTCGTTTGAACGATATTTCCATCTCGTTTGAATGAGATGTACGTACTTAAAATATTTTAAAATAAAGAAATAATGCCTCGATTTTTCAATTAAAAATCATGTTTCCGGTTTTAATAAAAATGAACATCCCAAAATAAATTCAAGGAATAAATTTCAACACTAAAGCATTATACCTTCATAGTATAGAGATGCTTGAATGTTGGAGATGTTTAATCTTTGGACTTCATCTCGGCTCTAATCAAACGGTAACGGGATATGCTAAAAACTAATATAAGCCTAAGTTATTTGAGCAATGAGAGAAATATACTCTTACAAATCTTTGCCTTTTTGGCTATTTCAGTACAAACATAAAACCAAAATACAAATTGCAAATAAATCCCCTAAGACGAATACAATATCCTAATACCCTCCCAAACCCTAAAAAAGGATAGGTACAAGATAGACTTATATTCAAATAAAAGTCTTCAAATCTTCACTTATTCATTGTCTTACCTTGGGTTCTTTGTCTTCATCAAGTATAATCCAAATATGATCTTTCAAATTACCTACACACATGAAATAACACAAATATCCTGTGATGCATTGAGTTTGAAATATATCAAATAAAATGCATAAAGATATGAAAATTTCCCCCATAAATCAAACTCTCCCCCGCAATTGGTTCTCCCCCTTTTATTTTGTCCGAAATAGACGAGTAAAAACTAATCATGAAAAATATAGGGAACATCACCAAGAAAAAAAAAAGATATCATCACAAAAAGATATGAATGAATAATCATGCAATGATAATCTCAAAAGACATATCAATCTATTTTTTTTTTTTTTCATAATTTTTAAATTAAAAATAATTTTACAAAAATAACACACTAGGGAGAAACATAAAAATAACCGAATCATGGAAACAAAATGTAGGGGTGTGAAAACAGTTTATAGGTTAATCAACGTAGGTAAGCATAATATATGTGCATGAAAGAATGATACACCACTAACATAAGAGCTCAAAGTCTACCTTAGGTGTAAAAATGGCGAGCTCAAGTGAAATCGACTTAACCTAATCAACTAATCAAGATCGTGAGTCATTTTCACACCAATAACGCCTAAAACTATGCAATGCTTTTACGAGAATTTTTCACGACATGCAAACCCATTGATCTTCGACTAAACTCGCTCAAAACTCACATATTTAATTTTTTTGCTCTCAAATATTTTTGTTTTGAAGAAATTAATGCTCATATGTAGCAAAGAATCAATGTTCTTTGAAATTGTCCTGGCACTGTATATGTTTCTTTATATGTGCCTTTAATCATTTAGGCACTTTTCTTTTTGTAAATGGTGTCTATTCACGCAAAGGCAACCTGTCTTTCATAGGCCGATTTCATTGATTTAAATATAACACATCGAAGATATGATTTTCAATTTTTCCAATCCGGGCAATGGTTCTTACAAGAACTACTTTCATTATCTCATGTTTTCGCATTTGGTTCATTTTAAAAGTAGAATTGGGATGAAAAGACTACAACCGACACGTGAAAGGTAAGTGCAATACTCAAAATAAGATCGTGCTCATGTGGATTAAAGGTGACAAGGAGTCAAACATGAAGTAAGTTGTCATCATATCACATCTTAATGACTACACACATTATAAAGCACAATAATAAAATGATGTCACGTCTCAAAACACTACAAAATAGTCTCATGGATATGGATGAATGGGTGACTCGGACATCTTTAATGTTCATTCACATATGGTGTAAAAAAATACCAAACTCTTTTTGGATTTTTCTAAAAAATTTATCAAAAATAAAATATTTTTGGCTTTTACGCTTTTTCTTAAAAAGAAACTGAAAATCTTTTTGTATTTTTCAAAAATTTTCAAGAAAAACAAAAATCTGTTTCGATTTTTCAAAAAATATACTAACATGGAAAAAGATAAATACAATGATAATGCAATGGTAGTACAATCTAGCAATAGAAATAAATATGAATAAGAATGAAAAATATCCTATGCTAGAATCAAGTCTCAACCTGAATCGTTAGTCCCGGAGGAGTTCTCCAAAGGAGATGAGATCCTATGAAAAACATCCATAAAATCTTGTGAAGTTTTGACCAAATACTCAACTTGCCCTCGAAAGCTATCAAATTCTCTCATGTGATGTAAAAAGAATGTAGAGTAACATGTGTGGGACAGCGTGCGGGAACACGTGTAGTAGAATATTGTGGAAAATACCTATGAGACACTCTCCCTAATTTAAAGCAAAATTTCCTAAGGTGACCTCTTTGTTGGCAATGAGAACAAACATAAACAGGCTTAGGTCCACATCTCTCAAAATGTCTAAGATGTGCTCTCCTATGTGGAATCAGACGCCTAGGTGGGTTGGGTCGAGGTCCATATGGATCTAATACAAGCTTGGGAACCGGCTCGGTGCGACATGGGAAGCGGATGCACCGTTATAACCTATTCTAGCCTCTCAACATCACCCAAAGCGGTACCTAGGAGCATCTTTCCTACCTTCTTATATGTGTCATCTAAAGTAACCTTGACCTCCTAGGCACGTTCGATATCTCTCTTGAGTTAGGATACATGAACTTTAAGTTTCTCATGAGTCTGCAATGAAGCTTAAAGATACCCCATAAGACTAGGCACAGTGTCAATCAAATCACTCTTTTCACGGTTTAAGACGATCAACTACTCACACAAAGAAACCTTCATCTTATCAAGTTGACTCGCCAACACCTCACACACCCTTCAAACTTTCACCTCTCTCTCCAAATCTAACACCCTACGAGAAAACTCTTTATTTAACTTTTTGGTTTTCAACGGTTTGGTGTACAAATCACTAAAGGATTTTTGTAGATCCCCTTATCCCTCACTCAAAGTACCATCCTCACTCTCACTATTTCCTGAATGACTCGAAACTTCATCGAGGATCTCACGTTTACATGTGTCCTCATTGTCGTGGGACAAACTAGAAGTACTCACATAACTAGCCATGAACGCAATGCATGGTTCATGTAATGATTCTCCCCCTGAATCAACCGACTCGATGTCAATATCTCTAAGAGTGGATTTATTTACAATATCTTTTCCATTTCTCTTTTGCATAGGGGGACACTCAAATGACTTGTGCACTTTACCCTCGCATTCAAAACACCTTATATCTTCCTCTTTCTCACCGTTATCCTTGACCTCGTCTTTCTTTTTATTTTTCTGAAAAATATTTTTATTGAAAGAATTTTCTATGAAAATTTTGAGAAACTTTCTAAATTTTTCACAAACAAGGCCAAGTTATCAACATCAAAGCCACCCCCAGATTCAGACTCACAAACTGTATCCTTTTTAGCTTGAGTATTTAAAGTTACTCTAATATCCTTAGGTTTAATGGTTTTAGGTAACATATCTATCTTATAAGTCTGAAGGTCTCCTACGAGTTCTTCTAACCTAAGAGTGTCTAAAATCCTTAAAGAGTTAAGGACAGTGAACTTAGGAAGAAAGCAGTAAGGGAGTGACCTCAAAATCTTTTTAATCACCCTAGTCTCCAAAATTTTCTCACCCAAAATAAAACTAGTGTTTACAATGTCTAACAACCTGGCATAAAATTCATGAAGCTTAGACACCTTCACAATGTTGGTACCCTCATGTTCCAATTAATACCATTATCTTTTCTCAGAATCCTCTAATATCACTGGACCTCACGAGCTCCACACCACCAGTTCCAGTCACCATATGTTAACTGCGCAGTGGGTTTAATGTCTTTCACCCCAGGGACATCATACCCTACTTATTTTTTTCCCAAAGTGTTCCTTTATCTTTTCAATGTGTTCAATATTATTCCAATCTTCACATTAATCTATATTTACGGGGGCTGAAGCCAAAAACCCGGACTTAATCGCCCGTTTTTCCATTAACACTTGAAAATTTATTTCTTTCTCCTTTAAGTCCTTTATTCCAACACACATTGATTTTATACCAAAAATCATTCACGCTTGGGGACTCAATTAATTTTCACACACACTAGTGTAAAAACATTTGTCTACATTTTTATTCCATAAAAATATTCCACTTTAAGTAAATTATAAATTTACCCTTTATTTACCAAAACTTGCAATTTGGTCCTTTAACGAGTGTCATCTCCCAAATATGGTTACTAAGTTTCCAACTAAACATTTGAAACACTTTTAGCCATTTTTAACATTTGTTCAATACCTCATTTTACTAAACTTTTACATTTGTCACTTTAACGCGTTTAATATATAAAATAAAACATTAACATATATTAAAGTCCCATTTTCTAGATATTTGATATACACACAATATTTATGGGATTTTTCATTTTAACACCCACTTTGCTACTATTTACACATTTGAAACCTTTAGCTTCCATTATTAACTTTTAACCCACAACTTATGAAAAATCCTTACTTTCCACATATTTACACATTAAATCCATTTTACTTTCTACATGAGTTTAACACACCTTAAAATACCCACTAAAGTGAAAGCTCATTTTCCCTCATTTAACTCAATTATCTCACATAGAAAAACATATTTTATTTTCATAAAATTTCTTAATCAAGCCTAACACATTCCTTTTAACAAAATCATGTTACCTCCCATCAAGAACATCATTTAACACATTTTAATTCATAAAATGTTTAAAGAATACATTCTGAAATTTCTACACCGTTAAAACCCATTTGAAATCACTTCTTTGAAATCCATTTCCATACAAAATGATAGGAATGCAACTAATTAACCAGTAAATGCGATCTAACTCATATTCTACACATATTAAACCTAATATATGTAAATAAGCACACGGAAATTTAACACAAAATAAACCTTTGTCAATGTTATTTTTTCCCACCTCTAAAAACTCAAAATGGTAGTACAATAGCTAATGTAGGAGGAGAAACTCCCACCTCTAAAGGTGGCCTCAAGGGGTTACCAAATCTTCTCGTAGCTTGATCCAATGGTTCTCTAAAGAAGCTACACCTCATCTTCTTGGGAAACCCACCTTCAAATATCAAGAACCTCCCTCAAGCACCCTCCAATAACCTCAAGAACCCCACCTTATACACCCTAATAAGTCCATTTACGATTTGTATGTGTAATTGGGAGCTTAGATATAGTCTTTAATGGATAAATAAAGCTTATGGGTGTGGGAAGAGGGTGGATATCATCAGGGCAGAGGTTTTACCCCATGGGAGCCCCAAGCTAGTGAGAGAAGGACTTACAAAATCTAATGGGTTTGGTGTGAATGGCCCCCTTACGGTTTCTCTCTCTCTTATAAACAAATTATTAGCCTCGTAGGCATAAATTCGAAGATTCTTATCTCAAAACATTTCCATATCAGGTCCTAGGTTGTCCATAAATTGATAGCACACTAAATCCTAAGGTGGGTATTATGATAACCCAAAGTGCTTCTGCACATTCGAATTTTAGCAACGATCAATCGATCAATCAATTTTGTCAATCGATCAACACTTTTGACAAAAGTCTCCTGTATTCAATTTTTGACCTCGTGGTATTTTTATATGTATTTTTTGGGTCTCATATATATGGTCATTTTATTATTATTCCTTTTCTAATTGTCCTAAAAAATGGCGCAAGTTCGCGTCCTAACAAAATCGTGTTATATTAACCATGACCGTGTCACAATCGTTTCTTAAAATCTTTGCATCAAACTTAACCAATATACTTACTAGGACTATTAGGACTAAAATACGCATCCATGCGAACCATACAACGTGGAGATTTTTCTCCTTAATCTTTCTTCATAATGCGTCACTTGTCATGTCATTTGGCGTAACTTCCTTATATATTTATTCCTCAATTTTTTCTTTGAGTAAAATACTTCTATTATCATTAAATACCTACTTTTATAGGGTGGGGTATTACATTCTTCCCTCCTTTGGAAACCTCATCCTCGAAATTTATGGTCATCAATCTTAGAATCCAAATACCTATAACCAGATTCCAATCTTAGGGTATCCTCAACACTATGGTCTAAAACCCAAAGATTTTTATTTCATCAATTACATTTCTAGCCCAATCATGGCGAACCCTAAGGTCTTATTTCTAATTATCAAGCATGCCTAACATGTCCATATAAAAAAAACAAGAGATGATCGATACCCACCTAATAACATACTATCACCATTGAACTCATCATCATGAATCCTCCCTACGTGGATTTACAAGCCTACGTTTTCTCAATAATTTTTTATCACCCCTAGCCTAGGCTGATACAACCTCAACACTTCTAATCATACACATCAATGATCATAAGATGGTCACCTTATCACATTGGTATACCAAATCAATATCTCCTATTATATACTTATGCTAACCTAGAGTCATCGTAGGTATCACAACACATATATACACAAGCGATCACATCCTCAATCTGCACAATTCCAAGTAAAGTGCAACACTAACATCTAATATATTATTAGGGTCTAATGCTCACAATATCCTCAAGTCATAACCTCAAAACCCGCGACCAAGTCATAATTAGGTATATCGGTTAACTAACGAAATTTGCTAACCCAAAACAATCAAGTAACATATGCAAACTATATGCGACAAACGCGAGACCACACAAACTAGTATATAATAAAGGTGCTTCAAAAGAAGAGCGCATTCGTTTACCGTGATGCTTCAGACACAACCATCTTAACCTGTATCACTACTGAGCTCATGCAGTGCTACACCCGAATTAGAACTGATCAACAACTTCCCACTATCGAGATCAAGAAGTCACAAGGAATGCAACAAATCAGGAGACTATCATGCCAAAAGGAAATAATAAAATTTCGACAATGGACCATTTCATAGGAAGTACGAACCCATAATGTACACTTAGAATCTATAATCCTCATTGATATCTGCTAAATTCTTAGCCTTGACACATACCCTGGCTTGGCCCATTAACCTTGATGGGTCCTAATCGTGAATCATCTATTATTACTGAACGAACATAATATAAAACCAATTTCTTTGGGAAGCTGAAATGTTAGGCTTCCCTCCTCAATACTAATGCATTATTTCCATCATTGGCAAGACTAACCATATGAACCAAATGGAATTACATTCTTTTAACTGTTACCGTTAGCCACTGACCTATCATACCTAGGTCTCCACAACTTCAACGTGCGATAGCAAACCTTAGTTTCCAAGATCACTTTCATCAAGTGAAACACAACACTCATATAATTTCAAACATTCAACTCAAGGACCATTGTTACAACTCTTAGGAATGTCCTACATGATCCCAAATCATAAATTTCCTAATGGAATCTCAAACTTTCAAGAAATACCCATGCCTAAGACCTAATGATTTCCCTCACCAGAGTCATCCCAAACCATACAGGAGCACACGCGTGTAATATAATCAAGCCTAACACCCCATTACAAGTTCTATCTCTAAACCATGATGGACATCATCCTACTCTAAGTCTCCCAGGTGCATAACCTAGCACTTATCAAACTGTTTTCGACATTATACTCAAAGGTAATATCATGGCACATGCTCACAAACCAAATCATGGAACAAGCTTCGAGGCACGACCACAAGTCAACATGAATTAATAATACTATAATCACACCGATTTACCATCACCACATAAACCTCAATACGACATTGATTCTTCCAGACACTTCATGAAAAAGGCACTAATTCAATCATCCCCAAATGAGCATACACATCCTAGTGTAAGAGTCATCGTGGTAGAATCCTATCATGTATGGAAACCTATCACGACCACCAACTCGTAACCTCATGGCATTAATCCTAGTCACTACGTGCTATACCAACCGTAAGGCTATATCCTTGACATCATAAGCAATCTCAAAAGGTTCAAGGAAAGGCATCTTTGTCACCATAATACACGGTACACAACCTTAAGTTCACTATTACTAGGGAATGTCTACCACTCGAATTAACATCTTACTAGGTAAACCTTAGTATAAACGTCCAACGAATTATCAATATGAATTCACGTGCCTATCCATATTACTAACCCGAAGTCAATTTCACTAGGCCACGTCATTTAATCCTCAATGAATTTTTAACCATGACAACTAAATTGCCTCACTATGTAAACATCACACTATGTGCCAATCTACAAGATAACAAAACTATATATTTTGGTAGGATACGGGACGTCGGGTATTGCCTATAAACACCAAGTCCCACACCACGGATGCTACAAGGTATTTTATTATTAAATACCATATTATTATCTCAAAAACTATAAATTAATACCACCGGAGTTTTGGTAGGACACAGGATGTTGGGTATTGCCTAAGAGGAAGCTCACCTTAGTGACGCCGCAAAAGGTCCCATTCTAGAACATCACAATGCTAGTGCTTAACATTAAAGCACCAAGATTTTCTAGGTTCACTCCAAGGCTATTTCAAATCATCATGATTATCTAGACTCACATTATAATCAAGATACACTAAATTTAAGTCTTCCACCGATAGACCCAATTCATTCCCACCACATAATCAGTACTTATGAATGCCACTCAGTTACCTAACCTCCATAGCTGAAATATACAACCTTTACAGGTAGGTTGTGACAAAAAATACTTGACGTTATTATTACTACTAATGTTATTCTCATTATCAAAAGTTACCACACAATACATCTCACGCAAAAGATCACGGTGTTGCCACTTTTGGTCTACACTGACACCCATGACTTACCAACACACCTACATCAGAAACGTTGCGAAACATGAAAGGCTACTAACTTAGATGTTTACCATCTCATAAGAGTTTCACATCGTGCTAATGTCCTTGACTTCAACGTCCAAGATGCGAATCAAAATCGCCACTAATCCAGCGTGACCTTCCTAAACCAACATCGACGTCGAGAAGATCCGCTACCATCCTCACCATGTCACGCTCGGAAGGAACATTGAACCTAAAGCTCTGATATCAAGTTGTAACACCCCGACCCAAATTTAAGGGTTAATAAAGTATCAAACCGATCCGTCTCGCGCGTTAATTGCGAAGTGCAATGGAACAACCTAAATAATGTTTCTAATCCAGTCTTATTATTACTTAAGGTTACACTTATTAACATGTGATTCCAATTTTCATCAAACTATGTGATGTGACCCAAAGGGGAGTTCCCCCAAAGGCCAAGTAAATAGAGCAACTAACGTAAATGCAAATTAAGTACTAAACTTTACAACACTCTAAAAATACGGGACATCATTCAACCTACCATAACAAAAGGAGGGAATGAGCTGAATGCTCAATGGAAACTTATACAAATGCAGTATAGAAATGAACGGCGAATATAATGCTCACACGCCACAACTACATGCATGTGAAAATACGTATATATCTACATTTATAGCTTTGAAAATACAGGTCCAATGTATTAAACCATGTGTTCTCCTTGTCTTCACAAATAATCATTTTGTAGCTTTATGTTTAAAACTAGAATTCTTTCCCATTAACGCACACGATTAAAAGATTAGTAATTGTTGGGAAAACCTTTCATTTACTTTCAAAACATTTATTACTCAACGTTCATTAACTCACACTGGAGTTGTTAATCATCACCAAAGACTTTCTTTCAACACACGCGCACATCGTGTTAGAAAATATTCATTGACATTGAAAGCCTTAGACAATACCCACACTTGTGTTATTATGGGTTTAGTTAGACCTCCTTAGGTAGCTTAATTATCCATTAAATCACCTTGCTTAACCATTTCACTTTTCTTATGAACATTAGTCATTATTCTCAGATTACTTGTCCATATTACTTTAATCAGAACTTTAAACATTTACATAAGTTAGGTTAGTTCCATCTTATAACCCGTTTCTTATCATGTTCCATTAATACCATTATCTTTTCTTGAAATCCTCCAATATCCCTGGACTTCACGGGCGTTTGGGGTCTTTCACCACTAGGGACGCCATGCCCTTCTTAATTATTTTCCGACATCATTCGAGTATTCCTTTATCTTTTCAATGTGTTTAGAATTATTACAATATTCACATTTTTCCACATTTACGGGCCGAAACCAAAAGCCCCTAACCATTCATTTTTTCATTAATACTTGGAAAATTATTTCTTTCTCCTTTAAGTCCTTTATTCACACACACGTTGATTTTATGCCAAAATCATTCACGCTTGGGGACTTAATTCATTTTCATCCACACTAGTGTAAAAACATTCGTCAACATTTTTATTCCACAAAAATGTTCCACTTTAAGTAAATTACCAATTTACCCTTTATTTACTAAAACTTGCAATTTGGTCTGTTAACGAGTGTTATCTTCCAAATATGATTATTAAGTTTCCAACTTACCATTTAAAAGACTTTTAGTCATTAATAACATTGGTTCAATACCTTATTTTACTAAACTTTCACATGTGTCACTTTAACACCTTTGATATATGAAATAACACATTTTCATATATTAAAGTCCCATTTTCTAGACATTTGAAACACACACTTTATTTTTGGAATTTTACATCTTAACACACACTTTTTTACTATTTACACATTTGAAACCTTTAACTTCCATTATTAACTTTTAACCCACAACTTATGAAAAATGCTTACTTTTCACATATTTACGCATTAAACCCATTTTATTTTCTACATGAGTTTAACACATCTTAAAATACCCATTAAAGTGAAAGCTATTTTTTTGTCATTTAACTACATTATCTCACACAGGAAAATAAACTTTATTTCATAAAATGGCTTAATAAAGCCTAATACATTTATTTTCATAAAATCTTGGTATCTCCCATCAAAAACATGATTTAACACGTTTTATTTCATAAAATGTTTGAAAAATACATTCTGAAATTTCTACACATTTAAAACCCATTTGAAATCACTTCTTTGAAACCCATTTTCATACAAAATGATAGGAATGCAACTAATTAACCCATAGATGTGATATGACTCATATTCTACACATATTAAGCCTAATATTTGTAAAAAAGCACATAAAAATTTAACACAAAATAAACCTATGTCAAGGTTAGTTTTCCCACCTCTAAAGACTCTAAATGGTTGTAGAAACATTAGTGTAGGAGGATCAACCCTCACCTCCAAAGGTGGAATCAAGAAGTTACCAAAATCTGGATCTAGCTTGCTCCAATGGTGATCCAAAGAATCTACACCTCATCTTCATGGAAAACCCACCTTCAATCACCAAGAACCTCCTTCAATGACCATGCAACAACCTCAAGAACACCACCTTCTACACCCTAACAAGGCCATATATGGTTTCTATGTGTATTTGGGAGATTAGATATAGTCTTTAATGGAGAAATAAAAGATTAGGAGTGTGGGAAGAGGGTGTATATCATCTGGGCACAAGGTTTTCCCCCATGGGATCCCCAAGCAAGAGAGATAAGGACTTAGAAAATCTAATGGGTTTGGTGTGAATGACCCCATTACGATTTCTCTCTCTTATAACCAAACTATTAGCCTCTTAGCCATAAATGGGAAGATTCTTATCTCAAAACATTTCTATCAGGTCCTAGGGTGTCCATAAATCGACATAGCACTAGTTCCTAAGATGGGTATTATGACAACACAAGTGCTTCTGCACATTCAAATTTTAGCAGTAATCGATTAATTTTGTCGACCGATCGACACTTTTGACAAACGTCTCTTATTTTCCAATTTTTACCTCGTGGTATTTTTATATGTATTTTTAGAATTTCATATATGTGATCATTTTATTTCTATCCCTTTTCAATTGTCCTAAAAAAATCGTGCAAGTTCACATCCTGCGCGGTGCGTGCTGACAAAAATCGTGTTATATTAATCATGATCGTGTCACAATCGTTTCTTAGAATTTTTGCATCAAACTTAACCAACATACTTACTTGGACTTAAATACGTATCCATGCGACGTGGGCATTTTTCTCCTTAATTACTCTTCATAATGCATGACCTTTCGTGCTATTTGGAAAAACTTCCGTATATATTTATTCCTCAAATTTTCCTTTGAATAAAATACTTCAATTATCATTAAATACTTATTTTTTTTGGGCGGGGTATTGCAGAAAATATTTTACACTAACATATAGGGAATAATATACACATAATTTACCCATATACAACAAATTGCGTAGTCACTTTCATATGGAATGACGTATCTCATCGCTAAGGCCATATCCACGTGATTGCATCAACAGTCAGTCCACAAATAAAGATATAATTCTCAGCAAAACCACTATGACAAAACAAGGTACATCACTATACAACATATAGATATTATGAACATCGGGCTTCATTATATCCCTAATTCAAAAACTACGTCAATAGGCAACCTAAAATCCCTACATCGTTTCACCCACTCTCAACATGGTGCTACTACCTAAATTATGTAAAGTCCATGGCTCCCATTAAATAAAAATATTTAAACCTCAATCGAACCATCCTTGGTTATACACTACCATACCAATAATCCACATTTGGGCACTTATCAACCACGTGTCCATACACCACACGTCTTAAAAATCAGAATCATAATTCATCTTAGAATCTCTCTCTCGACTTTACTCGCTATTTCGTAAGATCCTCTTCAATTTTCCCCCAATTATTTATAATAGGGGTACTCTCAATATTATATTCACAATTACAATCCTCAATCGAAACATTCTCTTTCCTTGAGACTCTTGGGAACTTACTTGTTCCTAGACCTTATTCCTAACAAATACGTCAACAAAATACACGCCTATAATGCACAGATAACTCCATTATCATACAAATCTCTAATTGAATCATCTCAACTTGAACCAACTAGAAAAATCAATACTCACCTCTCCTCTCCAATTTCCACTCTCTGAGGTGTACTATAAATTTCCAACTATCCCCCAACTAATATTCTGTAACCACACTGTGACCCTACTCCTAGGTTTAATCACTCTTACATTATCATCACTTTAATCACAAACGGATTTAAGGACATATATGAACCTTGCTCAAATTTGAGCACAACACCAATTCCACTCTCTAATGGGAATTAATCGACAAATAAATTTATTATCAAAATCCTTATATTTTGCTAAAATGCAGCAATCCATTGTCCTCTTTCTAAGGTGCATAAAATTTCATAAGATCATTCTACTAGACTAAATTTCCATCACAATCCATATTACCATAAGTAGAACTCAAAACCACAATAGGATCCTCAAAACTAAAATTCCTTAATATTTCCAAAAATGAACCCAACATGAAACACATTCACTTACTTATTCCTGCAAAAGTCTCTAAGTTACAGACTTAACCCCCAAATACGATAATTTCCCATAATCATCCTCATAGCAGTGGTGAACCCCTTTGTCTAACCATTAGTTCTATAATTAAATTCTAACTCGCAAAATTCTTCATCCTCATGCCTTTATAGGCTTGAATACTCCTCAAGTCTTTCCGATGCTCAATGAATATGAACGATGTCGACATACACATTATCGTGACACCAGAGTACAAAACCTATGATAGGGTCTAACACATCAAAGAATGCTCAGAGGAAAATTAAACTGCTGCAACATATATCATAAGGATACTAGAGTCTGGATGCTCTGATACTAACTATGACACCCCCATTTTTCCACGCCCAGATGATCAGGCTTGACATGAAATACCGGGAGCGCTAAAAAAAATTATATCATTCTTAGCATCACGATAAACTACAAACCACAATAAATAAAAACCACCCACAATAAAAAAAAATCAACAAATGATGACAAGTAGGATAATTGAAGTCCAATAAAGGAATCCACTATATCAAATCCCTTATTACGATTGTTCGACTGAATAAAATAGATTACAATCGAAACCTCCCCTCAGTACAACTCCTGAATGCATATGAATAACTAAAATAAACTAGCATTTTTAACTCTACGGATACGAAGTTCTATCACCACCACTGCAAGTCTAATCCCTCACCCTTGTTAGCCTGTATATACAATAATTATTCTTAGGGAAACATTTTATAAATTTGGGTCAACGCCCTAAATTTTGAAGAATATCTCCAATACATCAATATAAATCTTGGGACTAATTTACAATAAACATGCAACCCATCAACATTCACATGCAATGAATACCTCACCTCTCATCTAAGTTCAAGTAATACACGCATGTACCAACTCAAGGCATAATCAATGATATAAGTCTCTATCTCTAGACAATTAAGTACTATCACATAATGAATAACTAACATGGAATGCTACTAATTACCCAAAGGCTCGCACATATATTTTCATCAATAAATTCGCAGTCTCATAAATTAATGGTCTCTCATTTTTAATATTTTTAATGAAACTTGTTCTTATCCATACTACCATAAAGGATAAACAACAACTATGTGTCCTATAAAAGTAATGTAACTAACTACATGTATAAGGATACAACCCAAGTAACAACCCCCTCAATTTCACTCACAAGGAAAATACTAGTAAACCATATAAAATATTTAACATGACATAGAGTTCATTCTCCATTGTCCATCAGTAGACTATATTAAATTCTTTCTCATTATATATTACATCACACGAAGGCCACTACCTTCGGTGACTATCTCATGACTCTATCGATAAGTTCGTAGGAATCCAACACCCAATGGGTTCAGCAAAACACACAAATAAACTATGGGGCGATCATTATGCCCCAACACACCATATCCCAGATCATGTTGATGGATCAAGTCATCCTTCCTTCTTTCATCACGAAGTGGTGTCCGCTGACCGTATGATCTAACATAATGACCTCTACTACGTCCTACCCATCCTAACCAACGTGTGGTACACTGTCCTGATATCGAACGCAAAACCCCAACTGATAGATTCACCATGAATAAAGGTATGTTCACATAATCAACACAATCCACACACACACACACACACACACACACACACACATATATATATATATATATAGTTAGGCTCTCCAACATACCTCATTAAACATACCTATTTTTTTTAAATAGTAAAAAAAATAATTTTGAGTGGATATTTTTTATGGGTTCATGATACTTCAATGTGCCCCTGTAAAAATATTCGGATCAAAATAATGTGGTTTGATATTTTTAAAAAATAGGTAAAAAAAACTGACAGTTTAAAGGGTAAAAACTGTCAATTTTTTTACTATTTTTTAAAAATAATAAAAAACATTATTTTCAGTTGATTTTTTTTTACAGGAACACTGAAATATCATGATCCCATATAAAAATATCATCTCAAAATTATTTTTTTTACTATTTTAAAAAAAGGGCATGTTGCTAGGTATGTTGCTAGGAGGTATGTTGTAGAGTCTCTCTCTCTCTCTCTCTCTCTCTATATATATATATATATATATATATATATATATATATATATATATATATATATATACTGAATAATGCATACACTCGAGCGTACCCAAAACATTCCAAATCCCCAAAAGTTGGATTATCGTCTCAATTAGGTATGTTATCTCTCAAAATCTTGTCAAACATATATAACCAAGTAGGATACCGCATACACTCAAGCGTACCCCAAATCATCTTAATCCTTAAACACTGAATTATTATTTAATTTCTTAGGTTTATCAAATTTTAACCTTATTAAATTCAACTCCTAGTTATTACGTCCCTAAACTATGAGTAAATCTATCTCTATATATCTACACACTTTCTCGTAACATATATATATGTTTCATCATTTAGTTACTAAATTAATTGTATTACATAAAATCTCTCAAGACCTGAGTTAATCTCCTAATCACTTTAACTTGTTACTCTCTAAGCTCGATATATTCATATGACCATAGGATATTGCTTGCTCGCGCAGTACCCATTCTAATCCAATCTTAATACTGGATGTAAATACAATAGAATAATGGTTATATCTCTTACCAACATAACTATCCTCACTATTAACTAATTTTAACATCTTAATAAACAAGGTGGAGCAATCCTAAAAGAAAGTCAATCCAAAATTTCAGTTTCCCACACCATTTAGTAGAAAATTCGTAACAAATTAAAAAAATCAAAAAAATAAGAAATTCGTGCCCACGCATTAGTAATAAAAATATCTATAATTTTATGGTCCGAGTCGATTTGCCCCTAAGTCGAATCGATTTGGTTCTAGGGAGAATCCTAAACGTCCAGAGGACGAAGATGAAATCTCAAAACCTCCCTTAATGCCCAAACCAAGCCCCAAAATAGTCCCCAGTCAATTCAAAAACCAAATATAAGTATGTGAACATGTTTCTAAACCTTTTTCACAATTTAATTGATTCAAGAACATCAAATCGAAGACTAAAACTAAAAGATTCAAACATTTTAACTTAACTCATTATTAAATCATCTTATGGTTTGTTCATCAATAATTCCATCCTTAAACCTCAAATTCAAATGGTAATAATTTTTAATAATGAAGTTTCATTCTAAAACATAAATTATATTTCAGATCTACATCATTGGATCCATAGATCTCATGTTTTAATCATCAATGTATAATGTAACACTCACCCCGCGACTTTGATCGTACTTGAATGAATTGGTGACTTGGTAGGACCAATTGGCCTTTGATCTTGTTGAGGTGGACCATAAGACAAATTTGGGTAGTGTGGTGGCCCCGACACAACCGAATTGGAGTTTTTTTTGCCTAAAGTTTAAATGGGGAAAAACAAAAGTCATTCAGGCGACGTGATCATGTTGTTTGAACGGGCCGTTTGAACGAACTTCTAATGGCTTGGAAATTTTTGATTTCCCTCACTCTCTAGAATCTCATTATATGCCCATATTCGAATGAGGTGCCTATTCGTTCGAACGAGGGGGCATTTCACGTTCGAACGAGATGTTCCTCACGCCCCCACTTAACCCTAAAATTTGGCCTCGTTAGTACTTCGTTAGAAGTCTCGTTAGAACGAAAAGGAAATCTCGTTCGAATGAAGTGGAAGGTTATTTGAATGACTGGAGAAAATTTAGAAAATTCTAAACATTTTAATTTGTTTTCATGATGTGGAGCCTCGGATTGAATGAGGTGTCGAGCTCTCAGTGGTTCAAATCAAAACGTGGGATAAAAGACTTAATTAACCTTGGGGTAAAGGGTTAAATGTGTGGGCATTTGGGGAATTTAACCCTTAGGGTTTTTTGTCGTATTTAAGTTAAGCTTTGGCTCATTTGGGGTGTTCCATCAGATTTTTTCTCTCTCTCTCTCTCTATTTCTAGCTCTTGAGATACCCTCCACCACAAACCACCCTACACCACCCTAACACCACCATCACTCCACCCAAAACCACTATGCCTTAACCATATTCTTCCATATTTAAGCCTTATAAACCCATCTACACCATTGATGGGAAAAGATAAGATTTTTTGAGATATTATTGGGGGTTTTAAAGAAGAAGAGGTAAACATTAATGGAGTTTGAAGGGGGTCTTGCTTGGAGCTTTACTGGAATTAAGCTTATTAGAACTAGGCATCCTCTTTAAGGCCACCTTAGGATATGGGAGATTTCTATATTCTTATACATTCCATCCTACCATTGTTGGAGCTTCTTTGAGGTAGAAAAATTCTACTATTTGCTTAAAACTCTATTTTTCCATAGTATTGGTCTTGTAGTTGAGTTTGTAAGAGTATGATGCATATATGGTTTAAAGAGGGTATTTCTCACGATTTTTGTAAGGGGATTTCAAGAGTATTAAGTGAATGATATATTTCAAGAAAATTTGGTGTTAAACATTTTATGGAGTAAAATGTTTTAAAAAAAGTTTATCTTGTCAAAGATATTTTTTGAACATTTGTTTAACTTTTTCTTGTAACTTTGGTATTTTCATCAAACTAGACATTTATTCAAGTTTAAAGGATTAAAACAAATGTCTTTAGCCTTGGAAAGCATGTTGTTGCAAATGTTAGGAAATTTCTTGAATAAACCCTATGTTAAACTATTAATTTGGATTTTGGGACTTAAAATCTCTCTTCATATATATAAAAACTTATAATATTGTGATGATAAGCATAAAAACAAGTTTAATGGAGGTTTTTATGAGTGTTAACTTTAAATATAGAAAATAGAAATTTCAACCCTTAAAGTGTGTGAATAAGTGTTGAAGATGTGATAAGTGTATGGTCTTAAGACTACTTGTGTTAATAAAGAAAACGGTATTTTTTCTTGTAAAGTTGTCTTCAAAATGTTCAATGTTCTCTTAGAGAAAGAAAGTACTAAAATACAGATATTTCCAAATTGAGAAATATGTCACTTCAAAGTATTAAATTAGTGTTAATGAGTTAAAAACATTTAAGCAGTTAGTGTGTGTAACTTAACAATTTTTTTGGGAAATGACACTTGTGAAAATTTAGGAAAGGGCAAGTTTGGAAACAAATGGGTAAAATTATAATTTTATGTAAAGAGGAACATGTTTATGAAATAAAAATATTGGAAAAAGGTGTTACACAAAATGGTCCTAAATGAAAGTGATTTTTGGGATAAAACAAATGATAATGTATAAAGGACAAGAAATGATGATTTTAAAGTGTAACACAAGTTAGGATGAGATCCCAAGTTTTGGCTTCGGTCAGTAAAGAAAGTCTGATAATGTGGACATTTGAAAAATATTAAAACATTTTAATATGGACTCCAATGACACCGAGAATAATTAGGAAGGTCCCGAAGCCCTGGGATGAAAGATCCAAAATCATTGGCCATAGCATATGATAGCATAGCTAGTAGTGTGGAGACCGTAAAAGTATGCGGATATTTGAAAGATTTTGAGGAAAAAAATAATGAAAAGTGTAACATGTAAAAGACTGGGTTGTGTGGCGAATATAAGAAAAGACAACTTAACTTGAATGAAATTAATAAATGTAATGGTAAAAAATAATGTGGACAAGTATGAAGCACCCTATATATTTGACTCACTTGAGTCTACATTATATAGGAGCTTGTATAGTTTGGAAATAGGGACAAAATTGAGTCATATCCTAGTCTACCAAATAGCTTCGGACACTACATATCAATTCCTCTAATAGTCTCAAAGGTAGAATACCAAAACTGCACCTAGGATTGCATTCACTATAATTTAGGGGGGGTGTTAATTCCCATAAAAATATTTTTTAATAATTTTGGGATTTTCTAAATAATTTTTAAACATTTTTAAACATTTAAAAGTTGGTTTTAAAAATGTTGTGGGTTAATTTATAATTTCCTATTCTTCCTAAAACCTGGCTTGGGTAGGATCCGAAAGAGGCCGAGACTTCTGTGGTGGAAAATGAGATTATTTTAAACTTATAAACACGCGTTTGAGGGCTCATCCATGCCTTACACATGTTGTCCAGTGAGCGATTGGATTTGTGTTTCTTACCCGTAATCTTATCCCTTTGATCATTAGTTATCAACAGCTTGCATATCTCTGTAATAATCCATGTGATAGTTGAGAGAACCAATCAGAACGCGTTTAATGGCGGGGCGTACTAAGCCATTAAATTTACATCGTTTGTGTTAGATTTAATCTCATCTATTGATATCATCCAACCCTTCCAGATCCTTCTGTGAGTAGTATAAATAGAGACCAATTGGGTAACATTTTCAGTCTTTAGCTCATTTGAGAATTAAGGGAAAAAGTAGAAGAGAGAGAGAGAGAGAGAAAGAAAACCCTAATCAAACTCCAGCCAATTTTTTTCCTAAAAAAAACTTTGTGAGTTTGAGTGAGTTCGCTTTTGTGAACATCCATCATCTCTAGTCTTTAATCTATTGTCCAACCAAGTCATGAAGTTTAGATCTCATTTTCTCTTCATAGAAAGTTGAGATCTGAAACTGTGTGATACATCTCACGTATAACTAGCTTAGTTTGATTTATTTTTCAAGAAATCTTCATTTGTTGGTTGATTTTACTCTTACATGCTGTTTTCAAAACCAGAACCAACAAATCCATTTATGTTTACAGTTTATGAGAAAAACCATACTTAGATCTAGTTAAGATATTCATTGGGGATTTACACTTTCATGAGTATTTTACAATTTGTGAAATAACTGTTTATATCAAATAAAAAGAAAGTGTTTAGGATCTTGGCACTTTTTAATAGCAAGATTCCCTCTTGATCTATGGATAAAAATAAAGATCAGTAGTCTGACACTATCATACAAACTTTGATTCAGAAATCCTCACTGCATCTTAGACCGATATTTGTAATTTGTTAGGAATATTGTCTGTATAAGTGTGTGTGGGTTGCATGCATGTGATTAAGAACTTCACTACTTATACTTGTCACACTACAACACTAAAGAAGTGTTGGTAGAGAGATTATTGACTGTAAAGTCGACTTAAAGCTAAAAGGAGAAGCGATTACAAAGCTGGGAAAACAACCTCAACATCAGAACCTTCAGAGGAGTCAGAATGATCCAAAGGAGTTGGTAAATATTTTGGACTTAGATTAGGTCTGTTTGTGTGTTTGGTTTGTTATATAGTTTGTAATCTATTAACTCTCTTTTACTGTATTTTTCCTTTGAGGTGTAGAGACCTCCGTGGATGTTTCCCCAATTGGGTGGGGTTTTACCACGTTAAAATCTTGTGTTCTTTCACACTTACTCTTCCTCTCATCACCTTCTTGAGACGGTACTGATTTAGAACTTATATATGTTTTATTTTTCAAAACGGGTACATCTATACCTTAAATAACTCGTTCATATAATCTTTTATACACATCTTGTGTTAGCTGTTTGTTTTGATTAAAGAGTTTCTTCAAAAAACTATTCGGATCCATTTAAATTGTTTAATCTTGAATTAAACGACTTAAGTGGTACATTTTTCAATTGGTATCAGAGCTTGGCTTTACAAATTCTTTTAGATCTTGAGTTTTTGAAATTGTTTTCTCAAAACAAACTATGAACGAGAAATTTCAGGGATTAAGTAACCTGTCTAGGTACCCTCTCTTTGATGGAACCAACTTTCCTTACTGGAAAGTGAGGATGGTTGATTTATCCAAGGGACATTGGGAGATGATGTCTAGGATGCTATTGAAAATAATTACACTTTTCCTACTAAAACTGTCGCGGAAAGAAGTTACTAAGAGGATTAGGAAACTACTAAGTGAATACACTAAAGAAGTGAAATAGGTCTCCTTTAGAAATAACAAAGGCAAAAATGCCATATTCATGTCCATAAATGAACACGAATCTAAAAGGATCTCTTCCTGCACTTCTAAGGAAGCTTGGGATACTCTTGTGACTGCACATGAAGGAGACACACTTGTTAAAGCTGCTAAAACCCAAATGTTAATCAAGTAGTACAACACTCTAGTTATGACTGAGACTAAATCATTTGATGATTTCTACATCAGGTTGACAGACATTATGACAAAACTGCATGCTAAAGGTGTAACTTATTATAGGAAGGAAATTGGCTCTACAATTCTAAGGTCACTTACAAAAAAAAATTACAATAAACGTTATGCAATTAAGGAGATGGATGATCAAAACCTTATCCCTGAACTCCTCAGTAGCAAGCTATGAACTGTGGAAATGGAATTAGAGTTCAAGAAGCAATTAATACAGGCCCATAAGAAACAGTCTACCTTTAATCTTGTCCTTACCTCTAAGTTAACTAAACCTGAATGTCATTTGCCTAAAATAGACTTAGATTCTGATGAAGACTGTAATTTAGAGAGTTTGGATAATCATATTGCCTTAAGGTCTAAACAGATCAAGAAAATTATGAAATTTAGAAATAAAATTACAAATAGATAAGGAAAACCTACCTATTCAAACCACTCTAATAATAGGCCTTGTGAGAAAAGACTTGACAAACACTAGACTGAGTATAACAACAAACCCAGTAGAGACCTTAAGAACATTGAATGCTAGAGATGTGGGAAGTTAGATACATAGCCAGTGACTGTAGAGTCAATTTGAATACAAATAAGAACATTTGGGCTAATTTGTGCAAGACTTGGGGTGACTCAAGTAAATCAGAATCTGATGAACCTGTGTCATTTAATACTTCTGACCCCTTTGTGTATTTCTTTGCCAAAATCATATACACTGATGATAAGGAATCTGAGCATGCTATGTTGAATGATGCTATCCTTACTGATTTGTCTGCCTTATTACTTGAGAATGATGATAATTCATCACACATTGTGTGTGTGAGTCAAAGGGAACGATCTATTGTTGATGCAAATGGGTGCACACTGCACACTTAGTGACTCCGACAATGAGGATCTCCCAGATATTCACGCACTGTACTAAAAAACTCTCAAGAAAAACACTAAACTTGAAAAAATCGTCAAAGACCTTACATATAATATAGAAACCCTAAGCCATATAGTCAAACATAATGTTTAAGAGTACACTTCTCAATGTCTAATTCATGAGAATGAGACTAAAACTTTTGAACAAAAACTAAAAGAGTTGTCTGAATCAAATGAAATTCTGGAAAATAAATATAAAGGGAAGTTGTTAGAATTGGAACAAACTAAAGAAAAATCTTCAACAGTCTTCAAAAAGTTTGCTAAATTTGAAAATAACTCAAAATGTTTTGAAGACAGTGGTGCTGAAAATAAGACCAATTCTGATGATAGTAATGGAATACATTTTTGCCCCAACAATTCCAAGCAAACTAAAACTTTTGGATCTATCAGGTTTGTGTCTGGTGGCAAAAGACCTGTTGAAACTTGTCCAGATTTTCAAGCCTTGAAAAATGATTTTGACTCGCAACAACAAAAGTTAGACATTAGTGAATCAAGTAACTCTAAGCGTAATGTTGAACATAAGGCTAAATATGCCTGCCCTCCCATTAGAAAAATTGATTCGTCATTTCAACTTCTACCTTTTAGGAATAAGGAGAGAGTTTAATTTTTAGACAAACCTTTGTCTAACAACGTTTCTAAATCTAAACCCTCTACGAGCCATCTTTATTGCTCATATGTGATGTCTTTGGACATTCTATTGATGGATGTTTTTCCAAACGTCTATATAAACCAATCTATCACTCTCATGTTTAACATAACTTCAACTATTTTAGGAGAAGCCGAAATAATTATGTCCTACCTAGACAGCCGGACAAGAATTCTAACTATCGTAATAGGAAGAAAAGATCAAATACTAATAGATCGTCTACAAGAAGGAATCCTAGATTTTTTTCTAAACCAAATGCTCAAACCTTTTATCATACTAAAAAACCTGTGCAAAGTTTTTTTAAAGAAAAGTCTTAAGCTGGCAAGTTTTATCAAATATGAGCTAATAAGAGCAAATTGAAAACTAGAGCAATTTGGGTTTGAAAAGATGAGCTATTACCCCAGATGAAATTCAACATTGTGATCAGTGCTTTCAAAACCGAACACACAATGTCTGGGTGGTATTTAGACTCTGGACGTTCTAAACATATAACCAATGATGATTCCAAACTTTCAAATAAAAATAACTTCTATGGAGGTAAAGTCTTGTTTAAAGATGGTGTATCAGCCCAGAAAATTGGTAAAGGAACACTCCATGAAGAAGGATTACATATTCTTGAGGATGTTCTTTTGGTAAAGGGTCTTAAAGCAAATTTACTAAGTATATCGCAATTTTGTGACTCCAAACATACTTTCACCTTTTCAAAGAACAATTACAAAATTTTAATGAAAATGGTGATTGCATTATTACAGGACTCCGTACTCTAGATAATTGTTATACAGTCAATCCAAGTACATAGGTTTGTAACTTTACCAGAATGGATGACAATGAGATATGGCATAATAGGTTGGGTCACATTAATTACGACAGCCTTGGTAAATTGTGTTCGTAAGATATAGTTATAGGTCTTCCTAAAATCAAACCAATTTCAAACATCATATTTGTGGTCCTTGTCGAGAAGGAAAGATTGTTAAGGCTCCCCACAAGAAAGTTAAAGAAGTTTTATCCACTAAACCTTTAGAACTCATCCATATGGACCTAAAGGAATTGGAAATCAATTACCTGCAAACTGAATTGCAATTAGCTTATTTATTCACCAAACCCTTGGACAATATACGATTTGAATCCTTACGTAAATCAATCGGGATGGTTATGGCAGAACTATAATATATCGCTGATTTTTATGCTTTGATATTTCTCTCTCTTATCTATGTGTAGACGCTTTGTCCATTTGAGACAAAATGGGGGAGAAGCTTTGAATCCACTTGGACATTATTTTGATTACTTCAACCAAAACGCTTGGTCTTAGTTGTATGCTTTTCAGGATATCAGTACCTCGTGTTATCAGAATGTTGTTAGGGTATTGGTCTGTATTTAGTTGAGTAAATTTTCTTTTCTAGGATATGGGGTAGATAGAATTTTTTACATGAATAGTATTTTCTTATATTTTTGTATCCCTACGAGTCCTTGATGACTCAAAGGATATTTTTTCTCATATTTCCAAAGGGGGAGATTTAAGCACCCTATATCTTTGACTCACTTGAGTCTATATTAGCTTGTCTAGTTTGGAAAAAGTGACAAAATTGAGTCATATCCTAGTCACCAAAGAGATTTAGACACTACATATCAATTCCTCTGATAGTCTTGAAGGTAGAATACTAACACTTCACCTAGGATTGCATTCACTATAATTTAGGTGTGTGGGTGTGTGTTAATTCCCAAAAAAAAATTGGGATTTTCTAAATAATTTTTAAACATTTTTAAACAATTAAAAGTTGGTTTTAAAAATGTTGTGGGTTAATATATAATTTTCTATTCTTCCTAAAACCTTGCTTGGGTAGGATCCAAAAGAAGCAGAGATTTTTTTGGTGGAAAATGAGATTTTTTAAAACTTATAAATATGCGTTTGAGGGCTCATCCTTGCCTTACACATGTTGGTCAGTGAACGATTAGATTTGTGTTTGTTACCTCTCACAATCTTAAGATGTAATCATGTCCCTCACATCATTAGCTATCAGCGGCGTGCATGTGTTTGTAATAATCCTTGTGATAGTTGAGAGAATCAATCAGAAAGCGTTTAATGGCGGTGCATCCTAAGCCATTAGATTTACATCATTTGTGTTAGATTTAATTTTAGCCATTGATATCGTCCAACCCTTCCATATCCTTCTATGGGTAGTATAAATAGAGACCGAGAGGGGACCGTTTTCAGTCTTTGGCTCATTTGAGAATTGAGAGAAAAAAGAGTAGAGAGGGAGAGAAAATATAGAGAGAGAAAGAAAACCCCAATCAAACTCTAGCTAATTTTTTTCCTAGAAAAACTTTATGAGTTTGAGTGATTTTGATTTTGTGAACATCCATCCTCTCTAGTCTTTAATCTCTTCTCCAACCACGTCACGAAGTTTAGATCTCATTTTCTCTTCATAGAAAGTTAAGATTTGAAATTCTGTGATACATCTCACGTATAACTTGCTTAGTTTCATTTCTTTTTTCAAGAAATCTTTATTTTTTGGTTGATTTTACTCTTACATGTTATTTTCAAAACCAGAACCAACAAATCCATTTTTGTTTACAATTTATGAGAAAGACCAGACTTAGATCTAGATAAGATCTAAAATGGGGTTTACATTTTCGTGAATATTTCACAATTTGTGAAATAACTGTGTATATCAAATAAAAAGAAAGTGTTTAGGATCTTGGCACTTTTTAATAACAAGATTCCCTCTTGATCTGTGGATAAAAATAAAGATCGGTAATCTGAGACTATCAAACAAACTATGATTCATAAATCCTTACTGCATCTTAGAACGATATTTGTAATTTGTTAGGAATATTATCTGTATAAGTGTGTGGGTGTTGCATGCATATGATTAGGCACTTCACCACTTACACGTGTCACACTACAAGACTAAAGAAGTGTTGGTATAGAGATTCTTGACTTTAGAGTCGACGTAAAGCTAAAAGGAAAAGCGGTTACAAAGCTGGGAGAATAACCAAAACATTAGAACCTTCAGAGGAGTTAGAATAATCCAAAGGAGTTGGTGAACATTCTAGAATTAGATTAGGTTTGTTTGTGTGTTTGGTTTGTTATATAGTTTGTAATCTGTTAACTCTATTTTAGTGGGTTTTGCTTTTGAGGTGCAGAGACCTCCGTGGATGTTTCCCCAATTGGGTGGAGTTTTACCACATTATAATATTGTGTTCTTGCATACCTACTTTTCCTCTCATCACTTTCTTGAGAGTGTGCTGATTTAGAATCTATATAAGTTTTGTTTTTCAAAACTGGTACACCTATACCTTAAATAACTCGTTCGTATAATCTTTTATACACATCTTGTGTTAGTTGTTTGTTTTGATTAAATAGTTTCTTCAAAAAACTGTTCGGAGCCATTTAAACTGTTTAATCTTGAATTAAATGAATTAAGTGGTACGCTTTTCAAAGTAAATTAAGAAGATTGATTAATGTCCATGAAGAAAAAGGAATGGTAAAGTTAAGTGATCGAATGGGTAATTAATCAACCAAAAGATGTTTAATCCACAATTAACATAAGAGTGTGTTTATGAAAAGCTTTCAAAGATAAATAAGTATTTTCTGATATGGTGCTTGCATGTGTTGAAAGGTGATTTTCAATGAAAATACCAAGGTAAATTTGGTATGAGGAAAGGGGTAATTTTGGTAACGAAAATATTTTTTCGGTATTTAACCGATTGTGTTAAATCAGGAAATAAATATCAAGTCAAGTAAGACAGGGTTCTTTATAAGATTAAGGTAAATTAATCGAAATAAGTAAACTTTTTTGGAATAAAAACGATTCCATGCATTAATCGGAATATGTATATATAAGGTAGTTTCATGTGCACGTAGATATAACGTGTTATACTATCTTTTTTGTCGTTCAATTCTATATTGCATTGTTTTATTTTTTTCCTACTAGGCATTCGGCTCCTTCCCTCGTTTTTGTTACAGCAGGTTAGGTGCGGTTCCGTATTTTGAGAGCGTCGCACATGTAAGTATACTTTTCATTTTACATTAGTAGCTTTATATGCTTGGATTCCGGGGATGCCTCCCATGGGTCCTTCGCGTATTTTGATTTAAACGGAAAATGCATGCTAAACAGGTGAAACGTTAATTAAATAAAACTAGAATAGGAACATTATGTAGGTTGTTTCATTGCACCTCACACATAATGCTCGAGTTGAACAGGGTTGACCATGGGTAACCCCTAAATTAGGGCTGAGGCATTACAAATGGTATCAAAGCTCTATGTTCAAAGTTCCTTTTGGGAGTGACGTGTTGAGGTCGGTATTGAATCTTTCGACATCAGTATTGGTTTGGGTTGGTCACGCTTGTTTGATGAAAGTTTCAGTTCATGTTCTCGATGGTGGAGTCAAGAAGACTTACATGATGGTAATTCATTACTAAGTGGCATGTGGCCAAGTTAGTTGTAACTAATTGATTTTGCTCTTCTGAGTTAGATATATTAGTAATTTGTGAGTGTCTGTGTGAGCCGATAGTAGCAACACTATCTTTTCTAGTGTGAGGTGCTTGTATGTCAACCATTGATGGTATGAGTGGTCTATTAAGATGTTAATAAAGCTAAATGACATCTAGTGAGTTACAGACATGAATTGTGTGAAGTCAACCATGGAGGTTAGGTGACTAGAATATCATGCCTAAGTGGTGTTGATCTCTAAGAAGGATACAATAAGTTCCTGGGTGAGGAATTTTTGTGTAGCTAATGCCGATGATGCGATTAGGCAAACTTGATCCTTGGGGTAGTGTCATATCGTAATTTATTATTAATTCGATAGGTATGTAGAACCATGTTGTTAATCACTTGAGGATGTGTGCGCCGTCGTAGTTGATAGGATACTATCATTATAGGTAAGTGTCTTGGTAATTATCGATTAAAAGTCATATCTCGTAAGCTATGATGAGAATTACTGGCCACTAGTAGCAAGTATTTTATATATTTAACAATGATGGTTGAAGTGAACCCTTGATAGCCTTTTGTGATTGTTGATACCAAATTTAATCTGCTGACATGGCTCAATAAAGTGAAGACACGTGGCAATCTACGTACCAACAACAAACACTTCCGAGGAACTCACATGATCCGAGGAACCATACTACAACGAGGAACACTGATTCCCCGAGGAACTCATACGCTCCGAGGAACAAGAACTCTCTGAGGAACTCTTGAGTACCGAGAAGCTTAGGCGGTCCGAGCTGCACCTCGAACAAAGCATTAATAGCAGGATAACCAATAGTTTGACTGTTCATTAAATGCTTATCATTCAGACGTATACGCTTAAGGGGCATTAAATGTATTACCCTTTCATATGTACATCATTTAATGTATTACCCTTTCACATTACAGCCTCAGGGCTATAAATACATTGTACAATCCTCATTGTAAGGGGAGCGAAATTTCTTGAGATAACTTGTAATCGAGAATTCCCAAACAATCAGCAATAACATAACAATGGACGTAGGCCATTCTTATAAGGCTGAACCACTTTAAAAATTCTTTATCTCATTTATTTATCTGTGATTGAATAATTAGATATGATCTAATTTTTTACATCAACAGATTGGCGCCGTCTGTGGGAATTGACTAGTAATATCGTTTTCCATCAAAAATAATTCATCACAAATGACTGATATTCCAGAATCCAGCAATCGAAACGCTGGAAGCCCTCCAAATCCATCTGCTCCGCCAAATATTCCAGATCTGGCCAGAATAATGACAAATTTGGCTCAAGGCCAGACCATCATGCAAGAAACTATGGGATAACTCATACAAACCCTCCATGGCGGTGCACCAACCCATTCAGGACCACGGATTATTCAAAGAAATACTCGTGCATCTTCTTCATGTACTAGACGTACCAATTCATATCACAATCAGGAGTCTGAAGATTTTTCTTATCAACCTAGACGAACTTCGTCAGTGCGAGCCACAGATACTGAACAACATATCACTCTCTCCCCAGAAAGGACCAGTGTGCTAGAAAGATTAAGCAGAGTATCTCCTTTCGATCGATTAGGTCCTAGGAGGAGCAAAAGTCCTCCTAGATACCCATCGAGGAGTTTTCGACGACCATCAGATTTAAGGGAAGGATCTGCCCAGTCGCGACCAGCTGCTCGTCAAGATAGATCCCAGGAAGCCACTTCAACGCGATCAGTTGCTCGAACCAACAGGCCCGAGGAAGGAAATGATGCATGGAAAGGCTCTATTCAAAGGCTGGAGGATAGATTGGGGGAAATGGTTAAGGCTAAGAACCCTCTACAACGAACCTTTGTTCAAGGAACACCTTTTGTCCAGGCCATTGTAGATTTTCCAACACCATCAAAATTCAAAGAACCTATTGTGACCCCCAAATATGATGGAAAGATTGACCTCGTCCTTCATATAGAACAATACCAAGCTGCAGCCGACATCTATGCTTTTCCAGATGAGATGAGATGTAGGGCATTCTCGGGAACTCTTACCGGGTCTGCTCAAATATGGTATAATAATCTTCCTCGGGGTAAGATCTCAACTTTTCTTCAACTAGCCGAGTTATTCATTGGGAATTTCTATTTTGGGGCAAAGCCAGTTAAATGAGTAGCGCATTTGTTAAGTGTTAGACAAAAGGCTGGTGAGAGCACCAGAGATTATATAACTCGTTTTAATAATGAGAAACTTGAAGTCATTGATTACGAGGAGAAGACAGCGATTACTGCCTTGATGAGTGGACTACTGCCAAACAAGTTGTACTACACTTTGGCCAAAGATCCACCTAGAACCATGTCAGATCTGATGGGAAAAGTGGCCAAGATTATGAATGTCGAAGAAGCTATGGTTGCGAAGAAGAATATGGATGCCAAAGAAACCAAGGTTAAAGGTGATAAAGCTAAAAAAAAAAAAGCATAAGAACAATGGTAATGACAAACATTCAAGAACTAGATCGGTATGGGACGCAAAGAAGAAATTTGATAATTATACTCCTTTGAAGAAGGATATCAACCATGTTCTAGAAGAAATCAAGAACAACGAGGAATTAAACTGGCCAGAGAAAATAAAGGCAGACCCTGAAACACTCATCAGACAAGGAAAGCTAGCAAAGTACGTTGATCGTGGAAGCGAAAGAAGGAACAATGACCGAACAAGAGAGAGGTCTAGATCTCCTCGTCGAGCAGAGGAGAATAAGAAAATAAACCATGAAGTTGATCCCGAAGACGACCCCGATATTCCCAAGAGACCAAGGCATCCAGAACGAGAGGTATTTTCAATACGCTTTGGGTCATTTGACTGTAATGTTATAACAGGTGGAGATGCAGGAGGAAGAGACCTTACTGCCGAGAGAAAAGCTTACCTCTGTGAGGCTCAAGCTTGCTCGTACATTCAACGAATAAATCTAGCTGAGGAGGATCGCCCGAGAAAGGTGAACAAAGAGAAGTTGGTCATTGGGTTCTCAATGAATGACCTTGCAGGTGTTCTATATCCTCATGATGACCCATCAGTGATCAAGATGAGAATGAAGGAGGTAATAATTTCAGGAGTACTGGTCGACAATGGTAGCTCGGCAGACATCATGTTCTACTCATGCTTCGATAGTTTAAATCTAAAGCTATCTCAACTGGAGCCTTATCATAGACCCCTCCTCGGTTTTGCTGGCGAGAAAGTATTTCCACTTGGGACGATCAAGTTGGATATATTCATTGGTACGTGGCCTGCTTGTCGAATAGAAAGAATACATTTCTTCGTGATGGATAAGAATGTTCAATCATCATATAATATCATCATGGGAAGAGTAGGATTGAAGAAGTTCGAGGCTGTACCATCTACAGTACATCAATGCCTAAAATTTCTAATAAATTTTGGAGTAGGAGTTGTGAAGGGTGACCAGAAAGTAGCTCGGGAATGCTATTATTCATCCGCCGAGTAAGAGGAACTGGAGGAATCAAGGAAAAAGACTACTACCTATCAAGTGGATGAAGGTGCAGAAATTAAAACATTGGATCCTAGAGATGAGTCTCAACTCGTGAAGGGTCAAGTGGTGGAAGCTACTGAAAACATCATTCTGGACGACGAGCACCCTGAACGAACTACTCAAGTAGGTTCGTCGTTGGAAGCCTCACTAAAACAGGAATTGATAACTTTCCTTAGAAGCAGAAAGCAAAATTTTGTGTGGAGTCATGAGGATATGCCCGGGATAGACCCAAATTTCTTATGTTACGAACTCAATGTGAATAAGGAGATCAAGCCTGTGAAGCAAAGAAGAAGAGTATTCAGTCCCGAGA
Source organism: Sambucus nigra (assembly GCA_949130495.1). Classification (NCBI taxonomy): domain Eukaryota; kingdom Viridiplantae; phylum Streptophyta; class Magnoliopsida; order Dipsacales; family Adoxaceae; genus Sambucus; species Sambucus nigra. The sequence goes on from OX422224.1 coordinate 230,242,479, forward strand.
AGAATCAAGTTATACAGGAGGAAGTCGAGAAGCTCCAGAAAGCCTGCTTTATTGAAGATGTTAAATATCCAGACTGGTTAGCAAATGTGGTGATGGTGAAAAAGAAGAATAACAAATGGAGGATGTGTGTAGACTTCACCGACCTCAATAAAGCATGTCCAAAGGATCACTTTTCGCTGCCCCGAATTGATCAACTAGTGGATGCTACCTCGGGACACGAGCTGCTGAGCTTCATGGATGCTTATTCTGGCTACAATCAGATTAAAATAAAACCTGAAGACAGGGAGAGTACTTCTTTCATTACCCCCAGGGGAACTTATTGTTATAATGTTATGCCTTTTGGTTTGAAAAATGCAGGTGCAACATATCATAGGCTGATGAACAAAGTCTTTGCTGAACAAATCAGTTGCAATATGGAAGTCTATGTTGACGATATGCTGACAAAGAGCAAGAAAGTTGTCGATCATCTAGTTGACTTAATTCAGACTTTTGATCAACTAGATAAATATCAAATGAAGCTGAACCCGACGAAGTGCATATTTGGAGTACGAGAAGGCATGTTTCTCGGATACATTGTCAACCAACGAGGCATTGAGGCAAATCCTGAAAAGATCAAAGCTCTATTAGGGCTGCGATCTCCAACGACGAAGAAAGAGGTGCAAAGTCTTACAGGAAGAGTAGCAGCACTCAACAGATTTGTATCGCGAGCAACTGATCGATGTCTCCAATTCTTCAAGACACTCCGAAAGACTTTTGAGTGGAATGATGAATGTGAGAAGGCTTTTCAAGACTTGAAGAAATATTTGGGAGCACCTCCACTGTTGTCCAGGCCGGTGATGGGAGAAAAATTATACTTGTATCTAGCAGTATCGGAGAATGCAGTTAGCTCGGCGTTGATAAGAGTGGAGAATGGAGTACAAAAACCAATCTATTACACAAGTAAGGCCTTCCGAGGAGTAGAGATCAGATATCCAAGGCTGGAAAAGTTAGCACTAGCACTTTTTGAGGCGAGTAGGAGAATGAGGCCATACTTCCAAGTTCATACTATAGTCGTATATACTGATATGCCGTTGAGGCAAGCCCTTCATAAACCAGAAAAATTAGGGAAATTGATGTACAGGGCAATAGAGCTCGGAGAATACGATATAGTCTATGAACCCAGATCATCGCTTAAAGGGCAAGCTGTAGCGGATTTTATAGCAGAGTTCACCTATCCTGATACCCCCGAGGAGCAAAAGCTGTTTGCTGATCAACCTATGGATGTTATAGGGTCATCAAATTCGAGCTCATACCAACTCCGATTGGTAAAAGGGCAAGAAAAGATGATCGACGAAGAGCAAGAAATATCAGGGGAGGATGAAAGGATGCAACAAATATTTCACCGAGGAACTCTGTCAGATCAGAAGTTTAAAGACGAGTTACCTATATGGAGGCTATATGTAGATGGCTCATTTTGCACAACAGGCAGTGGGGCAGGAATAGTTTTGAGCACTCCGAACGAGGTCGACATGGAATACGCCCTACGTTTCCAATTCAAAGCTTCCAATAATGAGGCTGAGTATGAGGCCATGATTGCAAGTCTTAATTTGGCAAAAATTATGGAGGCGCAGCAAATTATTGTCTTCAGTGATTCTCAATTAATTGTAAATCAAATGTTGGGAATATATGCAGCCAAAGGAGAATTAATGATCAAGTACCATGCAAAGGTGATGGAGTTGGTATCAGAATTTGCTGCTATTCAGCTGGTCAAAATACCAAGAATGGAGAATGCAAGAGCAGATGCCTTAGCTCGATTAGCATCAGCTACTCGTACCGAGCTACGAAGAACAATCCCAATTGAAGTTTTAACTGGTCGGAGTATAGATGAAGATTTGACGATGAACTTTATCACTCTTGATCTAGGACCATCTTGGATGGATCCCATCAGGGCATATATTGAGGAGGGAGAATTACCAATTGACAAGCTCGCAGCTAAGAAATTGAAGTTTAAAGCTGCTCAATATGTATTAACTAATGGTATTCTATATAGACGAGGAATTATGGCAGGTTTGCAAAGATGTGTACATCCCTCCGAGGTGAAAGAATTGATTGAAGAGATCCATGAAGGGTCCTGTGGAGCCCATGTAGCAGGTCGGACGCTTTTGCAAAGGATGATGACACAGGGATATTACTGGCCGACGATGAGGGCTGATTGTGTAGCCTATGCCAAGAAATGTGACAAGTGCCAGCGCTTTTCCTCCATCCGAAGAACTCCACAAGCATTGTTGACACCCATCACTTCCCCCTGGCCATTTGCCATGTGGGGAATAGATTTGGTCGGGCCACTGCCAATGACCAGAGGAATATTCAAATACCTCATCGTCGCAGTGGATTATTTTACTAAGTGGGTTTAAGCTGAGCCTCTCATTGATATGACGTACGATGTGTACCAATTTATTTGGAAGAACATCATTTGTCGATATGGTCTTCCTCATGCTTTCATCACAGACCATGGAACACAATTTGATAACGAGGAGTTCACTGCCTATTGTCATCAATCAAATGTTTTGAAGATCCACTCAGCACCAGGCCATCCTCAAAGTAATGGACAAACTGAAGTGACAAGCAGAACACTGCTGAATGGTTTGAAGAAAAGACTGGACGATGCGAAAGCAAATTGGATCAATGAGTTACAGTCAGTACTGTGGGCTTACCGAACTACTCCCCGAGTAGCAACTGGAGAATCTCCATGTATGCTAGCGTTTGGAAGTGAAGATTTTATACCTGCCGAGTTGGGCCTCCCAACACACAGGGTACTGAATTTCAATTCCCCTGTCAGCGACTTAATGAGAAGATTGGATTTAGACATGCTCGAGGAAGTTAGAGAAGAAGCAACCATCAGAAATGTTGCATACCAAAAACGAACAGCTCTGTTCTATAATAAAAGGGTGAAGAAGTGCGACCTGAAAGAAGGAGAATATGTGCTGAAGAAAGTAGTTCAAAAGCACAAGAAACTGGAGGCAAACTGGCATGGACCATACCGAGTTACAGAAGTTGTTCGACCAGGAACTTACCGAATAGCAACTTTAGAGGGGGAGGAGTTTAAAAATGCATGGAACGCAGAGCACCTGCGCAAGTATTATCAGTGATGTGTATTTTCTCCTTTTATTGAAAGTTTTTCGGGGAATACTAGTGCTACACACTACTCGGCGAAACTCGGCAAAACTCGGGCTACTCAAAATTTTTCTCGAAAATGCCAGCTAAGGTTGGTCGAGAAACAAATGTATTCCTCCGGGAAGTAAAACTTGTATTCCTTCGGAAAGTAAAGCTACCTGTATTCCTCCGGGAAGTAAAGCTACCTATATTCCTCCGGGAAGTAAAGCTACCTATATTCCTCAGGGAAGTAAAGCTACCTATATTACTCCGGGAAGTAAAGCTACCTGTATTCCTCCGGGAAGTAAAGCTATCTGTATTCCTCCGGGAAGTAAAGCTACCTGTATTCCTCCGGGAAGTAAAACTACCTGTATTCCTCCGGGAAGTAAATCTACTTGTATTCCTCCGGGAAGTAAAACTATGTGTTCCTCAGGAAATAAAAATATTCCTAAAAATGCCAACTTATGTTGGTTAGGAAGTAAATATATTCTTGAAAACGCCAACTAAAAGCTCCTCGTAGAGGAAAAATCCACTAACTATGGCTGGTCGGGGATAAAAACCCACTAAATGTAGTTGGTCGAGAAGGAAATTTACCGACCTTGGTTGGTCGAAAACATTTGATGAATACGAGAAAATGATCAAGTAAAATTATTGATACTCGTGACTTTTTAAAATTATTAGTAAGTTGGTCGAGAAACAACTTAGTAAGTTGGTCGAGGAATAACTTAGTAATTTTTTATAATGACTACCACAAATTCAAGCTAGTCGACAATAAGTTGATCGACAAACAACACAAAACAACACAATATTGTTATCTTTTTAATAGACATACATGCACAAATGTAAAGTATTTTACAAGACAATAGCAATTAAGATTGCGAACAAAAATAAAAGCCTTTCATTAAATCCAAAAACAGATTACATTGATAATGAAATGTATACTAACTATTACATCAAAATTCCTACTCTATTGGTTTCTTCCCCTCTGCTTTTAAAACAGGTTCCTCGCCAGCAGGCGGATCATTTAAAGCAAGAGGAGAGTTTATGAAGTTCAAATATTTTAACATCCTGATATTCATCACGGATGGTCGATCTAGGAGGTGCTCGGGACGAGATATCTCGACACTTGAATGGAGATTGTAGTCGTCGAGATACTTGGAAATTAAGCATCGAGGAATGTCCCGAGCAGGGATCCAACTCATATCAAGTTTAAATGGTGGCACGGGTAGGTCGAGCAGCCCAGGATCATGGTAGTCCCACAGGTAATGACCCGGTTCGAGTTGAAGCACACCTAAGGCATTCAACCAGCCTTGCTTATAGCCCTCATTATTGGCATTCTGGATACGATCGTCCAAGTGGTAGAGAGCCTCGTTGTACTCAGCCATCCAGATGTCCCTGGGCTGTTTGTGGAATTGATATGTCAGTCTTTCCAGCTGCTTGTGGAGATTTTTGATAAAGAGTTCCTTATTCTCCAAGACTGACTTCTGCGTAGAAAGCTGATCTTCCAGGTCCCTGATCTTCTTTGACATTTCAGCCAACGCCTGGTTCTTTGCCATTAATTGGAAAGCTTGGTTCTCCAAAGCAGATTGAGTACTCTGTTCCTCGACAGGAATTCGAGCTGCTCTTGCTCGTCCCCGAGGAGCTCTTGCTCGTCCACGAGAAGATGTAGAGGGGCCAGCTCTCTTCAAGGTCTCCAATTCGTCCCATAAGTTGGCGTTCTCGACCTCCAAGAACGAGAATCCCTCATCAGTCACTGGGATCAAGGCTTTTGAAGTGGAAGCTGCAGACTTCAACTGTGACAACTCTCTTTGCAGGTTGTTATTCTCTTGCTCTAATAATTTAGCTATTTATCTACACTCCTCGACCTCAGCCCTCAGAGTTCTCTCCCTCACATCATAGCCAGCAAAACGCTTCTCGTATCCCTTGTCAGCATTGAGTTGCTGATACTTCTTCTCATACCCCTCGTGCAAAAGGGCAGTGGATTCTTTGTATTGTTGTTGAAGGTCTTTAAGAGTGCCTTGGAGATCCTCGATCATATCATAATAAGCCACATTATTGGCCACTGCACGATCAAGCAGACACTTCAAGTATTGGTAGGCCTCAATTGCCTGTTCCGAAGAATCTTGGCCGAGGATGTCGAAGATTTGTGCTGCACTCAGATCCGTGTGACCAACCTTAAAGTATTCATTGCATTGCCTCAACAGCTTTATATCGTGAGCAGATAATAATTCCATCCTGGCCAAAAAACTAGTAGAGGAAGAAAAAGCAGTAATCAATAATCAAAACAGAGCATGAAGAAGAGACAACAGTATGAATAAACACAAGTTCAAGTTTTATTATATCATAAAGGTCAGAAGTACAAGGTTCGGAATTACATGTTCAAGATTACATTTGTTAAAGAAAAATAAAATAGAGAAATCCGAACAACTCTACACCTTTTCCTTGTCTCCCAAAACTTTCTCGGGAGGATGGGACGAGGAAGTAGATTGCTCGGATGGAGCAGATAGTGGTTGGAGAAGTGCTGGAGGTTGCTCGGAGGAAGTTGCAGGTAGTTGAAGTTCCTCGGCAGTGGGCTGGATAGTCGGGGGAAGAGAAACTTGATCTCCCATCACCATGGAAGACTCTTCGGAGGCAGCTTCATCCTCTTCTTCATCTTCAAGAGTTGGAGGGGGACCAGGGATGTGTCGCTGAAAGAGTTCGGAATTTTCATCCACTTTCATCTCCTGTAGAACAGCGACCCATCCATCCCTAAAGTACTTGAGGCTGCCATATTCTACTTGCGACATCATGGCAGCCAAGCCCTTGTTCCACCCCTTGTCCTAGCCAGCGCTGAAAGACTTCTTCACAACTAATTTTCTCTTTAATTTCTCTGAGGAAAGCTTCTAGGACAGAAGGTTTTCAGCAGTCTTCAATTTATTCTCAACCTCCTCCTTCTGCCGATTTACCTCCCGAAGCTAACCCAACTCTTCCTCAGCAACCTTGAGCTTATTCTCAAGCTCTTCAGCATTTTTGAGCTTCATGTCAAGCTCTTTATTTTTCCCTTCCAAGTCCTTTATTCTCTTCTCCAACTCCTTGGAGACTTCAACAACTTGAGCTTTCTCCTGCTCAGTGGAGGTAAGTTTCTTCTCCCATATTGCCTTATCAGAATCGTACTTCAGATGAGAATCTTCCAAAGACTGCCTCAGGCCCACCAGAGCTTCCTCTACACCAGACGAGGAGCTTGAAGCTTTAATAACTTCATCCTTCTTCAAAATTTTATTGAAGCAGCTCACCAACTGTGAAAAGAAAATGAAAGCAAGTGAGAGACAGATATAACAAGGGAAGATGAAAAGTTCAAAGTAAAAGGACTTACAGAAGCAATGTGGCAAGCTGCCAAAGAGGTAACCATATCCCGAGAAAGGTTTTCTTTGATACCTTAGATCTCGGGAATGATCCAAGTCTTCACCGAGCTCATGGAAGAGCTCGGGGGAACGAAAGTGGGAACTCCACTAGTCGGGGGCTGAGAGATGGTGTCAGCCAAATTGACTGAGGAGCTCTTCTTTAACTTCCTCGAGGGAGCAGGAATATATTCAACCAAGGAGGAACTCTTGGTCGGTGATATTACAATCACTTCTCCCGGAGCAACAGACTTGCTCGGAGCCACTTGGGGCTTCTCGACAACCTTCACAACAGGGGCAGCCGAGGAAGGTTCATCAGTTTTCTTTGTCCCCTCCCCTGGGACGTCAATCTTACTTCTTTTTGCCTCTCCAGCACCAGAGGCAGGTTTCTCAAAAAGGGTGGGAGGTCTTATCTTCTTCATCCTTTCACTTAAAGGAATGAGTTACTCAGGCGAGGAACTGGTAGAAGCTGGTAATGGTTCTACTTCACTTATCACCGGACGAGCAGTGAAAGAAGTGGTGTAGCTCTTGTACTGTAGCAGATACGAGGCTGACCTAATGTGCTCATCGGCAACACTCTGATGCAAACTCCAGATAAGTTTTAAGTGCATTATATTCACGTCTGCTTCTTTTGGACATTTTCTTTTGCTATCAACTGCAAATAAATAAACATTAAAATATCAGTGGCACATTTTATCAAACATAGAAGAAGCATGATTTCAAAATAAATAAAATAAAATAAAAATAACCTATCCCATTGCCATAAGGAGGGCATCTGGGACCCTAATACACTTCATCCCCAGATAAAGAAGCATGTTGCCAATTTTTCATAACAACTCCGTGCTCAAAATAGTCCCTATTGGCATCCGGGAGATTGACCACTAAAGCCCTATATAAAAATCTAGTTTTTAAATAAAAAGTGTTATCACCCACTGCCCATATATAAAAAAACATGATTTCTGGAATTCCTATGCGAGTTCCATGAATTTGATTTAACCTATGAACCCCATTAACTATCCTCCATGTATTGGGGGCTATTCTTACAGGAACAATGTCAAAATATTGACAAAATTCCAGACATAGAGAATTGGGTGGAAAAGAAAATCCGCACTCAGCAACAAAGAGACTGGGGAACCAATGTCCCTCAGCCAAACGAAAATAGTCAGAAGGCTCAGAAAGTTCTTCCAAAACAACCCAGGAGGGAATAGAAAAATCAGAGCGAAATCTATCAAGAGATTCAACAGGGTAAACCATGATGAATAAAGGAAATGAAGAAGAAGGAAGAAGATCTTACAGAAAAAGACTGGATCTGTTAACAACAAATGATGAAAAGGATGAACGCACTAGAGAGTAAGACAATGGAAAATTCGAAGATGCAAATTTGAAAAAGTAGAAGACGATGGGATTGTCTGTGACGCTTAAATACTCTGCCTTGGGAAACAGTAAAGTAATGATTACAAAAAGAAACGATTACGCTACCGGCGGCTAGAAGGAAAAAAAGTACGCGGAGATCGAGGCGGTTATAAAAATTCAAAAAAAGCCTGATTCTACGAATTTAGAAGGAGAAATAAATACAAAAGACTCCTAAATTTCAGGATGACCATTTAAAACTGCCATATTCCGAGAAAGAATGTCCCACACTCCTCAAAGTTCGAACTATGAAACATTGGGGGCTTCTGTTGATACCAAATTTAATCTGCTGACATGGCTCAATAAAGTGAAGACACGTGGCAATCTATGTAGCAACAACAAACACTTTCGAGGAACTCACATGCTCCGAGGAACCATACTACAACGAGGAACACTGATTCCCCGAGGAACTCATACGCTCCGAGGAACTCTTGAGTACCGAGAAGCTTAGGCGGTCTGAGCAACTCATGCGGTCCGAGCTGCACCTCGAACAAAGCATTAATAGCAGGATAACCAACAGTTTGACTGTTCATTAAATGCTTATCATTCAGACGCATACGTTTAAGGGGTATTGAATGTATTAACCTTTCATATGTACATCATTTAATGTATTACCCTTTCACATTACAGCCTCAGGGCTATAAATACATTGTACAATCCTCATTGTAAGGGGAGCGGAATTTCTTGAGATAACTTGTAATCGAGAATTTCCAAACAATTAGCAATAACATAACAGTGGACGTAGGCCATTCTTATAAGGCTGAACCACTTTAAAAATTCTTTATCTCATTTATTTATCCGTGATTGAATAATTAGATATGATCTAATTTTTTACATCAACGGTGATAAGGTTTTAAAGAATATGAGGCAAGTTTGAGGAATAGGATCCCTAGTGATGTCGGTAATATATACCCAGAAGCTTATAGGTTATATATAACATCCCATATATTGTCATAAGCCCTTATAGTGTCAGTCTGTGATTTAATGCGTGGTTTAGTGCATCAGCCATTTGGAAGAAGGTTTGTGAACCTTGATCTCGAGAAGAGAGTCATAGGTTAGACTTATACCGGAGTCTCAGTCAAATGGGAAATAAGATTCTTGTCTAGGTGCTATAGCCCATTCAATGGCTTAAGTGATGACGGAATGCGAGATAAATTTAGTATGTAAATTATTTCAGGTAGTCCTTGGATTATCCTCGGACTGATTGCTTGAGACGTCATTAAGGAATATAAATCGACTTTTTGTGACGCCTTGAGATGTTCAATGGTTAAAGAACACCATGTGTGAAGACATGTAGGGTAGTATCTTTGTGAGTACCTAATGGCCATGATGCGAATATTGGGAAATCAGGAGCACATACATGTGATGAGGAAACCATGGGAATTGAAATCTTATTAAGTCCTTGATGATAATTACATTGAGTATGCTCAGTGCCCATAGGGAACCAGTTAAGTTTAGCGTCATGGAGTGATAGTGTTCAAATGATGGTCGTATTGGGAGTCATGTGATGATCCCAGGTCATTGGTTAAATTTCAAAGAGATAAATAATGTACGTGCTTAGCATAGATGAGTGATGTGACTTTCTAAGAGAAATTGAGAGCTTTTGTCATGATTAGGAAGAAAGCTTGGGTGTCTTAGGAGGAATATTGTAGGAAGTGTAATACTTGATTCTGAGGAGTTCTAGGAAATTTATTTTGGGACTTATATTGATAATGTCATGTTTGGAATTTGGAAAATAACACCCCATGAAGGATATCGAAGCATGCCTAGGATATAGGCTTGTGTCGACAGTGTAAGAATAGACTTAAAAGGATAAGGATTAGTTCTTGACATGTCTTTCCAAATTGGTACGGATTAGGAGGCATGGACCTGTAGAATACTTGTCATCCTTATAATGCTGACGACAATCGGTGTGACCGTCTCGTAGGTTCAGTTTGGGTAAACCTGGAGATAGGCATAGTAACAACTTTGTGTAGTTAGGAAATATGGTTAATATTTCGCTCAGTTAGGAATTGCGTAAAGAGACATTGGGGATATGATCATGGTACGATAAAGTTAACAATGGCGTAGGTGCATTAGGTTTGTCACTACTTCACATTATCTAAAAATGGGGACAAGGTCGGCATTGACAAAGGCATTAGGCATTCGCCAATCGAAGTGGTTCGCGTCTGTCAAGGTATTAAGGAGGAAGTCTTACCCCTAAGGAGGGAAGTCTAGTGTTTGGCTTCGCAAAGGACAATAGGTTCATATGTTTCTCTCGGCTTATGGGGATGAATGTTCAGTGATCCAATTCATCACAATGGATGACTCTAGTCAGGTGTGTGGCTAGGACAGGATCTAGTGAGAACATTCGGGAGTAGTCGTAGACTTCATGGCGTGTAGCATAGGTTCTCTTTTCGTAAGCCATTGTCCACTTTTCTCCAAAAGGTTGTTCGTTATTTCTGATTCTTTATCCCTTTTAGTTCTGGTAATCGAGGATTGTGTCCTCGCAGTTATGGTAGTCGAGATTTTTATCGTGTTGTGATACGATGTGGTTTGGCCTAATAAAGTGCGGTTGTACCTGGCTTGGTCGATGCAGCTCGATAATTGGGTGCTCCCTTATTTAAAGTATCCCGTTGTATTGCACAACGTTCGATATACGGGCAACTGTGCTTTCAGCCCCATGGTTTGCTCATTGTATCTATTCGTCGTAGGATTAACGACCTTATGATTGGTCGGCACGATTGTTAGTGGTTTTGGTGGTAAAGAGCAGGGTGCTGATTTAAGGACGCCTTATAGTGTTAGAACTTGAGGAAACATGGAGCGAAATACTATTTTTTGATGATGAGTGAATTGGTGTATTACCTAGGCGAGTGTTCCACTGTGGTACGCCTAGAGTGATCCTAAGGAAAGGTACCAGTTGGACGCATGGTTTGGGACTTAGTTGGAATGTTCCCTCCCCCCCCCCCCCCCCTGAAGTGAAGTGTAAGGGCATTATTATCCATTATCAATTTAGTATTTAGTATACTGATACAAGTCGTCGAAGAATTGAGAACCTTTGTAAAACAGAATAAACGTGGTGTGTGATACCGATTTAAATTAATTCGCAACTTTCTATTTTGGCACACTTATTTAATTAGAGTCTATTTAAACCAAATCAAATCAGCCCCTAAACATGCAACTATGTGTGTGCGGGTGTCAACCCATAAATAAATAAAGCATAAGACACAAATATTCAAGAAAAATTCCCGAAGGGCAAAACCTTTTATTTCTAGAACTTTGTAGAATTCACAAGACCATTGACTTACATACAACCTGATAATCGCCTACAAGTGTAATGCACGGTGTCTTCGTCAAACCTTCAAAGCAATGGCTATAAATGTCATCGGCTGGAATCTCTCGCAAGAACTCCAGATGGTCAGCAAGAAGAAAACGGATTCTCCACAAGTGTGAACTTTATAAGGACTCCCTCCACAATAGCACGTAGCTCTTCGGTTGTAGAGTTCTCCACCACAAAGATAAATAAAAGCAAAAGTGTGTTTTCAACTCCAAAACAATCCACCAAAGCATATGGGATTTTTGTGAATTGAAAACAAAAAAGGATTAAATCCTAAAAGAAGAAGTCAAAAGGATTCTGATATTTCGTAGTTTTCTGTCTTTCAAAATGCTCGGACTTCTTAATGAAAACGAAACCATTTAATGAGTATTTATACAAAATCGCGCTGCCTCGGTATACGAGCTCGTTCAAACGAAATAGACATCTCGCGCGAACGAGGGATATATGTCATTTAAACGACATCGCGCGACATACCAATGTCACTCGAACAAGATGTTGATCTCTCTTGAACAACCTGGGCGTCAAAAAAATATTATTTTAATATCCGTTCCAACACTTAGAAAAAATACTCATTCACAAAATTTGACGAAAAAGTGTGCTCCAACACTTAGAAAATATTTTGTAAAAATATCCCAAAGGCTCTAAGTGGAAAGTTAAGGTATTTAAAACAAAACCTTACCAAAGTAAACTTCGCGGAGTCTTTTTTATGAAGAACCCTGATATTCGGATCTATCTTTGATGCTTCAATGTTCTTGAATGCTCTTCGACGGTGTAGCGGTATATGACATAATAAATTGATAATGGACTTATAAAATAATGTCCTTACAACCTTTCATCTACAAACGACGGATTCGAATTTCAAGAAGACTTCAACATTCAAGACCAATAAGGAATTTGGTAAATTATGTTTAAGTTTCATTTTCATTTTACATTAAAAGTGTTGGGATATTTTTTGTGAAAGATAAAGTATTTTTCTATTTATGAAAAATGATTTTTGAAATCTTGTTAAATGGTTTTAATTTTTCAAAAAACATTTAATCGTAAAAGTTTTTTGGATAAATGTTTCTGATTTCGTAAACAGTTTTAATTTTTTAGGTTTCCAAGATATTTAAAAAACTGAAGCTTTTTGAGTTACGTGTATGATGTCGTTTGAACGGCATCGTACCTAGTTCAAATGAGATCGAATCTCTCTCAAACGACATCATGTCGTTCGAACGAGATGTTGTTTTATCTGACACGTCACCGCCTTGATTTTTAATATAAATAGGGTGTCAGACTTCTGATTTTCGGATGGAGAAATGTTGGTTTTAAACAGAATACGATTTTGAGTGTTCTGGTTTATTCTCCAACATTTTGAGGGTTTAATCTTTTGTTTTACAATTCAGAAAATCCGAAGTACTTTTGTGTGAGTTGTTTTGTGGAACCCAAAGCATAGTTTACTAATGTTCAACCTTTGTGGGGATATCTCAACAATCGAGTGTTGCGTGCTATTATGGAGTGAGTCTCTACGGAGTGTTATGACTGCGTGTCACTAAGGGAGTGCTGCGGTGTTCTTGGGTTGAAAATTGGACAGCGGTTCATGTAAGTTCGCTGCATGTGGAATTATTATTGACGACATCAACCGATATCTGCGATTATTAGAGTGTCAAACTGTATTTCATTGTAATCGTGTAAGTTGTGATTTTCAATTATAATGAAATAAAAAGGTTTTATCCTGAGGGGTTATTTCCTAAATTTTTTGCCACATATTTTATTTATATTGGTTTGACACTGCACGCACGTTGCTATTTGAGTTTAAGGGCTGAATTGATTTTATTCATAAATTGAATCTAATTAAATAAGTTTGTGATTGGAATTTTCACAACTATTTAAATCGGTATCGCACACAAGGTCACTCAAATTAGTATCAGAGCGGGTTACACTTATCTAATCGATTGACAATTTTTGACGGGTCTAATTATGCTTACTGGAAATCCTGAATGAAATCCCATTTAAAAGAAATCGGTGAAAGAGTTTGGTTAATTTGTGAAAGAGGCTGGAGTCCTCCCACTGTCATCGCGAATAATGTCACGAATCTAAAACATGTGTCAGATTGGGCTAAAGATGAGTTTAGGTGGAGCACTTACAATTCACGAGGGCTTAGTGCAATTTCTGGACACATCACCCCTGATGAGTTCCGACATATTATAACGTGCACCGCGTCTAAAAAAGCATGGCATATTTTACAACTCACCCACGAAGGCACTAACGCGTCCAAATAGTCTAAAATTCAAAATTTGACTACTCAATTAGAGACGATCACTATATTAGAGACTGAGTGTTCTGACCAGTTTTATGTACGTTTGTCTGATATTGTCAACACTAGTTTTAACCTAGGTGAGCCTATACCTGATGCATGAGTGGTTAAAAAGATTTTAAGACCGCTACTTAAACGTTTTATCCCTAAAGTAACTGTTTTTAATACCTTTGGAAATTTGAATCGTCTGAAATTAGAAGAGTTGGTAGGAGACCTACAGACGTATGAAATTGACATGTTTCTCGACACTGTCAAACCTAAGGATAGATGGATATCCCTCAAAGCCCAATCTAAGAAAAAGAAAGTGAGTTTTTGTGAGTCCGAGTCTGAGGACGAGTCTGATTTTGACATGGCCTTGCTTGCAAAGAATTTTAAAAAAAATCTCCAGTTTTTTAAACAAAATTCTTCCAATAAAAGATTTTCGGAGAAAACAAAAAGAAAGACAAGGCCAAAAAAAGCGGTGAGAAAGATAAAGAGGGTGAAGAAAAGTTTGAAATTTTAAAATGTTTTGAGTGTGAGGGGAGAGGGTACAAGTCATTTGAGTGTCCCACTAGACTTAGGAGGGAGGGAAAGAAAGTTGCCATGCTAGCCACCCTTAGCGATAGTGAGAGAGATGAGGAAGATGAGGGAGACGAGTTCAGTAAAGGTTTAGCACATGGGATGTGTGTATAATTTTCGAGTCAAGTGAGCACACCCACTTTGTTTCACGATGATAGTGTTCACGAGAGTGATGGTGATGACTCGAGTGTTTCTAGTGGAGGTGAGAGTGGAGATGAAAGTGAGCTCCAAAAAGTATTTAGGGATATGTATAACGAGACCTTGAAATTAAAGAAGTATAATAGAGATTTAGGTCGTCGGTTTTTAGATTTGAAGAGAGAGAAAGAAGTTTTTAGGAGGAAAAAGTGTGATTTGATCGACACGGTGTCTATTATGACGACACGTGTATCCCAACTCGAGAGTGATCTCAAACGTGCCGAGGAGGTCAAAGTCCCTTTAGATAACGCATCTAAGAAAGTTGAAAAGATGGTTCTTAATCTCATTTTGGGGGGTGGTGAGAATTTTGGAAAAGTTCATGACGGTGTATCCACTTCTATTGTTGCATCCAAGTCGGTTCCCACTTAGTGACTCGACCCAACCGACCTAGGCATCCCGTACCTGTTAGGAGAGCACATCCTAGAGTTTTTGAGAGAGGTGTACTGAGGCCGATTTATGTTTGATCCCATTGCAAAAGAAAGAGGACACCTTAGGGAGTTTTGCTTTAAATTGGGTTATGTGTCACGCTTTGCTTCTACACATGTTCGCGCACATGCACCCACCCATGATACTTTGCTTGCACATAATGATAGAGAGTTTGCACATATTCGAGAGCAAGTAAAGTTTTTTATCAAGACTTCACATGATTTGATGGAATTGTTTCAAAAGATATCACCGTCTTTGGAAAACTCCACCACACCTACTGGATGAGGTCTAGACATGTTTGCTAGCATAGGGTGATTTACATAATGACACTTTTGCCAATTGCTAGTATGTACCATTTGTTTTATACTTTGTTAGCATTTTTTTTTGTTTTTCTTATTTTTGGTACTACTTTAGCACTATTTTGGATCTGTTTTCCCATTCCAGGAACTGTTTTTTCAAAATTTTCCCACTGGACAAAACTGCATGACACTCTGAATAACTTGGGAAATTGTGCTTTTCTCGTTCTTACAAGAACCCATCTCACACGCTATCTTCTCACGAGATCGCCTGTTGTTCAAATGACAAGGAATCTCGTTCGAATGACCCCTGGAATTTTCATTTGCACTCCCATGTCTCTTCTTGTTATACTTAGCTGGTACTGCTGGGTTGTTTCTGAACACTGTTCGAGAAATATAAAAAGATTTTCATTTTTTATGAAATATTTTGAAAATTCCAAAAAGAGTTTTGTATTTTGTTTGCACCTTATATGAATTGACACTTAGGATGATCGAGTCATAATTTTATTCCATTTATCCATGTGACTATTTGATAGTGTTTTGAGACAATATGTTGTTCATTCAAGTGTTTTACAAAGGTTGGAGTCTTTGAGATGATATATAGTGTTGTTATCTACATGTTTGACTCATTTTGTCCTTTATTGCACATATGCACGGATTTGTTTAACTTTTGTGTTTGTCAATCACATGTTGGTTGAGTGTTTCCATCTTAATTCTATTTATACAACGAACCAAATGTGATAAAATTTGACAAAAAGTAGTGCATGATATAAACCGTTTGTGAGTCGGTGTAATTTATTTAGAAAAAATGGAAAAGGGTTGCGAAAGGTATTTTATTTCTTCCTTTGCGATAAAGCCAGCATTTAAAAGGACCTAAAAAGGTGAGGAATTGAAAACTATCCGGGGTCCAATTAGGTTTAAAAGAGCCCAAAAATTTTGTATGGCAATAAAAAGAAAATTATGCCAAAAATGGGCCAATAGGTTTTTAGTTTCATCACCTCATAAGAAAAATATAAAGCATTATCTTTTAATGAGGGAGCTTGATTGGAATTCAATTCAGTTTGCACGTCCTTGAAAGTCATGAAAAAGCATTGCATAGTTTTGGACGTTATTGGAATGGAAATCATTTTTACTTTGATACGTTGATATGATTAAGACGATGTCATCTAAATTCAACAATTATACACCTAAGGACTATTTTGATGTTCATTCGTTAGGAGTACACTTATGCATCGTGCACAAATGTCATGATTGAGTCAATTTTCCTATCGAATGTGTTCACACTCATTCATTCCATTTCCACGATTTGGTTATCTTAGTATAAATTCATGGTGTGTGATTTTTGTAACATCATTTTTGCATTCTTTATATGAAAATTTTGAAAAATCAAAAATAGTTTGTTTGCCTTGGTTTACTGTGACACCCCGATTTGATTTATGTGATTTATTCTTTTCCTTGTCTATTTCGGACAAATAAAAAGGGGGAGAACGAATTATGATTTTATGGGGGAGTTTAAGTATGGGGAAGATATTATTATGCTTTCATGTTTATGCTTTATATCATTTCAAACTCGATACGTCATGAGGTCTTTGCTTTGTCTCATGTGTGTAAGTACAATTGAAGATTTACAGATTGCACACCCAGATGAGAAAAGCTTAAAGTTTTGAAGAATTCATTATTAAAGCGCAGTTTGAAAATTTTTAAGACTAATCATTTATCTTTCCACTTTTGAGTTTTTGGGAGGGTAGATTTGTATAGGTCATTTTGAGTTTAATAATATGGATATTTTTATTTTGTACCGGCATAGTCATAGGAGGATATTTGTAAGGACATTATTGTCCATTATCAATTTAATATGTCGTATACCGATATAAGTCGTCGAAGAATTGAGAAGCTTGCATCAACAAAAGATGGTTCCGAATTTCAATAAGACTTCAACATTCAATCCCAACAAGGAACTTGGTAAATTATGTTTCAATTCCATTTACATTTTACATTAAAAGTGTGGGGATATTTTTTATGAAAGATAAAGTATTTTTCTATTTATGAAAATGATTTTTGAAATGTTATCAAATGGTTTTAATTTTTCCAAAAACATTTTATCATAAAAGTTTTTTGAATAAATGTTTCTGACCTCGTGAACAGTTTAAGTTTTATGGTTTCCAAGATATTTCAAAGACTAAAGCTTTCTGAGTTTCATGTATGATGTCGTTCGAACGACATCATACCTAGTTCAAACGAGATCGAATCTCGCTCAAACGACATCATGTCGTTCGAACGAGATGGTATTTTATCTGACACGTCACCGCCATGATTTTTAATATAAATAGGGTGTCAGACTTCTGATTTTCGGGTGGAGAAACACTAGTTTTAAACAGAATACGATTTTGAGTGTTTTGGTTTATTCTCCAACATTTTAAGGGTTCAATCTTTTGTTTTACAATTCACAAAATCCCAAGTACTTTTATGTGAGTTGTTTTGCGGAACCCAAAGCATAGTTTGCTATTTTTCACCCATTGTGGGGAGATCTCTACAATCGAGGGTTGCATGCTATTGTGGAGTGAGTCTGTACGGAGTGTTATGACTACATGTCACTAAGGGAGTGTTGCGATGATCCTGGGTTGAACACTGGACTGCGATTCATGTAGGTTCGTTATGTGTGGACTTATTATTGACGACATCGATCGACACCTGCGGGTATTCGAGTGTCAAACTGTATTTCATTATAACCGTGTAAGTTGCGATTTTCAATTATAGTGAAATAAAAAGGTTTGGCCCTGAGGGGATTTTTCCTAAATTTTGTGTCGCATATTTTATTTATATTAGTTTGACACTGCACGCACGTTGCTATTTGAGTTTAAGGGATGAATTGACTTGATTCATAAATTGACTCTAATTAAATAAGTTTGTGATTGGAATTTGCGCAACTATTTAAATCGGTATCGCACACAAGGTCTCTCGTAAAGGACTGGAAATGTGAGGTTAGTGTCGAGTTTAAGGGAACTTTTGTGGTCAGCGTGACCCGAGAATTTGAAGAGCCTCGGGATACATAATCCTAAGAATTGAAATAACGTATAACGATAGATTAGGTGATTAGTCGTATGTTGTTCGATTTTGGGTGAGTCTCGATCACTAGAGAGTGTTACCCCGATAGAGGCGCCGATATGATTGGGTGAAGAAAAGAAGCCTTAGGGCTTGATTGACTGTGATCATCGAGGAAGTGGAGACTCGAGGATTATTATGTAATTTTGATTACAATCATGATAGTGAGCGTTAGAACATGTCAAGTTCTTTTGTGCACCCCTTGAGAAAGGGCGTATCATGACTTTTGATTATTGAGAACTTTGATGACTTTTGATGATTGAGGACTTTGATGACTTAGCCATAAAATATTCCTATGACTTAGAGTGAGGATTATAATCTCGGGGATTTGTGGAATTGATGGATTAATAATTTCAAGGATGAAATTCCCTAAGGAGGGAAGAATGTAACACCCGCCCCACGACTTTGATCGTACTTGTATGAATTGGTGATTTAGTATAACCAATTGGGCTTTGAAATTTTTGAGGTGGACCATAAGTCAAACTTGGGTAACGTAGTGGCCCCAACGCAACCAAATTAGAGTTTCTTTGGCTTAAAGTTTAAATGGTGAAAAATTGAAGTCGTTCGAATGAGGTACCCATGTCATTCGAACAAGATTAAAATTAACTTCTAACGACTTAAAAATGGTCAATTTACCTCGCTATTTGGAATCTCCTTAGATGGCCACGTTCGAATGAGGTTCCTAGTCATTCGAATGAGGGGGAATTTCCCGTTCTAATGAGGTGTTACTCACGCCCAATTTAACCCTGGAATTTGGCCTTGTTAGTACTTCGTTAGAAGTCTCGTTCGAACGAGGGGGAAGGTCATTTGAACGATCGAGGAAAATCAAGGAAATTCTGCACATTTTAATTTATTGTCACGACATGGAGTGTCGAATCTGATGACGTGTCAAGCTCTCAATGGTTCAAATCAAAATGTGGGACAAAAGACTTAATTGACCTTGGGGTAAAGGCATAAGTGTGGGGTCATTTAGGTAATTTAACCCTTAGGGTTTTTGGAGTATTTAAGTTGAGCTTTGGCTCATTTAGGGTGTTCCATCAGATTTGTTCTCTCTCTGTCTCTAGCTCTTGAGAGCCCCTACAAAATAAACCACCCTAACACCACTATCCCTCCACCCAAAAAACACCACTATTTAATTATATTCTTCCATATTTAATCCTTACAAACACATCTACACCATTGTTGGGCAAAGCTAAGATTTTTGGAGATATTTTTTGGGGGGTTTAAGAAAAAGATGTAGAAATTAATGGAGTTTGAAGGAGGTCCTGCTTGGAGCTTTCATGGAGTAAATCTAGGTGGAGCTAGGCAACCTCGTTAAGACCACCTTAGGAGGTGGGAGGTTGCCATATTCTTTTATATTTCATCTTACCATTGTTGGACTTTCTTTGAGGTGGGAAAACTCTACTCTTAGCTTAATGCTCAATTTTTCCATAGTATCGATCTTGTAGTTGAGTTTGTAAGAGTAGGATGCATATATGGTTTAAAGAGAATATTTCTCATAGTTTTGTGTAAATGGATTAAAAAGGGATTTAAAGAGTGTTGAGTGAATGATATATTTCAAGAAAACTTAGGGTTAAAAATTTTATGAAATAAAATATTTTGAATTTTTTATCCTTGTTAAAGATAATTTTGTGAATAAATGTTTTAAAGTTTTCTTCTAAATATGGGATTTTCATTAAAAAAAAAAAAAAAAAGACATTTATTCAAGTTTAAAGGATTGAAAAAATGTCTTTAGTCTTGAAAAGTAAGGTGTTTGCAAACATTAGGAAATTTCTTGAATAAATCATGTATTAAACTAATTATTTTTTATTTTTAGACTTAAAATTCCTCTTCCTATGTATATAAACTTATAGTATTTCATGATAAGAATAAAGGCAAGTTTAATGGAGATTTTAATGAGTGTTAAACTGAATTAAACAAAATATAAATTCCAACACTTAAAGTGTGTGAATAAGTGTTGAAGATGTGATAAGTGTATGGTCTCAAGACTACTTGTGTAATAAAGGAAATGGTATTTTTCTTGTAAAGTTGTCTTCAAATGTTCAATGATCTCTTAGAGAAAGAAAGTAGTGAAATAAATAGATTTCCAACTTGAGAAGTATGTCACTCCAAAGTGTTAAATAAGTGTTAATGAGTTAAAAATATTTAAGAAGTTAGTTTGTGTAACTTAACAATCTTTTTGGGAAATAACACTTGTGAAAATGAAGAAAATGACAGGTTTGGAAACAAATGGTTAAAATGGTAATTTTAAGTAAAGAGGAACGTTTTTATGAAGTAAAAATGTTGGGAAAAGGTTTTACACAAAACGTTCCTAAATGAAAGTGAATTTTGGGATAAAATCAATGCAAGTGTATAAAGGACAATAAATGATGATTTTAAAGTTTAACACAAGTTGGGGTGAGACCTTGGATTTTGGCCTCAGCCAGTAAATAAAAGTGTGATAATGTGGACATTTAAAAAATATTAAAACAAATTAAAATGGACTCAGATGACACCAAAATAATTAAGAAGGGACCGAAGTTCTAGGGTGAAAAACCCAAAACCACTGGACATAGCATATAGTATCATAACCGGTGGTGTGGAGCCTGTTATGTGAGTGGTGTGGTATGAACTCGACTCAAAAATCTTTGAAACTAATTTGAGAGTGCAGTGCAGTGCAGCGAAATAAAGTGTTCTCAAATTAAACCAAATTAATTAATCCCAAATTTTAGTTAAACCCTAAATCATGCATCAAAGTGATTTGAAATCATAAAATGAGGAAGCATGCAAATGAAACCAATTTTCAGAAGAAAAAAAACCCTCGAAGAGCAAAAACCTTTTTATTTCACTAATAATTTGTAAATCACAACTTACAATATGACAGGCAAAATCTGTAATGAATATCCACAGATACCCACAAGGCCGCAACCTAAATCAGAAATGGACTCCCACGGCGAACCACGAGATAAGAAGGAACACCCGCAAGTACTTCCAATGACCACAGTCGTCGTCATCCTGTCACCACTCTCAAGTGGTACCTAGTCAGCTAACACCTGCCTCAAGAGCTACCAAGATTAATCGTAGATTTACCCTATCTACAAGAGAAAACTTCAACAAGATTGTATCTTGGGATCCAAAATAATTCACTAAAAGATTAGGATGTTTTGTGAATTGAAAATTAAGGTTTTATAACCCTAAAAGGAGAAGACAAAATGTTTCTGCGAATTGCAGTTTTCGTAGAACTGTAAAACTTCGGTCTCCTCTGGAAAAAAGTATCGTTTAACACACTCTTTATAAAAAAACTTAACGCGACACATCACTCGAAGGAGGTGGAAATTCTCTTAAACGAAACCTCATTGTCACTCGAACTACAACTTCGCGTGACATAGCCATGTCGCTTGAATGACATACGCATGTCGCTCGAACGAACAGTGCATAAAAAATAATTTTTTATTTCGATAAAAACTCCGCCTCATCACTTAGAAAAATTTCTTTTTGACGAAGAGTAACTCCTCAGCACTTAGAAAATATTTTAAAAAAATATCCCAACACTTTTAAACGAACCATTAAGGGACAAAAATACAACCTTACCAAAATTAATCTCCCATAGGCTTGAATGCTGAAGAACCTTGATATTCGGATCCGTCTTCATGTATCTTTAAACTTGAACCTTTTTGTCGTTTGTTTGTAGCGGTATAAGGCATACACTACTGTAAAATCTAACTGATAAAATATGTCCTTACATATCTCCCCCTATGTTTATGCTGGTACAAAATAAAAACATATGAATTATCAAATAAAAAATGCCTATACAAATCTAATACCCTCCCATGAACCCAAAAATGACAAGGTACTAAACATATAAGTCTAACACTTTTCATCAAAAATCTTCAACTTCAAATCTTCAATTCTCAAAGATTTTCTCATCAAGGTGTGCAACATGATCTCAAACTTTGTACCTACATGCATGAGACAAAGCACATACCTTTGTGACGTATCGAGCTTGAAATGAGATAAACATAAATCAAAACAAGTATCAAATCTCAAATCTCAAATCTCAAATCTCCCCCATAATTCATTCTCACCCTTTTTATTTGTTCGAAATAAATATGGAAACGAATAAACACAATAAACATGGAGTTGTCACGATAAGCAAAGAAAATAACTACGATCATCAAGCGATCCTCAAAAGTATTCCAGAATTTTATTTTTTATTTTCCAAAATTTTCAAACAAAAATGCAAAAATAATTTTACAAAAATCACATACCATGAATTTACAGTAAGATAACAAAATTACGAAAACGGAATGAATGGGGGTGAAAAAATTCGATAGGAAATTCAATGCAATCACGCATAATATATGAGCACGATGAATATGGATACTCATAACGAATGATCTCAAAATAGTCCTTAGGTGTCAAAAGTGTTGAATTTAAATGACATCGACTCAATCCATCAATATATCAATGTCAAGAATGATTCTCATACCAATAACTTCTAAAACTATGTAATGCTTTATCATGACACTGTCAGGACGTGCAAACCCGTTGATTTATTTCCAACCAATCTCCCTCATAAATAATAAATCTTTATTTTTTCAATAGAGGTGATCTAAATGAACTAACCCCTTGCAAGTTAATTTTTTACTCTCGCATCCCTTTGCCATGTTCACTCATCATTTTTTGTAATTTAATTCCTCACTGGCAACGGTTCTTACATGCACTACTTTCATTGTCAAGTTTTATCGCATATGGTTCGTTTTAAAGACAGAATTGAGATGACAACACTCGGACCAATATGTGATAAACAAGTACAACAATCAAACAAATCCGTGAAAGTGTGCATTAAAGGAAATTATGAGTCAAACATGTAGGTAGTAATCAACTAAAAACATCTCAATCACTCCACACATTGTAAAGCAAAAAAATAAAATGATGACACATATCAAAATACTATCAGGTTGTCACATGGATATGGAATGATATTGTAACTAGGTCATCCTAAGTGTCCATTCATATATGGTGTAAAACAAAATACAAAAATATTTGTCTTTTTCCAAAAAAAAATTATCAAAATAAAACCCTTTTGGCTTTTTCAATTTTTTCCAAAAAAAATGAAAATCTTTTTGTATTTTTCCAAAGTTTTTCAAAAACAAAAATCTTTTTGGTTTTTTGAAAAATATATATAAAAAATGGAAAATACAAATACAAAAATATACATGTCATAACACTAACAAGAATAAATCTTGCATCACAACTAGCGTATGACAAACATTCAACACAATTAACCGAGAGATCAAGCCTTTAAATCCGATTTCCTAACCCAAACAGATTTGTAAAGACATGTGGGGCTTTGAAGAATCAAATTTATTCTCTTATTAAACTTCCTAGGAGTATTTTGAAGTTTGTAATAGAAACGCCTAAGATGACCTTGCCTACCGCAATGTGTGCAAGTGTAAATAGGGCGGTGCATGTTCCCTAAAGACGGCCCTCTCCTAAAGTTTTTAGGTGGCGCTCTCCAAAAATTCCTAGGTGGATCTCTCACAATGTTACTAGGTGGATCTCTCCTAATAACTCTAGGTGCCTCCCTCTTAACAATCCTAGGAGTCTCTCGTGTGGGGTTAGCTTTGGGAATGGGTGCAACACTATCGAAGCCTATACCACACATATCCTCCTTAATTTGGACAGTGCCTAACATCTTATCTAGCTTTTCTAACCTAGACTCCATATCAAACTTCACCTTACTAGAATCTCCTAAACTCTTCTCAAGCTCACCTATCCTCGACTCAAGTACACGTCAAACTCTAAAAGCACCTTTTTCATGGCCTCCATCAGCCCTCTAAGACTATCTCTCTCAACCTCGACCTACCTTAGCTTCTCTCTAAGCATCTCCTCACGTGTCATAAGATCCTCAATTAAAGCATCGGTGTTATTCTTATCTAAGGCACGTTCTTTCAACTTAGCTTCTAATCTCAAGTTTTCCTTCTTTATCTTTAGAGATTCCTCATACAAGTTATTGTAGGCAACTGTCAACTCACTCAACTCTTCTTCTTCCTCCTCGTTTTCATCATTCTTACTTCATCATTAGACACAAGGGTGGGAAGCTCTCACTTGGTAGCATAAAAAACTTATTTTTCAGAATCACTATCATTGAGGAAAGAACCATGAGATGTCAATTTATTAACAAAAAATCTTATACTAGTGGGACACTCGTTGTATGACCAATTCCCTCACAGCCAAGACACCTCTCTGAGTCGTTTTCAACGGAAGATTTAAAACATGAATTCATGTGAACTTTCCAATTAGACCTTTCAAAAAGTTGACATAAAAAATCATCAATACCACTAAAAGCCATATTTAAGAAAATCTGTATCAAACACAATAACTTAGTGCAACAGGCTCTCATACCAATTTGTGAATGTTATGGTATGAACTCGTCTCAAAAATATTTGAAACTAATTTGAGAGTGCAGTGCAGCGGAATAAAGTGTTATCAAATAAACCAAATTAATTAATCCCAAATTTTAGTTAAACCCTAATTCATGCATCAAAGTGATTTGAAATAATAAAATTAGGAAGCATGCAAAGGAAACCAATTTTCAGGAAAAAAAAAACTTTTTATTTCACTAAGAATTTATAAATCACAACTTACAATATTACAAGCAAAATCTGCAATGAATATTCGCAGAGACCCATAAGACCGCAACTTAAATCAGTAATGGACTCCCGCGGTGAATACACAAGACAGCAAGGAACACTCGTAAGTACTTCCAATGACCGTAGTCATCGTAAGCCCAACACCTCCCTCAAGCGATACCTACTCCGCCAGCACCTCCATCAAGAGCTACCAAGATCATCCATGGATTTACCCTCGCTATAAAAGAAAACTTCAACAATATTATATCTTGGGTTCCAAAACAATTCACTAAAAGCTTAGGATGTTTTATGGATTAAAAAACAAGGTTTTAAACCCTAAAAGGAGAAGAGAAAATGTTACTGCAGATTGCAGTTTTCGTTGAACTGTAAAACTCAGGTCTCCTCTGGGAAAAAGTCTTATTTAACACGCAACATATGCATGTCTCTTGAATGACATACGCATGTCACTC
This sequence comes from Sambucus nigra, assembly GCA_949130495.1. Lineage (NCBI taxonomy): Eukaryota > Viridiplantae > Streptophyta > Magnoliopsida > Dipsacales > Adoxaceae > Sambucus > Sambucus nigra. The sequence goes on from OX422224.1 coordinate 230,267,671, forward strand.
GAACGACCAGTGCATAAAAAATAATTTTTTATGATAAAAAAAACTCCGCCTCAACACTTAGAAAAATTTCTTTTTGACGAAAAGTAATGCCTCAACACTTAGAGAATATTTTAGAAAAATATCCAAACACTTTTAAATGAACCATTATGGGACAAAAATACAACATTACCAAAATTAATCTCACGGCGGCTTGAATGCTAAAGAACCTTGATATTCATATTCGTCTTCATGTATATTCAAACTTGAACCTTTTTGTTGACGGTTTGTAGCGGTATACGACATACACTAATGTAAAATCGGACTTATAAAATATGTCCTTACATGTTAAAGTAGGTGGATATTTGGAGGATTCCGAGAAAAAAGATAATGAAAAGTGAAAAATGTCAAGAAATGGGTAGTGTGGAGAATATAAGAAAAGACAACCTAACTTAAATGAAATTAATAAATGTTGCAATAAATAATAATGTGGGCAAGTAATGCAAGAAAATTTATTAATATCCATAAGGAAAAAGGAATGGTAAAGTGAAGTGACCAAATGGGTAATTAAGCAACCTGAAGAGGTTTAACCCATAGTTAACACAAGAGTGTATTTATCAAAAGCTTTAAAAAAAATAAGTATTTTCTAACATGGTGCTTGCATGTGTTGAAAGGTGATTTTCAATGAAAATACTAAGGTAAATTTGGTATGAGCAAGGGTTAGTTTCGGTGACATAAATTATTTTCCTTAAACAAAGGGCATTCGTTTAACGTATTTAACCGGGTTTGTTAAATCAATAAATAAATGTCAAGTAAGACGGGGTTCTTTTAAAGATAAAGGCGAATTAATCGGAATAATTAATCTTTTTTGGAATAAAAATGGTTTCATGCATTAAAGAGTATATATATATATTTATAAGGTGGTTTCATGTGCATGTAGATATAACGTATTAGAGTCTCTTTTTTGCCATTCAATTATATATTGCAATGTTGTATTTTTTTCCCACTAGGCATTCGTCTGATTCCCTCATCTTTGTTACAGCAGATTGAGTGTGGTTCCATATTTTGACAGTGTTGCACACGTAAGTGTCCTTTTTATTTTATGTTAAGTAGCTCTATATGATTGAAAATTCGGGGATGCTTCCCACGAGTCATTCGCGTAGTTTGATTTATATATAAATCGCATGCTAAACAAGTGAAATATTAATTAAATAAAACTGGACTAGCAACATTCTGTAGGTTTTTCATTGCACTTCACACCTAACACTCGGGTTGGATCGGTTGACCACAAGTAATCTCTAAATCAGGTCGGGGAATTACATACTAGTATTCAATGCAGGACATATTCATATTATTCTTAATTAACCCAAATCATTAGTATAATCAAACATAATCAAACTAATACCTAATCATGCTTCAAAAATCAGATTTGTAATAGGAAAAAATAAATATTATAAATTAATTTCAAATTTATAATGAGGATTGCAAGATATTCTTGATTGAAAAATTAAGAATACGCAATGTAGCCTTGAGTTCTTGTGGTTTGCCCTCCTTGGACTTTCTCTTCTTCTCCCAAAGACCCATGGCTTCTAGGGCTTGCTTCTACCTTGTGAATAATGACAATTAATAACTTTAAAACCTTAAAGTCCCGCACCTATAATAAATGCCTATTTTTGGGCCCTTATATGAACCCAAAATACTACCCGGATTGAACCAAAACTCCTCTTAAGAGTATGCCTAACCCCGTGACCAATTTAAAACGATAAAAACACATAAACAGACATCCATGTCACCCCAGAGTTCAGTCTAAATGATACTACATGCAACACACGGTAAAGGCTCATGACGTCAATAAATTATTCACAGAATTATTCTACGCGTACACATAATCCAAAATCATATAATTAATATCACTAATTAATTATTACAAACACACGTTACAAAAATCATACCACATGCAAAATTTAATTATTATCTAAATTATATCGATTTATTATTACTAAATCACACAAGTAATAATTAGTCCAATTTATTAATTTATTTCTCACTTAATAAATAATAAATATAGTTAACAAAAACACAGGGTATTACATTGATTACTCTTAATTTGTGTCTTCCTTGGTTATGGATTTGGAATGTCATTGCGGTCAAACTTCGAATATCAAAATTTCTAGAATCACCTACAAAACTTGTTAAAAATTCAGTATCGTGGCAAATTCGGGTATCAATCCAATTTCTAGTGTTGATACCGTTATCGTGAAAACTTGCAATTCCAATTTTTACTAAAAAAAATTGTGTTTTTTATAAGTTTAAAAAACAATTTGAAGGGAGAGAAACGAAAATTTAAGCGACTAAAATGACTACGAAAATTTGAAATGTAACCGAGTTTAGAATTTATGAGAAGACACAAGAGGTGGGATTACACCGCGTAATTAATTTAATGTCCTAATTATTCAATTGAATAGTTCGAAATAATATTGAATTTAAAACTTAACTCTAGTTACAATCCTAAATTCAATTTTATCTTTTTCAGTAATAAAATCAGGAATTGTCACTTCATATAAAAAATTTAGATTCATACTTATTTTTACAAATTATCCGCTAAGATCAATTCCTAAAAATTAGTACGGATCCTTGAATTGCACACAAAGAATTAATACTTGAATTTGAGAATAAACCTATCTCTAAGTTTCAACCAAAAATCAAATATCAATTTTTAACATTAATTTATTAACTCTCGTTATATAAATTACTGTGTGATTTTTCCCAATTTAATTAGCCTAGAAGCATCAAAGAACAATTACTGAATTAAACAACTGAGCATACGCGTTTCATCCCACCCCTTGAATGGGGTGTTTTTCCAGACATCATTAGAATTTCAGCACAAACACAATTAAGTAACAAGAAATTAAAGAATAAGATTAAGAAATACAATACGTAATAATTCCCTGTGTCAACTGTGTGCATGAACACGCGTCCCAAACTCGCCACAAAAATTCGACTGGATTACAAAACTAAAAGCAAAACTGAACCTACAAGTTTTTTCTAAACCTAAACTATTTTTTTTATGATTTTTCTGACTTTTTTTGTACCATCTGTAGTCTTTTTTTTTATGTCTCTCCCGTTGTTCTCCTCTGTTCTCTGAGAGTCCCCTCCCTTCTTAAAGTTAGTTGCCTTCCATTTCTTTTTTAAATCCCATGATTGTGTTTAGAGGAGATATTGGTGGGATTTCATTTGGATTGGGATTGTGTCCGATTTTGTTAGGATTTGAGATGGAGATGGTAGGTGGGTTTTCGATTTTGGGGGTGTGGAACGAATTGGGTTAGGGAGAGTTGGGTTCGATTGTTGCGGCGGGACGGAGATTGAATCGGGTAAAACCCGTTTGGTTGGGGACAGTTTCGACCAGAGTGATAAGGGGTTGGGTATGGTATAGTCGCGGGTTTGGCTCCGGGTTAAACCCGGATTGTGGCTCAACAGGTGGCGATCCGGGGCTGGGTCGGAGCAGGTGAGTTGGGCGCGGTATGGTGTGAGGTGAGGGATCAGAGATGTGGTGAGTTGGGTTTTTGAGAATGGAGGATGAGGGAGTAGTGGGTTTTGGAAGAAATGGTGGTTAAGCAGGAGAGAGACTGTGGTGGGTTTGTGGAAGATGAAGATGGAGTTGATAGGGTGTGTGTGAGGTGCAGGTGAGGTTTGTGTGGGTGAGGGTGAGGGTGTTTTAATGTGTAGGTGAGTGTAGGATAAGTTAGGTATGAGTGAGTGAGTGTTTAGGGTTTGTTTGTGTGTGAGTTAGTTTGTGACCCTTAAAAAATGACACTACCTAAAAAATAAAACTAGAACTAAAATTAAAATCAAAAAAATAAAATTCTAATAAAACTAAAAAAAAACTAACATCTCAAACTAAATAAAAAATGAAAATAAAAAGAAATAAATAAAACTCTGTTAAAACTAAAAAAATATAATCCTAATAAAATAAAACTATATATATATATATATATATATATATATATATATATATATATATATATATATATAATAGAATCTAATAAAACTAAAAAATTAATTTCTAAAAATTAATTCTAATAAAAAAATTAAAAAATAAAATAAAGATTAAAGATTAAAAATTAAAAATTAAAAACTAATCAAAATCAAAATTATAATAAAGAAATAGAAAAATAGAAAATAAATCCTAGAAAATTCTAATTAAATCTAAAATAATTCCTAAAAATAAAACGACTCAAAATAAAAAATCTAAAAATGATAAAAGTACAAACTCAACACACATTGGGCTCGGGTGTAGGCTATGGGATCGGTCTAGGATTAGGTTAGGGTTTCGGGACACGGTTCGGAACATCGGAACACATCGGGCAGGCTCAAATATGGACTTTGACTTCACGGTCTCCTTTGATTTCTTCAATGCATACTTTTAACCGCTTTTGTGTCGCAATTGACTGGATTTAGCATTATTTGTACCGCGACTGCTGATTCACCTACAAAATGATAAAATACGAATATAAGACCAATTTTACTAAAAACGAGCGACTAAAATGCTTATATTCGGGGTATAAAATAGACACTTTTGGGTTCTTATCACACATCATCTTCATTTGTCTCCGTTTCCCTATCAATTGTTATTCCACTAACACCTTGTCTAACCTAACTAATATCTTCATCGCGTGTGAATGGTGTGTCGTCCCAATGTCGCTCGCTCCATACCTCTATTTGATTTGTCATAGTCCCATGGGTTGTATATTGATGTCGAAATACATCAAAAAAGTCTCGATGTTTTATCTTAATTACAATATTGACGGCTTTCTCCATTGGGTCTTGTACGTATAATTCTTTTTTTGGCTGAGATGCTAGTATGAAAGTTTCATCATTTATTTGTTGCCTAAGATACAATAAATGCTTAAAATTTACAAGCGTGAATCCAAAATCATCTTGCTCAAAGAGACCTCTATTATGGTCAACCTACTAACTCTTGAACAACACAAACATGTAGTCTTTTGAATAATACATTCAATGATATCCGTCAAAACTCCATAAAAATTAACCTCTCCTGATATGGGATTCTTATCTCCAACACTTGCTTAACTTTCAGCAAGTACATAACTAACTTCCAAACTTCTTATGATAGTTCTTTATTTGTTGTCCAGAGCAACTTTTGCAACTAATTGATATTCACACAAATGCCATTAAATATCATACTTATGTAATTCTATAATTAGAAGTATAATCTAGTTTCAGCATGCATATTACTTAAATGATATCTAAACCAAAAATGAAATGTTTCATTATTAATGCGATCCACATCATGTGGCCTGAGATGAGAATTACTCCTAATTGATGCATGGTGAGTTTTGCATTAAAATGAACCATTACAATGTGTTTTATATGATTAAAAATGGGAGAAACTTATAAATTAGGATACTTACTCTCAAAATGGAGGAATTGCATATGTGTTGACAAGCACATACCTATGTGTCTGTACATATGTAATGTCATTAAGCACAAATCCCACCAATTTTCCAAACTTACGACCACATTTTTCCTCAAGATAATTACCTTTTTTGTTCCTTATCGGTCAGTTAGATTTCGTCTCGGCATCCGGAAGGAACCTAGAACAAAATTTCAAGCCTTTTTTTCCCAATATCCTTATGCAATTGAACCCTCTGGATGACTAAAGGTCTTCACATAATTCTTCAATGTGAACAAGTATCTGTCATGGAAAAAAATTCAATTTTTATAAGGAAATAAAAACTCTTACAATGAGAAGATAACAAAAACATAAAAAATTGCAACCAATACCACACCTCTAAATAGCGTACATCAACCAGTATTGTGGTGGTCCTCCGACCTTCGCCTCCTCTATTAAATGAATAACCAAATGTTCCATAACATCAAAAAATCAGGGCGAAAAGATCCTCTCAAGATGGAAGAGAGTGAAAAAATACGAGTTTGAGTATGGTCTAAATGGGTTACATTCAGTACTTTTCATACTCCTAAAAAAGTTACTCCACTCAATCAATGGTCCAAGCACATTTGTAGGGAAACCATTTCTTAGGGAAACTAGAAGTAGCTCTTGTATTAAGATATGGTTGTCATGATTCTTAATCCCCGATATAATAAATTGTTTAAGGTTAACACGACGCGATATGTTCGAAGCGTAACCATCTGGAACTTTCACTTCCTTTAATATTTTACAAACTGTGTCTTTACCTTTATTATCCAATGTGAAACACGCAAGTGGTAAATAATATTTGTTGTTTGCCCATTTTTAAGGATGAAATGGCTTATGAATACCTATTTCTTGTAGATCAAGATGAGAATTTAGATTATCCTTTCCCTTTCTACCAAGATTTAATAATGTACAGAGCACATTATCGCATACATTCTTCTCAGTATGCATTATATCAATATTGTGGCGTCTAAATTACCACTCCAATATTCTAACATGAAAAATACACTTCGTTTCTTCCAATTATATATGAGGTTCCCATCTTCATCATCATCCATTTTCTTCTTAAGCTCCGTTTCTAGATCTTTACCAAACATATTATTGATGTCCTTTACCTCATCAAAGACTTCAGCTCCAGATAGTCGAATGGGCTTTGTATCCAACTCAACTCTACCACGAATTAGATTTTATTTGTTCTAAATTTATGCCCTTCCAGAAATCATCAACAATGACTCATATATCAATGTTCACCTCACCTCTTCAACTAGCGATAGCAAATGTACTTGTGATAACAAGGACACGCCAATTTACCTTTTGTGCTCCATCCCGACAAATTTTCATATACAGGAAAATCACTTATTATCCATAGCAATGATGCACATATTTTAATCATCTGATTATATGATGCAACATAAGTGTCCACCCTAACCCATATTCCTTCAACTTGTCAATTAAAAGGCATAAATCAGTGTCATCACTTGGCCCGTGAAGACCATCAATAAGTATCGATAATATCATATATGGTGAAATTATACACAACCATGAGGGAAAGTTATATACTACCTTAATTACAGACCACGTGACGTGAAGAATACTCAAAATCTTGCATCGATTAAATCCATCACTGGATAATTCAAGTCTGATATTACGCAGGTCCTCAGAAAAATGTTATAAATGTCATCGAATGTTTTTCAAGCAAGAGAATCAGTGGGATCCTTACATTTCCATCATCAATACATTCCTCAGCATGCCAACTCATCTGTAATGCTATCTTCGATGACATATATAGCCTCTGAAGTTTTTGTATCAAATGGAAGTATCTTACCACCTTCCTAGAAAAAAATTAGTCTGTAGTAACATCGTCATTTGTCTGAGCCTCGATTGTTTATAACTAAGGGGTATGGAACTTTTGACATCCGCTCTCTTGTTATGTCTCATTTCAATACAACATGCAATCGTCAGAGCATGCACGTATCTTTTTATACTCTAAACCTAATATTGCAATCAACTTGTGCGCTTCATAAAAACACTTAGATAATGTTTCACCCTAGGGAAATGAATTTTTTAATATTTCAAGCAACAATGTAAAGGTTTTGTCACTTAATCTACCATGGAACTTTGTATGAAATAGTCACACAATAAATGAGAATATAGAATACTTTTTATATTGTGGGTACAACTCTCACTCATCTCTGTTTATTAGATTAAATAATCTTTTAGTTTCTTCATCGGTAACCCCACCCATATGTTGACAGTCATCATTACCATCATAAAGTTAAGCGTGTTTGAAGGAGGAATTCTAAAGGCATTGTGTATCATCTCTCACATTTCATCACCAACAACTGATTCGAATGAGGGAACTAAATATGCGTAAGATTCTCTATGAAAAGTCCAACATGTATAACTCGCTAGAAAACCATTTAGTAATATATGTTCCACCACCTCATATTTCTTCAGAAATATCATATTGCGGCATTTTTTACACGGACACAATATTCTTTCAGTATTTGGTCAATTATCAGAGGAAAATTTAAGAAATTCCTCCCCTTCTTTCTCGTATAAACGATGGACCCTATGTGTTATATTAATCCAACTCGTATCCATCAGTATATTAAGCCAAATGAAAACACAAAAAAAAGATTTGAAATTAATGTGAGAAGTTCTTACTGGTAATAAAGATCTTACAACTATATGTGAACAATTAAAACTCCAATAAGTATTGAAAAACCTAATTACATATTCAACCTTTGAAATTATACACAAATAAACACAAACAGAGAATTTTATTATTTTAAGTTGTACACGACTAAAACCAAACAACAGTGCAAGGAAAACATTGTAATAAGCAAACTCGGTACTAAGAGCAGATACACCAACCGCAAACGTTTAGACGACCTTCATCATGGCCATAACCAACGGATTTTACAATTTATAACAGTAACTTATGATAATGTTAATCACTTATAAATTGATTATTCATAGCAATAAAAATATAAGCATGCGCACACACACAGATATATAATTCAAATTAAGAATATAGAGTATTATAAATGCATGGTACTTCTAGATTTAGATAACAATTCCTTTTTAAAGCTATGTGCCATAATTAATAGAAGATATTTTACAAACAACCCATAGAAAAATTATTTTTACTTAATATATAAGATAGTGAATTAAATTCTAATTGTAATGGCAAATTTTCCATCATTACCCCTGGCTTCTAAGACTTGCCCATAGAGTCTAGTTTACATTGAGTATGGTGTATCCCGTTACATCCATCAAGGCAATTCAAGTTCACAAGTTTAAGAAGACGGAACCGAATATCAAGCATCTTCAACATGATCTACGACTTGACGTATATTTTTGTGTGGATTTTGTTTTATGTTTTGTAGATTTTTTGCTAAGTATTGGGATATTTTTCTAAATTGATTTTTGTTAAAACGAGGCATTTTTCAAACAATTTTTTGAAGAAACTTTTAATCTTAAAAATAACATTTTTCACATGCAGTCGTTATAACGACTTGGCCTTGTTGTTCAAATGACTTGTTCATATTGTTTGATATGTCGTTCGATGGCATACGTCTAATATGGGTCAAACGAAGGCGTACTATTTTAGTTTTTTAAGGTTGTTTTATGGGTTGTTAGATGGTCACTTCTAAAGAGATTGACATCTCGTTCGAACGACCTGATGATCTCATTCTAACGACTTTTTGAGAACTCAAAATTTATGTCCGCCTATAAGTACCTATTTCGTGAAGATTTTTCTTTAAGACTTTTGATTTACAAAAATTACAGACCTGCTATAAATAGACTTCACTTTTTATTATGACAAAACACTTTTTGATTCACACAATCAATCCCAAATATTTTTTTGAATCATCTTTTAAACCCAAAGCACTTCTATATTGAAGTTATTCTTATAGAGAGATTTCTTCACTGCGGATCTTGTGGAACCTGAAGGTATTCACTGTTGAAGAGGGAGGATTGAGGTTCTTGTGGTTCCCGAGTGAATCATTGGTGATTGAAGGTTGCGGTCTTTATGAGTTCTCATGGGAATTCATTATTATATTTCTCTATTGTGTTGTAAGTTGCGATTTGCAAACTTTAGTGAAATACAAGGTTTTGCCTTGCGGGAATTTTTTCTGAAATTGCATTTTCTTTGCATGTTTGATTTGAATCACATAGTTGTATGTTTTAGGGTTAATAAGAATAAAAATTTGTTTGAGGATTGACATCTAATTAAATAAGTTTACTCCATCGGAGAATCACGTACTCTGAAACTGGTATCAGAGCAGGTTTTACCAAATTATTGTGAAATCCTTTTTTCGCAATTTTTTTTTTTGAGATATCAATTGTTTTGAAAATTTGATTTTGAAAAAATAGCAAATTTTCTAATGGATAACTTATATAATCGGATGCCTGTCTTTGATGGCACAAATTATGCGTATTGGAAGACCCGTGAGAGATCTTGTTTAAAATCAAAGTGAAAGAAGGTGGAATCCTCCCACTGTCACGGTTGGAAATGACATTAATTCGAAACTTGTTTCTTATTGGACTAATGAGGAATTTAAATGGAGTACCTATAACTCTCGTGAACTTAGTGCTATTTTTGGATCCATCACTCCTGGCGAGTTATGACACATTATGCCGTGCAATACGTCTAAGTAAGCATGTGATATTCTCCAATTGACACAGTATGGTACCAACGTTGTAAAGTCATCTAAGCGTCAAAATTTGACCACCCAGTTTGAGACTCACTATGTTAGAGTCTCAGAGTTTCAATGAGTTTTATGCTAGGTTGTCGAACAGTGCTAATACGAGTTTTAATTTGGGTGAGAGAATTGAGGAGTCGAGAGTCGTGAAAAATATTTCAAGGTCACTCCCATCCCGATTTATTCCTAATGTCGTTATTTTGAACTCATTGGGGATATTAGATACATTTAGGTTAGAAGAACTCATTGGAGACCTTCAAACTTATGATATCGACATGTTTCCCAATACCATTAAGCCTAAGGATAGACGGGTAGCTTTAAAGAGTCAAATTAAGAAAAAGAAAAAGGAGAGAGTTTGTGAGTCTGATTCTGATGGAGGGTATGATTTCGATGACTTAGCCTTATTTGCCCAAAAAATTTAAAAATTTCTCAAATTTTCCAAAGATAATTATTCCAATAAAAAGATTTTTGAGAAAAATAAAATCAAGATGAGGTCAAGATAGCGGTGAGAAAAAGGAAGATATAAGGTGTTTTGAGTGCGGGGAAAAAGGGCACAAAGCTTTTGAGTGTCCCACTATGCTAAAGAGAAAGGGCAAGAACATTACTAACACGGCCACTCTTAACGATAGTGACATCGAGTTGGATGATTCAGGGGGAGAATCACCACATGAAAAGTGCATTGATTTCATGGCTAGTCATGTGAACACATCTAGTTTGTCCCACGACGATGAGAACAAATGTAGACGTGAGAGCCTTGATGATGTTTCAAGCCATTCGAATGAGTGTGAGGATGATATTGCTAGTGAGGGAGAAGGAGATCTCCAAAAAGCTTTTTGTGATTTATACACCAAGACTTTGAAGACGAAAAAGATGAATAAGGAGTTGTCTCTTAAGGTGATAGATTTGGAGAGAAAGATAGAATTTTTTAGGGTGTGTGAGGCCTCGACAAGTCAACTCGAGAAGGTGAGAGTTTTTTTCTGTGAGCAATTAATCATCGTAGGCCATGAAAAGAGTGAATTGGCAAACACCATGGCTAGTCTTATAGGAGATCTTCAATATTCATTAAAGACTCGTGATAAACTTGAAGACCATGTATCCCAGCTCGAGAGAGATCTCGAACGTGCTCAGGAGGTCATGGTAATTTGAAAGGACACATCTAAGAAGGTTGGAAAGATGCTCCTCGATCCCTCCTTGGGTAATGTTGAGAGACTAGGAATAGGTGATGACAGTGCGTTCACTTCCCATGTTGCACCCGAGCTAGTTACCGAGTTTGTGATATATCCATATGGCTATCAACCTAACCCACCTAGGCGTCCGTTTCCCTATAGCAGAGCGCATCCTAGACGTTTTGAGAGAGGTGTTCCTAGGCCCGTTTACGTTTGTTCCCATTGCAATCAAAGAGGGCACCTTAGGGAATTTTTCTTTATGTTGGGTAGTGTGTATCATAGGTATCTTCCATGATATGCTAATACACGTGTTCCCACATGCACACCCACATAAGTTACTCTTCATGCTCCCGCACATCACATGAGATATTTTGAGCATTTTCGTGAGCAAGTTGAGTATTTGGTCAAAACTTCACATGATTTGATGGTTGTTACCTCCTTCTGAGAACACCTCCGGACCTAATGATTCAGGTTTAGACTTGTTTTCTAGAATAAGACGATTTTCATGTTCATATCTTTATGCATATTTCTAGTATGTACTACCATTGTAGTTATCTTTTCATGTTCATATCTTTTCCCATTTTGATACATTTTTCGAAAAATCCAAAAAGGTTTTTGTTTTTGTTGAAAAAATTTGGGAAAAATACAAAAATATTTTATATTTTTTAGAAAAAGTGAAAAAGCCAAAAAGATTTTGTTTTGATAAATTTTTTTGAAAAACACAAAAAAAAATTGTATTTCTTTTTAAACCATTTATGGATGGACATTTAGGATCACCAAATCACAATGCCATTCCATTATCTACGTGACTTTTTTTATAGTGTTTAAGACACAACAACATTTCATTTTTGTGCTTTATAATGTTTTGGAGTTATTGAGATGTGATTAGCGATTACTTTCAACACGCACTACACCAAAAATGCCAATCTGGCACGCTGTGGCAAGGGGATTCTGGCACGGTTTTAAACCGTGCCAGAATTTGGCACGGTTTTAGCATAAACTGGCACGGTCTAAAACCGTTCCAGAATCTGACACGGTTTTAAAGCGTGCCAAAAGTGTGTCAAATTTGAAAGGGTTAACTAAAAGACCAAATATTATATTCATTTGATTTTCATTTTGAGGGAGGTAACTTTTCGACCCCATCATTCTCTCGCTCCCTCTCCACGAAGACCAACTCTCTATCTCTCACAAGACTTGATCTCCATCTCTCTCCATCACTGATGGATAAATCGTTGGGGAAAATGGGAAATACGGTTTATGGTTTGAATTGGATTTGATAAGGTTTGGAAAGGTATGGGTATGGATATGGGTCTACTCGGATTGTTGGATTGGGTCACGGGTTTGGTTGGTGGGAAATATGAGGTCGGGTTGAGTCGCCTGAGATGGAGGTTCGACTTGGTGTTCCCGGCCGGAGATGTGGGTAAAGGTTGGAATCCGGGTTCTGCAGGTGGTTGTAGAAATCGGGTTTGCATCTGGGTTGTTAGCATTCAGCTCCGATCTAAACTCGGGTTTGGGTAGGAAGCTTGGCCGGATATGGAGTGATAAGGTCACCGACTTTGATGGAGGTTGCCGGCGCCGGAGGTTTTGAGACCGGCCGGAGTAGGCTGAGATTATGGGGTGGTCGCCTTTGGTGGGTATCCGGGTTATGGTCGAAGTGGGTATTAAAAATGGAGTTTGGAGTTATGGGGTATTGGGTTAGATGGAGGAGTTATGGGGTATTGGCTTCTCCACTGATGGTGGAGAAGCCATCAGTGACCAAAGACGAGAGTAGACTAACGAAGTGGATGATTCCCAAAATTTATTTCTCTCTTATCGATTCCGTCAGAGGTAATTCTCATCTCACTTCGGTATTTTGATCTATTCAACTGCTACTTATCATAAAGTTTGAACCCAATAAAATTTGTATTTGCTTCTGAAACTAAAATATTGCTTTGAGTTATTTTATTGTGAAATTACACGTATATGCATTCATGTTAATGATAGTAATAATCACGTTTCTAGGTATTTTATTACTTAAACTTTGGTATTTATGATTTGATTTAATCTATTGCCACTGGTGGATTCCATTCCTCATGAATGGCTGATGAGAAATGCAATCGGAGTGATGAGGGTTCAGGCTTTATGTTCTAAAGAATACGCAAGTTTTCGTATTATATTTACTACATTTTGATTTTTAATGTTTTCTATTGATGTTTCGGTAAAATTATAGATCAAATGATGAGTTTGAATAAATTATTTTTTCTTTTTCTATTTTCAGTTGTTTTAGGTTGTACGCCAATTATTTGGTAAAACGCCCAAGTGAGCATTCTAATTTCTTCACTTACATTGCATATTATTTATGTCGTTTGCCTATTGCTGAGTTGCACACATTAACTTATGCACGAAGGTAAAATATCTGAAGCTAAAATGGCTATAAAAACACTATTTCGAAAACAAAGAGTTAATGAGGTTATGGATGATTTAACTGTTGCGGCGCAAGGGTCTTGTGAACCTGAAGTTGGGCGGCCTTATATTTTCCCTATGCTGACAGGGTGAGGATACTAATTGGGTTGAATTTTGTGTGATTCAATCTTTTTCATTTTTATTTTGTGTGTGCGTATATATATTTAGGTGACGTCTTCGAGGACCATATTGGCATATTGCCCTTGAACAATATTTAAATAAATGATTCTTAGTATTTTTTATGCATTTGTTTGGACTATTTCCAGGTCGAAACGAATCAACTAGTCAGTATAAAAGGGACAAGGCAACAACTGAGAAGTTACTGCAAGAAACAATAGAAAACCACCAAGCCGAGCTTGCAACTCAAAAGGAATTCTATACAAATGCATTGAGCGCAACCAGGGAAGCTAAGGCATTAGCAGAGGCAAGGGACAATAATGAAGCCAGAACTGAGGTAGAGAGTCGTCTAAGGGAGGCTGAGGCAAGGGCCAATTATGTTTACATTTGTTTCTTGAATATTATGATCTATTATACTAACTTTACAGTCCTATTCTTTGTCTCGTGTTCCTGACTTGAGTCCTTTCTCTACTGAAATTAACAGTTCAGGGGCAATATGCCGTTAAAATAATGTCGTCATAGTGACCCTCATATTTTAACGGCAAATTAACGGAGTGTGTAAATTAACCAATTATTTTAACGGCATATTAACCAGACCCTCATAGTGCCCCTGATTCTATCTTTAACACTCCCTCCTGGATTCAAGAACAATGATTTTCCAAGAATTTCACACCCGGTGGTTTTGGAAAGGCTCTTAATTATAATGAGTGGGATGTTGAGATTCAGAACTTTCAATTTAAACTTCGTTATGACCATCATTATGATATTTAACTTAATCATTAGCATGTTTTTATTCAATTTTTTCCTTTATTCACTTTTCTCTTTAAGTTTGACAATGTGTAAATATTTTTTCAAATTTGGTATTTCACAATGAGTGAGCATCCGGATAGGGGTGCAATGCTACTACCTACACGTATCATGGTAAACTTTATGATATTATTTATTTGTTCATCCAATTTTATAGAAATTGAATGATTACATACATTATTACATTATAAAGTAGTATGGTTATGTTTTATTTTTTCTCACACATGTCAAGTGCCTAGTATAACTCATAGGAACTGACCGTATAGTCGCGGGTCTTCCGGTTTGATAATATGATGATAAATTGAAAATATCTAGATTATGCTTAAAAATAAGCCACTAAAGGCTGAAAAACCAAACCATCCCCCAAACGGCCCTGTACGAGGTATGAACACCTCGTACGGGACTAATTTAACTCATAGGAACTAACCGCGTAGTCAAGGGACTTCTGGTTTGATAATATGCCGATAAATTGGAAATATCTAGACTAAACGTAAAAACAAGCCGTTAAAGGGTGAAAACACAATCCAGCTTCCAAACGACCCCGTAAGAGGCACTAACACCTCGTACGGGAACAATATTACTCGTAGGAACTGATTGTGTACTCTCTGGTCTTAGGGTTTAAGAATATGATGATAATTTGTAAATATCTAGATTATGCTTAAAAACAAGCCACTAAAGGGTGAAAACCTAAATCAACCCGCAAACGGTCCCTTAAGAGGCACGAACACCTCGCACGGGACCAACGTAACTTGTAGGAACTGACCGCGTAGTGACGGGCCTCCCGGTTTGAGAATATGACGATAATTTGTAAAAATCAACACTAAAACTTAAAAACATGTCGTTAAAGGGTGAAAACCTAAACTAGCCACCAAACGGACCCGTAGGAGGCACGAACACCTCGCACGGGACCTATGTAACTTGTAGGAACTGATCGCGTAGTCCCGGGTCTCTCGGTTTGAGAGTATGACGATAATTTGCCAAAATAACTTTTAGACTTGAAAACGGGTCGTTAAAGGGTGAAAACCCAAACCAGCCCCCAAACGACCCCGTAGGAGGCACGAACACCTCGCACGGGACCAATGTAACTTGTAGGAACTGACCACGTAGTCCCGGGTCATCCGGTTCGAGAGTATGACGATAATTTGCAAAAATCACACTTAACTTGAAAACAGGCCGTTAAAGGGTGAAACCCAAACCAGCCCCCAAACGACCCCGTAGGAGGCACGAACACCTCGCACAGGACCAATGTAACTTGTAGAAACTGATCGCGTCGTCCCGGGTCTCCCGATTCGAGAGTATGACGATAATTTGCAAAAATACACTTAGACTTGAAAACAGGCCGTTAAAGGGTGAAAATCCAAACCAGCCTCCAAATGACCCCGTAGGAGGCACGAACACCTCACACGGGACCAATGTAACTTGTAGGAACTGACCGCATAGTCTCGGGTCTCCCGGTTCGAGAGTATGACGGTAATTTGCAAAAATCACACTTAGAATGGAAAACAGGTCGTTAAAGGGTGAAAACCCAAACAAGCCCCTAAACGACCCCGTAGGAGGCACGAACACCTCGTACGGGACCAATGTAACATGTAGGAACTGACCGCGTAGTCCCGGGTCTCCCGGTTTGAGAGTATGATGATAATTTGCAAAAGTCACACTTCGACTTGAAAACAGGTCGTTAAAGGGTTAAAACCCAAACCAGCCCCCAAACGACCCCGTAGGAGGCACGAACACCTCGCACGGGACCAATGTAATTTGTAGGAACTTACCGAGTAGTCTCGGGTCTCCCGGTTTGAGAGTATGACGATAATTTGTAAAAATCACACTTAGACTTGAAAACAGGTCGTTAAAGGGTGAAAATCCAAATCGGCCCCCAAACGACCCCGTAGGAGGCACGAACACCTCGCACGGGACCAATGTAACTTGTAGGAACTGATCGCGTAGTCCCGGGTCTCCCAGTTTGAGAGTATGACGATAATTTGCAAAAATCACACTTAGAGTTAAAAACAGGCCGTTAAAGGGTGAAAACCCAAACCGGCCCCCAAACGACCCCGCAAGAGGCACGAACACCTCGCACGGGACCCATGTAACTTGTAGGAACTGACAGCGTAGTCCCGGATCTCCCGATTTGCGAATAGGACGATAATTTGCAAAAATCAAATGTAAACTTAAAAACTAGCCGTTAAAGCGTGGAAATCCAAACCAGCCCCCAAACAACCCCGTAGGAGGCACGAACACCTCGCACGGGACTAATGCAACTTGTAGGAACTGACCGCGTGGTACCGGGTGTCCCCATTTGAGAGTATGACGATAATTTGCAAACTTCACACTTAGACTTAAAAACAAGTCATTAAAGGGTGAAAACCCAAACCAGCCCCCAAACGACCCCGTAGGAGGCACGAACACCTCGCACGGGACCAATGCAACTTGTAGGAACTGACCGCGTAGTCCCGGGAGTCCCGATTTGAGAGTACGGCGATAATTTGCAAAAATCACACTTAGACTTAAAAATAAGCCGTTAAAGGGTGAAAACCCAAACCAGCCCCCAAACGGCCCCGTAGGAGGTACGAACACCTCGCACGGGACCAATACAACTTGTAGGAACTGACCGCGTAGTCCCGGGTCTCCCGATTTAAGAGTACGACGATAATTTGTAAAAATACGCTTAGACTTAAAAACTAGCCGTTAAGAGGTGAAAACCCAAATCAGCCCCCAAACGACCCCGTAGGAGGCACGGACACCTCGCACGGGACCAATGCAACTTATAGGAACTGACCGCGTAGTACCGGGTGTCTCGGTTTGAGAGTACGACGAAAATTTGTAAAAATCACACTTAGACTTAAAAACTAGCCGTTAGGGGGTGAAAACCCAAACGGCCTCGTAGGAGGCACGAACACCTCGCACGGGACCAATGCAACTTGTAGGAACTGACCGCGTAGTCCCGGGTGTCCCGGTTTGAGAGTACGACGATAATTTGCAAAAATCACACTTAGACTTAAAAACAGGTCGTTAAAGGGTGAAAACCCAAACCAGCCCCCAAACGGCCCCGTAGGAGGTACGAATACCTCGCACGGGACCAATGCAACTTGTAGGAACTGACCGCGTAGTCCCGGGTCTCCCGATTTGAGAGTACGACGATAATTTGCAAAAATCACACTTAGACTTAAAAACTATCCGTTAAGGGGTGAAAACCCAAACCAGCCCCCAAACGACCCCGTAGGAGGCACGAACACCTCGCACGGGACCAATGCAACTTGTAGGAACTGACCGCGTAGTACCGGGTGTCCCGGTTTGAGAGTATGACGACAATTTGCAAAAATCACACTTAGACTTAAAAACTAGCCGTTAAGGAGTGAAAACCCAAACTGGCCCCCAAATGACCCCGTAGGAGGCACGAACACCTCGCACGGGACCAATGTAACTTGTAGGAACTGACCGCGTAGCCCAGGATCTCCCGATTTGTAAATAGAACGATAATTTGTAAAAATCACACGTAAACTTAAAACCAGGCCGTTAAAGGGTGAAAACCCAAATCGGCCCCCAAACGACCCCGTAGGAGGAACGAACACCTCGCACGGGACCAATGTAACTTGTAGGAACTGACCGCATAGTCCCGGGTCTCCCGGTTTGAGAGTATGACGATAATTTGCAAAAATCACACTTAGAGTTAAAACATGCCGTTAAAGGGTGAAAACCCAAACCGGCCCCCAAACGACCCAGTAGGAGGCACGAACACCTCGTATGGGACTGATGTAACTTGTAGGAACTGACCGCATAGTCTCGGGTCTCCTAATTCGAGAGTATGAGGATAATTTTCAAAAATCACACTTAGAGTTAAAAACAGGCCGTTAAAGGGTGAAAACCCAAACTGGCCCCCAAACGACCCCGTAGGAGGCACCAACACCTCGCATGGGACCCATGTAACTTGTAGGAACGAACAGCGTAGTCCCGGGTCTCCCGGTTTATGAATAGGATGATAATTTGCAAAAATCAACACTTAAACTTAAAAACATGTCGTTAAAGGGTGAAAACCCAAATCGGCCACCAAACGACCACGTAGGAGGCACGAACACCTCGCACGGGACCAATGTAACTTATAGGAACTGACCGCGTAGTCCTGGGTCTTCCGATTTGTGAATAGGATGATAATTTGTAAAAATCACACTTAAAACTTAAAAACATGCCGTTAAAGGGTGAAAACCCAAACCGGCCCCAAAACGACCCCGTAAGAGGCACGAACACCTCGAACGGGACCCATGTAACTTGTAGGAACTGGCAGCGTAGTCCCGAATCTCCTGGTTTGTAAGTATGGCGTTAATTTACAAAACTCAACACTTAAACTTAAAAACATGCCGTTAAATGGTGAAAACCCAAACCGGCCCCCAAACGACTCCGTAGGAGGCACGGACACCTCGCACGGGACCACTGTAAATTGTAGGAACTGACCGCGTAGTCCCGGGTCTACCGGTTTGAGAGTATGACGATAATTTGCCAAAATCATACTTAGTTGAAAACATGTCGTTAAAGGGTGGAAACCCAAACTGGCCCCCAAATGACCCCGTAGGAGGCACGAACACCTCGCACGGGACCAATGTAACTTGTAGGAACTAACCGCGTAGTCCAGGGTCTCCCGGTTTGAGAGTATGACGATAATTTGCCAAAATCACACCTAATTAAAAACATGTCGTTAAAGGGTGAAAATCCAAACCGGCCCCCAAACGACCCCTTAGTAGGCACGAACACCTCGCATGGGACTAATGTAACTTGTAGGAACTGACCGTGTAGTCCCGGATCTCCCGATTTGTAAGTATGACGATAATTTTCACTCATATATGTAATTTTTTTGTTTTGAGTATTTTTTTTTGTAAATTATTGGGTTACTGATATCGTAATTTTTTTGTATTCTATTTTTTTGCAGGATAACAGTTTATCGTTGGCTTTTATTCACGTGGAACACACAAAGAACTCAATGGTTTACAACAAGGGGTTTATTAATGATTCCATTTTTTTGTGTCATGACCGTACGGTCTTTTGTTGTTTTATTATTGACTTTTATGTCCATGAGGGCTTTTGTAAGTTAATTGTTATATTTTGTGGTCGTGCGGGCTTTATGTTAGGCAGGTTTTGGAATGTCCAGAAAATAGAGTAAACTCTGCCCAATTTTTTTTGGACCTGTGAGCTGTTAAAGATTTGTAATATTTTGAAGTTTGTATGTACATTAGTTTATTAATAACGAGCAATATTATTAATTTGTCAATTTTGTGCTTTCAAATAATTTTTTTTTTATTAAAAAAAAATTGGCACAGTTCAAAACCGTGGCAAAAGTGTATCATATTTTGGCACGATTTTGAACCGTGTCAAATTTTTTTAAACTGTGCTGAATCTGGCACAGTTAAAAACTGTGCCAAAAGTGTGCCAGAAATGTCAAATTCTGGCACGGTTTAAAAGTATGCCAGAAGTGTTCCTATTTTGCTGAATCTGGCATAGTTAAAAACTATGCCAAAAGTGTGCCAGAAATATCAAATTCTGGCACGGTTTAAAAGCATGCCAGAAGTGTTCCTGTTTGGCTGAATCTGGCACACTTTTGAACCGTGCCAGAAAAAAAATCCCATTTTGGAACACCTGATTCTGGCACAGTTCAAAACCGTGCCAGATTTGATCTGGCACAGTTTTAAACCGTGCCAGATTCCTGTTTTTGGTGTAGTGACGTTTGACTTCTTATCCCCTTCAATACACACATACACGAATTTATTTGAGCATTGCACTTGTTTGTCACATGTTAGTGAAAGTGTTTTCATAACAATCATGTCTTTAAAACGAACCAAATGTGATAAAATAAGACAATGAAAGTAGTTCATGTAAGAACCATTGCCCGGATTGGAAAAATTAAAACTTATATCTCCGGTAAATGTGTTATTTTAAATGCAATGACTCGGGTGCAAAAGTAAAAATACCTTTGCGTGAATAGCCACCATTTGGAAAAGAAAAGAGCCTAAAAGATTGAAAGCAATCAAAAGAAAAAATGTAAAGTGCTAGGCCAAATTCAAAGAACATTGATGCGTTGCTACATATAAGCATTGATTTCTTTAAAGTTGAGTGAAATATTCTATATGTGCATTTTGAGGGAGTTAAGTCGAAGATCAATGGGTTTGCACGTCCTGAAAAAGTCTCGTAAAAGCATTACATAGTTTTGGATGTCATTGGTGTGAAAATCATTTTAGACTTTGATTTGTTGATTAGATTGAGTCGATATCATATAAATTCAACTTTTTTACACCTTAGGACAATTTTGAGTTCATTCATTAGGAGTATCCAAATTTCATCGTGCACATATGTTATGACTGTTTGAGTTGATTTTCCTATCGAATTTGGTCACACCCCATCATTCTGTTTCCATGATTTGGTTATCTTAGTGTTAGTTCATCGTGTGTGTTGTTTTTGTAAAATTTATGTTCTCTTAAAAATTTGAAAAATAAAAAACAGTTGGTTTTGCTTAATTGAACGTTACTTGATTTGTATTGCATTATTTTTCTGTAATGATATTCCATAATTGTTGTTACCCACTCTGGTTTATTATCTTTGCTTCTTTTCCTTGTCTATTTTGGACAAATAAAAAGGGGGAGAACGAATTATGAATTATGGCGGAATGCGAGTTTGAATTATGAAACGAATTATGAATTATGGGGGAGAATTGATTTGATTTATGAGATTTATATTATTTCACACTCAATAGGTCACAAGGTATTTTCTTTGTCTATTGTGTGCAGGTACACTTTGATGAGCAATTGAAAATCACACATTTGATAAAGCTCCCAAAAGAAGATCAAGAGAAAGTAAGAGGTTTGAAGATCTGAAATTTGAAGATTTTTGAAGACTTGTACATGTTTAGAATCATTCCATTTTGGGGGTTTCTGGGATGGTATTATATTTGTATAGGATTTTTTGGATAATTCGAATCTTTTATTTTCTACCAAATAGCCATAGGGGGAGATTTGTAGGGGCAAATTTTCCATCATTGCCCCTAGCTTCTAGGACTTGTCCATATATTCTAGTTTACATCGAGTTTTGCGTATCCCATTACATCTGTCAAAGCAATTTAAGTTCACAAGTTCAAGAAGATAGAACCGAATATCAAGCATCTTCAACATGATCTACGACTTGACATATATTTTGGTACGGATTTTATTTTATTTTTTTTAGATTTTTTGCTAAGTATTGGGATACTTTTCTAAACTGATTTTTGTCAAAATAAGGCATTTTTCAAAAAAAATTCGAACAGCGTTTTAATCTTAAAAAAATTATTTTCCGCCTATAGTCATTAGAATGACTTGGCCTTGTCGTTCGAATGACTTGTTCAAATGACATACATCCAAAAGGTTTTGCCCTGCGGGGATTTTTTCTGAAATTGTGTTTTCTTTACATGCTTGATTTTAATCATATAGTTGCATTTTCTTGGGTTAATAAGAATTAAAATTTGTTTGAGGATTGACATCTAATTAAATAACTTTACTCCGTCAATGAATCGCGCACTCTCACTAATAGGGCAAAACATGACAAAATACATTTGGAAATGACATTAAATTGATTACTAAACAATTTAAACCAAAATTCAAGTAGTGTTTACAAAAAAAATGAACCTAAATTTGATTTAAATCTAAAAGTAACTCAAAATTCAAGTATTACTAACCTGACAATGTGATCCATAAATTGAATCAAAGTCTTTAAAATTTACAAAAAAATTAGTCAAATAACAACAACAAGATTGTAAGATTATTTAATAATAAGTTTGATTACATAATTC
Organism: Sambucus nigra; assembly: GCA_949130495.1. Lineage (NCBI taxonomy): Eukaryota > Viridiplantae > Streptophyta > Magnoliopsida > Dipsacales > Adoxaceae > Sambucus > Sambucus nigra. Next base: position 230,290,147 of record OX422224.1, read on the forward strand.
CATCACATAATACATAATGCAATAACAATAACAGTATTAGTTTCCATGTCAAATAGTTCGGATATGGGATTACAATTTCCTAATGTTGAATAGTAATATCTACCTTTGGGGTCACAAGGCATCAAGAATCTTCACTCAAGTTTATATCCGTATTATTATTCTAAAAGACACATCACAGTCTTATTCAAAGACCCGTAAAACCAAATATGAACCGTACAATTTGTTATGATAAGAGAAATTAACTCCCAACTAGCATTATTTACCATAAACCCACAAAACATATCAGTCGACAACTCAAGAATCATAAAAGAACTTGAGAATCATATTTATATAGAGAGATGAACACATCACAATCTTGATCAGAAAAATCTAAATTTTACTACCCATATCGCATACATAAAACCAAATACCACAAATCTATAATTTGTAAGATTTTCAATGATAATCCAAATTAACTCCTAATTCACATAATTTACTAAAAACCCATAAATCCTGTCTATCTACCGTTTAAGAATCACTTGATAGAAAATAATATATAAGCAATAATATGTGTGTGTGTGTGTGTGTGTGTGTGTGTGTGTGCATGTGTCTTTGTAGATAGCCCAAATCACATTCTTCTTCAAAGATCCTTAAATTGACCATAGCCAATAAAATAATCAAAAGAGAAAATCTAAAAGTCCAAAATCAAGTCTCGCTTACATAAAACAAAATATATGTTTGGGAAACAAAATATCACACCTCAAAAGCACTGATATATATATATATATATATATATATATATATCACAATACATGTAATTAAAAGGAAACTAGAGGATATCAATCAAATAATACCTATTCAGGAACAAAATCAATGTCAGAGGATTCCTTAATGGCATCTTTCTGATCGCTTCAGTGGCTTTATGATATTTGGAGAGAGAGAGAGAGAGGGATGGAGTGGGAAAATGAAATTCTTTTCATGCGAGACAAGGTCAAAGGAGTGGGAGGTGGATGGTTCCGTGTCGGAGGGAACTAACTTGGATCAAAAACAAAAAATTAAGGAAGCATTAATTACTTAAAAATAATTAAGTAACCGACGTTTAATATATAAACATCAAAATTTTATGGCGTTTAATTAATAAAGGTTGATAATTTATGATGATTATATAAAATGCTGATTTTATCCCAAAATCATGTTCATTTAGTACCATTTTGTGTAACATCTTTTCCAACATTTTTATTTCATAAAAATGTTCCACTTTACATAAAATTACCATTTCATCCTTTATTTCATAACTTGTCTTTTCCTCCATTTTCACAAGTGTTATTTCCCAAAACTTTAAAAGTTCGTAATAATGAAAACTCAAATCTTTGAAACTCTAAGGATCCTTTAGGCTAAGAAAACCTTAAAAAAACGTGTGCAAAATACGTATTGGTTCGTAAACTATTTTTCATATTGTACACTTTACGAAATTCAGAGAAAACACGCCTTAAATATTTTTCCTTAAGTCGGCATCTCGCTCGAACGACATAGGCATGTCGCTCGAATGACATCCCCATGTCGCTCGAACGACTACTATGTTCGTTTGAACGACAGTACACGTGTGTTTGATTTTAACACAATTTTAAACCAACTTTATCTCAGAATAAACGAAGTGTAAACGTTTTCAAACACTTTTAAAAATATTTTAAAATAATTTCTTTAATAAAATAACATCCTTAAACATTTTAAAATAAATTTCGAGTCCCATTTAAATTACACATTCATATCTGAGTGATCTTGGAATGCAATTAAAATTAAAGATGAAATATGCACCATAAATAGGCATGATAAATCTTTGAAGATTTGTCGCAACGTCTTCAATAAACTTCAATATATCATAGTCAGTGTCGAATCATGACAATAAAAATCAACCTATGACTCAAACGTTTTTTGTTCCGAAAATAAATCAAATAAACATACAACGGACTCAATTGGAATTTGTCCTTACAAATCTCCCCCCTTTGACTATTTTAGGACAAAATGAACAGTGAAATGCCTTAGTCGGCCGTCAAGCCGTATGATGCCTAAATCCCAACCCAAAATCAAAAATACAGGACAAGACTAGTAAATGATGGTTCGACAAGCATGAACTATCTGAATGCGATGTAGTCTTGAAATCTCGAATCTCTTAACCATACCTACACACATGAAAACTCAAATATCTGAGTGATCTCGGAATGCAATTCAACTTAAAGATGAAATATACAACATAAACCAGCATGATAAAACTTTGGAGCTTTGCCGCAACGTTTTCAAAAAACTTCATTACGTCATAGTTTGTGTGGGATCGTGATAATAAAAATCAACCTATGACTCAAATGTGTTTTGTTTTGAGAATATTAGGTGTGGGTCGTGATAATAAAAATCAACCTATGGCTCAAACGTGTTTTGTTCTGAGAATAAGTCACAAAAGCATACAACAAGATACCAATTTATTAAAATCAACATTTATTAAATCAATGAAATATGTGAGCAAAATATTTTGATACCAATTTATTAAAATCACTATTTAAATCCAGATATCAATATGCACAATAACAAGATACCAATGAAGATATTAATTTGTGCAACAATAAAAAACGTACTCAACAAAACTCACCATATATCGCATACATCTCTCCCCCTTTTTGTCTCGAAAGACAATCTGGTGAAAAGATAAACAAATCTAGCAAGAGATAAATCAATGAAGTGTATCTAGATAAACATGAAACAACCTCTAATAATGATCAAAGCCTACCAAATTCCTAGCTAGCAAACAAGAATCATCAATCTAATTAGGTGTGACTAAATGAACACAATGCATTAATATATGAAATCAATTAAGTATTTGCATATAAACTGTCCAGAAGCAACCCCACAGTACCAAAAATATGTCATATTGAACTAGGGTACTAAAACATAATGAAAACAGGAGAAAAATCCCTCTATAGGTCCCTCGAACGAGATAGTCTTGTCGCTCGAACGACAGAGGCTTCTCGCAAGATGGCTTCACCGACATCTATTTCTCGCTCGAACGAGAAAAACAAACTCTCATATCCAATTTTGAAAATTAAACAGTTTCGCCCAGCAAAACATTATCTGAAAAACTAACTGGAAGTGTCAGAAAACTTCAAAACAGTAGCAAAACAATGAAAATAATATCAGAGTTACATGCTAACATAGTACTGATCTGCTCAAATATGAACATGGAATGTATGGGCGTGAAGTACAACAAATGAGTCATAATTTCGACACTTCGAAAAGATCAAGAAGCTATAATTGATAACAATAAATCATCAAACTTTATTTTAACCACATGTGACATTTAAAGAGTGAGCTTAATGAACTAAATAAACATTATGCACACAAATTCGAAATTTTGATGATACTACGAACAATAGCATCATGATACAATTTTTTAACGTTAGGATTCGTGGTGCAAACTCGTTTAATTATCCATCCAAACTCTCTCAAATATATCATATTTTTCTTTTGGAATGAATATAAACAAATTTGGCCCATTTTGGCATAAGATTCTTTTTATTGCCTTGATTTACTTTTGGGCTCCTTTAAACGGTGGCTTTCACGATGAATTAATTTTACACTATCGCAATCCTTTCCCGTGAACTCTCATCATTTTATCAATTTCAATCCTCATGGTAAACGGTTCTTACATGCATATCTACTCCTTAATTCTACTTACGCATAGATGACAAAATTGAGATAAGAACATCTCACCAAACTCAATTATGCTAGAGATGCAGACATTCATATAAAGTCATGCACGTGTGCAAAGATGGCATATAAATAAAGTCGAATCAAAATGCATATCAACTTCGAAACAACTTCATAATACAATGGTCAAGATCATTCTAAGTATCAATAAATATGACCATATGTCCTAGACACATGAATAATGAAGGGGAGGGGGTCCAAGCACACCAATATGCCACATCAAGCACGTAAACTCACATCACAAAAAAATGAAAATATTTTTGGTTTCTCAACATATTTTGACTCAAATAAAAGGCAAATTTTTTTAATATATTTCTTAAAAATATTTCAAACCAAAAATCTTTTTGTATTTTTCAAAAAATTTTATCAAAAACAAAATGTTTTTGTATTTTTCAAATAAGACTCAATAAAAGAAAAAAAATACAAAGAGATAAACATGTCATATCACTAGTAAGATATATATCATGATGCAAAGACTAGCGTACGACAAGCATGGCGTGCAAGCAACTATCCAAAAGAAATAGCGTGTGACACATCATGTGATAACCACCCAATGAAGCATTTAGCATCTACAAAACGAATTTCCTATCCCAAATAGGGGAATACCTTGGGAACCAACGGGACCCTACATTTAAAGTTCCTAGGGTTTTCTTTAAGATTATAACAAAAACACTTAAGGTGACCTTCCCTACCACAATGCGAACATGTGAAAACACGACGAGTAACATGACCTTTAGGTTGACCTTTTTTAAAAACTTCGGATGTGGTGGATGCTCTAAAACAAACTGAGGTTTTTACTTTAGCACTAGAACAAGATAAGCCACTACCATCACTACTCAAACTACTCGAGTTATTTAAATTATTTTGCAACTTCAAATTTTTAGACTCAAACAAAGAATTAGACTCCTCAAACTTTCGGGACTACTTCTTTAGATTTTCAATTACCCCTAGAAGGTTATCTCTCTCCCCCTCAATGTGATCAAACTTATCCTTAAGAGTTTTCTCACGTGCCATAAAATTATAAATCAAAGTATTTTCCTCAACGGAACAAACCCTGAAATTTTTCAATTCCTCCAACTCTTTTTCTAAAACGCGGATTTTGTCATCACTTTCGTTCTTGGAAACTTTTAAAGATTCAAAGTTATTATATAAAGCTCTAAACTTCTCACGAATCATAGCTCTTTTAATTTGAAATGTTTTCAAATATTTAATCACACTTTTAAAACGAGAATTTTCTTTATCCAAAAATTCAATACGTTCTGCAAACTTTAAATTCAAAGGATTTAATTCATCAAAACTTTGAGAATCCATTGAGAGAAAAAAAAAACAAGAGTGATAAATAAACACGACTACCCAAAAACACAAAATAAGGATCTACACAAACAAAACTATGTTTCTAGCTCTGATACCAATTTGTAGGCTCCTTTTTCTTTCGAATGTGTTTTAAGGATGATGAAAAAACACTTTCTCTTTTTGAGCAATTATTTTTCCAACTTTATAAACCGCACCAATTGTGAATCAATTTTAACTTAACCAAATTTTATCTTGATTAATCGTAAACCTGTATCTAGAGATTAAAGCAAGTAAAGTAAGGAAAAAGATGCTCACAACATCGGATGTATGAGTAAACCACAATGGGAAAAAACCTCGGACGTCCCAAGCCAGACAATCACTATGAATGTGAATTTATAACGAACAAACATAAGTCTTACTCACCAACCCGATCCCCCATGAGACTTGACGCTCTTCTAATCTTCAACCATGCCTCTCGTAATGCCCACACGAATCCTTCTGAGATACATGTCCACAGCAGTCACCCCCATGAATGCCTCGGTGTCCATTGATATGGTTTGTAACATCTACGATGTTGAACACGGCTCTTCCACTTCTCCCCCGTAAAACCCTGAAAAGTTCTATGTAGAACAAACTCCAATGGTTGTAGAAAAGGTCACTATAACATATAATAATGAAAACTCGCATCTTTGAAACTCTAAGGATGTTTTAGGCTTAGAAAACCTTCGAAAACCATGTGCAGAATATGTACTAGCTTGTAAATTATTTTTCAGATTGCACACTTTATGAAATTCTGAGAAAATACGCCTTTAACATTTTTCCTTAAGTCGGTATCTCGCTCGAACAACATAGGCATATCGCCCGAACGATTGCTATGGTTGTTTGAACGATAGTACACGTGTGTTTGATTCCAACACAACTCTAAACCATCTTTATCTCAGAATAAACGAAGTGTAAACATTTTCAAACACTTTTTAAAACGTTTTAAAATTATTTATTTAATAAAATAACATCCTTAAACATTTTAAAATAAATTTCGAGTCCCACTAAAATTATGCATTCATACTTTAGTGATCACGGAATGCAATTAAACATGAAAACGAAATATGCACCATAAATAGGCATGATAAATATTTGAAGCTTTATCGCAACGTCTTCAATAAAATTAAATACATTATAGTCGGTGTGGGATCGTGATAATAAAAATAAACTTATGACTCAAACGTGTTTTCTTCCGAAAATAAGTCAAATAACACACAACGGACTCAATTGGAAATTTTGTCCTTACAAATCTCCCCCTTTGACTATTCCGGGACAAAACCAACAGTGAAATGCCTAAGTCGGGTCGTCAAGACATATGACGCCTAAATCCCATCCCATAAAACCCAAAATAAAAAGTAGATGACAAGACTAGTAAATGATGGTCCGGCAAGCATGAACTATCTGAATGTGATGTGGTCTTGAAATCTAGAATCTCTAAAGCATACTTACACATACGAAACAGACAAATACTTGAGTGCTCTCGGAATGCAATTAAACTTGAAGATAAAATATGCACCATAAATCGGCATGATGAATCTTTGAAGCTTTGCCGCAACGTCTTCAATAAATTTTAATACGTCATAGTAAGTGTGGGATCGTGACAATACAAATTAACCTATGACTCAAACGTGTTTTGTTCCGAGAATAAGTCAAATAAACATACAATAAGATGCCAATTTATTAAAATCAATATTTATTAAATCAATGAAATATGTGAGCAAAATATTTTAATACCAATTTATCAAAATCAACATTTAAATTCGGATATCAGTATGCATAATAACAAGATACCAATAGAGATAATAATTTGTGCAATAATAAAAAGCGTGCTCAACAACGTGCTCAAGAAAATCCCCCTACATCACATACATCTCTCCCCCTTTTGTCTCAAAAAGATAATCCAGTGAAAAGATAAACAATCTGGCAAGAGATAAATCAATGAAGTGTATCTAGATAAATATTAAACAACCAGCTAATAATTATCAAAGTCTATCAAATACGTAGCTAGCAAATAATAATTCCACAACAAGAATCATCAATCTAATCAGGTGTGACTAAATGAACACAATGCAGTAATAGATGAAATCAATGAAGTATCTACATATAAACTGTCCAGAAGTAACCCATCAATACCAAAAATATGTTAATTTGAACCAGGATACTGAAATAAAAGGAAAACAGAAAAAGAAATCCCTCAACGGGTCATTCGAACGAGACAGCCTTGTCGCTCGAATGACTGGGGCTTCTCACAAGATGGCTTCGCGTGACATCTATTTCCCACTCGAATGAGAAAAATAAACTCTCACATCCAGTTCTGAAAATTAAACAGTTTTGTCCAGCGAAAAAATTTCTTGAAAAAACTAACTGAAAGTGGCAGAAAACTGCAAAACAGTGGAAAAACAATGAAAATAATATGATAGTTACATGATAACATAGTACCGATGTGCTCAAACGTGAACAGGGAATGTATGGGCGTGAACTACAACAAATGAGTCATAATTCCAACACATCGAAAATATCAATAAGCTCTAATTGATAGCTATAAATCATCAAACTTTATTTTATCCATATATGACATTTAAAGAGTGAGCTTAATGAACTAGACAAACATCATGCACAAAAATCCGAAATTTTGACGATTCTACAAACAATAGCATCATGGTACGATTTTTCAACGTTAGGATTCGTGGTGCAAACCTGTTTAATTATCCATCCAAACTCCCTCAAATATAACATATATTTTCTTTTGGAATGAATATAAACAAATTTGACCCATTTTGGCATAACATTATTTTTATTGCATTGATTTTCTTTTGTGCTATTTTAAACGATAGTTTTCACCACAAGTCAATTTTACACACTCCCAGCCCTTTCCCGTGAACATTCGTCATTTTTTTAATTTCAATCCTCACGGTAAAACGATTCTTACATGCACACCTACTCATTAAGTCTACTTACACATAGATGACAAAATTGAGATAAGAACGTCTCGCTAAACTCAATTATGCAAGAGATGCCAAATATTCATATAAAGTCGTGCACGTGTGCAAAGATGGCATATAAACAAAGTCGAATCAAAATGCATATCAACTTCAAAACAACCCCATAATACAATGGTTAAGATATTTCTAAGTATCAATAAATATGACCAAATGTCCTAGCCACATGTCCAAGCACACCAATACACCACATCAAGCATGTAAACTCACGACACAAAAAAAAAATCTATTTGGTATTTCAACATATTTTGACTCAAATAAAAACATTTTTTTTCTCAAAAATATTTAAAATCAAAAATCTTTTTGTATTTTTCAAAAAAATTATCAAAAACAAAATGTTTTTGTATTTTTCAAATAAGACTCAATAAAATAAAAATAAAATACATAGAGATAAACATGTCATATCACTAGAAAGATATATATCATGATACAAAGACTAGTGCACGACAAACATGCCATGCAAGAAACTATCCAAAAGAAAATGCGTATGACGCGTCATGTGCAAGCATGTGATAACTAACCAACGAAGCATTTAGCATCTCCAAAATCGATTTTCTAACCCAAATAAGGGAATACCTAACAAAAGGGCTTTTGGTAACCGATAGGACACTACATTTAATCTTCCTATGATCTTGTTTAATATTATAACAAAAACACCAAAGGTGGCCTTTCCTTCCCCAATGCGAACATCTGAACACACGACGAGGAACGAGACCTTTAGGTTGGCCTTTTTTAACACCCTCGGATGTGGTTGATGCTGTAAAACATTCTATGGTTTTGGCTTTAGCACTTGAACAAGATAAGCCACTACCATCACTACTCAAACTACTCGAGTCATTTAAATTATTTTGTAACTTTAAAATTTTGGACTCAAGCAAAGAATTAGACTCCTCAAACTTTCGGGACTCCTTATTTAGATTTTCAATTACCCCTAGAAGATTATCTCTATCCCACTAAATGTGAGCAAACTTATCCCTAAGAGTCTTCTTACGTTCCACAAAATCATTAATCAAAGTATTTTCCCCAACGGCACAAACCCTGGAATTTTTCAAGTCCTCCAACTCTTTTTCTAAAATGCCGATTTTGTCATCACACTCCTTCTTGGAAACTTTTAAAGATTCAAAGTTATTATATAAAGCTCCAAACTTCTGACGAATCATATCTCTCTGAATTTGAAATGTTTGCAAATATTCAATCATATTTTTAAAACGAGAATTTTCTTTATCCAAAAATTCAATACGTTTTGCAAACTTTAAATTCAAAAGATTTAATTCTTCAAAACTTTGAGAATCCATTGAGAGAAAAAAAATAAGAGTGATAAACAAACACGACTACCCAAAAACACAAAATAAGGATCTACACAAACAAAACTATGTTTCTAGCTCCGATACCAATTTATAGGACCCTTTTTCTTTCGAATGTGTTTTAAGGACGATGAAAAACCACCTTCTCTTTTTGAACAATTCTTTTTCCAAATTTATAAAATGCACCAAATTGTGAACCAATTTTAACTTAACCAAATTTTATAATAATTAATCCTAAACCTGCATCTAGTGATGAAAGCAAGTAAATTAAGAAAAAAAATGCTCACAATACCGGATGTACGAGGAAACCACAAAGGGAAAAAACTTCAAATGACCAAAGATAGAGAATCACTATGAATGTGGATTTATAACGAACAGACACAAGTCTTACTCAACGAATGAATCCCCTATGAGACTTGACACTCTTCTTATCGTAAACCACTCCTCTCACAGTCCCCACGTGAATCCTTCCGCGATACCTATCCATTGCAGTCGCCTCCAAGAATGCCTAGATGTCCATCGATATGGCTTGTAATGTATACGATGTTGAACATGGCTCTTCCACTTCTTCATCGCAAAACTCCACAAAATTCTATGTTGAACAAACTCCAACGGTGCCAACAAAGATCACTATAACATATATTAACGAAACCTCAGATCTTTAAAACTTTAAGGATGTTTTAGGCTTAGAAAACCATAGAAAATCGTGTGCAAAATACATACTAGTTCGTAAACTATTTTTCAGATTCCACACTTTACGAAATTTTAATAAAACACGCCTCCTTTAATATTTTTCCTTAAGTTGGCATGTCGCTCGAACGACATAGGCATGTCGCTTGAACGACATCCCCATGTCGCTCGAACAACTGCTATGGCCGTTTGAATGATAGTACACGTGTGTTTGATTTTAACACAACTCAAAACTATCTTTATCTCAAAATAAACAGAGTGTAAATGTTTTCAAACACTTTTAAATACATTTTAAAATTATTTCTTTAATAAAATAACAACCTTAAACATTTTAAAATAAATTTCAAGTCCCATTAAAATTGCGCATTCATACTTGAGTGATCTCGAATTACAATTAAACTTGAAAACGAAATATGCACCATAAATCGGCATGACAAATCTTTAAAGCTTTACCTCAACGTCTGCAATAAACTTCAATACGTCATAGTCGGTGTGGGATCCTGACAATAAATATCAACCTATTACTCAAACGTGTTTTGTTCCAGGAATAAGTCAAATAAACAGACAACGGACTCAATTGAAAATTTTATCCTTACAAATCTCCCCATTTGACTATTCCGGGACAAAACTAATAGTGAAATGCCTAAGTCGGGCCTCAAGACATATAACGCCTAAATCCCATCTCATAAAACCCAAAATCAAAAATAGAGAAAAATACTAGTAAATGATGGTCCGACAAGCTTGAACTGTCTGAATGTGATATAGTCTTGAAATCTCAAATCTCTTAAGCATACCTACACACATGAAACAGACAAATACCTGAATGGTCTCAGAATGCAATTAAACTTGAAGACGAAATATGCACCATAAACTGGCATTATATATCTTTGAAGCTTTGTCGCAACGTTTTCAATAAATTTCAATACGTCATAGTCGGTGTGGGATAGTGACAATAAAAATCAACATATGACTCAAACATGTTTTGTTACGGGAATAAGTCAAATAAACATACAATAAGATACCAATTTATTAAAATCGACATTTATTAAATCAATGAAATATGTGAGCAAAATATTTTAATACCAATTTATTAAAATCAACATTTAAATTCGGATATCCATATGCACAATAACAAGATACCAATAGAGATAATAATTTGTGTTATAATAAAAAACGTGCTCAACAAACCCCCCCCCCCCCCCCCTACATCACATACATCGCTCCCCCTTTTCTCTCAAAAAGATAATCCAGTGAAAAGATAAACAATCTGGCAAGAGGTAAATCAATGAAGTGTATCTAGATAAACATGAAACAACCAGCTAATAATGATCAAAATCTATCAAATCTGTAGCTAGCAAACAATAATCGCACAACAAGAATCATCAATCTAATCAGGTGTGACAAAATGAACACAGTGCAGTAATAGATGAAATCAATGAAGTATCTGTATAAAAATTGTCCAGAAGTAACCCAACAGTATCAAAAATATGTCAATTTGAACCAGGCTACTGAAACAAAAGGAAAACTGCAGAAAAATCCCTCAGCAGGTCGCTCGAACGAGACAGCCTTATCGCTCGAACGACAAAGGCTTCTGGCGATATAGCTTCGCACGATATCTATTTCTCGCTCTAACGAGAAAAATAAACTCACATTCAGTTCTCAAAAAATAAAAGGTTTAGCCGAGCAAAAAAAATTCTTGAAAAAATTAACCGGAAGTGGCAGAAAACTTCAAAACAATGAAAACAATTTTAGAGCTACATGCTAACATAGTACCGATGTGCTCAAACATGAACATGTAATGTATGGGCGCGAACTACAACAAATGGGTCATAATTATAACACATCGAAAAGATCAAGAAGCTCTAATTGATAGTTATAAATCATCAAAATTTATTTGATCCATATGTGATATTTAAAGAGTGAGCTTAATGAACTAAACAAACATCATGCACACAACTCCGGAATTTTACGATTTTACAAACAATAGTGTCATGATACGATTTTTAAATGTTAGGATTCGTGGCGTAATACCGTTTAATTATCCATCCAAACTCCATTAAATATATCATAATTTTCTTTTGGAATGAATATAAAAAAAATTGGCCCATTTTGTCATAAGATTCTTTTAATTGCCTTGATTTTCTTTTTGTCTTTTTTAAATGGTGTCTTTTACATGAGTCAATTTTACACTCTCGCAATCCTTTCCCGTGAACATGTAACACCCCGCTTAAAATAACAACGGGTGGCCAGCCCTATACTACATTAAATCAGGAGTTTCAGATAGTCCAGTCTCAACACCAATTGTCGGTACTATATAATATAGGACTAACTACCCGATATCATATAAGCGAGATGTTAAAATTTAATAAAATATGCAACAGACAACAAACCAACACTATAACACTACTAGTAAGGAAAGAAAAATGCATGAAAGAACTATGATAAATGAAGTGCTGGAATAACATGAAATAAATAACTACAACTGAATATACTACAAAGAGGTGAACCCGAATAAGCTGTCGGGTCACAGCCAATACAATTACTGAAATGAAATAATTGTACACATATATAAATATCCCTTGGGTATAAACCCGATATACAACATGAGTCCTACCTAGATTTTTAAAGAAGTATGAAGTGACTACGAGATATGTCCCGCAACAGTCCGCACATGTCACGACTCCCAAGATTCTGGATAGAAGGTCATACGGCATCCATGCGGTAGGACACCTGTAATATATATATATATATATATATATATATATATATACAGGCAGGAGAGAAAAGTAAACGGGTTAGAGCCCGAGTGTGAAAAATATTTAGCAAGTGTGTTAACCGTGCATAATAAATATTGGTGCACTTAATTCATAATTAAAAGTGGATTCGCACTCTCGTGAATTCCCAACTCACCCCTCATCTAACGGCGCGCACCTATTCGCGTCCTCAAGTTTTAGTTAAATTACCCCGATTATAAGGACAACCTAACTTATCATAGGCCCCGCCTATTCTCACGAGATTTGCCTTCCTATCTTAACCTAAGAATCCACCCCTTTTCTAATCATACTAGATTATGTTTACAAACAATTATGCCATAATAGGCTTAATGGATTCCGGTTTATAATTAAATTAATTTATAATTCTTAATACGTTACCCATTTATATTTGGGTTGAATCATAAGATTTAATTTCTAAACGACACCCGTCTCGTGGTAAACACACGCACACGACGTCCCGAAAAGCGGTCATAGATCCTAACCGGTAATGAGACGAAACATACCCACCACGTCTCATCCCCAAAAAAAATGTAAATCACATAATAACACACGGGACGACAATGACCTGGAGAATATCCACACCCTACTTTTCTAGTCAGGATGCTCACCCTCTGCGCGAAAACTTCCCAATGATAGCATGAGCGGGGTATGCTTAACCACACAAGTATATATATCATTTTCATGCACAATATATATACATCCATATGATCCAATCATATAATTAAACATTAAACCATCATATACGGTTTAAATATCCATACCATGTATGTCCACAACATAAATATATCCATATATTCATATTTATATAGATATATATATATATACAAATATATTCACATATCCATATATCTATATATACAAACTAATTCTCGTTCATGTGTATAAGATATATATATACACTCGGCTGTAAGTATACATAATCCTCGATATACAAGCCGTCACCACAATTTCCTTTAATTTTACCTCGATATGTGAATACAATCTCCCACTTGAAACATATTCAATCATTTTTACTATGATGAATAGTCTCCCAAAATCATATATATATATATACATATATATTCAGCATTAGGGTTATCACCCAACATTTGTGTAGGAAACCATCACAACGCATACTATCTATATCCGAGAGCACATTAAAGAATCTAGTAATCATTTTGACTATCGGTATACACCTAACTAATAGTCTATAAGCCTCAAGCTCAATCTTACCTTCATCAAATAATCCCATTGCTCTCGATTTCGACTACGGTTCAATCACTTTTGTGAATCCCCTAGTCTAAGATCTCTCGGATTTATTTATTAAATTTTCTCATTACTAAGGGTATGCAACTATACTCTTCCATTTGGCCCCAAATCGTATCTAAATAATATCCTATCCTTATAAGGATTTGACATAGAGGTTGGCCTAGAATTTCACAACCTACCTTCGCAACTCTCTCTAAGAGTTCTTAGCCTCACATCACATCTATACTTACTTTTGATCTACAATTAGGATCCTCAATTCCAATAAGGTTTCCCCAAAATCTCTATACACAACTCCAAATACATACATGGATATATTCTTCTCCAATAATTCCAAGAAGTCCCCACTATCATACTAAGTGAGAGACCCCCTATAAATCTCCAAAATATATCTATTACTTCCTAAGAGAAAGCCCCAAATCAATAAACCCAACCAAAAAGGGTTTGAAATCACTATGGAGAAAATACCTCAAAATTCCCTGTTCCCGAATCGATTCGGCCCTATTCCGAATCGATTCGGCCTAGCGAATCGATTCGGCCTCCCAAGCGAATCGATTCGGGTCCAAAGACCTGGGCTTCTGTCTCAGGCCGAATCGATTCGGCTTGGGTCCGAATCGATTCGGTCAATGTAGACCTGCCAATTTCCCTAAACCGAATCGATTCGCTTAGGGGGAGAATCGATTCGAGCCTGCAGATTTTGAAGGGTTCTTCTTCTTCAATGAACCCATGAATTTTAAACCCTAAAATTTCTATTCTAACCCCCAAATCATTACCACAACATGATTCTAAGCCATTAAATCAACCCAAAGTTGATCCCAACCATTTCTATTCCATTAAACCCATATTTAACATTGATTTCAAGATTAAACCCAAAAATTTAGGTTTTGATATTAATACCCAAAAATCCATTTCTTTAACCCACAAATTATGAAATTAAATACACAAATGACCTACTTAGCAAGATTAAACACTTGCCTCAGATTTTGTAGAGGTTGGATCGTCCTCGATGTCGCGTTTGGGCCGGAATCTCCAAGCTTTTCTTCCTTTCTCTCTTCCTTTCTTCTTCTTTCCTTCTTCCTTTCTCTTTTCTTTCTCTTTCTCTCTTTTTCTCAAATGAGAAGGCTTCATCCGTAAGCCTTTAAATCCCTTAAAACATAAGTCCCAATTTTAAATGTTAATACACAATTTAAATGACTCGTTTACTCCAATTCGAGTCAAACTGACTTAAAAATATTCCGGAGCCGAAATAAAACCCAATGACAGTCATTTTAACTATTTCGACCCTTCCGGGATCGATGGTACCCTCCAAAGCATCATTCGGAATACTTTGAAATGTCCTCTATTTTTGGACTTCAATTCCAAATTTTAGAATTCTCTAATTTAAATAAATTTAATTTTCCCAAAAATTTAATTTCTCAGTCTCAAAAATCATGGAGTGTTACAGAACACTCATCATTTTTTTAATTTCAATCCTCACGGTTAACGGTTTTTACATGCACACCTACTACTTAAGTCTACTTATGCATAGATGACAAAATTGAGATAAGAATGTTTCATCAAACTCAATTATGCAAGCGAAGTAAAACATTCATATAAACTCGTGCACAGAGATGGAATATAAACAAAGTCGAATCAAAATTCATATCAACTTCGAAACAACCCCATAATACAATGGTTAAGATCATTCTAAATATCAATAATTATGACCAAATGTCCTAGAAACATGAATAATGAAAGGAAGCGGGTCCAAGCATACTAGTATCCCACATCAAACACGTAAACTCACGACCGAAAAAAAATGAAAATCTTTTTGGGTTTTCAACATATTTTGACTCAAATAAAAGCAATTTTTTTTATTTTTCTCAAAAATATTTAAAAAAAAATCGAATTTTTTTATAAAATACAAATTCTTTTTGTATTTTTGAAATACGACATAATAAAAGAAAAATAAAATACAAAGAGATAAACATGTCATATCACTAGAAAGATATATATCATGATACAAAGACTAGTGTACGACAAGCATGGCATGCAAGCAACTATCTAAAAGATATAACGTCTGACGCATCAGGTGCAAGCATGTGAGAATCAACCAACGAAGCATTTAGCATCTCCAAAACAGATTTCCTAACCTAAATAGGTGAATACCTAACCAAACGAGTTTTGGGAACCGATAGGACACTACATTTAAACTTCTTAGGGTCATGTCTAAGATCATAACAAAAATGCCTAAGGTGACCTTTCCTCATCACTATGCGAACATGTGAAAACACGACGAGGAACGTGACGTTTAGGTTAACCTTTTGTAACACTTTCGGATGTGGTTGATGCTCTAAAACAAACTATGGTTTTGAATTTATAACTAGAACAAGATAATCCACTACCATCACTATTCAAACTACTCGAATCATTTAAATTATCTTACAACTTCAAAATGTTGGACTCGAGCAAAGAATTAGACTCCTCAAACTTTCGGGGATCCTTATTTAGATTTTTAATTACCCCTAAAAGGTTATCTCTCTTCCCCTTAATGTTAGAAAATTTATCCCTAAGAGTCTTCTCACGTGCCACAAAATCATTAATCAAAGTATTTTACTCAACGGCACAAACCCTGGAATTTTTTGACACCTCCAAATTTTTTTTTAAAATGTGGATTTTGTCATCACTCTCCTTTTTGGAAACTTTTAAAGATTCAAAGTTATTATATAAAGCTCCAAACTTCTCACGAATCATATCACTTTGAATTTAAAACGTTTGCAAATATCTAATCATATTTTTAAAACGAGAATTTTCTTTATCCAAAAATCCAATACGTTTTCCAAACTTTAAATTGAAAAGATTTAATTCGTCAAAACTTTGAGAATCCACTGAGAGAAAAACAAACCAAGAGTGATAAACAAACACGACTACCCAAAAACACAAAACAAGGATCTACACAAACAAAACTATGTTTCTAGCTCTGATACTAATTTGTAGGCCCCCTTTTCTTTCAAATGTGTTTTAAGGATGATGAAAAAACATTATCACTTTTTGAACAATTCTTTTTTCAAATTTATAAAACCGCACCAAATTTTGAACCAATTTTAACTTAAACGAATTTAGTCTTGATTAATCCTAAACATGCATCTTGTGATTAAAGCAATTAAAGTAAGGAAAAGAATGCTCACAACGCCGGATGTACGAAAAAACCACAAAGGAAAAAAACCTCGGACGGCCCAAGCCAGACAATCACTACGAATATGGATTTACAACAAACAGACACAAGTCTTACTCAATAACCCGATCCCCCACGAGAGTTGACACTCTTTTGATCTTCAACCACTCCTCTCACAATGCCCACGCGAATCCTTTCGCGATACCTTTCCACAGTAATCACCTCCACGAATGCATCGGTGTCCGTCATTATGGCTTGTAATGCCTACAATGTTGAACGCGGCTCTTCCTTTTCTCCGCTGCAAAGCCCAACGAAGTTCTATGTAGAATAAACTCCAATGGTTCCAACAAAGATCATTATAGCATATAATACTGAAAACTCAGATCTTTGAAACTCGAAAGATGTTTTAGGCTTAGAAAACTGTGTGCAGAATACGTACTGGTACGTAAACGGTTTTTCAGATTGCACACTTGATGAAATTATGAGAAAACACGCCTTAAATATTTTTCCTTAAGTCGACATCTCGCTCGAACGACGTAGGCATGTTGCTCGAACGACATCCCCATGTCGCTCGAACGACTGCTAAGGTCCTTTGAACGACACTACATGTGTGTTTGATTTTTACACAACTTTAAACCATATTTATCTAAAAATAAATGAAGTGTAAATGTTTTCAAACAGTTTTAAATACATTTTAAAATTATTTGTTTAATAAAATAACATCATCAAAAAATTTCAAATAAATTCCGAGTCCCATTAAAATTATGCATTCATACCTGAGTGATCTCGGAATGCAATAAAAATTGAAGACAAAATATGCACCATAAATCGGCATGATAAATATTTGAAACTTTACCACAACGTCTTCAATAAACTTCAATACGTCATAGTCGGTGTGGGATCGTGACAATAAAAAATCAACCTATGCTCAAACTTGTTTTGTTCCGGGAATAAGTCAAATAAATATACAATGGACTCAATTGAAAATTTTGTCCTTACAAATATGGTGGTATAAGGGGGATATATGGTGGTAGCATGGTGGTTTGTGGTGGTTAGATTTAGGGAGAGGGAGAGAGAGAGATAGAGGAAATTTGATAATGGTGGCGGTAAGACATCCCCAATTCTTTCCTATTTTCCTTCAAATAAACCAACATAACCCCAGACAAACCCTTATAAAAACATCCACAGACCTCAAAATCTCATTTTTGTCCATCTGGGTCACCAAAACTCGATGTGTCATCGATCCAACGGTCCAAAACGTGACAGCATATAAGAACAATACGAACTTAAATTTTTTGGGCAACTCGTTTGAACGAGAATGAGACCTCATTTGAACGAGAATGAGGCCTCGTTCGAACGACCATCTAATGACCTTCTAACTAAATCAATACAGTGGTGCCTCGTTCAATCCTCATTAGAACCCAGCTTTGAACGACCTTCGACTTTTGTTCAAATGACCTGATTCTCGTTCGAACGAATTAGGTATCTCGTTCGAACTACCTTCAAGTCGTTTGATCTTGCCAGATTTTCTTAAATCTATAATTTTTACCCATAATCTTCCAACAATTACTAACAAGGCCCGAAAATAATCAAGTGTGGCAATAAAAGTCCATACTAATGATCCAAATCCCAAGGGTTTTACATTATTACGATTTGTACAGAAAAATAATAAAATATAGGGCGCGGGTATTAAATTTATAGTAGCAACTCCCCCCTCCCCCTTCTCTCTATCTTTTCCTCCGCCTTATATTTCTCCCTTCCCACCCTAGTGTTGCCTACCAACCCTCTTCCCCAATAAATCTCTCTATTTCCTCTAATGTAAGTCTAATAGCGCATTAAAAAGTGGGAATCGGGTGAAAAAAGCTCGTAAAATGGTGGTTTTATATGAACCCGTCTTTCTATTTATACACCTATATGTTTGGGTTCACATTTTTTTATATACCCCAAGTGTATATATAAATTTTATTTTATGTTTTTTCTTCCAAAACCATAATCAACCTCATAAGTTCTTCATTTTTCCCCACCCGAACCATTTAATCTCTCTATATCCCTCTCTATTTTTCTCTGTCTCAATATATATTCAACTTCGTGTGTGTGTGTGTGTACATATATATACATATATATATATATATATATATATATATATATATATATATATATATATATATATATATATATATATAAAGAGAGAGAGAGAGAGAGAGAGAGCAATCTCTTATACATCATGCTTCCTACATCACACCTAGTTCTAGGACCTAAAAAAGTTTTTTTTTAATTTATTATATTACCTATGGATTTAACCTTCCAATCAACACATATTCAAAAAATTAGGTCAAAATATAATTTTTAGCTATTTTTAAAAATTCAACAAAAAGGGCTGAAAATACCTTATTTATAAGGGTTTGCACCAGCAAAATTTGTCATTTTTTAAATATCTAGAAAATGTATTTTGACCTAATTTGTTGAACATGTGTTGATTGAAAGATTAATTTCAAAAGAAAAATTTTAAAAAAAAATTGAAAAAATATTCCTTAAAGCCTAAAACTACGTGTGATGTAGGAGAGCATTCCTCTCTCTCTCTCTCTCTCTCTCTCTCTCTCTCTCTCTCTATATATATATATATATATATAGTATTGTATACTCATGTGCCTACGTTTGGTTCGGTTGTTGTTACAAATCTAAGAGATTTAAAAAGAATAAATAAACATCTCTTGATGACAACAATTCAATTAATAAAATAAAAACTTCATTATCTTCATTTTAATGTTTTTGAGTTCATTACATTATACTTAAAATATGAAGAGTTGTATTATAAGGAAATAACTCATCATTCTTGGAATCAAAGTTATTCAAGTGAGAAAATGCATCTTCAATACGGTACATACTCAATGTCCAGGAAGATTCCAAAGAACAAGTAACAACACAACAAGACAAAGTTTCCATCACTCAAGTTCCAACAAAAGCATAAACATTAATCAACATCAGACAAGATTCAATAAGGTGAAAAGTTTATTTTTTTGGTTCAAATACTTACAAACACTCACAACACTTCCTACATTTAAAACAAAGTTTCAAAATTAATTTACATTGAAATGACCAGTTTCAGTCGACTAAAACTAGTCTGATCGACTAAATAAGTTAGAGTTGTTATGTGAATCCTTTTACTAAATAATAAACAGTTATTATTCATATTAGTTCTTAATTAATTATCTATAGCAAGCAAAAGAAACTTTTTAATGTTCCATTAATTTATAAACCCAATACAACCCACCTATTGATACTTTTGGTGCTAATAATTGGTATCAATGTCTTGCTTATGGATACTTGATTTGAAAAAATATATTTTTTAGTTCAAAGATCAAATCATAGGGAAAAACTTTCTCAAATGGTTTTTGAATCTAATAATCTACCTTTCTTAAAAAACGATTATTGCTAACCATAGAGAGTTGAAATATCCCATGTATTTTAATGTATATATTATTATTGTGGAGACCAAACCATATGGTTCCAACTTTCAGTAGCCCAAACAGTCCCAACATGCCACCCCAGTCAAATTCAGCGTTGCATGGATAATCACAAAGGCTTATTATGTGGATAACTAAGGACTCAACTAGTTACCTACATTCTCGAACGAGGTAAACAGGAATCACCAAATGGGCCAATAAGGAGCTAGGAGAGTTTCTTATACAACTCAATTACTTTTTACTGCTATAAATATAACCCTCACCCTGAGGCAAAGGGTCATGTAATTTTGAACCACTAATTAATTAATAAAAGTTAAGAAACCCCTCCGTGGACGTAGGCAGTTACCGAACCACTTAAATATTGTTTGTTGTTACCATTTTCTTTACTCTTTTAGTATCCTAGATTTCTAGAAATATTTAATTGTGATTTTTTGTACTCGTAATTAGCGCCGTCTATGGGAAACGATTTTCTTTTCTAGAAAGGCAACCAAGAACAAAAGAGTGAACACAATGTCTCACAACCCAAACAGTGCACCCCTCGTTGGCAATGTGCGAGCTGGTCTAGCCCTCACTTAGAATTAGATATGAGGTTCACCAAGATAAAAATACTAGATTTCTCCCAAAAGAGAAGCTCTCGGAGCAAAGCAATGATCAGCCTAGATCAACACAGATCTCATGGTTAGTCGACGCTTACGAAAAATGACTCAACCATAAAGAGGAGGCAACTAGCCTCCAAATGGAGGAGAATGCACGCCTTCAAGGACGATTTGAGAAAATAGAGAAAGAACTCTGTCAGGAAAACTAAAAACGCTATGATCGAACTCCTAGTCCTCAGGCGAGCAAAACTCGCAATCAAGGAAAGAGCTCTGAATGTGACTAGGATCGTTCAGGGTATGGAAGTCACTCGGTGAGGCAAAATCGAAACATCACAAGCATGATATAAGGAGTTTGGTCAAAAAAGAGAAGCACCAACACCGGCACATCGTGGAGCCAGATCCATAAAAAAGCTGGCGAGAAGGGCTCTCGTCACACAGATCTAGTCCCCCTTCTTAAGGGCAACCGAGGAAGAGGAGCCAAAGAAAAATTTCACAACCTCAAGGTTCAAGATTTATGATTAAAAGACTAATCCCATAGATCATGTTCATCTGTACGGGTAAACAATAACTTTATGGAGTCACATTAATGCTCTTATGTGTCGAGTATTCCCATCCAATATAGGAGATGTCGCCCATAATCGGTTCGAGAGGCTGCCCCACGAGTCGATTAGGAGCTTCAATTCCCTTACAAAAGCATTCACAGTTCGCTACATAACCAATAACTCACAATCAAAGGGGATGGATTCTCTCCTTACCATGATGAAGAAGCCACATAAGACATTACGGGAATATACCAAACACGATTAGGAAACCTTCAACGAGGTGGAAGATTTCTCAGAGAAGGTAGTCGTATCATCATTCCAAATTGGTTTGCCCCTACTTCTATATCGCACCAGTCTCTCGCCAAAAAGGAAGCAGACGCCATCTTTGATCACATATCGCATATTGAGAAGTATGCCAAGGTGGATGATGTAGTCAACACCAGTCATGGGGAAAATTATTGGGCAAAGATAAGGAAAATACCCTAAAGAAGGGGAATAAAAAGTAGAACGGAGGAGCCAAGAACGGAAGCAAGGCAGACTCATCCAAGGTGTTTTAGGCCGTTAACACGGTTTTTAAGGAAATAATTTATAAAATACTTGGGAAATCAAGGACCAGCAATTCCTCAAGTGGACGAAGAAGATGGGAGGTGATCCGAGTACAAGGAATAATACACTCCGATGCGCCTACCACAAAGAGAACGGATACAAGATAGAAAATTACTAGGCCCTAAAATCCCATCTAAAGGAGTTAACCTAAGTGGGGAATCTGAACGAGTACATTAACAAGAAAGTTGATCTGGATGCCACCAATGGTGATCCAAAACCAGATAATGTCTTGGATGGCAGGTCCAGGGCAACGCAATTTGGATGGAACTAAAAAGGTCATGACAATAATGGAGGCCTTCCAGATAGATCCCGCTAAAAGACAAGCTGGCAAATATAGATAACCGAAATATATGGATTACAATAAGTGCATAGTGTTCACAAAAGATGAGGTAAGAATCCCACGCCACGATGCATTGGTAATCACTCTCACGATTGCAAATTGGGATGTGGATAAGCTAATAATGGATCAAGGGAGTTCTTAGGAAGTGATGTACCTACAGCTTTTTCACAAGCTCAAACTAAAAATGACAGATTTTAGGGAAACGACCATCCCACTGGTCAACTTCGTTAGAAAAATGACCATGCCCTTGGGAAAGATAGTTTTACTTGTTAGAGAAGGGAACCTATCTAAACTCAATGAGTCTCTAGTGGTGGACATTGACTCACCCTACTACGCTATCCTCGGGAGAGGGTGGCTACACGTCATAAGGGCAATGCCCTAAACCTACTATAAAAAACTCAAAGGCATCATAAAGCAAGGAATAATGAAGATCAGAGGTGACTAGGCCGCTACTTAAAAGTTCTACATCAATGCCATCTGGTATAAGAAAGAAAAGAAGAAAGAAAAGGAAGTCATCCCCAAAACGTCTTAGAATGGAGAAACTCCATAAAATTAGCAACTAAAATATAGAAAAACCAAGGGTCGAGGAGATAAAAGTTAACCTCACATACAGAGTTGCAAAAAATTGAAGAAGGTAGATTTCGATGAGTGCCTGCCAAAGAAGAAGTTTCTAATAGGCACCACATTATTCGACCATGAAAGGAAGGAACTAGTTGGTTTTTTAAAGCATAACCTAAATGTTTTCGCATGTGAATGATATGACATACCAGAGATTGATCTCAGAGTCACTTTTCATTAACTTAACATTGACCTAGCATTTTTATCGATCACATATAAGGCTCTTCGCACTGCCTGAGAAAAGACCA
Organism: Sambucus nigra; assembly: GCA_949130495.1. Taxonomy (NCBI): domain Eukaryota; kingdom Viridiplantae; phylum Streptophyta; class Magnoliopsida; order Dipsacales; family Adoxaceae; genus Sambucus; species Sambucus nigra. The sequence goes on from OX422224.1 coordinate 230,313,797, forward strand.
AGGTAGTGGAAAAAGAAGGTAGGGAAACGTTTGGAGGCAAGGTCTATCAAAGAAGTTTAATTCCTAAAATGGCTCTCGAACTTGGTAGTGGTCCAAAAGAGCAACAACAGCTGGAGAGTTTGTGTGGACTTCACCGACCTCAACAAAGCTTGAACCAAAGATAGCTTCCCTCTACCAAAGATAGATCAATTGGTTTACGCTAAACATCCCACGAACGAATGAGTTTCCTATTCGCCTACTCGGGGTACCATTACATCCCCTTGTTTAACTCTAACTAAGATAAAACCTCATTCATCATTTCGCGAGGACTGTATTTGATATAAGGTCATGCCTTTTGGCCTAAAAATACTAGAGCCATATACTAGAGGTTAGTCACCAAGATGTTCAAGAAACATATGGGGAAGACGATGGAAGTATACATTGACGACATGCTCGTCAAGAACAGCTAGAAGGATCACTACCTCAATGACTTGACAAAGACCTTTAAATTTCGTAGGCTCTACCGAATGAAGAATAATACGAGAAAATGCCCATTTGGGGTCCAATTAAGAAAATTCCTCAGCTACCTGGTCAGCAAGAGAGGGAATGAAGCAAATCCTGACCAAATAATAGCAATCAATAATGTTCAGTAGCCAAAGACGTTGCGGGAGATTCAAAAGCTAATTGGCATACTAGAAACTCTAAACCATTTCATCTCTAAATCGTTCGAGCCTTACAAACTATTCTTTCAACTGTTAAAGAATAAGAAATGCCTCACTTAGAACGACGAATGATCAAAAGCACTTGAAAAAATTAAGTCTCATCTAAGTAAACATCCACTGCTAGACAATCCAGATATAGGGGATCCCCACTACCTCTACCTAATAGTTTCAAACCACGCGTTAGCTCAGCCTTGGTTTACGAGAAATAAGGCAGACTGTTCCTCATTTACTATATCATCAAGACACTCTTGGATGGTGAGCAATATTACCTTCCACTGGAGAAGTTGGCTTACTCATTAGTCATCGCTTCCTGAAACGTAAAGTAATACTCTGAGGACCATTCAATCACAGTCATCACATCTTTCCCTATTAAAGTTATTATGCTTAAGGTCGACCCATCTAAACACATGTTTAAATGGTCAATTAAACTCGGAAGATTTGATATACACTATCGGTCGAAGACAACGATCAAAGGGAAGGTATTGGCTGATTTCATAGTTAAATTTATCGGAGAAGAAGCCCTTACTGACCAACAAGTCGCCAACCAATTGTAAGATTGTAGGCTTGATCAATCTAGGAAATGAATAATATATATGGATGGTGCCTCCAACTCTAAAGAGGCTGTAGTATGGATTGTGCTCATATCATCAAAGAATAACATAATCGAGGAAGGGATTAGGCTGGGCTTTGAAGCCTCCAATAACGAAGTTGAGTACGAAGCGCTCATAGCTGGACTGCGTAAGGCTCATTTGTTAGGGTAAAACCACCTTTATATGTATTGCGATTCAATGTTTTATCCAACCAAGTCACCAGATATTTCAACGCCAAGGATAAGAGGATGGCATCATACCTACAGGTAGTTCAAGATTTAATATCAAAATTTAAGAAAGTCCACATCCAGCAGGTCCCCCAGGGGCATAACAACCATGATGATCCTTTAACAGCCCTAAGCTCGGTAGTGGACTCAATTATAAGGAGAACAATTGAAGTGGAATGCAACACCCCGCCTATTTTAATCACAGGCGATTAGTCCTTTATCAAAATAACCAGGAATCTCATTTGATTCATTCTTAGCATCACTGCAAAAAACTTTTTAAATTAATAACCACCTACGTTAAACTACGTCGGTGCTAAAATTTATGTTTCATTATAACAACAACATTCAGAATAAAAACAATAACCAAACCATCCAACTAAATATAAACTGAACCAATCATAAGATAATTAACTAAATAAATAATACTGAATAAACCATCGATTCCCAAAACAAAATCCTACTCTAGGAATGAAGTAATCGAAGCGTCTAATCAAATCCTGCATGTATCCACAAATGCTGCAGCTAGGCATCCCTAGAATGAATCATCGAACTTGGCGTTCCTGTGGCTAGGCACCTAAAATGTTTTGGAACAATAGATTTGACACGGGTGAGAACCCAAGAAAACCTTTTGAAAATATTTAGCAAGATTTTATTTCACAGTTTAAAAAGTAGTTATTAGATACACACGTTAGTCCCACGTACACTCCCTTGAGTTTCCTCACCTCTCAACTATAATGCACACCCAACGTCTCCTACCTAGCTATGCTACCCATCCAAACTAAACCTCCATATCTAATAACTATAAAATGTTCAGCTCCCCCATACTTCCCGTACAATACGCTATCGTATTACCAATAATAAATATTACACGCATATTATTGTTGAATGTTTATTTAAGTTCTCCATACTTAATTCCCTTTTAGATATACAATATATATCTTTCCTACCATCACAAGTAGAATAATCACGCTTTATTATAACACCGTTAATTAAGTTTCTCACACTTAAGTTGCTTTTAGATATACACTATCTATCTTTTCTACCATCACACATAAGTAAAATGATCATACTTGTATATATTTACCACACTATAATATATATAACTATAGCATCCCCCTGATTAACCACCACGATGAATGCCTACTCTGCTATCAAGTCCATGTACCTCTCATACCAAATCAGGGGCTATCAATTCAGAATGTCTCCTCGAACCCTCAATCAAACAATACACAATGGAGGCGATCATAGTTCTAAGCCTTTGGACTACGCACACACCTAACGTACCTAAATAACCTGTCAGTCCCACTAATACACAACACATAGTTAGATGCCCTAAGTTCTATATTCTGGGGCACACATCCATACCTCATTGGAATCGCCAAGGTGGGATTGCCCTCTGCGCGGAACCTCCGATGATAGCAGGCAGCGTAGGTATGTTCACACACATAATCAATCACATAATAGGTATTCACACAACTTATATATATACACATTCAATATAGGTATACACACAACCCATAATACAACTCGTACGTAGTATATATCTCTCGAATACTCAACGTACTATCAATTTATAATTTTAACCTCTTATTGTATAGTCCCGAGTATTGCTCACAACACGAAGGGTCCTAGTTATCCCTTAATTAATATCAATAGTTAATACATCTCTATCCTACTGGTTCACAACTTGGGTTTACTCACGCTCTTCGTAACCCGTTTCGATTCCCAAAACTCTTTTATATTATACCCGAAAGGTCCTAGCCTTAAATGCTCTCATTTGGCTAAACCCAAACCTTATCATAGTCTACTGGAATTCAATAGGTCCCTCCCATATAGTTTAATGATAACCCAAAAGTCTCTCAATTAATTATTCGTAATTTTGGGGCATAAACCAAAGAAAATAGTGAAGTCTGGGTAACCAAATCGATTCGGTGAAGAGGCCGAATCGATTCGCTCCTTGAGTCGATTCGATTCGAAATGCTATAGGACATCTTCTTCGTTTAACTGTTACGTTTTTCACAATAAACATCAAACTCAACTCCATGAAACCTTCCCAAACTCCCACACAATATTACCAATCATCAAGTATATGTATGGGGATAATTTTTAACGTAATTATATTACCAAACCTTCAAGACAACTAACCATAAACAAATTTAATCTCGATAAATCATAAAACCCTAGTTTTAATGTTCTTCATGCATAAACATTTGTTATTCCATATTTCTTGCGCTCTCATAATCATACATGTTTTTTTTCGAATTATCTACGCATAGGGATTTATTCTACATGCAATCCTACCCCAAATCATGAGTTCTATTCATCTAGACTCCAAGAACATCCTCTAAATCAAGAATTCAAAACCCTACACTACATGGGTATTATAACATGCTTAAATAAATTGCAAGATAAACACTTACCTTGGCCCAGCAGGTCTGATTTTTGTTAATTGATGATGGACCTGATCTTCCCTTGCTCCGATCACGATTCCGACAATGTCAATGAATGAAAACGGTATGGAATAGCCTAGAGTTCTTCTTATTTTCCTCTCCTATGGCCTCCTCTCTCTCAAACTTGTTGTAACCCTAGCCTCTAACTCCAAGGGCTTATATAACCTCTTTAATTTTTGGAGTTCCATTTACCTTAGACTCTTTAGTGACTGAAACGCCCTTATTTGGTGTCGGTTTGGTCTAAAATTGCCCCAGGACCCAATAGGTACACCTGGGTAGACTATTTCGAAAATTTCAACCCATTCGGAATCAACCGTGACCTCAAAATCACCATTCGAGTAACTCTATAATAATTTTCCATCTCAACTTCGTTTAGTCTACACTCGACTCCCGAATGAGATATAACACCGTCACATCACTATCACTCGTTCTAACGTAAAATAATAAACCACTATTTAACTAATTATTATATTCAATAAACATTAATCATTTTCTCTCCCGATTAATATTTTAACCAATAAATAAGATTTAATTCAATTAAATTACGGCCCACATGTAATTTAAAAATAAATGAATTAATTAATTTCTAATTACTCAGAAATACGGGGTGTTACTTGGAATTCCTCAACAAGCCTAGCATCACGGTGGTCTCTGAAAACGTTCTCGCTATGGAATATGGTCTGAGCTGGATGGATTCTATAATTGCTTATCTGCAAAATGATACTTTATCGACTGATAAAAAATAATCTCACCAAGTTAAGGTAAAGGTCACACGGTTATATCTTAGACCTGGGGAAAAAATCTACAGGAGATCATTCACAGTCCCTTACCTTCAATGCGTGCATCTACAAGAAATTGACCAAGTTCTCTAGGAGACCTTCAAACTCATTGGGGTGTCAAATTCATTTAGTTTAAAAGAACTCATAGGAGACCTTCAAACTTATGAGATTGACATGTTTCCCAAAACCATTAATCCTAAGGATAGACGAGTAGATTTAAAGACTCAAATTAAGAAAAAGAAAAAAGAGAAATTTTATGAGTCTCATTCTGAGGGAGTGTATTATTTCGATGACTTGGCCTTGTTTCTGGTTTTATAAAAAAAGTTTCTCAAATTTTCCAAAGAAAATTCTTCCAATAAAAAGACTTTTAAGAAAAATAAAAAGAAATATGAGGTTAAGGATAATAGTGAGAAAGAGGAAAAGATAAGGTGTTTTGAGTGCGAGAGTAAATCGCACAGTGTATTTGAGTGTCCCACTATGCTAAAGAGAAAGGGCAAGAAAGTTTCTAATACGGCCACTCTTAACGATAGTGACATCGAGTCGATTGATTTAGGGGAAGAATCACCACACGAAAAGTGCATTGCTTTCATGCTAGTCAGGTGAGTACTTTTAATTTGTACCATGACGATGAGAACACATGCAAACGTGAAATCCTCGATGATGTTTCGAGCCATTCGAGTGAAGGTGAGGATGAGATTGCAAATGAGGGAGAAGGGATCTACAAAAAGCTTTTTGTGACTTATACACCAAGACTTTGAAAACCAAAAAAGTTAAATAAAGAATTGAGTCTTAGGGTGTTAGATTTGGAGGGATGGGTGAAAGTTTTGAGGGTAAGTGAGGCGTTGACGAGTCAACTTGAGAAGGTGGAAGTTTCTTTGTGTGAACAGTTGATCGTCTTAGGTCGGGAAAATAGTCAATTGACCAACACCATGGCTCGTCTTACGGGAGACCTTCAATCTTTATTAGATACTCATGAGAAACTTGAAGCCCGTGTATCCCAACTCGAGAGAGATCTCTAACGTCTCCAAGAGGTCAAAGTCATTTTAGAGGACACATCTAAGAATGTAAGAAAGATGCTCCTCGGTCCCGCTTTGGGTAATATCGAGAGGTTAGGAATAGGTTGTGACGGTGCGTTCACTTCCCATGTAGCACCTGAGTCGGTTACCAAGTTTGTTATATATCCATATGGTTCTCGACCTAACTTACCTAGGCGCCCGATTACCCAAAAGAGAGCGCATCCTAGATGTTTTGATGGAGGTGGTCCAAAGCCCATTTATGTTTGTTCCCATTGCAAGCAAAGAGGACACCTTAGGGAATTTTGTTTTAAGTTGGGGAATGTGTCCATAGGTATCTTCCTCGATAAGCTACTACACGTGTTCCCGCACACACTCCCACACATGTTACTCTACATGCTCCTGCACATCACATAAGATGGGTATTTTCGAGAGCAAGTTAAGTATTTGGTCAAAACTTCACATGATTTGATGGATCATTTTCATAGGTCACCTCCTTTTGAGAATTCCTCCGGACCTGATGGTTGAGGATTATACTTGTTTACCAGCATAAGATGGTTTTCATGTTTATATTTTATGCATATTGCTAGTGTGTACTACCATTGTATTTATCTTTTTCCATTTTGATATACTTTTCGAAAAATACAAGCAGATTGTTGTCTTTCTTGAAATTTTTTGGAAAAATATAAAAAGATTTTCGATTTCTTTTTAAGAAAAAAGTGAAACTTAAAAGATTTTATTTTTGATAAAATTTTTGAAAAACACAAAAAGATTTTTGTGGTTTGTTTGCACCGTATATGGATGGACATTTAAGATTGCCAAGTCACAATATCATTCCATTATCCACATGACTTTTTGTTAGTGCTTTGAGACACAACATCATTTCATTTTATGCTTTATAATGTGTGGGTCATAAAGATGTGATTAGTGATTAATTTTTACATGTTTGATTCATTGTCGCCTTTAATGCACACATGCTCGGATTTATTTGAGTATTGCACTTGTCTATCACATATTGGTCAAAATGTTTTCATCTCAATCTTGCTTTTAAAGCGAACAAAATGCAATAAAATGAGATAATGAAAGTAGTGCGTGTAAGAACCATTGCCCCTGTGAGATTTTGTTTTATATTGGAAAAATATGAGTGTACACGGGAAATGGCTGCGAGAGATAGGTTAACTAGTCGTGAAATCCACCGTTTAAAAAGAGCCCAAGAAAAATAAAGGCAATAAAGGCCAAGTATTTTAGTTACTTCAAAAGAAAAAGAAAATAATGGAATAGAAAATATGAAATACATTTATCTTTTGAGGGAGTTTGATTGAAGATCAACGGGTTTGCACGAATTGAAAAAGTCTCGTAAAAGCATTACATAGTTTTGGGCGTTATTGGTATGAAAATTGTTTTAGACTTTGATTCGTTGATTAGATTGAGTCGATATCATTTGAAATCAACATTTTTACACCTAGGGACGACTTTGCGTTCATTCGTTATGAGTATCCAAAATTCATCGTGCACATTTGTTATGATTGTTTGGGTTGATCTTCCTATCGAATCTGTTCACACCCATTCATTACACTTTCTCAACTTGGTTATCTTAGTGTTAGTTCATGGTGTGATGTTTTTGTAAAATTCTTTTTGCTTGAAAAATAAAAAATAGTTGGGTTTGCTTAGTTTATCATTACTTGATTCTTATTGCATTATATTTGTGATGGTATTCTACGTTTATTGTGACACACTCCAGTTTAATTTTTTTCTTCTTTTCCTTATTTATTTCGAACAAATAAAAAGGGGGAGAACGGATTATGGGGGAGTGAGAGTTTGATTTATGGGGATAATTGATTTGATTTGTGAGTTTTATAATATTTCAAACTCGATACGTCACAAGGTATATTTTTTTGTTTTCTTTGTCTATTGTGTGCAGGTACACTTTGATGAGCTTATGGAAAAGCACACGTAAGATTTCCAAAAGAAGATCAAGAGAAAGCTAGAGATTTGAAGATTTGAAAGTTAAAGATTTTGAAGACTTGTATATGTTTAGTATCTTTCCATTTATGGGTTTTTGGTAGGGTATTAGATTTTTAAAGGATTATATTTGTCGAATAACTCGGATGTTTTTATTTTATACCATAATAGCTATAGGGTGAGATTTATAAGGGCAAATTTTCCATTATTGCCCCTAGTATCTAGGTTGAATTGAGTATGGAGTCTCCCGTTACTTCTGTCAATGCACTTCACGTTCACACGTTCAAGAAGACGGATCCCATTATCAAGTATCTTCAACATCCTCTACGACTTGACGTATATTTGGTATAGTTTTTGTTTTGTATTTTCGTGGATTTTTTACAAAGTATCGAGAAATTTTCACCAACTGTTTTTTGTCAAAATGAGGCGTTTCCAAACAGTTTTTTGAACAACTTTTAAATTTAAAATAATTTTATTTTTTGGACATTCTCTTTCAAACGAGATTGATATCTCGTTAGAACGACTTGCATGTCGTTGGAAGCTCGTTTGATGGCCTGCATCAAATGTACTTCAAACGAGGGCTTACTGTATCGATTTTTTTCATCTCGTTAAAAGCGACTCACATGTCGTTCGAACGACATCTGTATGTCGTTAGAACGACTGTTGTTTCTTATTCGAACGAGATTTCGCTATCTCTATTTTTGTGTTCGCCTATAAAAACCTGCTTCGAGTAGGGTTTTCTTGAAGACTTCACATTTATGAAAACTGCAGAACAATTGCTTTAAGGCTTTACTTTTATAGGGCAAAAACACTTTTTGATTCACAAAATCTTTCCCCAATACTTCGGTGAATCATCTTTAAAACCCAAAGCACTTCTATACTGAAGTTTCACTTATGAAGAAAGAGTCTTCACTGCTGACCATGTAGAGAAGGAGTCTCTACTGCTGCTCTTGTGATTCTCGCTGAAATCATTGTTGAAAAGAAGGCTACACTCTTTGTGGTTTCTCGGGGGAATTCATTACTGAAGGGAGATTGCGATCTTTATGGTTCTTGAGGGAATCATTGTTGTATTTCTCTGTTGCATTTGTAAGTTGTTATTTGCAAAACTATATTGAAATAAAAGGTTTTCCCCTGAAATTTTTGCTTTCTTTACATGCTTGATTTCAATCACATAGTTGCAAGTTCTAGGGTTAATTAAAATTTGGTTGTGAGATTGACATCTAATTAAATAAGTTTAAGCCATTGAAATATAACTAACTCTTAAATTGATATCAAAAGTGTTCGTTTTACGCCTTTACACTAAATAAATAAGGACTTTTGAAAAATATATTCAGAAACGGATCTGGCAAAAGGGTTAAAAAGTTTGAACATGAAACAGGTATTTATAGGGTGTTCACAAACTTTGAGGCGACTGTTGATACCAAAATTAGTATGCTGATATAGACGAATCACAAGAAGACACGTGTCGATCTACGCGGCACAATAGCAACGAGGAAGTCTATTTCCCCGACCAAGTCAGACTCACTCCGACCAACAAGTATACTCCGAGGAACTCCAGCTCTCCGAGGAACTCCAACGCTCCGAGGAACTCCAGCTCTCCGAGGAACTCTTGAACGAAGAGCAACTAAGGCGGTTCGAGCTGCATCTCGACCACAGCATTGATTGCCAGATAATCAACAGTTCAACTATTCATTGAATGCTTATCATCTTGACGCACACGCTTGAAGAGCATTAAATGAATTACCCTTTCATATGTATATCATTTAATGTATCACCCTTTCAGATTATAGCCTCAATACTATAAATACATTGTATTACCCTCATTCAAAGGGACCGGAATTTCTTGATAGTACTTGTAATCGAGAATTCCCAAACACTCAGCAATAACATAACAGTGGACGTAGGCCATTCATATAAGGCTGAACCACTTTAAAATATTTTATCTCATTTATTTATCTGTGATTGAATTATTAGAGTAATCTAATTTTTTACATCAACAGATTGGCGCCGTCTTTGGGAAACGACTGTTGTTATCGTTTTTCATCAAAAATCATTCATCATCAATGGCAGATAATCCGAAATACAGCAATCAAAACGCTGGAAATGCTGGAAATCCTCCAAATCCCTCTGCACCTCCAGATCTGGCTGGAATTATGACGAATCTGGCTCAAGGACAAACCGCCATGCAAGAAACAATGCGGCAACTCATACAGACCCTTCATGGCGGTGCACCTGCACATTCGGGACAGCGAAGTGGTCAAAGGCAAACTTATTTACTTTCTTCACGATCCAGGCGTACAGATGTGTATCGTAATGAGGAGTCTGATGATTTCTCTTATCAACCTGGGCAAACTTCATCAATACGGGCTACAGATACTGATCAACGTATCACTCTCTCTCCAGAGAGACCCAGTGCCTTGGAAAGACTGAGTAGGGTGTCTCCTTTCAGTCAATTAGGCCCTAGGAGGAATAGGAGTCCACCTAAGACCATGTCGAGGAGTTTTCGACAACCATCAGATCTAAGAGAAGGATCAGCACAATCACGACAAGTTGCTCGTCAAGATAGATCTCAGGAGGCCACATCAGAGCAATCAATTGCTCGAACTAACAAGCCCGAGGAAGGAAATGATGCGTGGAAAGGTTCCATTCAGCGGTTGGAGGATAGATTGGCAGAAATGGCTAAGGAGAAGAATACCCTACAACGAACTTTTGTTCAAGCGACACCTTTTGTCCAGGCCATTGTGGGTTTTCCTACCCCATCAAAGTTTAAAGCACCTGTGGTGACCCCCAAATATGATGGAAAGACAGATCCTGTTCTTCACATAGAGCAATATCAAGCTGCCGCCGACATCTATGATGTCCCCGACGAGATGAGATGTAGAGCATTCTCAGGAACTCTTACTGGATCTGCCCAAATATGGTACAACAATCTTCCTCGGGGTAAGATTTCAACTTTCTTTCAGTTGGCCAAGTTGTTCATCGGTAATTTCTGTTTTGGAGCAAAGCCAGTAAAAAGAGTAGCACACTTGTTAAGTGTTAGATAAAAATCTGGTGAGAGTACTAGAGATTACATAACTCGTTTCAATAATGAAAAGCTGGAAGTCATAGATTACGAAGAAAAGACAGCAATCACCGCCTTGATGAGTGGGTTGTTGCCTAACAAGTTGTATTACACTTTGGCCAAATATCTACCTACAACTATGTCAGAGTTGATGGCAAAAGCAACCAAAATCATGAATGCCAAGGAGGCTATGGCTGCGAAGAAGAATATGGATAAAGAAACCAAGGTGGAAGACAACAAATCTAAGAAGAAAGAGCATAAGGGTAATGGTGGTGATAAGCATTCCAAGAATAATAAGTCGTCATGGGAAGTCCTAAAGAAATTCGATAATTATACTCCTTTAAAAATGGGTATTAATCATGTCTTGGAAGAAATCAAGAATAACGAGGAAGTAAAGTGGCCAAAGAAACTGAGGTTAGACCCTGACACGAGGAACAGGGAGAAATATTACGAGTTCCATAAGGATCACGACCATATGACCAAAAATTGCATAGCTCTTCAGAACGAGATTGAAACGCTCATCCGAAGAGGGAAGCTAGCAAAGTATGTTGATCGGGGAGGCGAAAGAAGAAATAATGACCGAACTAGAGAAAGGTCTAGATCTCCTCGTCGAGCAGAGGAGAAAAAGAAGAGAAACCATGAAGACGATCCAGATGATGACACCGAGCTTCCCAAGAAACCAAGGCAGCCAGAACGATAGGTATTTTCAATACGCTTTGGGTCATTTGATTGTAATGTCATTACAGGAGGAGATGCAGGAGGAGGAGACCTTACTGCAGAAAGAAAAGCTTACCTCGGTGAGGCTCAGGCTTGCTCATACATTCAACGGATAAATTTGGCTGAAGAGGATCGCCCGAGGAAGGTAAACAAAGAGAAGCTGGTCATCGGTTTTTCAAAAAACGACCTTGCAGGTGCTCTTTACCCTCACGACGACCCTTTGGTGATCAAAATGAGGATGAAAGAGGTAGTGATTTCAAGGGTATTGGTAGATAATGGTAGTTCGACAGACATCATGTTCTACTCATGCTTTGACAGTTTAAATTTAAAGTTATCTCAATTGGAGCCTTATCACAGACCTCTCCTGGGTTTTGCTGGCGAGAAGGTTTTTCCACTTGGGACGATCAAGTTGGATATATTCATTGGAACTTGGCCTGCTTGTCGAACAGAAAGAATACGCTTCTTCGTGATGGATAAAAATGTGAAATCAGCTTACAACATCATCATGGGAAGAGTTGGTTTGAAGAAGTTCGAAGCAGTTCCATCTACAGTACATCAGTGTTTAAAATTCCCTACAAATTTTGGAGTAGGAGTTGTGAAAGGTGATCAGAAAGTAGCTCGGGAATGCTATTATTCGTCTGCCGAGCAAGAGGAGCTTAAAGAGTCAAGGAAAAATACTACTACCTACCAGGTGGATGAAGGTACAGAAATTGAAACACTGGATCCCAGAGACGAATCCCAACTTGTAAAAGGACAGGTGGTGGAATCTACAGAAAAATGTTATTCTGGACGACGAGCACCCTGAACGAATAACCCAGATAGGTTCGACGTTGGATGCTTCAATAAAACAGGAGTTGATAACTTTCTTGAGAAACAGAAAGAAAACTTTTGCATGGAGTCATGAAGACATGCCAGGAATATATCCCAACTTCTTATGCCATGAGCTCAATGCGAATAAGGAGATCAAGCCTGTAAAGCAGAGAAGAAGAGTGTTTAGTCCCGAGAAGAATCAAGCCATACAAGAGGAGGTCGAGAAGCTCCAGAAAGCCCAATTCATTGAAGATGTGAAATATCCAGACTGGTTAGCAAATGTGGTGATGGTAAAGAAGAAAAACAATAAATGGAGAATGTGTGTTGATTTCACTGATCTCAACAAGGCATGCCCAAAGGATCACTTTCCATTGCCCGGAATTGACCAACTAGTGGATGCTACCTCGGGACACGAGTTGCTCAGCTTCATGGACGCTTACTCTGGATACAACCAGATCAAAATGAAACCTGAAGACAGGGAAAGCACTTCTTTTATTACCCCTAGGGGAACTTATTGCTATAATGTTATGCCTTTTGGTTTGAAAAATGCAGGAGCGACATACCAGCGGCTAATGAACAAGGTTTTCGCCGAACAAATCAGTTGCAATATGGAAGTCTATGTCGATGATATGCTGACAAAGAGCAAGAAAGTTGTTGATCATCTAGTTGACTTAGGTCAGACCTTTGATCAACTGGATAAATACCAGATGAAGCTCAACCCGACGAAGTGCACCTTTGGAGTACGAGAAGGAATGTTCCTCGGGTACATCGTCAACCAGCGAGGCATTGAGGCGAATCCAGAAAAGATCAAAACTCTTTTAGGGTTGCGATCTCCAACGACGAAGAAAGAGGTGCAGAGTCTTACAGGACGAGTTGCAGCGCTCAACAGATTTGTATCCCGAGCAACTGATAGATGCCTCCCATTCTTCAAAACACTTAGAAAAACTTTCGAGTGGAATGATGAATGTGAAAAAGCCTTTCAAGACTTGAAGAAATATTTGGGAACACCTCCACTGTTGTCCAGGCCAGTAATGGGAGAAAAGTTGTACTTGTACCTGGCAGTATCGGAGAATTCAGTCAGCTCGGCATTGATCAGAGTGGACAATGGAGTCCAGAAGCCAATTTATTACACAAGTAAAGCTTTCCGAGGTGCAGAGATCAGGTACCCAAAACTGGAAAAATTGGCATTGGAATTAATTGAAGCAAGTAGAAGAATGAGGCCATATTTCCAGGCCCATACCATCGTCGTGTATACCGACATGCCATTGAGACAAGCCCTTCATAATCCAGAAAAATCAGGGAGACTGATGTACTGGGCAATTGAGCTCGGTGAATATGATATTGTGTATGAACCCAGATCATCATTAAAAGGCCAAGTTGTAGCAGATTTTATAGCAGAGTTTACATATCCTGATACCCCCGAGGAACAAAAGTTGCTCGCTGACCAACCTGTGGATGTTACATGATCAACAGACATAAGTCCAGACCAACTCCGGTTGGTAAAAGAGCGAGAAGAGATGATCGACGAGGAGCGAAAAATATCAGGGAAGGATGATAGAAAATAGCAGATATTTCACCGAGGAACTCTGTCAGATAAGAAATTTGAAGACGAGTTACCTACATGGAGATTGTATGTAGATGGGTCATCTTGCACAACAGGTTGTGGAGCAGGGATTATTTTGAACACCCCAGACGAGATTGACATGGAATATGCCCTGCGATTCCAATTCAAAGCTTCCAATAATGAGGCGGAGTATGAGGCCATGATAGCAGGTCTTAATTTAGCAAAGATTATGGAAGCGCAACAAGTGATGGTATTCAGTGATTCTCAATTAATTGTGAATCAGATGATGGGAACATATGCAGTTAAAAGAGAATTAATGGTCAAGTATCATGCAAAGGCGATAGAGTTGTTGGCAGAATTTGATGCCATTCAGTTGATCAGAATACCAAGAATGGAGAATGCACGAGCAGACGCACTGGCTCGACTAGCATCAGCTACTCGTACCGAGCTACGAAGAACGATACCAATTGAAGTATTAGAAAGTCGGAGCATAGAGGAAGACTTGACGATGAATGTTATTACCCTTGATTCAGGACCATCTTGGATGGATCCCATCAGGGCATATATTGAGGAGGGAGAATTGCCGGAGGATAAGCTCTCTGCAAAGAAATTAAAGTTTAAAGCTGCTCGGTATGTACTAACTAATGGTGTTTTGTATAGGCGAGGAATTATGGTAGGTTTGCAGAGATGTGTACATCCCTCCGAGGTGAAAGAATTGATTGAAGAGATCCATGAAGGGTCTTGTGGAGCACATGTAGCAGGTCGGACACTTTTACAAAGAGTGATGACGCAAGGGTACTATTGGCCAACGATGAGGGCTGATTGTATAGCCTATGCCAAAAGATGTGATAAATGCCAACGTTTTTCTTCCATCCGACGTACTCCACAAGCATTGTTGACACCCATAACTTCCCCTTGGCCATTTGCCATGTGGGGAATTAATTTGGTTGGACCATTGCCAACGACCCGAGGAAGATTTAAGTACCTCGTCATCGCAGTGGATTATTTTACTAAGTGGGTAGAAGCTGAGCCCCTCATTGATATGACATACGAGAAGGTGTACCAGTTCGTTTGGAAGAACATCATCTGCCAATATGGTCTCCCTCATGCCTTCATCACAGACCATGGAACATAATTTGATAACGAGGAGTTAGCCGCCTATTGTCATCAGTCAAACATTTTGAAGGTTCATTCAACACCAGGCCATCCTCAAAGCAATGGACAGACTGAAGTGACGAATAGAACAATACTAAATGGTTTGAAGAAGAGGCTAAGTGAGGCTAAAGCTAATTGGATTAATGAGCTACAGTCAGTATTGTGGGCTTACCGAACAACTCCCCGAGCAGCAACTGGAGAATCACCATATATGCTGGCATTTGGAAGTGAGGCTGTAATACCTGTCGAGTTGGGTCTTCCAACACACAGAGTGCTGAATTTCAATTCCCCAGTCAGTGACTTAATGAGAAGATTGGATTTGAATATGCTCGAGGAGGTTAGAGAAGAGGCAGCCATTAGGAATGCTGCTTACCAACAATGAACAGCTCTGTTCTACAACAAGAGGGTGAAAAAATGCGACTTAAAAGAAGGAGATTACGTGCTAAAGAAGGTAATTCAGAAGCACAATAAGTTGGAAGCAAACTGGCATGGACCTTACCGAGTTACAGAAGTTGTTCGACCAGGAACTTACCGAATAGCGACTCTAGAAGGAGAGGAATTTAAGAATGCATGGAATGCTGAACACCTACGCAAGTATTATCAGTGATGTAAAATGTAAAGCAGTTCCATCAATATGAATAAAACGATGATATTTCGCCATCTTCTCTCCTTTTATTGAAAGTTTTTCGGGGAATACTAATGTGTGTAACACTACGCTGCTCGGCAGTAAAAACAACACGATAGTTCAAGCTCAGACCATCTTCGGTTGGTAAAAGGGCGAGAACACGATAGTTCGAACTCAGACCAACTCCGATTGGTAAAAGAGCGAGAACAAACCATACTCCTTTGGTTAGGAGGCGTACACTAGCTCAGACCAACTCCGGTTGGTAAAAGAGTTATTGGACATGATAGTTCGAACGCAGACCAACTTCGGTTGGTAAAAGAGCGAGAACACGATAGTTCGAACTCAGACCAACTCCGGTTGGTAAAAGAGCGAGAACACGATAGTTCTAACCCAGACCAACTCCGGTTGGTAAAAGGGCGAGAACACCCCATACTCCTTTGGTTAGGAGGCGTACATTAGCTCAGACCAACTCCGATTGGTAAAAGAGTTAGTGGACATGATAGTTCGAACTCAGACCAATTTCGGTTGGTAAAAGAGCGAGAACACGAGATGATCGACGAAAGGCCAATCTCGGTTGGTTAGGAAACAAGATATGCTCTCAAATGCCAACTTATGTTGGTCGGGAAGTAAGATTATCTCAAATGCCAACTTATGTTGGTCGGGAAGTAAGATTATCACAGAAAATACAAAAGTTCCTCGAAGAACAAAATATTCCAAACTGAATCAAGTATGGTTGGTCGGAGATAAAAATCCACTAACTGTAGTTGGTCGACGAGGAGAAAATATTTTAAACAGTACCAAGTATAGTTGGTCGGGGATAAAAACCCATTAACTATAATTGGTCGACGAGCACAACTTAACAACCTTGGTTGGTTGGAATAATTTTCAACATTTTTATACTCATTACTTTATTATTAAGTGATCGAGCAACATTTCTGATACTTGTAACTTTTTATTACTAAGTTGGTCGATGAACCACACAATATTGTTATGCAAGCACAAATATAAAGTGTTTGACAAATACAAGAGCAATGCAAATTTGCAAACAAAAATGAAATTCTTTCATTAAAGTCAAAATGAATTACACAAGTTTATTACATTGATATTAAATTGTGTACTAATTATTACATCAGAATTTCCTATTCTATTGGCTTTTTTCCTTCAGCTTTCGATATAGGCTCCTCGCCAGCAGGAGGATCTTCCAGGCAAAGGGGAGAATTAATGAAGTTAATATCTCGAAGCATTCTGACGTTCATTACTGAAGGTGTGTCCAGTAGATGCTCGGGACGAGATACCTCGATCTGAGAATGAAGATTGTAGTCACCGAGGTATTTTGCAATTAAGATCCGAGGAATGGCACGAGCTGAGATCCATTCCATGTCCAATTTATAAGGTGGCACAGGCAAGTCTAGTACCCCAGGATCATAATAGTCCCACAGGTAGTGTCCTTGTTCGAGCTTCAGCACGCCCAAGGCATTCAGCCAACCTTGCTTGTAGCCCTTATTATTAGCATTCTGGATAGAATCATCTAAATGGAATAGAGCTTCATTGTAGCCTGCCATCCAGAACTCACGAGGTTGTTTGTTGAATTGGAAAGTTATTCTCTCTAACTGCTCGTGAAGGTTTCTGGCAAAAACATCCTTATTATTCAGAGCAGACTTTGTCGAAGCAAGTTGATCCTCCAGAGTTTGGATTTTCTTGGACATTTCAGACAAAGCCCGATCTTTTGCATTCAATTGGAACGCTTGAGTTTCCAATGTTGATTGAGTACGAGCTTCTTCAACAGTACGACGAAGACCTCTTGGTCGTCCCCGAGCAGGTTGAATACTTTTGTAATACCCCGTATTTTTGGCGATATTTATTTTTGGAATTAATTAATTAAATGAGAATTAATTGGGAATTAATCCGGATAAAATACTAGCGAGATGTGAGTTGGTATTTGACTATATTGAGTATATATGATGATATATGAATAATTAATTATGAAATTTGTCGTGAGATTAATATACGGCAATTTGGACATTTTATTGGGACGCGTGTGACAGTCGCATCAGGATACAATTATTTTAATTATAAAAGTGAATTTAAATTCTATTAACCGTATGGTCGTTTTGAGTGCGCCAACGCGTCCGGAAGGGTCAAGATAGTCAGAAAACACTAGCCGGGGGTTTAGTTTGGGTCCCGGGGTATTTTTAAGCCATACCGGCAACATAAAGGGTATTTTAGTAATTTTGTATTTTTGGGAATTAAAAGTGACGAAAATTAGTAAATTATATCTGATGTGGATTTGACCCACTAAACCACTAACCAACCCATGTTAACCCAATAGGCTACGTAGGTTATTAGAATTAGGTTTCTAATTCCTTTCCCAAAAAACAAACCCTAGCCACCATAGCCATTGGAGAAGAAAGCTTGGAGAGAGAGGGATAGAAGGGAATTCTGCAGAAAGAGAGAGGGAACTCCTTCAAATCGTCATCAAAATCTGAGATTGAATCAAGGCAAGTGGTTTAAATTACGTTTTTATGCAGTAAATGCTTCTTCCATGCTTAGACTATCCAATAAATCAAATTGTTCTTGGGAGTTTAATAAAAACCCATTTTAATTGGACTTAGAACTTAAATTTTGAGAAGAAATTGCATGTAGAATCGTATAGAGATGATTACCCTGATGTTAATATATGTTGGATGTAACAAAAACGGATCTAATTTGAGTAAATTGATGATTATAAATTCTAGGGTTTATGTTCTTGAAAGTTTGGGGAAAAGTGAAGAGACTTGATGATTTAATGATGTTTAGGATGAATTGATTCCTTAAAACACGTTAGTATGTGACCTTGATATGTTTAGGGACGATTAGAGACCTTAAACAATTGTTAGATTGAGGTTTGGATGAGATTTGAGGTGTAGAGAAATTGGAAAAACGAGATAGGATTTATGGGCTTGAATCTGGTCACTCGTTAGAAGACCTACCCAGGTCGTTCGAATGAGCTCGTTCGAACGAGCTTCTAACGAGTTGACAGTTTGGGGTTCTAACGAGAGGGATGTTCGTTCGATAATCTCATTCGAACGAGATCTCGTTAGATAGCCCAGTTCGTTCGAACGAAATCTCGTTCGAATAGCCTCGTTCGAACGAGACTTCTAACGAGCTGGCAGTTTAGGCCTTTTTGGCCTGTTTTGATTTTGGGAGTCCCGTAAATTTGTTCGAGGATAGAGATAACATTCCTTTGATGATGTATTGGTATACTTGGGACAATTGGGACATAATGAGGAGTAAATTATATAATTGTGGACCGAATCAAATAGACATTTTGAGTCGAGACGTGAGTGCCTACTACGACGTGAGAATAAATTATGGCGTGAGCCATGTGATGTGACTGTGTTCGCCTCCACTGTTTGTGATTTGTGTTATCTGAACGATTCCTAAGAGATTCGGAATGCGTGATCCTTACGTACGTGATGTACCGGGATGGATAGCAGAGTATGTGTGCACCGCAGCTTAGTCTCGGGGTGCTTATATTGTATATTTATGTTGTGGAAAATATACACTTTATTATGGGAACTTTCATATGGTATTGTGTGTATAAATTTGGAAAATATAAAAGGGATAATCTATAATGAGTTGTGTTGCTTTTATGGGAAACTGAATTTACGTTAAGCCCCTATTTAAATGTGATCGTTATAATGTAAATGGGAACCGAGTAATAAGAGTAGAACCTATGACAATCTAGCTAGATATGATGTCACTTAGCTAGGGATTAGTGTCATTTTAGATGGGTACTTACGTTAGGAGTGCACATTTAGTCGAGAGGTGAGAATTTCATGTGAGTGCACGTCCTAACATGTACTTTGCATTTAATGTTTTAAATGTTTTTAAAGCACTTGCAGATTTTTAAAATATCTCCACATTCGGGCTCTGACCCGTTTGCTTTCAAATCTATTTTTCTTGTAAAACCATTTTAGGTCCCCAGCCACAAGGACACCACGCATAGGATTATCATTCCGATGACGAGCTGTAGCTGTTTGTGGAAGTTACAGGGGATTGCTTTTAGACGCTTCTACCATTTGGATTCCATGTTCAGTATTCCTCAGTTGTAGGGCATGTTGCCCAAATTCTATTAGAGACATTTCCATTTCAGTTTTTCAGACTTTGGCATGTATTGATTCAGTATTCAGTATTTCGTTACTTATTTCAGTTGTGGGATTTGTTGTGAGGAGTTTTTCCTTCGGGTTTATTTATATTATGTTATGGTTATTCTATTATTTCGTTATGGTGAATGGTGATATTATTCTTGCTTTGAATCTTTTACTGCATGTTAATCAGACTTTAAGTAAAATTTGACAACTTACTTTTTAAATACTAGGTGGTTAGAAATAATAAAATGTTTTCGACAGTGATGCTATTAACTGAGCCAACTTGGCATTTTGATTTAATTTAATAAAGGAGTAGCTACCCGGTATTTAATTAGTCGGGGTGTCACAAGTGGTATCAGAGCATCAGGTTCTAGTGTCCTTTAGGATCTGTACGGCTATTTTGTTTCCGCTAAGTTTTCTTTGATATAGAGCCCTATATTTTAGGACTGTTGTACTCTTTTTGTGTATGCTTCGTTCTTCAGCTATTTTAAGTTTATAAACTGTGAACTTATAAACTTTATTCTTATTTCAGATGCCTCCACGACGTGCACGATGAATTCCCAGGGATGCAACGCCCGAACCCCAGCCCGTTCCAGTTCAGGGCATGATGAACGCCGCTGAGGTTGCAGCCATAGTAGCCCAAGCGGTAAATGCCGCAATTGCCATAGTTCAGCAGGCACCACCTCAGGCGCCGATTGCCGCGCCAGTACAGGCAAATGCATTCCCGTCTGCTTGGGAACGTGTACGTGACGCTTTTTAGAAAGCGCATCCGCCAGAGTTTGCAGGTAGCTCAGATGTGGTAGTCTCGAGCCAGTGGAGGAAGGATATGCAGAGGCACTTGAGGATGTATGAGTGCACGGACGTTCAGAAGCAGGTACTAGCTACTTTCAAGCTAGTTGGATCTGCGCTGCAGTGGTGGGAGTCTATTACCACCGTGAAGGAGAGGGATACTCTCACTATTCAGGACTTTTGGATGCGGTTCGACCGCAAGTATTTTCCGTCAGCTGTTCACACGGAAATGAGGAGGAAACTGATGAATCTGAAGCAAGAGGGTAAGACTGTGGCCGAGTACGAGGCCGAGTTTATGAATCTGTTGAATATCGTTCCAGATGAGATACCGACAGAAAAGAAGAAGATTGAGAAATTCACCGACGGGTTGACATGGAGGATCCGTCAGCATCTGTTAGGGAACCTTTCGTTGGCCACTTATTCTGATGTGGTTAACGCTGCTTTGTTACACTGCCAGGATTACCGCTTTCATATGGCTGAAGGCAAGAGATCGGGAGAGTCTAGCCATCAGGGCAGGACTGGAGGACATGGTGCCGGTGGGGCACAATCTGTTCAGGGGCAGAGACAGGGTGAGCAGGGTTCTCAGCAGGGGGATCAGAAGAGGTTCAGATCAGGGAATTACAGGCACGGACAGGGAGGTTTCCGTCAGGGCCATCAGGGTCCAAACGGCCATCAGGGCCAACAGGGGCAGAATGGGCAGCAGTTTCAGCAGGGCCAGCAGGGCCAAGGGAGGAACGATAACGGCCACCAGGGCCGGGGACCGCAGGGGCAGAGAGGAGGGAACTTCCCAGGGAAGTGTTTTGTTTGTGGCAAGACTGGCCATAAACGACAGGATTGTCCTGATAGGGGCAGAGGCCCACAGTAGCAGCAGCAGAGTGCTCGCCAGGAGCCGCAGAGGCCTATGTTTCCCGCCGCTCTCCCCGCACCGCCACAGATGGCAGCATTGCCACCCATTCCAGCAGTCCCAGCTCAGCAGGGGCAGTTACAGTATGGACGTGTCTATAACGTCCACCAGGCAGCAGTTCCACAGGCACCTCCCGCGATTGAGGGTACGTTTCCTATCCATGGCACTATGGGTCGGGCATTATTTGATACGGGGGCTACACATTGTTTTATAGCTACACATTTCGCGAAAGCCTTAGGGTTGTTAGCTACGGCAGAGAGCACAGTGACGTGTGTCGACTCACCATTGGGGAATGGGTCACTTATATTCTTTATATGTCGGGGAGTGGGGGTAGAGATTGGTAGTCTGGTATTACCTGCAGATATGTTGGTATTAGATATGCATGTTCACGATGTGATTATCGGTATGGATTGGCTCGCTGATTATAGAGCCATGATTGACTGCTTCGGTGGGAGCATTGTTTTTGCCATTCCGGGGCAAGAGATGTTTGTAGTGGCGATGCCTCGCCCAGAGGGAGGCTCGACCGCTCATTTGTATTACCTAGAGGAGGATACCTCTAAGGAGGTTGTGATTCCTTTAGATTCGATCCCAATCGTCAGGTAGTATTCGGATGTGTTTTAGGAGATACCAGGCCTACCCCCCAGTCGAGAGATAGACTTTGTTATAGACCTATTGCCAGATACGAGACCTATAGCACGCGCACCGTACCGTATGGCTCCGGCAAAGATGCGAGAGCTACGAGATCAGATAGAGCAGCTATTAGGTCCGGGCTTTATTCGCAGGAGTACCTCACCTTGGGGCGCTCCAGTCTTATTTGTGAAGAAGAGGGACGGTTCACTGAGATTGTGTGTGGACTACCGAGAGTTGAATAAGGTCACGATACGGAATAAATATCCGTTGCCTCGAATCGATGACTTATTCGACCAGTTGAGAGGAGCTTCTTTCTTCTCGAAGATTGATTTGAGATCGGGATACCATCAGTTGCGTATCAGGGAGGAGGATGTCTCGAAGACTGCGTTCTTATCGAGATATGGTTCTTACGAGTTTCGAGTTATGCCTTTTGGTTTGACCAACGCTCCAGCAGTGTTTATGGACTTGATGAACAGAGTGTTCAGGGATTTCCTAGATCAGTTTGTCATTGTCTTCATTGATGATATTCTGGTTTACTCCCAGACAGAAGAGGAGCACGCCGAACATTTGAGGCAAGTTTTGCAGACACTACGTCAGAACGAGTTGTATGCAAAGTATGAGAAATGCGGGTTTTGGCTGAAGGAGGTCCAGTTTTTGGGACACATTATTTCCGATCGGGGGATATCTGTTGATCCGGGGAAGGTATCCGCGGTGAGGGAGTGGGGACAGCCCACGACACCGACTGATATTCGTAGTTTCTTGGGCCTAGCAGGATACTACAGGAGGTTCATTCGGGGATTTTTGAAGATAGCAGGTCCTTTGACACATCTGACTCGTAAGGGTGTGCCATTAATCTGGAGTGATGCCTGTCAGTTGGCATTCGATGAATTGAAGGATAAGTTGACCTCAGTACCTGTGTTAGCATTGCCGAGATCGGGAGTTGAGTATTTGGTTTACACCGATGCGTCTTTACAAGGACTTGGAGGTGTATTGCAGCAGGAGAGACAGGCCATAGCTTATGCTTCCCGTAAGCTTAAACCTCATGAGAAGAATTACCCCACGCATGATTCGGAATTGGCGGCAGTGGTATTTGCCCTACGGATTTGGAGGCACTATCTTTTGGGGGAGAAGTTCCAATTGTTCACGGACCACAAGTCCCTACAGTACCTTTTCACGCAGAAGGAGTTGAACATGCGGCAAAGGAGGTGGCTTGAGTTTGTGAAGGACTACCAGTTCGATATCCAGTATCACCCGGGTAAGGCTAACGTGGTAGCAGACGCGTTGAGTCGTAGGCCAGCAGATGAGGTGGCAGGGGTGTGGAAAGCAAAGTGGAAGGAGTTGGGACACCAGGATGCAGTGGCTCGATCTTTCATGTCTGTGATGACCGTTACACCGCAGATTATCACGAAGGTAGTACGGGCACAGGCTAATGACTCGTTCTGTCAGGAGCAGATAGTTCGATTACTAGCAGAGGGAGCCGAGTCCTATACCGTTAGCTCAGACGGGGGATTACGCTTCAATGGGAGATTGGTGGTTCCGGAAGGGGAAGAATTGCGACACGAGGTGATGGCAGAGTCGCACGGCTCACGGTTCGCGGTACATCCCGGAGGGGACAAAATGTACCAAGACATGAGATGGCAGTATTGGTGGAGCGGTATGAAGAAAGATATTGCTGAGTTTGTTTCGAAATGCGCCACTTGTCAGCTAGTAAAAGTGGATCATCAGAGACCGACAGGACTTCTACAGCCGTTGGAGGTCCCGGTGTGGATGTGGGAGAGCATATCCATGGATTTTATCACGGGGTTGCCTATGTCGCAGAGGGGTCACGACTCCGTTTGGGTAATTGTGGACAGATTGTCCAAAGTCGCCCACTTTTTACCCGTAAGGACTGACTACACTACGGGACAGTATGCCCAGCTCTTCATTTCAGAGGTTGTGAGACTTCACGGTGTGCCCCTAAATATCGTGTCTGACAGAGACAAGATATTTGTTTCGTGGTTTTGGGAGAGTTTTCAGGAGGCCATGGGCACGGAATTGCGGTTGAGTACGGCTTATCATCCGCAGACCGATGGGCAGACCGAGCGCACAAATCAGATGTTGGAGGACATGCTACGCATGTGCATTATTGACTTTGGAGGTGGATGGGAGCAATACCTTCCACTGGTAGAGTTTGCTTATAATAACTCCTACCAGTTCACTATTGGCATGGCCCCGTTTGAGGCGTTGTACGGTAGGCCTTGTCGTTCCCCAGCATGTTGGTTATAGGTGGGGGACAACAAACTACTTGGGCCGGAAGTGATTCAGGATACTTCGGCAAGGATTGAGTTGATTCGGAGTCGCATTCGGGTAGCTCAAGACCGGCAGAAGAGTTATGCTGATGCGAAGAGATCTTTCAGGGAGTTCCAAGTGGGGGACCAGGTTTTGCTCAGAGTATCTCCTATGAAGGGGATTATGCGTTTCGAGAAGAAGGGTAAGTTGGCACCGAGGTATGTGGGGCCGTTTCCTATTATTGAGCGGGTTGAACCAGTTGCGTATAGACTCGGGTTACCGGAGCATTTACACCGGGTTCACGATGTGTTTCATATTTCCTCGCTAAGGAAATATCTCAGGGACAATTTGGCTCATTCTCACATCGCTTTGGAGGAGATTGATCTACAGCCTGATAGCTCCTACGAGGAGGGGCCGATTGCTATTTTGGACCGAAGTGAGAGGAAGCTGCGGTCAAAGATAGTTCCGTTAGTGCGTGTTCAGTGGCGACATCACAATGTCGAGGAGTCCACATGGGAACGCGAGGATGAGATGCGCGAACGTCATCCATTGTTGTTTTTATCAGGTACTTTCTAGTTCTGAATTTCGGGACGAAATTCTGTTATTAGGGGGGAAGTATGTAATACCCCGTATTTTTGGCGATATTTATTTTTGGGATTAATTAATTAAATGAGAATTAATTGGGAATTAATCCGGATAAAATACTAGCGAGATGTGAGTTGGTATTTGACTATATTGAGTATATATGATGATATATGAATAATTAATTATGAAATTTGTCGTGAGATTAATATACGGCAATTTGGACATTTTATTGGGACGCGTGTGACAGTCGCATCAGGATACAATTATTTTAATTATAAAAGTGAATTTAAATTCTATTAACCGTATGGTAGTTTTGAGTGCGCCAACGCATCCGGAAGGGTCGAGATAGTCAGAAAACACTAGCCGGGGGTTTAGTTTGGGTCCCGGGGTATTTTTAAGCCATACCGGCAACATAAAGGGTATTTTAGTAATTTTGTATTTTTGGGAATTAAAAGTGACGAAAATTAGTAAATTATATCTGATGTGGATTTGACCCACTAAACCACTAACCAACCCATGTTAACCCAATAGGCTACGTAGGTTATTAGAATTAGGTTTCTAATTCCTTTCCCAAAAAACAAACCCTAGCCACCATAGCCATTGGAGAAGAAAGCTTGGAAAGAGAGGGATAGAAGGGAATTCTGCAGAAAGAGAGAGGGAACTCCTTCAAATCGTCATCAAAATCTGAGATTGAATCAAGGCAAGTGGTTTAAATTACGTTTTTATGCAGTAAATGCTTCTTCCATGCTTAGACTATCCAATAAATCAAATTGTTCTTGGGAGTTTAATAAAAACCCATTTTAATTGGACTTAGAACTTAAATTTTGAGAAGAAATTGCATGTAGAATCGTATAGAGATGATTACCCTGATGTTAATATATGTTGGATGTAACAAAAACGGATCTAATTTGAGTAAATTGATGATTATAAATTCTAGGGTTTATGTTCTTGAAAGTTTGGGGAAAAGTGAAGAGACTTGATGATTTAATGATGTTTAGGATGAATTGATTCCTTAAAACACGTTAGTATGTGACCTTGATATGTTTAGGGACGATTAGAGACCTTAAACAATTGTTAGATTGAGGTTTGGATGAGATTTGAGGTGTAGAGAAATTGGAAAAACGAGATAGGATTTCTGGGCTTGAATTTGGTCACTCGTTAGAAGACCTACCCAGGTCGTTCGAACGAGCTCGTTCGAACGAGCTTCTAACGAGTTGATAATTTGGGGTTCTAACGAGAGGGATGTTCGTTCGATAATCTCGTTCGAACGAGATCTCGTTAGATAGCCCAGTTCGTTCGAACGAAATCTCGTTCGAACAGCCTCGTTCGAAGGAGACTTCTAACGAGATGGCAGTTTAGGCCTTTTTGGCCTGTTTTGATTTTGGGAGTCCCGTAAATTTGTTCGAGGTTAGAGATAACATTCCTTTGATGATGTATTGGTATACTTGGGACAATTGGGACATAATGAGGAGTAAATTATATAATTGTGGACCGAATCAAATAGACATTTTGAGTCGAGACGTGAGTGCCTACTACGACGTGAGAATAAATTATGGCGTGTATGACTATGAACCGGGATTATATAATTTGTATAAATTATAAGTTGGTACGAGAAGGCGATATTTACTACAATTAAACTACGGTGATTACTAAGATGCATGTTTACTTAGTATTGATATATGATTTGTGTGTATGACATACCTACCATACTTGCTATCACGGGAGGTTTGCGTTCGCTTAGGGCCCTCTAATCCTTGTGTTGCACGGATTTAGACTGGTTACCTCGATGAACATAGGTCAGAGAAGGACTTATTGGGATGTTAATAAGTCTGCTGATCGTGGGAGCGCAGGTATGTGCGTGACCCATGTGATGTGACTGTGTTCGCCTCCACTGTTTGTGATTTGTGTTATCTGAACGATTCCTAAGAGATTCGGAATGCGTGATCCTTATGTACGTGATGTACCGGAATGGATAGCAGAGTATGTGTGCACCGTAGCTTAGTCTCGGGGTGCTTATATTGTATATTTATGTTGTGGAAAATATACACTTTATTATGGGAACTTTCATATGGTATTGTGTGTATAAATTTGGAAAATATAAAAGGGATAATCTATAATGAGTTGTGTTGCTTTTATGGGAAACTGAATTTACGTTAAGCCCCTATTTAAATGTGATCGTTATAATGTAAATGGGAACCGAGTAATAAGAGTAGAACCTATGACAGTCTAGCTAGATATGATGTCACTTAGCTAGGGATTAGTGTCATTTTAGATGGGTACTTACGTTAGGAGTGCACATTTAGTCGAGAGGTGAGAATTTTATGTGAGTGCACGTCCTAACATGTACTTTGCATTTAATGTTTTAAATGTTTTTAAAGCACTTGCAGGTTTTTAAAATATCTCCACATTCGGGCTCTGACCCGTTTGCTTTCAAATCTATTTTTCTTGTAAAACCATTTTAGGTGCCCAGCCACAAGGACACCACGCATAGGATTCTCATTCCGATGACGAGCTGTAGCTGTTTGTGGAAGTTACAGGGGATTGCTTTTAGACGCTTCTACCATTTGGATTCCATGTTCAGTATTCCTCAGTTGTAGGGCATGTTGCCCAAATTCTATTAGAGACATTTCCATTTCAGTTTTTCAGACTTTAGCATGTATTGATTCAGTATTCAGTATTTCGTTACTTATTTCAGTTGTGGGATTTGTTGTGAGGAGTTTTTCCTCCGGGTTTATTTATATCATGTTATGGTTATTCTATTATTTCGTTAGCTTGAATGGTGATATTATTCTTGCTTTGAATCTTTTACTGCATGTTAATCAGACTTTAAGTAAAATTTGACAACTTACTTTTTAAATACTAGGTGGTTAGAAATAATAAAATGTTTTCGACAGTGATGCTATTAACTGAGCCAACTTGGCATTTTGATTTAATTTAATAAAGGAGTAGCTACCCGGTATTTAATTAGTCGGGGTGTCACAACTTTGTTCCTCGTCAACATTCTGAGCAACTCTTCCTCGTCCACGAGAACCTCTTCCTCATCCCCGAATAGCAGTGGAAGGCCCAACTCTTCTCAAAGCCTCTAATTCTTGCCTCAATATGGCATTCTCAACCTCTAAAAATGAGAATCCTTCATCGGTGACCGGTACCAAGGCAGTGGAAGATGAAGCTACAGACTTATACTGTGCCAACTCTTTCTGCAAATTGTTATTCTCTTGCTCCAGCAGCTCGACGATCTGTTTGCATGCTTCGACTTCACCCTTTAGGGTTCTCTCTCTCACTTCATAGCCAGCAAGCATCTTGTCATAACCTGTTTCAGCACTAAGTTGTTTGAGTTTCTTCTCATACCCTTCATGGAAAAGAACTAAAGACTCTTTATACTGCTGCTGAAGTTCATCGAGAGTACCTTGCAAATCTTCAATCATTTCTTAATAAGCCACATTGTTGGCTACAGCACGATCAAGAAGACATTTCAAGTATTGATATGCCTCCACTGCTTGGTCTGAAGCATCATGACCAAGGATATCAGCAATTTCTGATGCACTCAGGTCAGTATGGCCAGCTTTAAAATATTCATGGCATTGCTGCATCAGTTTTGTATCATTGGCAGACAGCAATTCCATTCTAGCCATAAACTAGTAAAGAAGAGAAGGCAAGAGTTAATAAAAGAAGCAGACAGAACATCAACAACGTAGAGGAACAAAAAGGTGATTTTTATTACATCATCAAAAGGAGTACAGCGTTCAGAATACAGAGTATAAGTAAAAGAAAAAAAAATAGATACCGAACAACTTCACACCTTTTCCTTGTCTCCCAAGACTTTCTCGGGAGGCTGGGACGAGGAGCTCGGTTGCTCGGTGGAAACAATAATTTGGTCGGCTGGAGTTAGAACTTGTTCAGGAGGAGCAGGCAAAGATGAAATCTCCTCGGTAGCTGTCTGAATAGGTTGGGAAGCAAGGACTTGATCACCCACTGTCATTGAAGACTCCTCGGATGCAGCTTCGTCTTCTTCCTCATCTTCAATTATAGGAGGGGGCCAGGAAGATGTTGTTGAAATAGCTCAGAGTCCTCGCTAACCTTCAATTCTTGCAGGGCAGCAACCCAACCATCTCGGAAGTAATTCAAACTCCCATACTTCACCTGGGTCATCATGGCTGCTACCCCCTATCCCATCCTTTATCCCAACCGGTACGAAAAGATTTTTTCACAGCCACTTTTCTTTTCATTCTCTCCGAGGATAGCTTCTCGGATAAAATATCCTCGGAGGCTTTCAACTTGGCCTCCACCTCCTCCTTCTGGCGATTTACTTCTCGCAGAAGGGTTAGCTCTTCCTCAGCCGATTTCAACTTATTTTCAAGCTCCCCAAAGCTTGTGAGCTTCTCGGCATATTTTTTATTCTCTCTGTCCAAGTCTTTCACCTTATTTCCCAACTGCACCTTCTCTGCCTCAGATGCAGCCAACTTCTTCTCCCATTCAACCCTATCCTCGTCATACTTTTGATGAGAATCCTTCAAAGATTTAGTTAACCCCAACAAAGCATCCTCCACTCCAGATGAGGAGCTAGAAGCCTTGATAGCTTCATCTTTCTTCACAATAGTGTTGAAGCAATTCACCAGCTGAAAAAAGAAGAAAATAACGATAAGTCATTGCAGAGATACTTGTATTGATGGAAAGAAAGAAAAATTCAGGATAAGAGAAACTTACTGAAGCAATGTGACGAGTAGCTAGGGATGTCAGCATATCCCTAGACATGTTTTCCTCAATTCCTTGGACTTCAGGAATAGTCCAAGTTTTTACCGAGCTCATTGCAGAGCTCGGGGGAATGATAGTTGGAACACCATATCCACTAACTTGGAGCTGGGGAATGGTTTCATAAAAACTAACCGAGGAGGATTTCTTCAGTCTCCTCGGTGGCACTTCAACAGTTTCAACCAAAGAAGAGCTTTTGGTTGGGGGAAATGGTGATCACTTCCACATGTGCATCCTTCTTACTAGGAGCCACTGGGGGCTTCTCGGCAGCCTTCTGAGGAGCAACAGAAGTGGTGGCATCTACTTTCTTTGTCCCCTTTGGGACGTCATTCTTGTTTCTTTTTCCATCTCCAGCAGAGGAAGTCTCCTCAAAGATGGCAGGAACTCTTCTTTTGCCCATTTTCTAACTCAAAGGAATATGAGAGTCTGGTGAAGAATCCTCAGAAGCTGGCAATGGTTCACTAATGCTGACCACAGGACGAGCAGTAAAGGATGATGTATAGCTCCTATACTGCAACAAGTATGAAGCAGACCTGACATGCTCGTCTGCAACTTTCTGATGCAAACTCCAGATATGTTTTAAATGCTTGATATTAACTTCTGATTCTTTTGGAGTTTTTCTCTTCCTGTCAACTGCAAACAAATACATAGTGAAATATCAGTCATACATTTTATCAAACATAATGAAATCATAATTTCAGAAATAAAATAAGATGAAAATAACCTATCCCATTGCCATATGGAGGGCATTTGGGACCTTCATATACTTCGTCTCCAACCAAAGGGGCATGTTGCCAATTTTTGATAACTACCCCATGTTCAAAATAATCCCTATTAGCATCAGGGAGATTGACTACTAAATCCCTATTTAAAAATCTAGTTTTTAAATAATAAACATTGTCTAGAACAGCCCATCTATAACAGTACATAATCTCAGGAACTCCTATACGAGTTCCATGAGTTTGATTTAACCTATGCACCCCATTAACTATTCTCCATGTGTTGGGGGCTATTTTTGTAGGAACAAGATCGAAATAATGACAGAACTCTAAACACAAGGAGTTTGGTGAAAAAGAAAATCCACATTCAGCAATAAAAAGGCTGGGGAACCAATGTCCCTCAGCCAAACGAAAATAATTTGAAGGCTCAGAAAGATCCTCCAAAGTTACCCAAGATGGAATAGAGAAATCAGAACGGAATTTCTCAAGAGATTCAATAATATAAACCATGGTGAATAAAAGAAATGAAGAAGAAGGAAGAAGATCTTACAGGAAAAAGGGAGATCTGTTGACAACGAACGAAAACAAGGATGAACGCACAAGAGAAAGAAAGACTATGGAAAACTCGAAAGCAGAAATGGGAAAAGGTAGAAGACGGTGATATTGTCTATGAAGTTTAAATACTTTGCCTTGGGAAACGGCGAAAGAAATGATTACAAAAAGGAAACTATTACGCTACCGGCGGCTAAAAGGATAAAAAGTACACGAAGATCGAAGCGCCTATAAAAATGCAAAAAGGCAGATTCTGCGAATTTGGAAGGAAATTCAAATACGGAGAAATGTTCCTAAAAACCAGGAAGATCATTTAATATTGCCATATACCGAGAAAGAATGTTCCATACTCCTCAAAGTTCGAAATATGAAACATTGGGGACTTCTGTTGATACCAAAATTAGTATGCTGATATAGATGAATCACAAGAAGACACGTGTCGATCTACGTGGCACAATAGCAACGAGGAAGTCTATTTCCCCGACCAAGTCAGACTCATTCCGAGCAACAAGTATACTCCGAGGAACTCCAGCTCTCCGAGGAACTCCAACGCTCCGAGGAACTCCAGCTCTCCGAGGAACTCTTGAACGACGAGCAACTAAGGCGGTTCGAGCTGCATCTCGACCACAGCATTGATTGCCAGATAATCAACAGTTCAACTATTCATTGAATGCTTATCATCTTGACGCACACGCTTGAAGAGCATTAAATGAATTACCCTTTCATATGTATATCATTTAATGTATCACCCTTTCAGATTATAGCCTCAATGCTATAAATACATTGTATTACCCTCATTCAAAGGGACCGAAATTTCTTGATAGTACTTGTAATCGAGAATTCCCAAACACTCAGCAATAACATAACAGTGGACGTAGGCCATTCATATAAGGCTGAACCACTTTAAAATATTTTGTCTCATTTATTTATCTGTGATTGAATTATTAGAGTAATCTAATTTTTTACATCAACAGCGATAGACTCGTTTGAACGAAATAAAATCTCGTTTGAACGAAGAAGCAATCTCATTTGAATAGGCTTCAAATGACCTTCTGACGAGTCAAAACAGTATGTCATTGATCGATGCATGGTAGATAAAATTACGAACGATCCTTCTAATGAAAACATATTCTCGTTTGAACGAGGTTTAAATCAAAATATTTTTCTTTTAAAAATAAAATGATTTGTTCATTTATGATAAAAATAAACATCCCAAAAATAAATTATGTGAAACAATCGAAACACTAAATTATTTTATACCTTTATGGGATGTCGGGAAGTCTTCAAACTTGGAGATGCTCGAGTTCGTTTTGTTGTGACGATGCATGACGATTTGCAAGGGGATACGTCAAACTACCCTAAACTATAAAAAGGCATATACTATGAGCAATATTAGAAAAATTGTTCTTACAAATCTCCTCCGTTGGCTATTCCGGTACAAAGCAAACAAACATAACCGAACACCAAATTAAAATAAAAAATTCTCCATTGACAAAAATCCTACTACCCTCCCTAATCCTATAACGAAATAGGACCGATAATTTTTGACACGATAACCCGTTTATGATAATAACCCAAAATGACCCGAACATGACACAATTAGCTTATATAGATTTAAGAGTACCTAAAACTTATACTCAAATAAAAATCAATGTGACCCGAAAATGACACGACTAACCCGAATTGCCACCCTTAACGGAAAGGCATAAGTCTCTTTGTCTTCAAAATTCTTCTTCTTCCCTTCCACAAAATTTCTCTTCATATGTGTTTCTTGAATTTTTCTTTAACTACCTACACATAAGAGACAAAGAAATATACCTCGTGATGCATCGGGTTTGAAATAAATTAAAACTCATAAATAAATAATCCCCCATAAATCAAACTTATCAAAAAATCTCACTTTTAATTTTCTATCCCGCTTTGTTTATATCCGAAATAGACAAAGAAGTAGAAACATAAGCATGAAATATGAAGCATCACATAGAAGATAAGATATAATTACAAAAGAGATATAAACATGTGTAATGGTATTCTTAAAGGCAAACACAACCAACTATTTTTTAATTTTTTCAAAAATAAAAAATAAATTTCACAAATACGTCATGCAATACCATAAATGATATGTTGTCAAAGAAAAATCGGTACACATATATAGGCATAAACAACCATAAAACTAGACACAAAACATATAAGCTTTACACAATTGCATAATATCGACGTGTCTAAACATGTGGGATGGAATGAATGGGTGTGAACTATATACAAATGAATTATAACCCTAATACTCAAATATGTTCAACAAGTTATAATTGGTCACAAAACTTTATTAAACTAATCTTTAGCCTAAAGTGACAAATAAAGTTGAACTTAATGAACAAAACAAGCACATTGCACACTAGGGGTGCACACGGTTCGGTTTTGATACTAACCCGAGAACCGATCCGGGATGGGTCGATTCCAAATTTTTAGAACCGGAACCGAACCGATAGTTGTGTAGAACCGAACCAAACCGAACCAACGGTTCCTGGATTGGTTCGGATCGGTTTTCGATTCCAAATTCATATTTCAAACTTAGTGAAATCTTAATATTAATGTATTTTAAAAATAATTTTTTAAGGTCAAAATTCATTTTGATCCTCAATAATATAAGTTAGAAACTCAGGTAATCCCAAAAATATAAATTACAAGTGTTATATACATATATATTTATTTATTTTATACAATATATCGTATCGGTTTGGGTAGCGGATCGGTTCAGGTTAGATTTATAGTGGAACCGAGAATCGAACCGAAAATATCGGTTTTATTTTTTTAGAACCGGAACCGAACCAATAGTCTAAAAAATCGAACCAACCCAACACAACACAACCGATTCGGTTCGATATATCGATTTTCCCAGTTCCGTTGTGTACCCCTAATGCACACAAGCCTACATTATTGATGATTCTACAAATCAATACGTTATGACAAAATAAGCATAACCAAGATTCATTGTATAAACCCGTTAATCTTCAACTAAACTCCCTCAAAAGATAAACATAATCAATTTTCTAATTCTTTTCTTTTCTTTTTCTTTTGAAGTGATTTCTTTCAAATGATCAATTAAACAAAACTATTTTGGCCCCTTTTCGGCAATTTTTTTATTTTTATTGGACTATTTTAAACAACGTTTTTTACGCAAAGTCAACGCGTCTTTTACAGCTCTTTCTTGTGTACACTCGTAATTTTTTTAATACTTAAACAGAATCTCTCACGGGCAACGGTTCTTACATGTACAAAACCCCCAACGTCACATAAACGTGTAGATGATAAAATTGATGGGAGAACATCTCACCAAGCTCAAATATACAGAGTGAAGTTAAAATCCAACAAACTCATGCATGTGCGTGCAGAGGCATATACAAAGTCGAATCCATTAAGCAAATCAAGTTCGAAACAACTCCATAAACATTGTTAAGATCAATCTAAGTATATAAAGTCATAACCAAATGTCCTAGCCACATGGAAAGAGCGGAGTGAATTGGATTAAAATACACCAACATGCTATACCAAATGTGTAAAACTAAAATACACACACTCAAAAATCTTTTTATAGTTTTCAAAAATTTGATCACAATAAAATCTTTTTGTATTTTTCAAATATGACTCTATAAAAGAAAAATATAATACAAAAGATATACATGTCATAACACTAGAAAACATATATCATGAAGCGTAACTAGAGCATTCCAAACACAATAATGCAAGTTATCATCCATAAGATATAGCATGTGAAGCATCATGTGCAAGCATGTGAGAATCAACAAGTCTAATATCTAGCTCCTACAACAACGACTTCTTAACCCAGATAGGTGTATACTTAACGCGTCGTGTTTTGATAACCAAAGGGACACTAGACTTCAACTTCTTAGGACATCTTCCAAGATAATAACAAAAACGCCTTAGGTGACCTTTCCTACCACAATGTGAACATGTGTAAACGCGAGGAATGTTACCTATGGGCTGACCTTTCAAACATCCTTGGATGTGGTTGATCCTCTAAAACAAACAATGGTCTTGACTTAGACATTGGAAGCATTAGAAACATGGAGCCATTACCATCACTGCTAAAACTACTCGAGTCTTTTAAATCATCTTTTAACTTAAAAAATTTAGACTCAAGCAAAGAATTTGACTCTTCAAGTTTTAGGGACTCCTTTAAATTTTCAATCATTCTTAGAAGGTTATCTTGCTTCCCCTAGATGAAAGCAAACGTATCCCTGAGTTTTCTCGTGCCTTAAAATCATCAATCAAAATGCTATTCTCAATGGCACAAATATTAACCCCAGAATTTTTAAAGTCCTCTAATTCTTTTTTCTAAAAATCGGACTCTGTCATCACTCTCTTTCTTGGACAATTCTAAAATTTTAAAATCACGGTCCATGTCCACAAGTTTCTCATGAAATAAATATCTTTGACTTTGAACAGTTTGCAAAAGATCTATAGTAAATTTAAAATGAAAATTTTCTTTTTCAAGAATCTCAATTCTTTTAGTAAACTTCAAATTCAAACGATTTAAGTCGTCAAAACTATGAGAATCCATCGAGAGAAAAACAAAACACCACAAAAGCGCTAAACAAGGATTTAACACACTAACTTAGTGCAACCTCTTATAATACTAATTTATAAAAGCATTAAGAATGCTCTGACACCGCTTAGAGATAGTGGAAGGCACTGATACCATTATAAGAATACGAAAACAAATGTACACAACAAAGAAGGTCATAAACAAAAATTCCAATTTTCATCTTAATAAATTTTATCTTTTTATCCTAAACATACATCTATGTGATAAAATAGATAAATCAAATCAAGAATTTAACAAAGGCAAAGTTTCAGGAAAAAAATCCCCTAAAGGTAAAACCTGTTATTTCACTAATACAGTTTACAAATCGCAACATATAAACTTATAAGTGAAATACAGACCGATGAATCTCCCTCATACCTTCATCTTCCTCAGCAATGATTCTCGCAAGAATCACAAAGATCGCAGTCTCAACCTTCGTCTTTTACAGTGATCCCCTCAGGATTCACAAGTCAACCATGAAGATGCCATCTGCACAAAGGTGTATACAAGATAAGTTTCCAGGGTTTAAACGAATTCACAAGTATGATTTTCAATATGTATGTTGTGAATTAAAAAGTGTTTTAGAACACCAAACAAATAAGAACTTTTGCAAAATATATGCAGAAATGAATATGGCAAAGGTCTTAAAAAATCTGAACATAAAACAGGTATTTATGGGGTGTTCACAAATTTCGAGGCCGGGGACTCGTTTGAACGAAATTCAAGGCTCTTTTGAACAAAAAATGCATTATGTTTAAACGAAATAAAATCTCATTTGAACGAATAAGCAATCTCGTTTGAACATGCTTTTGATTAGGCATAAATTCTTTCGAATTTATCCCCTTAATTTAGAGACTTTTAGCACCTCAGACGATGTAAATTGTGTTGATTTATCTCATATATGTGTGAATGACAATTCCTACATAGTGCCTTGAGTTTTGTGTATTTTTTGTGCTTTTTACAGGTATTCTACACAAGTGAAGAGAAGAGGAAACTCAAGAACCGAGAAATTGAGAAACTAGGAATGAAATGAAAGTCAGAGGGCAAAATAGTAACTTTACATCTGGAGTTAGGACGAAAAACCAAAATGAAAATTGAAGACCTCGCGTCTACAAGTACGTAGGAATAAACGCCATCCCAATCCGAGTCCCGGATCAGAAGTTATGGAACTTCGAAGATGAGAGATGATTAAGAGAAAAGAAGAAAAAAAGAATTCAGGAACCGGACTGGCCTGGCCAGTGCCAACAGTGAACCAATCCGGAGGAGATCCAGACTCCTTATAAAGTTTAAAAAAAGCAAAAAAATCATCTCTCAAAGAAAGCCAAAAAGAAATAAAAAAATCCATAAAAAATCAGCAAAATAAAAAGCCAAAAAGAAATCATCTCTCAAAAGCCCTTTCATACAAAATCAAGAAAAAACTCCTTAAACTACTCCAATAAGAATTCACGAAAATCCCATCGTTGAGTATAATTCAAATAGCCCTTATACCCGTCATGTTCCACAATTCTGGGCCCCACCTCCTACCACTCTAAACTCCATCACGAGTCATACTTCTAGAACACTGAGTGAGGATTCTAAGTCCATTAGAGAGAGAGCCATGTTGGATATCGCTAGTTTCGGTACGGGTGAGGGAAACCTGTCATATTATTGTGACACCGCGCCTAATTAAATACCGGGCGATCACTCCTTTATTAAATTAAATCAAGGTGAACAGTTGGTCCATTCTTAGCATCACTGTCGAAAAATAAAATTTTCCAATTTAACACCCTAATTAATTAAGCTAAGTGTCAAAACCATGTTCATACATACTTTCCAAATTTTATTTAAAGAAAAATCATTTATTTTATTAACAACATTCAATAAGTAAGAATCACACCACATTAAATTCTGCAACATAATCCAATTAATTTAATACATTCGTCAATCGAATGTCAACATACGAAATCTAAAGTCACACATCCAAACTGAATAAATCCCATAGTAACAATACTGGAAATAACTGAAATACAAATGTCCAATAACAACGGAATAATGGAAAGAGCTACACATGCCCAACTAGATGAAAGTACTAAGAGTGGATCCGAATGAACGAAGTCGTCTAATCAAGAGTCCTGCAACTTCCACCTAAGCTGCAGCGCGTTCCTTCCAAGAGATCCTAAGCAAGACGCCCCTGTGGCTGGGCACTTGTAATACATACATATATATACAAGAGAGAGAGAAAAACGGGTCAGAGCCCGATAGTGTATATGATTTAAAATTTGTTTAGCAAGTATTTAAATTGATACAGGCCAATGCAACAACATATTAGTGCGTCACTCTCTTGAGGAATTCTCACCTCTCTTCTAATGTGCACACCTATCGCACTAACCTTCCCAACGGTTTGTCTTATCATTTATCGCACTAATCTTCCCAATGATTTAACTTATCTTAGCTTACTCGTAAGATTCAAAATTTAACGATTCAATTGTTCGAAAAGGATATTTCAATTAGCAACCAAAGTTCTCATTTTTAACTTTATAAATCAATAAAGTTTTCCAGTGTCATATTATACTTTCTCAAAACAAGTATTTACAATTTGAGTCATCAACCATGTTCTACATGTCTCATCACAGTAGGCAGTTCCAGATTTCAGAATTTCATATATATATTAACTACTCATAAAATATATATACATATCACAACAGCACCCCAAATAACAACTATGGTGCGGGAATACTCTACTATCCAATCCCCGTATCACTCGTACTAAGGGAATACAGATTCGAAATCACTCTCGAACTGTATCAACACATGCTCAAACAATATTGAGACAAAGTATAGATTCCAAGTCTCTCAGGACCGTCTGAACTATCATTGCGATAGCCTGTACCAAGGATACCTATACACAAATAAAATGAGGCGAAGCATAGATTCCAAGTCTCTAAGAGGAAAGCATATACCCGCATCTCTTAGGACCGTCTAAACTATCATTCCGATAGCCTGTACCAAGGATATCTATCTTATAGGGTACAAGTTAATATCCCCCATAAAGGTCCCATCGAGATAAGACTGTCCCAGCGCGGAAACCTCAGGGATAGCAAGTAGCGTGGGCATGATTTTCACACATAGATAGTATATGCATACACAATCATATAACTATACTAACATTACCATTTCAATAATGGGTAAATTCTCAATTCCCATAATTACGACATTTGTATTTATTTCTCATTATTTAGTTATCGCGTATAACCATTCACATCTTATTTTAATTTGAGGAACTTTTCCACTTACTACATCACGCTCACGGATTCTATCCTCCCAAGTATAAAATTCAGTAGGTATACACATTTGTCCCAAAGTAACTCTCTTACGTGTCTCTCTCTCTTTAACATATACTTACATTGTCCCTCATGTAAGATATCCCAAAAATATAGATTTCGCCTTACATTAAAGGATTTTGAATTTTATTTTCAAAGATGAGAATTTCAAATGGTTTCGAAATCGGAATTAAAATGGAGTTTTAATTGAATTCTTTTTTATTATTTAGAAGAGTCCTCAAAATATAAAACTCTCTAAGAGTCCTCAAAATATAAAACTCTCTAAGAATCCTCAAAATATAAAACTCTCTAAGAGTCCTCAAAACATAAAACTCTCTAGTAAAAATAATATTTTTAAAAATCCGACCGTTCGATCAAGCTGAATTTTTGTGAGCAGTCCTGTCTTGCCGTTCGCTACAATATATTAAAATTTCAAGCGATTCCAATGGTCCGATCATCCGGAATAAAATTTTTAGTGTTTGTATCTAATTAGAACTCTTTTCTTAATCAAACTCTTAATCCTTTACATGACAAAGGGTTTCCAAAATATCATTTAAGTCATCACTACATGCAATTTCCAATCTCAAATTGGGTTTTTCTTCCATACAATTCATCCTAATTATTCCTAAACCAATATGAAAGATGCATCAACGAAATAAGCAAGATAAACACTTGCCTGGAATTTTTAGAAATCTGGTTTGGTGCCGAAATTGGTGTGGTTTCGTTCCCCGTCTCGCGATCTACGCGTTGGTGGTGACGGCGGTGCAATCGGAGGTGTTCTTGGCCTAGAACTCCTTGGAGAGCTTCTCCTCTTCCTCTCCAATGGCCGTCATTTGTCTTTGGTTGTTCTAACCCTAGAAGACAACCTAGATATCTTATATAACCCTTTTACTTTTCGTAGGTTTAATTACCCATAATTGCGAAATGTCCAAAACGCCCTCCCGGGGTACTAATTGGGCCTAAAAACACCCCGAGACCCAAACTAAACCCCCGGGTACACTAATCTGACTATCTCGACCCTTCCGGACACGTTGGCGCACTCAAAATGACCATACGAACAACTTATAAAATATTCACTTATTAATCAACATTTAGTCCCGACACGACACAGGCGCGTCCCGACTTAAATTTCCATAATTGTCATTTTATTCACACGTGACAATATTATAACAATAAATCTCATATATTACTATACTCATCCAGTAATATTCAACAGATAACAAATTTCCAATAATTACTAACTCTCGTCACGCTAGGAAATATTTAAAGCAACATTCCGGATTAAAATTAAATTAATTTATCTCAATTAAATTTAATAAATCCCATAATTTAAAAGCTATAAAAATATGGGGTATTACAATTATCCCATGAAAGAACAAATTCTTCCAACATTTCACTGAATGGATTCGGAGAAACCATATCTCCATATCCAGGAGTTTGAAGAGGTGTGCGAAACCTTTAATGATCAAGCTTGAATGCAAGATATCGTTCGCCTAAAGCTTTTTCCTTTTTCCTTAAAGGATAAAGCTAAGACCTCGCTTTAGTCTTGACCACCGAACTCTATCATATCATGGAAGGATATGCAATCCAAGTTTCTTTCGAAGTTCTTTCCACAAAATAAAACCAACTCTGTCAAGGCTCAAATTCAAGCTTTTCGACAACAAGATCATGAGTCATTTGACAACTGTTAGGAATGCTTCCAATAGTTGGTTAACACTTGCCCCCATCATGGATTTGAGAAACATCACCTTATTTCTTTCTTCCATTATGGGCTTACTACAGGGTCTAAACAACTTGTTCAAACAATGCATGAAAGACCATTTTGGGAATTGAATGAGAGTGTTGTCGAGGCTTATATTAATTATGTCGCTGAGACAACTCAAGCATGGGACACATCTGATCCTAATGCCCAAAACTGACCTCGACAAGTGTCCACCTCTCCTGTTGCGTCCAATCTATACCAATTAAATCATGATACCTTTGTTGACCATCTACTTGATCAACTTGAGAAAAGTACGAGAGACCTACTCGCGGTATGACTAAGAGAAACTACTGAATCCACTTGTGCTGTAAAAGGGAGGTGTGTGCTATTTGCGAGGCGGGGCATCCAACAAGGCATGTCCTCCGACGATACCCGCTTACAAAGCCATGTATCACGAGCAAGTGAAAATAATATGAGAGTTTAAGGGAAATTTTAACGCCCCTCACGGGAATGCATACAACCCTTTGTGGAGGAAGCATCCTGGTTTTAGCAACGGGCAACAACACGCTGCGATGAATCCTACTTCACATGTTGCCCTACCTCCACCCCCTCCTCAATTTCAACAAGCGCCACCAATGCACCCACAAATGCAAGCACTACCTCCAGGCCGATACATTACCCCACTGTGGAGATCTCTTGAGGATAATATAAATCAATTCATCCAATATATAAACAATTAGATTTGGGGGCCCTTAAGCCCACGACCATGACTCTTCAACTCGCGGATCGCTCCGTGAAGATGCTTCGGGGAATTATTGAATATGTAATCGTCCAAACTGATACTTTCTACTTCCGGGTGGATTTTTTTATTTAGGATGAGAGGCCATCCCTTCTCCCAAGCAATTATATTCCCTTCATCCTTGGTCACCCATTATTAGCTACGGCTAATGCACTCATCAATACTCGGAGTGGGCGAATGCAATTAACGTTTGGAAACATGACCCTTGAGATAAATATCTTTAATAACACTAAGAACGAGGGTGATGAAAGTGAACTGCGAGAAACGAATCTTATCAAAAAAGCACACGAGCATGAGAGGACTCACAAGCGAAAGTCGTTAGGGGTAGGTAATGATACACAAAGTGAGAGCGAAAATTCTAATGTTAAGAAATGAGTAAGAGAGGTGTGCTTAGTGACCGCGATTGAGAGCGAGAGTGAGCAAGTAAGCGACAAAGGGGTATAGAGATTTGAGGAGATTAAGAGAGAGGACGTGAATGTTGGTCATGAGAGAGAGCTAGGAGACATGAGACTAGAGGGCTCTGAGAAAGAAGCCGAG
Organism: Sambucus nigra; assembly: GCA_949130495.1. Taxonomy (NCBI): domain Eukaryota; kingdom Viridiplantae; phylum Streptophyta; class Magnoliopsida; order Dipsacales; family Adoxaceae; genus Sambucus; species Sambucus nigra. The sequence goes on from OX422224.1 coordinate 230,355,720, forward strand.
CAGGTGGAAGAGAGCCATAAAATCACAGCCAAACCTTTATCGAGCTTGATTGGTTGCTTAGACGTGGCAAGAAACGATCGATGAATTCCTGTTTAGTAACCATCCACTCACACCACTTGAGTTCCTTAATGCGATTGAGGAAAAGACTCAAGTATCATCCGAATTAGAGCCCGACCCATGCACTCCTGGAGCTAAAAGAAACCGAGATGCCCCTTCCAAGTCAGTGCACGCATGCATAGAATACGTTAGGGACCACGAGGATCCCTTTCCAGTTAGTCTGCCTGAGGTCAAGGGTCTCTCCCTTATCTATGGGATGGGGCCTAACTTATTTCGATTATTTACTTACGACAGGAAAACGAGGGAAAATAGGAGAGCAACAAACCCCCTTCTTGGGGTCGGGTGAGTTTTAAGCACGAGAGAGAAGGTCGTCGCACCCCCAACGCATATGGGGTGATTATTGTGTATAGTAGATGTGAGTCGGTTAGGTTAGTTAGAGTCGGTAGGTATAGGTCACATAGGATAGGTGTGAGAGAACACACATCAAGAGTGAGTCTAGGTTTTTGAAGCAAGCGGTGGGAGATTTTAGGTCAATCGTATGTAGGTAAAGTTGTGGGAACATCCAGAAATTGAGAGAGAATAGTGAATTCTGCAATTAAGGGAAGCTGTAAATTTCAGGGATCCGGACCGGTTCGCCCTGGGGGTCCATATGGGTTCATTTGTTAGGAAAATTAAAAAAAAGGATCGGATCGGTCCGATCCTGGGCACCCGGATCGGTTCGGCGTCTGGGTATTTTTGCTCCTTCCTGAGATGCAACCCCCATTCCCCACCCCTATTCTTCCCTCCATATCCATTTTCCCTCTTCCCCATCCACCTTACACTCCCAAATACAGTCCCCCTTCCCTCCAAAAACCAACCCTTCCCTCCACCCCCAACCTATAAATACACCCTTACCCTCCCTCATTCCACCAACACTCCTCCCCACTCTCTTACTACCTCTCTTCCAGATTTTTACCTTCAACCCACTGCTATCCCACATGGCCAACCGCGCCCTCCCCAAAAAATATAACTTCGTCGAGGTTATTGACCATGGAAATGATGCATATCGCTCAAATCAAGAACAAATTTGGTGTGAACGCTTCTTCGAACAACCTTGAAAGCTACACATGGAGAGCCAAGTGCGCTGGAATGAGCTACCCAATTCCGTCACCAACCTCTTCCTTCCGAGGTGTTGGTGTCGTTTCCACGCCGAGCCCCACGGAGCAGTGTGGGCAGCCGAAGTGAGAGCTTTCTATGGATCCCTTGTCCGCACCACTGATTTTATTTCTGAGGCGTATGTTGACGGTACATGCGTTCCGTTCTCCTTAGAGATTCTTACTTGGAAACTAGCAAAAAGGATGTTCTGAGCCCAGCCCAGTTCACCTATCCAAATAATCTCGTCCCCTTCGACAAAGTCGTATGCATGTCACGTATAGTACCCGATGAGCTTTGGGGCACCGAAACATTTTCGGTGGGCCAAATGAGCGACAACGCGTGCATCACATTCCAAATCGTATGCGTAAATATCCTCTAAACCTCAAATGATTCCGCTATGCACCCCCATCAGGCGACTCTCGTGTATTATCTTTTTTACCCCATGACCCCGATCCATATGGCCCATATTATTTACAAAGACATTTTTTTGCGACCTTATACAAAAAGGGCACCGCCCCTCTCCCCTATTACCCGGCTCATCACTTCCATTCTAGCTGATGCTGGTATTGTCCTCGCACCGGGTCTCCTCGCCTTCCCAATCCTCTTGGGTAGGGCACCCGTACCAAAAGTGAGAGTCAACGGGAGATCATCCAAGCACGGAGGGCGGATGAGGATGACAACAATGATGATGATGACAAAACGGAGGCGGAAGATGAGGACGAGGGTGACTCCGAGGAGGAAGAAGGTGTGGACGCTGACGTGGTTATGCGAGAGGATGGATAGGAGGAATACAATGAGGAAAATGATTCAGATTTTGAGCCACTGGGAGCAGATTTTGATAGACGCATCCCGACGCTCGAATCAGGATTCGACGGGTTCATCAATCGATACGATGAAGACCAGTGAGACACAAGCATGTTGCATCGTCTCCAGGCTAAAATTTATCGAATGATTATGGGTGACCTCCACCAGATTACTTTTACGACCCATACAACCCGAATGCTTTCGGCCCTGCTCACCCTCCACCTAATTAGCTTGTTCTTCCTAGGTTGTTTATGTATTTTTCCTATTTTTTATTTCCACACGTCTGTATGCTTGACATAAATAATGAAAATTAGTTAGCCTATCAATATCGTGTTTTATACTTGCTTATTTGTGCCTTGCATTTTGTACTTTGTTCCATTTTCTTTGATTTCTCTCTTTAATTTATCTTTAGTCCTTTTTGCATCGGGACTTTGCAAAAGTCTAAGTTAGGGGGGGTACGCATGCGCTTTCAAATTTCACAAAGTTAAAAATGCCCCAAAGCTAAAAAAATTAGAAAATTGCCAAAAATCCAAAAATATTTTTTATTCAAAGTAAATACAATTTGGGATTTGAAATTTTCAAAAATATCACCGAAGTTTTGTTTAAAGTCTCAAATTTATAAATTCCAAATTGCACTAAGCCGAAATTGACCAAAGATGGAAATGGAGTGAAAATTGACGACTTACCGAATAAGTCTGGAGATTAACCAACCCGGTGAGAATTCGAACCTATCGATTTTTCTGAGTTTTTAAATCAATCCGAGTTAACGGAACTCAACGTACAATTCAGCGTTTTAATAAGTCGTTGTGATCTCAAAATTATTGTTTTGATCAGTTATGCGAAAAGTGTGTGAAGTTGCCTCAAAAAGTGCGCTAAAACATCTCTAATTTAAATCAATCTCGAGACGCATATGGTAATATGATTAGTAATATAGATAAATGAAGTTAGGCCCTCGTTTGATACCAAAAAAAAAATATTAGCCATAAAAAGTTGTGAAAAATTATCCTTTTGCTACCCAACTTGAGCCTAATAAAATATTTCCTTTTCGTTTGATAACCCCCCAAAAAAATAATTGGTCCGAAATTGTGAAAATTGGAAATTTCATCAATAAAGTCCATGAAGTGCATAAAAAGGGGCAAGAAAAATAAAAGAAAAATTCTCAACAAAATAGCAAGAAAAGAGAAAAAAATAGAAAAATAGAAAAAAATGGAAAAATAAGAGAAAAATGAGCAAAAGCCCGAAAAAGCACTAACAAACATTACAAGGATATTTTCCAATTTCGAACGTTTTGATTATTCCTAATGTACCTAATTCACCTTAAAACTCGAAAGAGTCCTAACTGAGTCCGAATTGTGAAATTAATTACCGCGTGGATAGTTAAAACACGAAAATATAATAGAAGATATTAACTGGTGTGTATAAGAAGCGATGTTCCCGTTTTCCAATAACCGTAACCCGATGAAGAGATCTTTTCACCCATAAATTTTTGCCTTTCAATTTTGTATGTGTGAATTTTTGTTCCAATACATTTACTCTTTATATCACGCATACCGAGAGAAATAACCACATTCCAAGCGATTCGTTTGTGAGAGCATCCTGTGAGCATTTGAATCAAAACGAATTTTTGAAAAGTAACGTAATGATCAATAAATGGAAATTTACGATTAAATTTTTGGCTTTGCACACACACACGGCAAATAGAGGCCTATGAATATAAATAAATGGTGATTATTTTTAGAAAGGTTTGAATTATACAATTTTTAGGTATTTTAAAATTTTTTGAGTCAAAACCGAATTTTGTGGGTATATTTGCTACAAACCTTCACGAGACACAACTCGTCCTACTAGGGTAACCTAGGGGTTTAAAGGCTTGTTGCATATGCTAAATGCAATCGCTTGCTCGCGAAAGAGGTATTCTATCTTAATAAAATGATTTTCAAGAGTTGAGCCTTGGTTAAGTTCTTTTACATTGCTCGGGACGCGTAAAGTTCTAAGTTAGGGGGTTTGATTAGGCATAAATTCTTTCGAATTTATCCCCTTAATTTAGAGACTTTTAGCACCTCGGACGATGTAACTTGTGTTGATTTATCTCATATGTGTGCTACTAACAATTCCTACATAGTGCCTCGAGTTTTGTGTATTTTTCGTACTTTTTACAGGTATTCTATACAAGTGAAGAGAAGAGAAAACTCAAGAACCAAGAAATCGAGAAATCAAGAATGGAATGAAAGTCAGAGGGAAATATAGTAACTTTACATCTGGAGTTCAGACGAAAGACCAGAATGAAAATTAAAGACCTCGTGTCTACAAGCACGTAAGAAGAAACGTCGTCCCAATCCCAGTCCCGGATCAGAAGTTATGGAACTTCAAATATGAGAGATAATCAAGAGAAAGAAGAAAAAAAGAATTTAAGAACCGGACCGGACTGGTCAGTGCCAACAGTGAACCGATCCGAAGGAGATCTAGACTCTGCATAAAATTCACCACCGAACCGATCCGATTTCAAAGGAAAATGAACCGGTCGATGCCTTGAGGATCTCTGCATAAAATTAGAGACCGAACCGATCCGTTATAAATGAAAAACGAACCGATCCGGATGAAACCAGACTGAACCGAGCCCCCCGCCCGGACCGGTTCGGATGAGATTTTTTTTTAATTTTCTTTTCCAAATTAAGAGTTTTGTCTTATTAAAACTCTTGTAATTTTTGTAGGGTATTTAATTTAACTTAGTGCCAGACATTAGGGGTTCGATTATTATTAATTTTAAAGGCTCTTGCATTCAAGAACCCTGGGGTTTTAAGTTTTGCTACATTAATTCAAGATTCAAGCTTTAATTCCAGATTTCTTCATTGCCACTATTATTTAATTTTTGCTTTTAATTGATTTCATAGTTTAGTTTAATTAGTTATTCAATTTTAGTTTGCAATTCTTAATTCCAAATTTCTTCACAATTTTTCACATGGCAATGAATTCTTGCACTTTTGAATTTGTATTCATTTTTAATTTAATCGTGTCCAGCTAAGTTTTTAAGGGTTGGGGTGCATGAACCCAACCCGATGTAATTTACCTATGTAGGAAATACGGTTTGGATTGAAATTTGAATTAATTGTGTTGTGTAGTACACATAACCATCGTAGACCTTTTAACCTCGTTTGCCCTACGTAATCGGGGTGTTTGAATATGCGATGCGCGTGTTAGCTATTCAACCCCGCTTTATTTTTACCTTTGATTACGTATGATGCGGGCTAGTACCCCTCGTATATGTAATGATTGGGATTAATAAAGACTGACTTCAATCAACTTTCTAATTCAAAAGCTAGCATTCTACCTAGTAAATGTACTAGGGTTCGGGGGATTGTGTCCTGACCTATCTTTCCTTTATTCATATTTAATTCACTGCAGTAAATTTAATTTATGTGTACTTAACTTAGTTATTAGTTAAATTTCCTTTGCATTTAGTTAGTAACTATTCAATTCACCTTAATCATCTTTTTTATTTCTTTTTTGAGAATTAAATTTAGGGTTTGTCATCTATTCCGCCATCGTTACGATCTTTCGTCCTAGTTCCCTATGAAAACGATCCCGACTTACTGGGTTTATTACTTGAGCGAAATGCTTGCACTTAAGCCTATATAGCACGCACACTAGATACACATTTGTGATCGCATCAGCTTCAAACGACCTTCTGACGAGTCAAAACAGTACGCCCTCGATCGATGCACGTTAGATAAAACTACGAACGACCCTTCTAATAAAAACAGATTCTCGTTGGAACGAGATGTCCATCTCATTTGAACGAGGTCTAAATAAAAAATATTAAAAAGAAAAAAGAAAAAAATATTTGTTCGTTTTTTATAAAAATAAACATCCCAAAAATAAATTATGTGAAATAGTCTAAACTCTAAATTGTTTTATACCTTTTATGGGATGTCGGCAAGTCTTTAAACTTAGAGATTCTCGAGTTCGATTCGTCGTGAGGGTGCGTGATGATTTGTAATGGGATACGCCAAACTAGCCAAAAATATAAAAAGGCCTATACTATGAATAATATTAGAAAAGTTGTTCTTATAATTTTGTTAATTACACTTAAACATGAGGTCTTTAGGTCTTCGTCACAGAAAATGCAAAGATCTCATGAATTGCTTAAGAAAGCAAAATACATAAGGATAATCCCTAGGCATTGAATGAACTCGACTTTGGTCGGATGAAATCCTGAACGGGGGCGACCCTTGAAGCGGGTGCATTTTTATCATAGTCTGCTCTAGGCCTAAGGTGGTGTGACAACACAACCTAAAAGGTAAGATAAGATAATAAAACAAATGCTCGACATAGTGGAATGGAAAAATAAAAAAGATTGATATTAATAGACAACTTGTCACAATAAAAGTCACAGGTTAAATAAATATCATTTACAAAGGCAAAAGTCCAAAAACGATGAGCATGCTATGATCGATTGGTAAGAACAGGGGCAATAGCTCTTCGTCTGTTATCATTAGGGTTTGGTCAAAACTTATCATCACACTCGTGAGAGGATGAATAACTCTTTGCAACCTGTAGAGGAACAACATCTAAATGCACCCAACTTTCTTCACTGCCAAAGGCCGGATAATTATAAGTCGGACAATAAACTTGGCATATATACCAAAGTTGAGAGTCCTTGGGAACTTTCAAAACTCCTAAGGTGTTCAACTAGCCATGCTTACAGGCCACGCTCTTCGTTTGCTCCAGGCTAGAAGTGGCATTCGCCCAACCTTTTTTATAATCAACCGATCATACTGCTCAGGAACACACTCTTAATAGATAACGCAGCTTCACAATATCATGACTAAGGCTGATTAGGCACATATTCCTCACATTTAATCCCTTAATTTCGGTATTTTTATGATTCCGTGCAGGGTAAATAGCTTGGATTTGTCTCGTATTTATGCTACTAACCCCTTTTGGCAAGTATTTCGTGTTTTGTGTATTTCTCATGTGTTTTACAGGTATTTCACGCAAGTTAGTGCAAAGGAGAACTCAAAACAGTGAAAGAAACCTAGAAATGGAGAGTTGAAGGGCATTTTCATAATTTTCCAGCCTTAGTCCGGAGGTGGGGCCAACTAGAAAGTTGAAGAGCTCTAAATTACAAGAACACTGTAAAAAACGGCACCTCAATCCGAGATACGGTGAAGAAGTTACGATGTTTTGAAGTTGCGCGATACCGAAGAGAAATGGACCAGAAACCAAACCGATCCGGATGGAACGGGATCGATCCGGTAGGGACCGGACCGGTCCGGTAAGAAAAAAAGAACCGATCCGGTACCAAACCGATCCGGACCAAATGGATCCGGACCGGTCCGGCTGTGCTGAAATTCTGGCATTAATTATGCAGATTTTTGGCGTGTGCAACTGATGAAACTTGTGCCACAAGCACTATTGGCTGTCAATTTCGATACTATGTGCTATAAAAGCCATGCCCTACCTCATTTGAGGGGGGTTGAGTGCAGTTAGGTGGAGAGAGAGTTCTAGGTTTAATTTTAGGTCAAATTTCTAGGGTTAAGTTTCCAATTTCCTCAAAAGTTTACATGAATCTTAGTTTGTAAGAAATTCTGAATCCCAATTCCGTTTTTGTTGCTGAATTCAAGTAATATCATTATATTCTCTTTTACTTTATTATTTGCAAATCTTTTACAATGTCTTGTAGTTTCATAATTTTATGTGTGAATTTGTTTTTATTCTTGAACCAAATCATGAGTAGCTAGATTTCCAAGGGTTGGGGTACATGAACTCAATCCAAGGCAAATTAATTATGTAGAAAATAGAGGTTAAATTAAAATATTGATTGAATCGTGAAAGAAACTCATACAAACATTGTCAATCTTTTAATCTCCCTTGCCCTAGGTACTTGAGATGTTTAAGAACGCTTTGCGAGTATGATTTATCATTCACCGCTTTATATCTATCTTTGATTTCATATGATGCGGGCTAGATCCCTCATATATGTAATGCTTAGAATTTATAAAGACCGGATCTAGTCAATAATTTTAATTTACAATTCAAGTATTCTATACGGTAATTTGTTAAGGATGGAGGGATTGTACCCTACCCTATTTTCTCCCATTTGTCAGATCTAAATTTTTTTGCAATTTTCAGTTTGTTTTTTCTTAACTAAATTTTTATTTCACTAGAAATTTTCCCAATCATTAATCATCTTTTTGTTTCTTTTAAGAAATCATTCCAATATTTAATAATTTTTCTTATTACTATTTGGCAATCTCGATCCCTGTGGATACGATCCCGACTTACCGGGTTATTACTTGAGCGACAGGCTTGCACTTGAGCCTAGAGGAAAACACACTTTTGAGACAAAATCTTAGTCGCGTCAAAGGCCTATCACCATAACATGGGCTCTTAAACTGCCGTCCTCTGCTTCAGAGAGCTTATTTTTAAGTTCATTATTCTCAGTTTGAAGAGTTCCCCAACATCTGTGATGTCCTTTGCCCCAGTCAGCTTAGCTTTCAAAGAGTTGACTTCCTCTTGTATGAGGGTACTTACATCCCACAAGTCCTTCATATCATCTTTTAACCTATCCATCAAGGCTGACTGATTTTTTTAGGCACCATTCATCTCCTTAAAGACCTTGCGAACAAAAATAATGCTCGACGAGTCTAGGCACTTGCATTCCGACTAACGAGGGCATCTAAGTTGCTAGTAAAATAACGAACGTACTTGATAACATTTACAGACTACAAAAAGTTAAAAGTAAATGAAGATATATTCAGCAGAATGTCTAGACAATATTGTAATTCACAAAGAAGAGTTTTTCAGTAATAACACCAAAAGTGGGCAAAGCCCTTACAAATAGAGATTAAAAGGAAAATACAAGAGCGTATGAGAATAATCAGTCTTATACTAAATTCCTTTCCCCACTCCTCGCTCTTTGGGGCCTTACCCTTGACATCTGCATCAATGGTCTAGTCGGCTGGTTCATTTATGCTGGCCTCCTCATCAGACTTCGGTAGAGAACCAATGTGATGCTCGTTAAAGAATTTTGAGATAACTCAGGCATTCGTCCTCACTAAAGCAACATCCTAGCCTTTTTAAAAGCTAGTGATTCTGATGAAAGCTAACTAGCACCTATCATCCTCAAAGGCCTCAGTATAACCCTTGTCATAACTGGCTTCCTTGGCTGAGGAAGGATCTTCACGTTCTTTCTTCAAGCGATCACACTCGATCTTCAATTGGTTGTTGTCAACCTTTAGCTGGTCGTGATCACTCTTCAGTGTGTGTATGGCACTATTGGTGGATTTTATCTTTTTATCATAGGCCCTCTTAGCAGAAGCAAAGGCCTCTTGGGATTTTTATAAAGCCACCATTAGATCGTTATTAATTTTGGATTGATCAAAGTGGCTTCCAGGACAGAGATAAAATATGCCAAAATGGAAAACTAGCAAATAAGAAACATATTAAAAACGTAAAATAGGAATCCAATAACCTCAGAGCAGAATAAAAGATTTTCTTGCTTACCAAGGATAATGACTGAGCGACATGGGATGAAAGTTGCTCATAATACAACTGTTTTACCTGCTCGCAGTCAATAGTAAGTACAAACTCCCTTAAATAAACCATAGGCTAAGGAAAAGTTCTTGGCCACTGATGTCACTCGTGAAGTCCTCACAAATGTGTCGGCATCACCCTTTTTGGAGGGTTGCGAGGGCATGAGTGCCTTGTCTTTCTTATTCTTTTCTCAGACTGTTAAGTCCGAGTCAGTGGCCAAAGGCCCTTATTATTCAGTCCTTTTTAAGGACTTGGATCTGGGGGATGAGGGACCAACATCATCATTGTCGATGAACATGATTCTCTTTCTGGGAGCCATTGAATCATCTTCCTCAATAGGGATGAACTCAACGTCTAATGATTTAAAGGATGAAGAAACATAATCTTCCTAACTTGGAAGTGGGAGATCAGTGACATTGTCTACTGAACAAGTTGTGAAACTATTAATATAATTCTTGTATTCGAGCAGGTAAGAGGTGGAGCAAGGATGATCACTACTTGAAACTAAGGGCTCCATCAACTTCCAAACTTTCAGTAGCTTTTCCTTGTTGATACAGGCAAGGGAGGGCTCTTTCTTCTTTGATTGAGTTGCTCAGATAAAGAAAGGAAAAAACATTATCATTCAACACAATCAGAAGAAATTCATAAAATGCATAAAAATAAAAGTATTAACCTATATCAGACCCCCATTATGGGCAACAAAAAACCATGATACCGTTCTGGGAGAGGAGGATGTTACCAATTTCGAGCAATAAGACCTTGGTCCCAATATCCCTTATTGAAATCAGGAAGGTTAACTACTAGAACCTAATCAACCTTCTTTGCCTTCAAGTACAAAACACCATCTGTGGTGTATGACCAAGAATAATAATACTTAATTTATGAGATCCCCAGGTTGGTCCCATATAGTTCGTTAATCCCAAGAACCCCATTGATAATGCACCATATATTGGGAGCACATTGGGCAAGAACGACCTCAAAATAATCACAAAACTCCAAGAAAAGTTAGTTTGGGGGAAACGTTAATCCCCCCTAAACCATTGTAAGAGTATGAATCCTGGGACGATGATCAATCGCGATGCAGTTTCTTGGCATGAGGGCACACTCGATTGTGACCACATAAGGGATTGAATAAGTTTTTCTTAAATCCTCCAAGTTCTTCGCATGAAGAGTGTAAACCAGTTTCGCAGAATAAAAGAATAATATGTAGCGAATGCAAACAGAAACGCATTATGAAGATGGAAAAGTAAGAGGAAACGAAGAGAAGTTAGAACTTACAGAGTAAACAAAGAGAACGAAAGCTTTAGAAGAGTCTTTTGAGCAGATAATTAAAGACTCAACTATTTACCAATATTCTCGGATGAGATAAACATGAATCACCAAACTGACCAATAAGGATCTAGGATAATTTCATATACAACTCAACTACTTTTTACTCATATAAATATAACCCTCACCCCGGAGCAAAGGGGCATGTAATTTCGAACCTCTGAGAAATTAATAAAAGCTGAGAAACTCCTCCGTGGACGTAGGCAGTTGCCAAATCACGTAAATATTGTGTGTTATGACCATTTTCTTTTCTCTTTTAATATCATTGCTTTCTATAAATATTTAATTGTGATTTCTTGTACTCACAATTATCCTATGGAATTTTTTTAGTGATATAGAATCGCCTCTTGCATTGAGATTAATAATTGAGAAGATAAATTATTTAAACATTAAAGTAATGTCAATCTTACGCTATTCTTTAAGTAGCGAAGATTTAGGTAAAGCGTTAAATTGCAATAGAGCTTATGAAGTTTGGTCATTTAGAAAAAAAATGAATATTGGGGCAAAGATAAACCCACAAATCCAAATGAAGTTCTCAACATATTACAAACACAAAAGGAAATCAATCTAAGTACAAGCAAAACCTCACAACATCTTCCATAAATACTCAAAGATGAAGAGAATGAAGAGTTATTCTCACTTATGGACTCCAATGATGAAATAGAAGTCGAGAATCTCCATCTCCAAAGAATAAAAACCACAAATCAAACTCTCATAAGAATTATAAAGCTAACTGGGTAACATTATGCTCATCTGAATTCTTTGATACAAACGATTACACTAATTTTTCAAAAAATCCTTTGTATTAAAAGCTTTTAAAATCCTTTGTGATTTTTATCAAATAACTACTTTATCTATAAAAAGTTAGTCATGGAAAATTACAATATGCAAAATACACATGTGAATTATTTTTCAAAAAATGAAAGATTTATTAAAAACAATCTAAACTTTGTAAAATCAATATATGAAATTAAGAATTTAAAGGAAACCATAAAACTAAATCTATTTTGTTTAGTAAAAGAAAATTGTTGCTTAAAAAGAGTTTGATGCTTTTAAATAATCATTTGGGAAATTATAAATAAGGAGTAAAAATCTAATTTTACGTATCTCTGTATATATATAAAATAAAAGTCCAACATGAGCTCAAGCTGACACGTGACCCTTTTCTTTAAAGCAGTATCAATTGAAATTGAACTCTCGATTTGGAGGCCTTTCCATATACGACCTTTTGTTTTCTATACAACATTGTGGCCCTTTTTTTTCTCTATCTCCCCTTCTTAATTGTTTTGGAAAGCCAAAAGCTCTAGAAATGCCAAAAGTTTAAATCATTTCAGAAACCTAAAAAATCACAATGCTTTGCCTTTATTGAGCCCTTTAATACCCACTTGTTAACTTTCGTCCATTACATTAAGGAAACCAAGAGAAAATAAGAAGTCCAATGCAATGCAAGTGGCGTTATTCTCCAGTGCAAAAAAAAATATGGCCTCCCTCAAATTACTCCATGACCTTGCATATAAAAGAAATGGAGCTATGCATTATATTTGAGAGAAGTGGAGCTGTGCATTCCATTTGAGAAGTCTCAAGACCATTAAAGCTAAGGTACCTTTCTTCAATATTATACTTCTCCATTGATTATTTAACAACTACTATTTTAATTATTTTTAAGAAGTTGCTTTTAGTATATTATAACCAAATGAGTAATTCTTGCCCTTCTTCATGATGAGTTATTTTTTCGACGGAGTTCCTTATATATATATATATATATATATGGAATCGCAGTTTGAGAACCTCGAATGAGAACCATTTTTTTTTAAATTGTAAAAAAAATATTTTTGTGCTGATTTTTTATAATGATTTTTAAACATTTCAATAGTACCATAAAAAAATAATAAGCTTAAAATGATTTTTTTTGCTATTTAAAAAAAAAACGGTAAAATTTTGTTAGTTTTTAAGTTGTTAAAAACTGAAAAAGTTTGACAATTTTTTTTAAAATAGTAAAAAAAATCATTTTGAGCTGATTTTTTTATATGATCCTATTGAAATGTTTAAAAACTATAAAAAAAATTAGCCCAAAACATATTTTTTTTTTACTATTTTATCGAAATTGATCCGCATCAACGGTATGCAAATAGAAGTATTCATGAGATCCTCTCTCACATAGAGAGAAGTAGAAAATCTGTTTACTTTGTTTTTACATGGCAATGCTGTGAAATAAAGTAATGAAATTACATGCTTGAGCCCCGTTATGTTCATGTATAATTTGGTTTGCGATTGAGGTTTCTTTTAATGGTAAAGATAAGTATGTAATTTTCTTCAATTATTTATGTTTTTATTCGATTTTCCTTCTCATTTTTATTTAATTTAATTGTTGGCAACACCTTTTAGGATTTCATTAAATATTTTGGGTTTAGTTTGGGAGTTTCTGATTCGAGTGACATTGTGGATGACTTTATCTCATAAAATCCCGTATTATCCTAAAGCTTGATAGGCATAACTACCACGAGGATAAAAAATGAGGACAGAGAAAATTTTTACATTATATTTTTTAAATGTATGATGTAAACCATTGTACTGTAAAACGAGCACGGTTTGAGCGACGACCGTCGAGCATCCCGTAATAAGGTAAGAAGTGACTTGGTTTTGAAAAGGGAAGTGGGAAAGGAAAAGCCTAAATTTTTGAGCGAAGGCATTCCCAAGGTTTGAGCGACGACCATCGATTCCCTCTCATCTCGTAAAGGTGTGAGCTATCTTCTATTTGATTTCAAGGTTACAACTTACATCTACTCATATAAAACTTGTTGTGCCAATATAACTCCTTAACTGTTTTGCATTCCTTGATACCAATTTATCAAGGTCCCGGTGAAAACCCTTTATTATATTTGGATACAAAAGGAAATCAATCTAAGTACAAGCAAAACCTCACAACATCTTCCATAAATACTCAAAGATGAAGAGAATGAAGAGTTATTCTCACTTATGGACTCCAATGATGAAATAGAAGTCGAGAATCTCCATCTCCAAAGAATAAAAACCACAAATCAAACTCTCATAAGAATTATAAAGCTAACTAGGTAACATTATGCTCATCTGAAATCTTTGATACAAACGATTACACTAATTTTTCAAAAAATCCTTTGTATTAAAAGCTTTTAAAATCCTTTGTGATTTTTATCAAAGAACTACTTTATTTATAAAAAGCTAGTCATGGAAAATTACAATATGCAAAATATAAATGTGAATTATTTTTCAAAAAATGAAAGATTTATTAAAAACAATCTAAACTTTGTAAAATTAATATATGAAATTAAGAATTTAAAGGAAACCATAAAACTAAATCTATTTTGTTTAGTAAAAGAAAATTATTGCTTTAAAAGAGTTAGATGCTTTTAAATAATCATTTGGGAAATTATAAATAAGGAGTAAAAATCTAATTTTACGTATCTCTGTATATATATAAAATAGAAGTCCAACATGAGCTCAAGCTGACACGTGACCCTTTTCTTTAAAGCAGTATCAACTGAAATTGAACTCTCGATTTGGAGGCCTTTCCATATACGACCTTTTGTTTTCTATACAACATTGTGGCCCTTTTTTTTCTCTATCTCCCTTTCTTAATTGTTTTGGAAAGCCAAAAGCTCTAGAAATGCCAAAATTTTAAAACATTTCAGAAACCTAAAAAATCACAATGCTTTGCCTCTATTGAGCCCTTTAATACCCACCTGTTAACTTCCGTCCATTACATTAAGGAAACCAAGAGAAAATAAGAAGTCCAATGCAATTTAAGTGGCGTCATTCTACAGTGCAAGAAAAAAACATGGCCTCCCTCAAATTACTGTAACACCCCGCCTAATTAAATACCGGGTGACCAGTCCCATACCAAATTAAAACAGAATATACAGTTGGCTCATTCTTAGCATCACTGTCGAAAACATTTACAACTCACCCAATACTCAATTAAGCTGGTGTTAAAAACTTTCCAAATTTTAATTTAACAAAATCCATTTCCAATTTAAGAATAACACAACACATCTTATTCTACAACACTGATAACCCAAATAAATAACACAAAATAATTTAAATGCAATTGGAATAAACATTCCCAAATAATATAAATCCATTACAATAATCCCAACAATGTCAAATGTATTAAAAAGACACGAATACAATAGTATTTATCCCCGATAGAAAAGATAACTGAATCCTTTGGGCGACATGCCCTAAATAAGAATACTGTGAATCAAAAAGATGATAGGCGTCTAAGCAAAACTCCATAGCTCCATAGCTCGTCACAATCAACTAAGGTTGGCGTCCCTGCTGCTGGACACCTGATATAGGAGATACAATAGAAAAGAAAATTTGCAAGGAAACCGGTCAGAGCCCGAATGTGTAAATGATTTTTAAAACAGCAAGTATTGAACAAGTGCAATAAAACATTTATTATGTACATGCTAGATCCAACTCTCACTTGTTATTCTCACCTCTCAACTAGAGTGCACACTTAACGTTTCCTATTAACCTCCTAGTTAATGATTCCTCTTTAACAATTCCATAATATAATTCCATTCCCATATCATAATCCCCGTATGTCCCATACCATACGTCACATTATTATTCATTCACATTTCTCCTTTATATGATTAGTTTCTCATTAACATGAATCATTTCTCATTAATATGAATTAAGCTTTTCAATTCTTTAAGAATAAACATTCATTAACTTAATTCCATTATCTTTCTCTATTCACCGTTATCTACAATTATCACCGTAGATAGATTGAACCATAATAAATATCCATTCTTTCATTTCATCCATTATATATATATTCATATATAATACGGCACCCCGAGTCACAGCTGCGGTGCAATGCATTACTCTGCTATCATGTCCCATCATCGCAGGTCGCCGAATAGGGGACTAAAGGTTCGGTAAGGATTCCTCGAACCACAAACAACAACAAACAAATTGGAGGCGAACATAGTACTCGTATCCATGGGTCACGCACATACCTACGTACCCACAGTCAGCGGACTTATCAACTCCCCGTAAGTCTTTCATAGACCTATGTTCTCGAGCGACAAATCAAAGATCCCATGGATTCATCAGGATATGACTGCCCTCACGCGCAAACCTCCCACCGATAGCAAGTAAGCTAGGTATGTCATACACATAAATCATCAATCAATCAAATAGGTATTATCATACCTATAATATAATATCAATAAGGTAATATCACTACCCTAAGATATTTCCCATACGTAGCATTATATCTCTTTTAAATTCCACGTATTAAAATATCATATCTTTACTTCATAATTTAATGATCCTCACATCCTATAACATCTCTCCACTCCCGACGTCGTTAAGGTTCATGCGCGGAGCGTCTCGCAAAGCGAAATCCAAACAAGGAACCCCTCCAATACACTACTACTTAACTTTGTCGATCGAGGAGGTCCGACAACTTCAACTATGCGATCGGGATAACCTCATACCTTCTTTCAACCAAATGTGTTCTAAACTCCCATCTCTATCCATGAGACATACCACTACGCTCTTGTATTACACTCCGTCCTTGCGAAATCAATAATGAGCTTAAACTCAGTCCTTGATGTTCAAATTGTATCCCTAAGACTACCCTCACTCAATACAGAAGATTCAAATAGGTTTTTCCTCAACATATATTCAGTAAGAAGTAACTAATATCCTACTGGTCCATAACATTATTTCTCCCGAACTACTACGAATTTAGTTCTCCTTTTAATTAAGGTTAAAACCGATAGTTTCAAATCTATTATAAACACATATTCTTTCACTTAGGATTAAACCCTCTTGTAAACTTAAGGATACCCAGGTGTTATATTAAATCATCCCTACTGGTTCTATCTTTAATCCTCATACATCCCCATTTGGAATTTAACAAATGAATCTAGCAACCGAAATTCCATTCAATATAATTTTCATCATTTTAATCACTTGAATCCAAATCAATGTAATTCAAATCTTATCAAGGGTTTACTGATATTTTCTAAGTCCCATAATATTCAATTAATAATCACCAAAGATCCACAAAAGGTTTGGGATAAGAATCAACATTTAAAAAGAAACAACTTTACATATTCTGGGGAGGTCGATCGATCGAAGGCAGGGGTCGATCGATCGATCCCTCAGGTCCAAGCCTGGTTTTCTGCAACTACGGGTTTCACCATTTTTACTCATTCAAACCTTCATATTTACCTCCAAAATGAGTTATAATTATTTCTATATGGTATATCAACATATATGAACGATTTCCAATACTCTAAACATCCTAGAATCATCAAGGGATTGGATTAAAAGCATGTTTCTCTCCCTATTTCCAGAAAATCATCAACATATTAACTTCAAGAACACTTCAATGGTTTTTCAGATTTTTCTTCAACATATTCATGATCATTTCGTGGATTATTATCATCCTACAGTATAAGTTTACTTCCTCTATTATTTCAGTTTCTATAAATCTATATAACAACTCCATTATGTCTTCCAAATAAGAAAATCATCTCTTTTCATAATTATTCTAACATGGACAATATACGAACTTAAGTTGCAATTATCAAACACTTGCCTTTACTGAAGGTCTGATCCTTTGGTGTAGCATATCTCAGTTGGTTGTCCCTTCTCCGGTCAAACTTCGGTGGTGGTTGGTGGTGGTGAACCTTGGTTCTTGTTCTTCTCCTTCCCAAGTGAACTCCTCTCTTCCCAAGCACCCTTTTACTCTCTCTAGGAAGATGACTTCTCTACTTTGTGAAGAGGAGATGTATAACCCACGTACACTTAATCTACCAATACTTATAATAGGACAAAACCCAAAATCACTATTCACCCCCTAGAAAAATGACCAAAATACCCTTTTGGGTTGTCTATTCATTTCCAAATGACCCGAGACTCAAAATTAACATCCAAATAGACTTTTCTGACTATTCCGAACCTTCCGGACGCAACGACGCAGTCGAAATGACTATAAGGTCGATAGAAAATAAATTTCCTTTTTAATTTAATAAATTAGTCCCGACACGTCCCATACCGCGTCTGACTAAAAATTCAAATTATCGATTTTATATCACACCGTCATATCAATGACATCACATTCATATATTACCTAAATATCTTTAAGTAATATTCAGAATCATCCATTTTAGTATCCACAGTCCGGATAAAACCCAAATGAATTAATTTATAATAAAATTCAATTAATCCATTAATTTAAAATATAACCCATTTTAAAAGTCATAAAAATTACGGGGTATTACAATTACTCCATGACCTTGCATATAAAAGAAATGGAGCTATGCATTATATTTGAGAGAAATGGAGCTGTGCATTCCATTTGAGAAGTCTCAAGACCATTAAAGCTAAGGTACCTTTCTTCAATATTATACTTCTCCATTGATTATTTAACAACTACTATTTTAATTATTTTTAAGAAGTTGCTTTTAGTATATTATAACCAAATGAGTAATTCTTGCCCTTCTTCATGATGAGTTATTTTTTCGATGGAGTTCCTTATCTTATATATATATATATATATATATATATATATATGGAATCGCAGTTTGAGAACCCCGAATGAGAACCATTTTTTTAAAATTGTAAAAAAAATATTTTTGTGCTGATTTTTTTTAATGCTTTTTAAACATTTCAATAGTACCATAAAAAAATAATAAGCTTAAAATGATTTTTTTTTTCTATTTTAAAAAAAATCGGTAAAATTTTGTTAGTTTTTAAGTTGTTAAAAACTGAAAAAGTTTGACAAATTTTTTTAAAATAGTAAAAAAAATTATTTTGAGCGGATTTTTTTATATGATCCTACTGAAATGTTTAAAAACTATAAAAAAAATTAGCCCAAAACATATTTTTTTTTACTATTTTATCAAAATTGATCCGCATCAACGGTATGCAAATAAAAGTACTCATGAGATCCTCTCTCACATAGAGAGAAGTAGAAAATCTGTTTACTTTGTTTTTACATGGCAATGCTGTGAAATAAAGTAATGAAATTACATGCTTGAGCGCCATTATGCTCATGTATAATTTGGTTTGCGATTGAGGTTTCTTTTACTGATAAAGATAAGTATGTAATTTTCTTCAATTATTTATGTTTCTATTCGTTTTCCTTCTCATTTTTATTTAATTTAATGATTGGCAACACCTTTTAGGATTTCATTAAATATTTTGGGTTTAGTTTGGGAGTTTCTGATTCGAGTGACATTGTGGATGACTTCATCTCATAAAATCCCGTATTATCCTAAAGCTTGATAGCATAACTACCACGAGGATAAAAAATGAGGACAGAGAAAATTTTTACATTATATTTTTTAAATGTATGATGTAAACCATTGTACTGTAAAACGAGCACGGTTTGAGCGACGACCGTCGAGCATCCCGTAATAAGGTAAGAAGTGACTTGGTTTTGAAAAGGGAAGTGGGAAAGGAAAAGCCTAAATTTTTGAGCGAAGGCATTCCCAAGGTTTGAGCGACGACCATCGATTCCCTCTCATCTCGTAAAGGTGTGAGCTATCTTCTATTTGATTTCAAGGTTACAACTTACATCTACTCATATAAAACTTGTTGTGCCAATATAACTCCTTAACTGTTTTGCATTCCTTGATACCAATTTATGAAGGTCCCGGTGAAAACCCTTTATTATATTTGGATACAAAACTTGTTGAATATTATTTGGGTTTTTGTATGCTGTTTTCAATTTCGGCCAAGGCAATATTCATGCCTCTTTTTTACTCTCGTCTTATTATTAATTCGGTCACAATTAGCTCGGCCAGTATACCGATCTGATTTTTCCTGGACGAACATCTGGGTTTGGTTTTCAAACAGGTCAAAGTTTTTTTTGGACTTGCTATTTTTTAAAATAGATTATGCATGTGGGTACCCGAAATTAGAATGATGGGGCCTGGACGAGTAGCCCATTTATGGCGGCCCAAAGTCCGGACCCTCCATGTCTTAACCGATTATGATTTAGTCTCTTCCCATGTTCCCATTAAGAGAGGTTTTAGGAAGAGATGGAAAACGTGGGGGAGTTCAACACCCCCACTTATTGAAATAAACATGTATATAATAAACCCTAGGTTCAGGGCAAGGGACATATGATATTCTCTGTAATCACTCTTCGGAGAACATAGAAATAATACTGACTGCACCACCGTGGACGTAGGCATCTTTGCTGAATCACGTACATCATTTGTTGTGTGATTGTCATTTTGCATTCCTTATTCTTACTTGGTGATTGCCTTTCTGTTATCTATTTGTGTTGCATAATAATTGTCACCACAATTGGCGCCGTCTGTGGGAACGTTTATCTTCCCTGAGAAACCCCACACACAAAAAAAGGAGTTCGAAATGTCTGGTCACAGTAGTAATGCTCCCCAGGCAGAGGATATTCAAGAACCCCCTGCTCCTCGTAGGATTAGGTCTGAAGTTCGGCGTTCAGATCACAGGGCTCGCCCAGAAAGGCCAACCTCGGAAGAAAGCCAAGGACCAGCGAGATCCACACAAATATCCAAGCTGATTGATGCATACGAGGCGAGACTCCAAGAGCAGAGGGAGTCTTCTCGCAGGCACGAGGCTGAGAACGCTCGCCTCAAAAGAAGATTAGAAAGAATGGAGAGAGAGCTCCATCGTAGTACCAAAAAACTTCCTTACCACACTCCTAGCTCTCAGGCGAGCAAGTCTCGCAGCCGAGGAAGGAGCCCCAGGCGCGGATCCCAGAGAGTCGAGGGAAACGAGTCAGAGGACGACCTGCTCGAGCAACTGCGACTAGCTCGCAGCCACAGAAGCCCGGATCGCAGCAACGAGAACATACGAAATCTGGTCCGAAGGGAGATGGACCAACATCCTGCCCATCACGGTACCAGATCGACCCGAGAACTCGCTAGACGAGCTCTCAAAACTCAGATGAAATCACCTTTCTCGAGGGAAATTGAGGAAGAAGAAGCCCCCAAGAAGTTTGCCATTCCAAGGTTCAAAATCTATGACGGTAAGACTGATCCCATTGATCACGTCAGGCAGTACCGACAGGCCATGACCCTCTGGAACCACCGAGACAGGCTAATGTGCTGAATTTTCCCCTCGAGCCTGCATGACGTGGCACATAAATGGTTCGAAAGGCTCCCCCACCGGTCCATCAGAAGTTTCAAATCCCTGGCCGAGCTCTTTACGGCCCGATTCATTACTAGTAGCTCCCATCCCAAAAGGATGGATGCCCTGCTGACAATGAAAAAGACACCCCAAGAGACCCTCCGAGACTACGCGAAGAGGTATTGGGAATTGTTCAACGAGGTCGAGGACTGTTCTGAGCAAGTGGCAGTGGCCTCTTTCAAAATTGGGCTACCCAGCTCTTCCCTTCTGTACCAATCCTTGACAAAGAAAGAAGCCATGACCATCGACTACCTAATGGCCCGCATCGAGAAGTATGCCAAGGTGGAAGATGTGACCCGCCTTGGCACAGCGGAAAACGGTCGAACTAAGCTCGCTGCCAAAGGCAGTGACAAAAATGAGAACCAAAAGAAAGGGGGGAAAATGGGGGCAAAAATGGCTCCAAAAACGGAGGCAACAATGACGTGTCGAAAGCATTTCAGGCGGTCAACACCATCTTCAAAGAACCAATTTACAAAATTCTCGCGAAAATCAAAGACGAGCCATTCATCAAGTGGCCAAGGAAGATGGGAGGAGATCCCTCGAAGAGGAACAATGCGCTGAGATGCGCCTTTCACAAAGAGGGAGGACATAAGGCTGAGCATTGCAAAGCTCTTAAGACCCACCTCGAAGAGCTAGTCCAATCCGGGCATTTGAACGAGTTTGTGGAGAAGAAGGCAGAGAATGCGGCTGCCACTAGAGAGGCGAGACCTGACAACGTGCTCGAAGATGATGCTGGACATGAGTTCGCGGTAATTCATGGGGCATCTGATGCCAAGCAGATCCAAGGAAATTCAGCTCGAATGGAGATGAAGAAGCTTACAGCGGTGATGCAAGCTTTTCAGATCGATCCAGCGAAGTCACAGTCAGGAAAGCGTCGACGAGCAGATGACGTCAACTATAGTAAGCATATCGTTTTCACAGATGAAGATCTGGTGGGAGTGAGAACCTCACATCACGATGCTTTGATCATTACCCTCAGGATAGCTAACTTTGACGTCGACAAGTTGCTCGTCGACCAAGGAAGCTCGTCCGAGGTAATGTATCTCGACCTATTCAGAAAATTGAAGTTAAGCATCGCCGACCTAAAGGAAGCCACTGTCCCTTTAGTTGGCTTCGCTGGGAAAATAACTATGCCCCTGGGAAAGATTGTACTGCCAGTACGCGCGGGAAATGTCTCCAAGATGATTAAGTTTTTGGTGGTTGACATCGACTCGCCATACCAAGCCATCCTCGGCAGGGGATGGCTACATGCGATGAAGGCAATCTCCTCGACCTACCATCAGAAACCCAAGTATGTAACCGAGCGAGGAGTAATGGAGATCCACGACGATCAGGCAATGGCAAGAAGGTGCTTCATAGCAGCCATCCGACCAAGGCCAGAGAAGAAGGCCGATCAGCCCAACAAGAAAGTTGAAGAACAAGAAGGTCTGACACCTTCTAAATAACAATTAAAGTACGGAAGACCTGGAGTAGAGGAGACCAGGCTCCCCCCCTCTGAACGGGTCGTCGAAGACCTGGTAGAGGTTACAGCTGGAGATAGCGACAGTGACAGAGTTTTTTTGATTGGAGCCTCTCTCACTGACCAGGAATAGAAGGAATTGACAACTCTGCTGAGACGCAACGTAGATGTTTTCGCGTGGGAACCATATGAGCTGCCTGAAATTGATCCTAGTATGGTTTGTCATCAGTTGCACGTCAACCCCACCTTCAAACCAATCACACAGAAGGCACGACGAACTGCACCCGAGAAGGCAAAAGCCGTGGAAAAAGAAGTAGAAAAACTGCTGGATGCAGGATCCATACGGGAGGTGCAATTCCCCGAATGGTTATCCAACCCAGGAGTAGTTCCAAAAAGTAACGGGAAGTGGAGAGTTTGCATCGACTTCACCGACCTCAATAGAGCATGCCCTAAGGACAGTTTCCCCCTCCCAAAAATTGATCAATTGGTAGACGCTACTGCAGCTCACGAGAGAATGAGTTTTCTGGACGCATACTCCGGGTATCATCAGATCCCTCTGTATGCCCCAGACCAGGATAAAACGACATTCATCACCTCAGTTGGACTATACTGCTACAAGGTCATGCCCTTCGGGCTCAAAAACGCAGGGGCAACCTACCAGCGGCTGGTCACCAAGATGTTCAAGGGTCAAATGGGAGATACCATGGAACTCTACATCGATGATATGCTCGTTAAAAGCAAGAAGAAAGAAGACCACCTCTCAGACCTATCAAGCACCTTAGAAATCCTCGGGAAATACCGAATGAAACTTAACGCGAGCAAGTGTTCTTTCGGTGTCCAGTCAGGAAAATTTCTTGGGTACTTGGTCAGTAAGAGAGGCATCGAGGCCAACCCAGACCAGATCGATGCAATAAACAGGATACAACCTCCTCGCACGATCCGGGACGTACAAAAGCTCACCGGTATGCTCGCTGCTTTAAACCGATTCATTTCAAAGTCCTCCGAGAAGTGCAAGCCTTTCTTCCAGCTTCTGAAGGGAAACAAAACGGTAGAATGGAACCAAGATTGCTCGCGGGCACTGGACGAACTCAAGGCTTACCTCAGTTCCCCACCACTGCTCGTCATGCCACAGGAAGCAAATCCCTTGTACTTGTACCTCTCCGTTTCCAACCACACTGTCAGATCTGCATTAATGTGCGAAGTTGCAGGAATCCATCACCCCGTTTATTACGCGAGCAAGACCCTACTAGACGCCGAGCAGAGGTACCTACCACTGGAGAAGCTCGCCTTTGCACTAGTAGTGGCTTCGAGGAAGCTGAAGCACTATTTTGAAGCCCACACTATAATCGTCCTTACACCACACCCCCTTAAAGCAATCCTGAGGAAAGCGGATTTGTCGGGCAGACTGTCTAAATGGTCAGTCTAGCTCGGACGATTTGACATCCAATTTCAACGAAGGAACGCAATCAAGGGGCAGATCCTTGCTGATTTCATAGCCGAATTCATAGGTGAGCAACCCTTCCACCAGCCTCTACCAACAAGACAGAAGGGGAACGACGCAACAAAGGAAACCTGGAAATTGTTCGTTGATGGAGCCTCCAACTCAAAGGGGGCAGGTGTAGGCATTGTCCTCATTACTTCAGAGGATACAATCCTTGAACAAGGAATCAGGCTTGGATTTGCAGCCTCTAACAACGAAGTAGAATACGAGGCCTTAATAGCCGGCCTCCAGAAGGCGCACACTTTGGGAGCAAATCATTTACAGGCGTTCGGCGATTCTCAATTAGTCTTCAATCAGATAAGTGGAGATTACAATGCAAAAGATGAAAGAATGGCGAGCTTCGAAGATATCAATGTCCAGCAGTTTCCCAGAGGGCAGAACGGCCATGCTGACGCCCTAGCAGCCCTAAGCTCAACAATCGATTCCGGCTTAAAAAGGACAATCCCCATCGATTTCCCCTCTCACCCGAGCATTAACCGTAACAACGAGCTACCAAGTGTGGAGCAGGTGCTCCGAATTGAGTTTATGGACCCATTAAGGGACTATTTGAAGGATGGCACACTTCCAGATGATAACAAGACTGCTCACCAGATAAGAGTCAAAGCTGCTCGCTTTCACTTATCTCCTGAGGGCAGGCTATACAAGAGATCGTTTTCCGGTCCCTACCTTCAATGCGTTCACCCAAAGGATGTCGAGCAAGTTCTACATGAGCTTCACGAAGGAATTTGTGGAAGCCATATTGGAGGAAGATCTCTGGCTTTCCGAGCAATGAAGGAGGGCTATTGGTGGCCATATATGCAAATGGACTCTGCGGTGTATGTCCGCAAGTGCTTGAAATGCCAGCTTCACGCTCCTATGGTCCACCAACCTGCTAGCGACCTAAAATCATTATCCAGCCCATGGCCGTTCGCCTAATGGGGGATGGACATCGTAGGACCACTTCCTACCGCCACCGGCAATCGCAAGTATCTGCTGGTCGCGATTGACTACTTCACCAAATGGATCGAGGCAGAACCCCTAGCGAACATCCGAGATGTAGATATGATAAGGTTCATATGGAGAAATATAATCACCCGTTTTGGCATCCCCAGAACCATCATCACCGACAATGGAACGCAGTTCGAGAGCGGCTCTTTTCAGAGTTTCTGTAAAGAACATGGAATCAGACACCATTTCAGCTCGGCGGCCTATCCTCAGAGCAATGGCCAAGTCGAAGCTTCCAACAAAACTGTGATCGACGGATTAAAGAAGCGATTAGAGCGAGCCAAAGGTGCGTGGGTGAATGAATTACCACATATTCTATGGGCTTATCGAACCACTCCACGACGAGCAACAGGGGAGACCCCATTTTCGCTGACATATGGAATGGAAGCAGTCATCCCATTAGAAGCCCGTTGGCCGACAATGAGGTCCAGCCTTGTCGACCAGGGCCATAATAATGCAGCATTGCTCGCTGAGCTCGACCTAGCCGACGAGCGCCGAGAGCTAGCCCTAGTAAAACTAGCGAGCTATCAGCAACAGCTCGCAAGGCATTATAACAAGAGGGTCAACCCAAGGACATTCCGAGTTGGGGACTATGTCCTAAGGAAAGTCCTGGGCAGCGGAGTGAAACCATCAGACGGCAAGCTAGGGCCAAACTGGGAAGGACCATTCAAGATAACAAGAGATAATTTGCAAGGCGCCTATCACTTAGAAACGATGGAAGACAGAGAAATCCCCCGAGCATGGAACGCAACCAATCTCAAGAAATTCTATTTTTAGATTCTTCTTTTATGCTTTTGTTGTGGAACTAGGAGTTCATTTTCCTTGTCATTAATGAAAGCTGTTTAACGGTTGTGTTCTAATGAGTAACAGTTATATAAGCTTTATCACACACCTTATCCAAATGACAGGCACATTGATCATTACACCATAGCAGGGAAATCACCCTCCTCAGGCTTTCGTTATGAAACATGAAAGACCTCTTAGCATTGCCCCTGGCAATATATGAAGCCGTACAGGAGATCCTTAGGCAATATGGCCAAATTAAAACTGGTCGCCAAACCATCTTTGGTTGAATAAAATCCTGATCGGATAGAGCATCCAACACCAGGTGTGTCCTCGCCAATTGCCACACTTAGGCCTAAGGGAGTGTGACGACACGACCTAAAAGATAAAGTGGTGCACAATGGTATCTCAATAGTATACTGGACTGGAAGGACACTTGTGTAATAATACAAATTTAGAGATTATAAAGGAGCGAGAATATGGAGAATATAATACACTTGTTTAGTCGGCTAAATTAGCCCAAAACATAAATTTTATATTAATCCACCATATTTACAACAAGTACAATACATGTTTAGTCGGCGAGCTCGCTCAAAACATTGACATAACATCACTTCAATACAAAATACACAGAGTAACTACTGGCAAAATCTCAGTGGGGGTGAGGCCTCTGAACGAGATAATCAGCCACTTGAGCTCTTCGACCATCATCAGGAGCATGAACTAACTCTTCCTCGACTTCGTTAGCATCCGACTCCAATAGCTGCCGAGGGATGGCATCGATGGGTATCCACTAATTATCTCTCCGGAACGGATTGGGCATCCGAGTGGAAGGAGATATTTCATGACGATACCAGAGCATTGAGTTCCTTGGAACTTGCATCTCCTTCAAAGCACTCAACCACCCCCTGATGAAGGCAAGCTCTTCAAATTCTATCAGCCTCGTCGGAGCATCTACCCAACCCTGGTCATAACCGTCGGCCCATACTCGCCGAGGTCCTTTTTTAAACAGGTGCCGCAGTCGAGTAACATTCCTTTGAAGCCCAGCAGCGATCACATATGCTCGCTAGACATCACCGCGAAGCTCTTCCATTTCCCTATCTGAACTCCTGGTGATCCTGCCAGCTCGCGGAACGGATGGACCAATAGAACCTCGCAGCACAGGAGGAACGTCGCTCGAGCCAGCCCTAGCTCGTGATGATGAAGAGCCTCGCAATACTGCAGGAGCGGTGCTCGGCGCATGCTCCCTAAGACGCGAGACCTCTTCCTTAAAGCTTCATTTTCTTGCTGAAGCATTTCCCCATCATGGTTGATCTCAGAAGCATCGAGAAGCTTTGTTCTCAGTGCATTCACCTCTTCTTGCACTGAAGCACCAACCTCTTCCATCTCCTGGAGCCTGTCCTTCAACTTGGCCACAAGCTCAGACTGATCCTTATACTTTTGATTCCTTGACCTAAGAGATTTACAAAGCCTAACAAAGGCCTGGCGAACCTGAGGACTTGCATTGGGACCAAGAGTCCTGCCCAATTGAGATGTGGCAGGAATATACTCTTTTTACATCAGTCAACTACAAGACATAAGAGGGCATCGAAAAGAAAGACAAATCAGTGCACTGGGAAAAAGAAACCTTTTCATTGATAAGGGTTAAAGTACATCGAGCAGTAAAAAGAAAAGTTACAAACAAAGATACAAAAAGTAACCCTAGATGATAACTAATTAGCAACCTCAGGCTGCCCAGAGGTAGCTGGCTGCTTCCCCTTGTCAGCGACAGTAGAAGCACCCCCCTCAGCAGGGGCAACCTCTGTCGCCTGAGCAGGAAGGACCTCGGCAGGCAACGTCTGAGAGACAGGCTCAACGCCTTCTATAGCAGGGGCAGGGGCAGGGGCAGGGGCAGGAGCTTCTTCATCCACAGTCGGCTTCGGGCCCGGGTCATGCTCGTCGAACAAAGGAGAGTCAGCATCAACACCAGCAGCTAAGAGGGCATTGTTCCAACCCTTCTTGAAGTTCAGACGGCTGATGTAGCCTATCTGAATCTCGGCGTCTTCATATGCAGCAGTCCACCCGGAGTTGCATGAGTCCTCCTTGATGGTGGGTGCCTGGGACTCTTTCTCCTTTAAGTGCTCGGTCAGCACCTTGTTCTCCTCTACGATAACCAGCTTGCTCGAGCAGACCAGGCCATAGGCCTGCCTCAGCTCGTTCAGCTCCTTAACCGCCGCATCCCTCTCTCGATCAGAATTGACGAGGGGCAAGTCAGAGGAAACTCGGGCGGCGTCAACAGTCTTTAAATCAGCCTCCAGTTGAGTACCCCTCACTTCCAAAGCAGCCCTCTGCTGCTTCAGCTCGCCATTCCTTCTCACCAGCTCGCCACGAGAACGATAGAGCACGGCGAAGTCAGTCACAAACTGCCAAAAACAAAGAAGAGATCAGGAAGGGGAAACAGCTAAAACTTGTTAAGCATTAGAAAATGGAAAAGATCTTACCAGGGCTAGCCTCTGGCTAGCTTGTAGGGCCAATTGATCAGACCCCAGCGCCCTCTGGCGATCTGTAGGAAGAACTGCCCTCTCGAGCAGTGCAGGAGCCAGTTGAGGAGAAACGGCAACTGATGCTCCCTCGGGCAAAGCAGACACCGGGACTAAGGCTTGCCCAGCCTTCGTTCTTGACTCCATCTTTCTCCTCTCTTCCTCTTTCTCCTCCTCTCCTCCATCCTCCATCCTCCTCTTCTCCTCCATCTTCTTTCTTTCCTCCTTTTTTCTCTCTCTCCCTCTCTCTTATCTGCTCTTCCTCTTTCCTCTTCCTCTCTTGCTCTTGAGTAGAAGACCGAGAGCCAGTAGCTACAGCCCCAGTACTGGACTTCTGCTTCTTTGACCTCTGAGCGAGGAGCACGTGATCGTCGTCATCATCATCCCGAATCAGGTTTTTCCTTAGAGGAACCATCTCCTCGCTTGAACTGCTGGATGTGCTCGAAGATTCTCGAGCTTCAGATACTTCCTCCGAATCAGAAGAGCTACTACCACCGGAGCTCCCTTCACCAAAGTTGCCTTCAGCACCACCTGCGATATCACTCTCAGAACTGCTCTCCTCCTCGTCCAACTGAATAGGATCAGCAGCAGTCTCTTCAGAGGTATCAAACTCAGGGATACTGTCTACCGGCCTCGCTATAAAACTAGAACCAACGTTCTTATATTCGAGCAAAAAAGCAGCGGACCGGGGATGCTCGCCATCAGCTAAGGGCTCCCTGATATTCCAGGCCCTGACCAATTCAGAGAGACGAACCTCGCTGAGAGCAGGTTCCAAGTTCTTCGACCTCGCTGAAGAAAACCAGAGAAAAATCAGAAAGATCACAAATCAACAAAAATTGAAAGAACAGAGCAAAGTCTACCTATGCATTCTTCCCCATAAAAAGGAACAGAGAACCTATCAGACCTCGACCTTTCAGACTGGGGAGAAAACTGCCAGTTTCTAGCAAGGAAACCCTCTTGCCAATAGTCCTTATGGGAATCAGGTAGGTTTACTACCAATACCCTGTCAGGGCTCTTGACTTTGAGATAGAGAACACCAGAACTAGTTCGAGAAAAAGAGTAGCAAATACAGACCTCGGCAAGCCCTAACTTGGTATTATATAACTGATTGATTTTATGGACGCCATTAATTATCTTCCACACATTGGGCGAACACTGTGCATGAACAATATTGAAGTAACCAAAGAAGTGCAAGAACAGGTCGTTGGGAGGAAAAGTAAGTCCCCCTTGGGAAAGCATCAAAACATGGATCCAATGGGCACCCTCTATTTCTCTAATATTTCTAGGGGGAGGAACACACTCAATCTCTACCCACTCTGGGATGTTATAAAATTTCCTAAACTCAGACACCGACCTATTACCAATCTTTGCCATTGGGAAACCCTAGAAAACTACCAATTCAAAGAGAAAATACAAAGAGAAGGCACAGGAGACTTACAAGATGAAAGTTCGACTCGAACGATGAAGAATCACGAGCCCAAATAACAAGGAAGCGATAAGAATGGAGACTGAGAGAAGAGAGTGTGAATCGCTAGAGCTCACAGGAAATGGAAGAATGCTGAGAAGGTTGAAACTACGGTCGAAAAATGGCTGCTCTAGAAAACCTTTAAATGTTGCTAATCATAGTGCACAGACCATGAAGCGGGTGCCGCCAGAATCAGTCCTCAAACTTTGGGAAGAGTTGCACGATGTACAAAGGAGCCATTATGACAAATCATTTAAATTTATTGAGCCCAAGCATGGCCCAACAAACTTAGGGGCAATTGTGGGTACTCGAAATTAGAACGATGGGCTTGGACGAGTAGCCCATTTGTGGCGGCCCAAAGTCCAGACCCTCTATGTCTTAACCGATTATGATTTAGTCTCTTCCCATGTTCCCATTAAGAGAGGTTCTAGGAAGAGATGGAAAACGTGGGGGAGTCCAACACCCCCATTTACTGAAATAAACATGTATATAATAAACCCTAGGTCCGGGGCAAGGGACATATGGTATTCTCTGTAATCACTCTCCGGGGAACATAGAAATAATACTGATTGCACCACCATGGACGTAGGCATCTTTGCTGAACCACGTACATCCTTTGTTGTGTGATTGTCATTTTCCATTCCTTATTCTTACTTGGTGATTGCGTTTCTCTTATCTATTTGTGTTGCATAATAATTGTCACCACAATGCATTTTTAGGATTTAAAATAATATTGATCAGAATACATATTACAATATGTCCTAAATTTACGAAGCTCCTTTTTTAAACATGATCTGATTTTCTTTTCGATTTAAAAATCGGATTTGTGTTTTTACTTTTAAAACCCGATTCTGTGTTTTTGCATTTTCTGGCGTGTTCTTGGTCCCAACTCTTTTAAAGGTTATATTAGGGTTATGGTGTGTTTGATAACAGTAATTTTTCGTGGAAAATACGGTCTATGGAGTCATTTTCCATTTTTGGATGGTTGATAAACAAAATTTTCTATGTAATTGGTTTCTTAGAACAAGTCTCGTAACTACTTTTTTCACAAAAAGCTGGAATTAAAAAGCCTCCTCCCACTTTGTTATTCATTTTTCAGGAACAAGAATTTCCACATAAAAAATATTGATAAAAAATTCAGAAAATGAATAAAAACCCCAAAATAATAAAAATAATACAAAAAGTAATTTTTAGGTAATATCAGGGTGTGTCCTTGTCCCAACTCTTTTAGGTAATATTAGGGTGTGTTTGATAACAGTAATTTTTCGTGGAAAATACAATTTATGAAGTCATTTTCCATTTTTGGATGTTTGATAAACAAAAATTTCTATGGAATTAGCTTCTTTAAAACAAGTCATGTAACCACGATTTTCACAAAAAGCTGGAATTAAAAAACCTTGTTATTTATTTTCCAGGGAAAAAAATTCCCACACAAAAAATATTGATAAAAACTTCAGAAAAAGAATAAAAATTAAAAAAAATGAAAAAAATTACAGAAAATGAATAAAAAAATAGAAAATAAATATGAACCCCATAGTTAATTTGAAAAAACACCCAGAAATTTATAAAAAAGTCCGAAATTTATTAATTAAGAAAATACTAACTGAAAATAAAAAATCAGAAAAAAAAGAAATCAATAAAAACCGAAAATAATAATAAAAATACAGATTAGGAATAAAAAATAGAAAATAAATATTAACCCAAAATTAATTTAAGAGAACACCCAGAAATTTATTAAAGATTCAGAAATTTATTAATTAAGAAAGAAATAAAAGAAAATAAAAAAACGCTCAAAAATTAAAATAATGGAAAAGAATAAAAACCGTAGAAATCTAATAAAAAACAAATATTAGAAAAAAATTAAAAAAACAATAGAAATTTTAAAAAAAGAAAGGCGACAGGGGGGACGAAAAAGTTGGGGGCGTGGGCGTGGGCGTGGGCGTGGGCGTGGTTTGGTTTTTATTCATTTTTGTTTTTTCTTAAAACTCTTAATAGATTTTTTCTGGGTTTATTTATTTATTTTTTGATATTTGTTTTTTTTAAAATTCATTTTGGGGTTAATATTTATTTTTCTGGTTTTTTATTCATTTTCTGTACTTTTTATTTTATTTTTTGTGACTGACACGCAATTTTCCAACCTAAGAAATTTTGTTATCCAAAAGACTTATGGGTTAAAATGAGTTGTACTCAAATCCGGAAAAATAAAGTCCACTCCAACATTTCTTCAGTTTAGAACCCCCCACATTATTGTTAGTAGCACCTCATAAATTTTACATCCATTCGAATTCTTGCGGTGGACCAAATTAAGAGGGAGTTTGCAGGCAGAAAAAGATAGCATCTTTCAAAAGGTGGACGTTTAACTCCCGTTAAAATCATCAACTCTAGACCACCAATATACTTCACATCCATCGTTTCCTTCCAATGTATGTTAAGAAAGGCTAGATAACTATGTCATTTCTCGTAAAAAGCTAACGAGGAGAAGTTCAAAAGTATTCGACGGAATGGGAGTGCTGGATTTCATGTTATTTTAGTATTTTTCCCTTTATATTGAGTCCTCCATGTTTTGGGTCTTAGTTATGTACTCTTAGTTTTAGACCTTAATCTTTAGAACCTTCTAGAATTGTAGTATTTATAGTATAAATACAATTATTGGGCAAGTCATCACATCACAAAATCCTTCTTGATATTAGAGCCAAAATAAAATATCTCCCATCTTTTCTCCCAACCATAACCCTAATTACTATTAACAGTATTGTTCACAATTACTGTTTATCACAATTGTTCACCGTACTGTTCTTCATTACTGCTTATTGTTACTGTTCCAGCAACCCTAGCTAGAGGGTTTCACCCCCTTGTACCCTTTTTAGGGTTTTCTTGTTGGGTCTGATGTGTTAA
The DNA here is from genome assembly GCA_949130495.1 of Sambucus nigra. Taxonomy (NCBI): domain Eukaryota; kingdom Viridiplantae; phylum Streptophyta; class Magnoliopsida; order Dipsacales; family Adoxaceae; genus Sambucus; species Sambucus nigra. Next base: position 230,388,371 of record OX422224.1, read on the forward strand.
AAGTGTTACTTCTTTGTTAATTTGGGGCTGCCGGTTTGTTCAGTAATATTTTTGTTGGTTGTTTGTCGTGTTTTTCGGCCTTTCTTGTATTCTCTTGATTGAAATTGGGTGATTTTTCTTTGTGTGAAGTGGTATGGCCGAATCAGGTATTAGCAAAGATGTTTTTTAATTGACAAAACGTACTCCAACTCAATTCGCTACCAATGTTTAAAAAGGCGTTTGAGGCTTACGCCTCGAGGCTCGCCTCGAGGCGAGGCGGGCAAAAAATGCCTCGAGGCTTAAGCCTCAGGGTTGTATTTTAGGCTTACGCCTCAATGCGCCTCAAGGCTTACGCCTCGGTGCGCCTCACGCCTCGCCTCGCGCCTTTTTGCTGAGGCGCGAAAAAAAAAAAAAAAATCTTGTTCTTTTTTTTGTTTTAAAGCTGCACTTAACTTATACTATTTACTATTGTAACTTGAGAGAATTTTAAAAAAAATAACCAATATGTTAATGAAACTTAAAAAACTAATTTTGTCAATTTGATTTTGTTTGAAATGAATGTACTAAATTAACTTCAATATGACTTTTTTTTAAAAGTTTCCTGTTTTTTGGTTTTCAACTTAGATTAGTATGTTATCTTTAACTAAACTGAATATATATTAAGAAACTAATATATTTTAAAGGTTGCTGTTTTTTTTAATAAACTTAGGTTGATATGTTTTATTATTTTTTTAATAAAATTGTTTTTTTTTTTAATCTTAGCTTGAAAATCAATGTTTTTTAATAAATTTGCTTGTTAAGTTGCATTGATTAATTTACTGTCATATTATAAAATAACCAATATGTGAATGAATCTAAAAAAATGATTTTGCCAATATGATCTTGCATTGATTAATTAATTGTCATATTGTAAAATAACCAATATGTTAAAATTGATTTTCTCAAATTACTTTTTTTTTTAAAAGTTATCTCGGGGGAACAAAAAAATGTCAAACTATGTGAGAAAGTCCTCAAGAATGTTTTTTTTTTGTAGTTTTATTTTATATTTCTTTGTTATTTTATTTTTATGGTTTTATTAGTATTTTTTTAATATTATTTTGCTCTTTTTTTCCTTTTCGGTGAGGCTTACGCCTCAAACGCCTCGAGGCTTACGCCTCGCCTCTCCGCGACTAAAACGCCTCGCCTCGCCTTTCGCCTTTTTAAACATTGTTCGCTACAAGTCTCCTCATGAATGGGTGCATTTTTGCTTTCTGAGCCCAATGTGGTGATAGGGAGATAGTTTGTCGTCATTGCTAGCATCAAAACAAAAATTTGCTCATAAATGACTATTCAATTCATCTAGCATGGCCACAGGTGTTGATACCATTTGCCCTCATGCAGTTACTCCACCAGTTGTCGATTTTTCTCTAAGTGCTAGTGTCACCATTACTTTTGGTGCCCCCTCTGCATTTCATGATCAGATTGCGAAGCTCACTTGGATTCTGGATTTTGGACCCATTAATCACATGATGGCAGAATCATCTTTATTATCCTCACCCACCGTTCCCATTTATTAGTATGTGCGTATTGTGGACGGCTCCGTACATGTATCCATAGCAAAGAAAAAGTGTGTTTGTCTCCTCACATTACTCTTTCCTCAGTTTTTACGTTTTGTTTTAATGCCAACTTGCCAAACATCTCAATTGTATTGTTTTGTTCTTTCCTATTCATTGCCTATTGCAAGACTTGAGCTCGAAGCGGATTGATAGGGGCTATGAGTGCGACGGGTTGTACTATTTTGGGGAACCTCCACCACCGCAACCTCCCACCTTTAGTCTCAATGCTTGCATCTTGCCAGATTCCATTTCTTATGATGTTTCCGTCCAGACCTTGCACTTGTGGCATGCCCGCCTAAGGCATGTCAATTTCTAGTTTTTATGTTTGTTACTCCCTTCTCTTTTGAAAGTGTGTAAGGACAAAAAATTCTTATGTGAAGTATGTGAGCCCTACAAGCATACTAGGACTAGATACATTTCACATATGAGTCGTCCGCCTAGTATGTTTGATTTGATTCATTCGGATGTGTGGGAGCCATCCCCTGTCATTGCCTTTTCTGGTCATCGCTATTATGTGACCTTTATTGATGATTATTATCGGTGTACTTGGATGCATCTCCTTAAAAGAAAATTTGAGGTTCTCCTCTTCTTTGTTCAATTTCTCGTAATATCCGGTCCGATAATGGGCATGAATATGTTTCAAATGAGTTAAGGTCTCAAATCAATCAAAAAGGGATCTTGCATCAACTCGCCCGTATACCCCGAAACAAAATGGGGCGGCGGAACGTAAAAATCGTCACCTAGTGGGAGTAGTTCGATGTTTGTCGAGTGGTATGAAGGTGCCCAAATCTTATTGACATCTTGTTGTCGTTACTGGCGCTTTTATCATAAATCGTATCCCAAGTCGAGTTTTGGGGTGAAGGCACCTCTCCAGTGCCTTCAACCCGATAGCACTTTATTCCACATTCTTCTTTGTGTGTATGGGTGTACTTGTTTTGTTTATGATCTGTTTATGATCGTAGCCCCTCTCGGACCAAACTTGGTGATAAATCTATTCGGTGCATTTTTGTGGGATACTACTCAATGTTTAAGGGGTATCGGTGCTATGATCCTGTATTAAAACACATGTATCACTCTCCTGATGTTACTTTTCATGAGAATGTCCCTTTATATGGGGTTGTGAGTACTCTGCAGGCTCTTGACTCCCCATCCTTTGAGGATATGATTGACTCACCTTCTCACGAGAGCGAGGCTTCATCACTTGCCCACCCTATTATTATATTTGATGAGGTCCCTCCTCCCATACCGTCTGAGCCCTCCTTACAAGTATACTCTCATTGCCCTCGGGCGCCTCTGCCACCCCCATTTCCAGATATGGGTACTCCCTCCCCTTTACCACCACCTACTTTTGATTTTTCTTCTCGTATTAGGCGTCCTCCTTCTCGCTATGGTTTTGTTGGTATTTCTAATTATCCCATTTCCCAATATCTTTCCTATAATAGTCTTTCATCTCCATATGGAACTTTTCTGGGCCAACTTAACTCCATCTCCATTCCACGATTAGTGACTGAGGCTCTCCAATATCTTAAATGGGTTAAAGCAATGAAAGTAGAAATGGTTATGGGAGCTTGTTTCAATGTGAAACATTTAGCCGATGACTATTGATCGATGCAAGGCACGGTTAGTGGCTAAGGTATTTACACAAATTCCTGGGAAGGATTTTGGTGCTATATTTGCATCGATGGCCAAGCTTACTTCCGTATGATTATTGATCTCTCTTGTGACTTCTTAGTCTTGACCTTTACATCAGTTAGACGTCAAGAATGCATTTCTACATGGGATTTTTCCGAGACCATCTATATGAACCCTCCTCTGGGTGTTTGAGGGGGAGTTACCGGAAAAGTGTGTCATCTCCTGAAGTCTCTTTATGGCCATAATCAATCACCCCGAGCATGATTCAGCATATTAGGTGAGGTTAGTAAATCCACGGGGTTTACACGGTGTCATTCCAATCATACGTGTCTTATTCGTCATCAGTCCGGTGCTAGATGCATCATTTTATTGGTTTATGTTGATGAGATTATTATTACGGGTGATGATGTCGATGGGATTGCACAAGTGAAGATGGATATAGGGAAGGCGTTTGATGTGAAGGACTTAGGGCCTCTCCATTATTTTCTTGGGATTGAAGTGGCTCGGTCTTAACGTGGGATCTCTTTATCCCAGCGCAAGTACACTTTGGATCTTCTTTAGGCCATCTCCAGTGGGAGAGGCATAAACAATGGGTATTTACATTTTTTACGGTAGATTGTGGAATGTGGTTCCACAGTGGGACGGTGTAAATATGGTCTGGGCTGGAGACTTTTATCCGCCCAAGGGTAGGGCCCACCATGTGCGGGAGACATTTAGCCGGTCACTGTTTCCAGCCGTTACCCCACCGTTCAAATTCGACCGTTAAAAACTATCCGTTACCATATAAAGAAATTATAAAACAACCCCTATATAAATCTCATATCTTCATTCATTATTTTCACATACCCATTTTTATATATCTTCCATCCAAAATATCAAATATTATAATTTCCATAAGGCAATTTTTTAAGTCGCCAAAATGTTTCATATTCAAAGAAAATGGTGCGGCAAAACGGCAAAACCAAATGAAAACCCACCTCCATCACCAAATTTACCAATCGTTTATCGAAATTTATTTCGATTATGCGACGAAACACCTAGTGCGACAGACACAATTATTGATCCTAACGCACAAGCAAATGATAGTCAATTTCACATGCGTGGTAGTGTCCAAGGTCCGATTGAAGTGTATGCAAGTTTATCCGACGTTCCGGCAGTGCGAGACGCCATAAACAATTTCGGGTTCAGTCATTTGTTCAGTGAAAGTTATCCCAACTCGGATAACCAAATTACCGGTGCCTTAATTAGTAGGTGGTCGGAGAGAACACATACATTTGCAACTTTTAATCATTGTAAAAATTCCCCGTATCAGGAATTCAAATTGGTACCAATCCCATTTTGCCACCGTTTTCTCATTCTATTCCTTTTACGGTGGAGAAATATTTGAATTATATTATCCTGGAATAGGCCACCCACAGTATAAATGACGAAATATTTCGTGTGTAACGCTTAAAGCATACATGTTGCATTGGCGTGAACAAGCTCCGGAGCATAGATTAGCGAACGTAGAACAAATCGCTCGAGCTTATATTGTTTATGTCACGAGCTCCATATTTTTTCCAACGGGCCATAATTCAGTGTTTGTGGATTGGGCAACTTATTTAGACGACCTAAATGACATGACATCGGAGTACTTTGTGAAGAAGTATCCATAGAAATTATTTGAACATAAAGTAAAGTTGGTATTAATGTCCATGATTGTAACATAAAATAGTTAATGGTATTACATTGGAAAATACACTGGAAAATACACTTTACATTGGACCTCTACCCTCATATTGGTCATAAGGAAATGTGTTGAAAAGTCCAAAAACGTCATCGGCAAGAGATGGTTGAGAAGGCGATCCTACAGGATCTTGGGAGGGTGGATGGGCAATATTGGGAGAAGCAATACGATACTCATCTCCATATATATATGGCGGTGTATGTTGCGGAATGGGGTAGTGTTCCGGGGCCGAACTCGGTCCCTCCCCATGCAAATTTGCAATCTCTTGATCTTTCTCACGTAATAACCTCTGAAACATAAGCTCCCGTTCTAACATTATGGATCTTGATTTCCGGATGTAGTCCTCTCTATAAAAAACCATATCACGCCATTGTGAGCGTGAGTAAAATTCAGCCGGAGCTAAGTCATTCGGCTTACTTGGTGGATCTATCTGAATAAATGTTGTGCCATTTCCACTTATATGTGCCACCTTGACTTCCCATAATAATGGTATCAAATGCGAGGAAGAAGGTTGACCCTATGTGTTGTACGAATGTGGAGCTTGCCATCTATCTGTCCGTGCGATGGGTACCCGTAAATCATGTGGTACAATCGAGGCAAACCCAATACCGTCATGGTTATACCACTGAATTAACAAGGGTAATATTAGACCCTTAGTTTTAGCTTTCCGCCATTCGTCCTACCCTGAGATTGTTACATTAGCAATTGCAGGTTGCCAATTGCCAATTTGTTGCATATATATATATTAAGAGGAATGAATGCCATAGGATATAGTGGGTTATTGGGGATAGCAATGTGGCTTGTCATTTGACGGTAACAGCGGTCTCCGAGATTCCAACTCCCACCTAATTCCGGATCAAAAAGCATGTACCTTCTCTGCGCCAAATCATGAGCAATTACAGCAGCAGGAAACTGGTTTTGCGGAAATTCTATAAACGGTTGCCATATAATTGACTCGGGTGATCGCATTTCGAGCTGCTCCTGCGTGACCGAACTTTTAAAACGCATTTGACCCAGAACAACACCACGATTATTGGTCCCCCATCGTAAAATACGCGGCCATCTTTCCACTGCATCATTGTGCAAGAGGGGAACCACCGTGTGAAGGTACTCGTAGCCGTAATACTGCGATTTATAAGAAGAAGCAATTAATAAATTTGTAGATTCATATAGTAACTACATTTATATTATTTGGAAAAAATTGAAATGTTCACTTCGTAAATACTTTACCTCTATTAATTGCCAAAAACAGACATTTGCAGCCCATGCGTCCCTCGGGCAAGAATGGCAGAACCCCAATCTTTCGCAGCCATGTCATTTAGGTCGTCTAAATAAGTTGCCCAATCCACTAACACTGAATTATGACCCGTTGGAAAAAATTTGTAGCTCATGACATAAACAATAAAAGCTCGAGCGATCTGTTCTACGTTCACTAATCTATGCTCCGGAGCTTGTTGACGCCAATGCAACATGTATGCTTTAAGCGTTGCACACGAAATATTTTGTCCTTTGGATTCATGACCCGTTAAGTTAACGAATCATGTTCGGGTTTGGCATAATTTCACACGAATTCGTTAAGACCCGACACGAACACGACCCGAACCGACACGTTGCCAAGTCTAATTCCAGGATAATATAATTCAAATATTTCTCCACCGTAAAAGGACTAGAATGAGGAAACGGTGGCAAAATGGAATTGGTACCAATTTGAATTCCTGATAGGGGAAATTTTTACAATGATTAAAAGTTGCAAATTTGACATATAAATAGTTTAACATAAAAAAAGTGTGTAGCAAGATATTGATAAATTACCGGTTAAATGGAAAAAATCAAACGGGGTTATCCCCAATTCCACATACGATAGCTGAAATGTATGTGTTCTCTCCGACCACCTACTAATTAAGGCACCGGTAATTTGGTTATCCGAGTTGGGATAACTTTCACTGAACAAATGACTGAACCCGAAATTGTTTATGGCGTCTCGCACTGCCGGAACGTCGGATAAACTTGCATACACTTCAATCGGACCTTAGACACTACCACGCATGTGAAATTGACTATCATTTGCATGTGCATTAGGATCAATAATTGTGTCTGTCGCACGAGGTGTTTCGTCGCATAATCGAAATAAATCTCGATAAACGATTGGTAAATTGGGTGATGGAGGTGGGTTTTCATTTGGTTTTGCTGTTTTGCCACACCATTTTCTTTGAATACGAAACATTTTGGCGACTAAAAAAATTGCCTTACGGAAATTATAATGTTTGATATTTTGGATGGAAGATATATAAAAATGGGTATGTGAAAATAATGAATGAAGATATGAGATTTATATAGGGTCTGTTTTATAATTTCTTTATATGGTAACGGATAGTTTTTAACGGTCGAATTTGAACGGTGGGGTAACGGCTGGAAACAGTGGGCGGCTAAATGTCTTCCGCCCAGGGTGGGCCCTACCCCTGGGCGGATAAAAGTCTCCCGCTCTGACCATATTTACACCGTCCCACTGTGGAACCACATTCAACAATCTACCGTAAAAAATGTAAATACCCATTGTTTGTGCCTCTCCCAGTGAAGATGGCCTAACTAAAAGAAAATGACTTAATGTTGGTGTTAAAGATTTTAGGGGAGCATAATGTAGATATACAAAATTAAATGTTACCGTTGGTAATTTTTATAGCCGTTAAAATTTAACCGTTTGGCTATTAATTTTTTTTTTATTAGTGGGTGGGATCTGGGCGGTAGAGAGTCATCCGCCCACAGGCTGGGCGGCTAAAACTTGCCCGCCCAGCTGTGGGCCCCCCCCTCATACACACTGTCTTCCGGCCATCCAAATCTGCATTGGCGTTAGACTTTCTCTCTCTCAAATGTGCACATTATTTGACCCACTGCAAACTGAGACAGTCTAAATGTATACATTTAGACAGCCCACTAGAGATGGCCTTAGGATGCTAGGTTATTGTCTGGCTTCTACCCCTATGGATCCTATCCTAAAGCTTTCGGCCGAGACGTATGATTTGATTCCTGATCCTTCAGTATATCAGAGATTGGTTGGTCATCTTATTTACTTGACCAACACGAAGCTAGATTTGGCATTTGTTCCCACTTGCATGTTGTCTACATGCGATGGCTCAGACTACTTGTGAGCTTTTATGGCTTCGATCGATTTTTGGGGAGTTGGGTTTTATGGAAAAAGAATCATTGAAGTTATTTTGTAATAATAAGTTGGTTATTATGATTGCATTCAATTCATTGCTTCATGAGAGACGAAGCATGTGGAGGTTGATATTAATTTTATCCGGGAAAAAGTGAGGTCTGGCATCATTCGTTCAACTTTTGTCCCTTCTTCGGATTAGACGGCGTATTTTTTCATCAAATCAGTCGTGCCCTCTCTTCTTCGAACTTCTATTATCAAGTTGGCCTTGATTGATATCTTCGCTCCAGCTTGAGGGGGAGTATTAAGTTTCATGTTATTTTAGTATTTTTCAGTTTGTATTGATCCCTCCATGTTTTGGGCAATAATTGTGCACTCTTAGTTTTGTAGTCTCAAGAACTTTCTAGTATAAATACAATTATTGAGCTCCCTATTGGGACATGCCATCACATCACAAAAAACTTCTAGGAGAAAAAATGTCAACCTATCACCCAAGGAGGTCTTAAATCAAATATATAAGTATCTTCAACAAAGCCTTAATGGGTCATGTAATTGTCACATATATTAAATATCGTTGTTTATTGAGTATGCATAGATATTATATATGATGGTGATTTTTAGATGACGACAACTCAATAATCCATCTTAGTAGTTTAATAAAAGATAAACTAGACAAAAAACAAGAAAAGAGCATGAAGAGGGAAAAAGCACATCGATTTACGTAGATTAGCTCCAGACCCTATGTGAATCTCTTCTTTATTAGATGTAGAAAGTTACTAGTATAAAGTACATAGCCTTAGCCATGGATGAATCCCTCATGCTCTTAGGTCTCTCTCCCTGAATACAAAAGAATGACCTATTTCGAAAGTGTTCCCATCATGGTATTTATAGATGGGTGGAGTAGTGCCCAAGTCAGTTAGCAATACACTTTAAGTGAACCGATGAGGATTGAGGTAATGAAGAGTACACGTGTGTAAGAAAGATCTTATAGATTCTATAATAATTGTGCCTTTAGACATTTACGCCTTTATCACACATTGCATGTCATCTTGGAGATATTGAGTCAAGGTCCACAATAGGAGGCCGATATCTCTATTAAGAAATCAAGAGGTGTTTTTTTGGGTAGAGTGCCATAATGGTCTAAGAGAGTTGAGGTCTCTCTTGGGTATACGAAGGTCCTGATAGGCCATAGGTTGAGGTTTCCTAGGCCTATACTATGAAACCTCATAGGTTGAGGTTTCATAAGCCAGACAATCACATATTTCCTGTAAAGGCTAGGTTATGAAAGTCTTTACAAAGGGTCTAGTTCCCTTCATAAAAATACTCATGAGCTAGCATGAATAAAGTTCTTGCATCATGCGGTATGGCGATACCATGTTGAGGGACACAACCCTACTTTATATCATTTACAAATGGTCATAATTGTTTGGTAAATTATGTGTCTTTAATTATAGTAGACAATCTTTGAAATCTAGATTTAGAAGGCCCATACAATGAATGAAAGATGTTAAGCTCATTATTGGGTCGCTAGGATAACTATTCCAACGACCTAGATCTGTTTTTAAATGGAATGGTCATGCTCTCATGATATACTTAATTTGTTGTTAGATTATCCAAGGGTTTTCTCATTTGAATTTCCCTTGGAGAGGCATTTGGAAGTAGATAGTCTCCCTCTAGGTTTCTTTGTTTTTAATTTACCCACTTTTTATTGTGAGTGGACAACATTGTTGGTTGCTATTTTGACTATAGATAATTTGAAAGGAAGACGTTAACCATTGTTATTAATGTAAAAGGACATAAAAGTCAGTTAACGATTTTCTCCTTTATTGTTGTGATGTGGCGAGAAATTTAATGGTTCATTATGTTTGTTCATCCCGTATGTTGGTATTTGTTGGGTTTCTTGTGTCTAGCTGCATTGGTCTTGGGTTGGAAAGGGAGTTCCGAAGTGGTGTGATGCTCCTACCTCTTGTGACCCTCCTTCCAAAAATCAGTTCTTAATTAACTGAAGAAAGTAAATAAATTTAATGAAGCGAGTATACACCATAATTCCCAAACACCATCATTCCTCCATAAACAAATTGAAGTCAAGCTAACATGTAATCCTTTCAATTTGTCCACTAAAAGGATTCTCTAACTTTTATACCATGTTTGCCAATAGTCACTGAGAATCCGTGTTCTTCATTTCCTTATGAGAAGATACCCCCTAAACATTCGCAATTGAATCCATGAGAGCTGGAAGGATGCCGCTACCCAAATCCACTTAAGTCCTATCCTGGTTAACCCCCATTCCAGCTCAAAATATGACCCATTCTGCTCTTTTGCTACTCGTTCTAACAAGCTCTCTCATGAGTGAATGTTTCTTACTTTTTGAGGGTAGGATTAAGGTTAAATCTTCAGCATAGTTTGCAGCTTTTACAATTCTATCTTTCTTCATTTCCTCTTTGTATTCTTCAAGTGTACATGGATTGCTCAAGCCTCACTCTTTTCCAATCTAATTTAGTATTCTTACAGATAACATAATATACAACATTTTTCCCAACAAAAAAAAAAGATTTTTTAAATCGATCCCCAAAATCAAAAGATTATTCCAAAGGATCCCAAAACTAGGATTTGGACTCGCTAGAGTCACATGAAGGAAAATGTGTAAAAACTTTTGTGGGTACTTGAAACTTGAGACGACACCGGATTGTCCACCACTCTCACAGGCATTCTTTTTCCAGCTGATGCAAAACTCAAAACTCAGTAGCTGAACCAATTGTGAAAAAAGGAACATAAAAAAATTGGTTCACCACCCAAATACTATTAGGGTGTGTTTGATAAGCAAGATGGATAATAAGCGTTTAAGAGTCCATTTCCATGGAATTGAAAACTTGGAAATATTTTCCATGGAAAAAATTTGTCGGTGTTACTTGATTGCGATTATTTTCCAGGTGGAAAATGTTCTAATTTCCATCTTTTATGTGTTTGATTCCCAATATTTTCCATGGAAAAAAAAACTACATTTTTTATTGCCAAAATAAATATGAACGTAAACAAAGGTCTATTTTGGAATACTTAATTACGAACGTAACAAGTAATTTTGTTAGTACCACATATATTGTCAAAATAAAATAAGCCATGAACAAGAACAAATATCAACTAAACAAAGAATTTTTCATATGTAAAAAACACAACTAATGTCTTAAAATTCCGTGCTAAAAATTAATAACTAGAATCCACCAAAAACAAGAAGTCTTTAGAAAAGAAAAAAAAGACACGTGTCCAACCAAACACAAGAAGTTTTTAAAGTTATTACATAGCAAGGTTTAAGGAGATTTTGGAGGAACACGCTCTAGCTTGTTGTAAACCCAATCACGATTAAAGTCGTCATCAACAATGCCGAGAAAAAACCTTGCCAGTGCATTATCTTTCTCAAAAAGCTCCATGAGATGCATCACAGCGACTCTAGTTATATCAATCGCATTTAACTTCTTGATTATTTCTTGCCAATTGATGAGAGCTTGATTTGCATGTATTGCTATAGCTTTTGCATGGGCCTCCATAGCAATAGCAAACTTCTTCGAGGACTCAACAATGATATCAAGGGCATTGGAGTTATCCATAGCTCGTCTGCGATGAGATGACATGCTCACTCCTTTTATAGTTGGTTTGGACGTGCTTGAAGGGGGCTTGTTGGCTCATTCTCTTCAACCTCATTTTTCTTCATCGACAGATAAGTCGACGGATGCAACATTTGCATAATATATTAAATAAGCAAAACATATTTATATGATAAGCCAATTTTAATTATAAAATAATATATATTCAACATACCACTCATTTGAGGAACATCATGACTTGTGACCGCCCGATCGCCAGTTGCGGTATCATGGGCGAAAAGGGTGTTGAAGTTGGAAAAATGAGGAAACACCTTACCCTTAAATTTGCAAGTCTTCGGTTTGCCCTGTAATAAGTTGAACCAAATAACAAATTTTAGCATTGAATATGAATTTTAATCACTAAAAAAGGAAAAAACTTCTAGCTAAATGAAAAATTTCCACTAACATCAATATACTCAGATGGCTCAGCTGTGATTTGACATGTGTTGGGATCCCATCCAAAACCACTCACATTAATCAATTCACGGATATCTTGCCAAACAACTTTCATTGTTTTTAATCTATTTCCACGTGCTTCTCGATAACATCCACGTGACAATGTTCACGTACTCGAGTGATAGCTTTCAAAATTTGGTGATCGGTAAATCCATTATCAGCCCTTCTAGGTCCAGATAGTACTTCTTGCATAAGAGTGCTTAACAAAATCTTATCCATATTTTCTGTCCAACGCAATTGTGAGTTTTTGGAACTGCCACCATCATCAAAAGATGTTTGAATGTTTTCCTTGGTCACGAGTAGAAAGTGAGTTGATTCTCGGTATTTGAAACCTCGCACTACCTGTTTTTTGCTTTTTTGATGCCATAAGATCCTGTTTAAGCAAGAACAGAAGCATTTCCACAACATGATTAACGTCAGTGTACATTCAAACCACCCTGATTGAAAACCATCATAAGCAATCTTCAAAGAAAAGTCCCCATAAGCGGATAGCTTATGGTGACATTCAACCCAACCTGTTTTGTTGTCAAACATGCCTTCTCCCATTTTATCCACTGATATAGAGATTAACATCAGTGTACAAAAGATATAGAGATTAACAATTAGCATGTTACTGGTACAACATGTATTTCTGTCAACATGTTCATGTTATGCACCTTTGCAAATTTAATGAATTCAATAGTGTACACCTAACCTGTATCTAAACAACAAACAGAGATCTTACCACCCAAAAATGACTTAAAGAGCAACATAGTATGTGATTTACAATCACATATATCAGACCAGTCAGATATATGTGGCCTAGTAGCCACCGTATGTTCACTTTATATTTGTAAAATATAAATTTTCTGAATGTGACTTGTGATTGTCTAACTTTTATCCCCTTCATACAAATAAGCAATTAAGCAATGGATCTAAAATATGCAGATTGTGTAATACCTAAAATAAGCAATGACTAAAAAAACAGAGAGGTAAGTATGCAGATTGTGATATGTGAGTCAGTCCAAACATTCTTCAAATTAAAAATGAAAAAACCAAACATTCTTAGTACATAAGGGTTGATCCGGTAATTCTCATTACAAACTGATTTATCTCAATCAAAGTAATCCATTCTCTTATATATGGTGTTTGTCCCACATTAGATTTGACATTGCATCTCTATGGACAGTCCATGAAGATTGAGTGGACATATTGATACGAGCATTGAGCGATGCTATTTCCGTATATCCAAATGCGGCAGGTTAACTTCGTCATCGCTAATTTCATCTTTACTTCACTGATCGTCCATATCATCAATACGTATAAGATTGTGTAGGGCACAACAAGCAAGAACAATCTTTGCTTTGATGTCTAAGGTAGGCAAATATCTTTTTCAATAAACCAATGGTTCTTTCGATAACATTTCGGAGACCGGAATGTCGAGAGTTGAATAACTCCTTATAATTTTCAGTGGCCCGCAATGTCTCTCTGATGATAACGGGTCTTGCGATATGGTGCGAGAAATCCTGAAACTAGAGGGAACCCCGCGTCGTTAAGATAGTATTTACCTATCGAAAAATGATACAAATTAATTTTTAAGTAACTATTATTATAAATCGTGGAAAAGGGGTTGATTATATGCGTACCCCTAGGTATGGTCAACCTATGTCCTTCATGCAATATCGCACTCCTCAACAATCGACCGTCGTGGGTAGATCCCTCCCAACCAGCAATGGACGTATGTAAACCTCATATCAAACGTGCATGCCACTAAAACGTTTTGAGACATCGCCCCTTTCCGATTACGATAACTAGTTTGTTGATCCAGTGGAATGTTTGCAACAATATGAGTGCCATATATAGCGCCAACAACATCGTAAATGGCATAAATTTATTTTTAGAAATTATATATACAAATGCACTCTAATTAGAATAAATGGTATAATTATCAAAAAACTAACCTCAAAGTAATGATACTAATCACGATTGTTGTCTTTGTCATAAGGTGAGTTATTAGTGGTAACATTCGTGAAAAGATCTGTATAGAGTTCAAGGCAAGAACTTAACACTCGATGAAAATAGTAGCTTACTGTTTGTCCAAACCAAAAAAATGTGAAACCTTGAACTCGATTGCGGTGATCGTGGCCCACCAAATTGAGAAAAATCTTTGCTTGTTCCTCAACACAAACATAACGACTATCGACCAACCCATACGTGCGTAATTGAGCACATAACCTATGAAATGGACCCATTTTCATCCTAGGTAGTTCGTGGCAAACTCTATCACTCGAACCAAACATTGGATGATGTAATATCTCTCGATGACGACCCCAAATAGAACGAGGAGCCCTAGGTAGGCGGCGATTATGATTGATGCGGTAAATTACTACCGCGTGAATAACTAACATCCAAAAAGCACCCGCTAATATGTGTGGGTCCAAGTCGCGTCCTTCCATCATTCGACACACTATCAAAATAAAAAATTAAGAACAAATGAATAGTGGATTCTTAATATAGGACGGGTAATATATGATTATAAATATGCACAAATATATACAAGACAACACAAATTCATCACATAGACCTGCACACACTCATTATTCAACATACAACATAAAAACATAGCTACGGTTCATAATAACTCAAAATCCTAACCTAGAAATTTTTGAGTTGTTGAATAGCTTTGTGAATGATCGATCATTTGGTTAGGGTTTTGAGTCGTTGAATAGATTTGTGTTTGGATAGGGTTTTGAGTCATTAATTAGATTTGGGTATAATCTGTCTATTTTTCTGAATAAATTGTGAATAAATCTATTCAAACACATATAGATGGACTGATTCGCAACTGAATAAATTGGTATATGTATACTATAATCATCAATCGAGTATAATCTTTAATCAGATTCAAGCAGACAATCGATTATGATCTTCAATCAGATTCAAGCAGATTTAAAAGCATTCAAGCAGATTCAATTAATTATTATCTTCAATCAGATTCAAATCCACAAAAATCAGATTCAATCAGCTATAATCATCAATCGATTGAAGATTATAATCGATTATATCTTCAATCGACATCATGTTATCGGGAGAGAGCAGATGAACTGAGTGTAGATGAACTGAGTGATAAAACCTAATCTGGTTTACCTGAGCGTAGATGAGCAGATGAGTTGCCAGATGAAATGAGCAGATGAAATGAGCGTGAACCAGCAGAGAGCAGAGAGCAGAGATGAGAGAGTATGAGTTGGACAATGTTTTACCTGGAAAATAAGAAACAAGGTGGGTGTTGGTTTTTTATTTCTACTTTTTGTGGGAAAAATGATCACGTGGTATATTTTAGAGCAATTAACCCCATAGAAAATTTTGTTTATTCAGCATAAAAAAGATAGAAAATAATTCCATATATTATATTTTCCATGGAAAATTAATGTTATCAAACACACCCTAATAGTATTTGGTTGGTGAACCGGTTTTTTTATGTTCCTCTTTTCAAAAGCAGTTGAGCTACTGAGTTTTGAGTTTTGCATCAACTAGAAAAAGAATGCCTGTGAGAGTGGTGGACAGTCCGGTGCCGTCTCAAGTTTCAGGTACCCACAAAAGTTTTTATTTTTCGATACCTAAAAATCGCAATTATATTCGTATATTTATATGTTGATTTGATTCTAGATATATAATATTATTCAAATTTAGATACAACACTCGTACTATAACTTTGTATGTTTTTGTGTGTTTTTCTCTTGCGAATGGAAGATTGATTTTATGTTTTTATGAAGCAAACTTGAGAATTGTGGTGTTCAATTGTTAATTGCATTTCTTTCCATAAGGGTAATTCATCATTTGAATTGTCATGCTGAAGATCATAATGCCAAGCACATGACTTAATTGACGGAAGGGCCATTTTAAATCCGTTTTAATAGTTTGGGGGCTTAATTGACACTTTTGATAGTTCTTGGGCCATTTTGGAACAATCGTGATATTTTACTCATTTTCCTTCAAGTGACACTAGCGAGTCCAAATCCTAGTTTTGGGATCCTTCGGAATAATCTTTTTGATTTTGTGGATCGATTTAAAAAATCTTTTTTTTTTTGTTGGGAAAATTGTTGTATATTATGTTATCTGTAAGAATGCTAAATTAGATTGGAAAAGAGTGAGGCTTGAGCAATCCCTGTACACTTGAAGAATACAAAGAGGAAATGAAGAAAGATAGAATTGTAAAAGCTGCAAACTATGCTGAAGATTTAACCTTAATCCTACCCTCAAAAAGTAAGAAACATTCGCTCGGGAGAGAGCTTGTTAGAAAGAGTAGCAAAGGAGCAGAATGGGTCATATTTTGAGTTGGGAAGGGGGGTTAACCTGATAGGATTGAGGTGGGTTTGGGTAGCGGCATCCTTCTAGCTCTTGTGGATTCAATTGAGAATGAAGAACGCGGATTATCAGTGACTATCGACAAATATGGTATAAAAGTTAGAGAATCCTTTCGGTGGACAAATTGAAAGGATTTCATGTTGGCTTGACTTCAATTTGTTTATGGAGGAATGATGGTGTATACTCGCTTCATAAATTTGTTTACTTTCTTCAGTTAATTAAGAATTGATTTTTGGAAGGAGGGTCACAAGAGGTAGGGGCATCACACCACTTCGGAACTCCCTTTCCAACCAAGATCACTGCAACTAGACACAAGAAACCCAACAAATACCAGCATACAGGATGAACAAACATAATGAACCATTAAATTTCTTGCCACATCACAACAATAAAGGAGAAAATCGTTAACTGACTTTTATGCCCTTTTACACTACTAACAATGGTAACGTCTTCCTTTCAAATTATCTATAGTCAAAATAGCAACCAACAATGTTGTCCACTCACAATAAAAAGTGGGTAAATTAAAAACAAAGAAACCTAGAGGGAGACTATCTACTTCCAAATGCCTCTCCAAAGGAAATTCAAATAAGAAAGCCCTTGGATAATCGAACAACAAATTAAGCATATCATGAGAGCATGACCATTACATTTAAAAACAGATGTAGGTCGTTGGGATAGTTATCCTAGTGACCCAATAATGAGCTTAACATCTTTAATTCATTGTATGGGCCTTCTAAATCTAGTTCAAAGATTGTCTACCATAATTAAAGACACATAGTTTACCAAACAATTATGACCATTTGTAAATGATATAAAGTAGGGTTGTGTCTCCCAACGTGGTATCTCCATGCCGCATGATGCAAGAACTTTATTCATGCTAGCTCATGAGTATTTTTATGAAGGGAACTAGACTCTTTGTAAAAACTTCCATAACCTTGCCTTATATGATTTAGACGACCCCCATGTGGCACTCCATAGTATCGGCCTAGGAAACCTCAACCTAGGGCCTATGAGGACCTTCGTATTTGGAAGCACAAGGAGGTCACTCAAGAGAGACCTCAACTCTCTTGGACCATCATGGAACTCTGCCCAAAAAACCACCTCGTGATTTCTTAATAGAGATATTGGCCTCTTATTGTGGACCTTGATACAATATCTCCAAGATGACATGCAATGTGTGATAAGGGCGTAAATGCTAAAGGCACAATTATTATAGAATCTATAAGATCTTCCTTACACACGTGTACTCTTCATTACCTCAATCATCATCGGTTCACTTAAAGTGCTTGGCTGACTGACTTAGGCACTACGCCACCCATCTATAAATACCATGATGGGAACACTTTCGAAATAGGTCGTTCTTTTGTATTGAGGGAGAGAAACCTAAGAGCATGAGGGATTCATCCGTAGCTAAGGCTATATACTTTATACTAGTAACTTTCTACATCTAATAAAGAAGAGATTCACATATGGTCTGGAGCTAATCTACGTAAATCGGTGTGCTTTTTCCCTCTTCATGCTCTTTTCTTGTTTTTTGTCTAGTTTATCTTTTATTAAACTACTAAGATGAATTATTGAGTTGTCGTCATCTAAAAATCACCATCATATATAATATCTATGCATACTCAATAAACAACGATATTTAACATATGTGACAATTACATGACCCATTAAGGCTTTGTTGAAGATACTTATATATTTGATTTAAGACCTCCTTGGGTGATAGGTTGACAATTTTTCTCCTAGAAGTTTTTTGTGATGTGATGGTTTGTCCAATTGGGATCTCAATAATTGTATTTATACTAGAAAGTTCTTGAGACTACAAAACTAAGAGTACACAATTATTGCCCAAAACACGGAGGGCTCAATATAAAGGGAAAAATACTAAAATAAAATGAAATCTAGCAGGTCCATTCCATCTAATATTTTGAACTTCTCCTTGTTAGCTTTTTACGAGAAATGACAATTCTTATCTAGCCTTTCTTAACATACATTGGAAGGAAAAAATGGGCGTGAAGTATATTGGTGGTCTAGAGTTGATGCTTTTAACTGATATAAAATAAAGTCTTAATTTGGTCCACCACAAGATTTCGAATGGATATAAAATTTATGAGCTGCTACTAAGAATAATGTGGTGGGTTCTGAACTGAAGAAATGTTGGAGTGGACTTTATTTTACAGGATTTGAGTACAACTCATTTTAACCCATAAGTCTTTTGGATAACAATTTTCTTGGGTTAGAAAATTGCGTGTCAGTCCCAAATTTCGGGTTGGTTAGAATTTTCATGTTCGGATCCACGGTACTCGAAGAATATCTTTTTGGGCCAAAACTAAAATGGAGCGGGTCCCCATAGGTGTGGACCTGCCAGAGAGAGCGAGAGAGATATTTACCTCTTTTATTTTGTTTATTTTGTTATTATCTATTAGATTATCTTTAAGCTATTGGTTTTATTTTAATTTCCTAAAATACGTATTTATTAGTAGTTCTGTAATTTCCTATATTAAACATAGTTTGTCCCACAAAATTTTGAGAAAGGCCTTATCGTGACGCTCATGCAGACCTCTTCGAAGGTACACTCTCAGCCATGGGCAAATAACTAATAAATAACCGAAATAAATATGGACCGTGACTATAAAAAATTCAAAATAACACTAAGGATAGTCTAAGACATAATAATAAAAATAACAATATTAAAAGGAAGTGGATTTATTCTCTCTTGGCCTCACCTCCCAAGGGTGAGTCTCTCCTGTGCACATCACACACGCGCAGACATATGACACACATGCTGAAAGCTCACCAGTTTCAACAAATTCATAATTCAAGTCTACCCTAATAATGATGAATTTAATCCTATTTATATGCTAAAACTCAATATAATAATGGAAACTAAATCTGTTCCTTAGATTAAGGAAAATAACTTGGAATGAGTCCAACTAAAAAGATACTTACATAATCCTATATCACCATTATAACAATTCATAATTTAAATTTAAACAATAATAAATACATTTTTTTTTTTTACTTTAATGCATTACTAATTTCCGGTTAGACTTGAATACATTTTTAAAAATTAGACTTTGCTCAAAATTGTTAAAAAATTTGTTAACTTTAACTGCCACGTGGCATTTTAGATTAAAATAGTTTAGAAATCCAAAAAAGTCAAATTCAAATTAAAAATTAAATACTTTTTGAATTTGAAAATAATTTAAAAACCTCAAAAATATTTTAAAATAAAAAATAAAATAAGAGAGAAAAAAAAGAACAAGAAACACAAAACACGACACCCCACCCACAACCATCCCTCACCACCCACTCGAACAACCCCCACCCCCTTCCGTCGCTCATCACCCATAACCCTCTATCATTCACTGGCAGAGGAAATCCCCTCTCTCTCCCACACGACAAACCCACTTCCAATCATACAAAAAGCGAAAATGAAATTAAAAACCACTTCCAATCATACAATCATCGATTTGGATGTTTGCTTGTTTGATTCAACTAAGACAATCGATTAGCTTTTTACATTTTCTTTTTGTGTTTTGTTTTTTAGCAAAGTACTCTTAGGTCCCTCGCAAGCAAATTTTAAACACTACGAGAATTTTGACAAATTTTAAACACTTAGGTCACTAATTCTCTTCTTGTAGAAGTCTACGCTGGTGGCATAACAAGTGAACCTAATAGTAAGTTGTCCTTAAATGTTTAAAAATTATCAACAAGGGACCTAATTATAAATTGTCCTTTTTTTTGAATTATTCAGGGTTTTTGAATTATTTTCAAATTAAAATGTATTTTCTTTTCAATTTTTAAATTTTAATTATTTTCTGGGACTTATAAATTATTTTAATTTAAAATGTCACGTGATAGTTAAAGTTGACAAATTTATTAGTGATTTTGAGCAAATTCTAATTTTTAAATTAAAGCGTATTCAAGTCTAAAATTGGAAGTTAGTAATGTATCAAAGTCACGGTTCAAAGTATCGGCCGCCGAGTCGACTTGGAATCGGCCGAGTCGACTCGGAATCGGAGGGTGCCGATACGATACCGAGAGGCGTTTAAAAAAACCCTGAATCGTATTGTCTCGCCGAGATATCTGCCGAGACAACCGATTCAAAGATGCCTCGCCGCGATATCGGCCGAGACAGTCGCGATATCGGCCGAGACAACCGATTCAAGCAACTCATTTTTTTTTTCTCGTCATTTTTTTAGGTACCCAAATTTTTTTTTTTCTCCAAAACATTTTTTAATTTTGTTTGTAAAATGATGTAAAAAATCCTTTTTGTAAGACATTTCTTTGTACATTTTTTTACAAAACATTTATATGTACAAAAAAAAAAAATGTTTTGAAAATTATTGCGACCTTATATAATTTTTCTGAGTAATATGAAAAACAATTTGCATCATTATTTGAACATTGTCATATTTTCTTTTATTATTTGATAGAATTTTAATCTTTTACCATATTCTTCGTTGTTGAAAATATATTGTAGCATTTACAGAAACGCGACCTATATAAGTTTGTCCACATAACATATACATGTAGAATAATTTTACACGCTAAGATTAAATTAAACAATTGCAATAAAATTAAAATGTCCCTAATATAAAACCAATAACATTCACTGTACATAAAAATATTTGAACTTGGAACAAAATATCCTATCAAAATATAATGTCACATAATGCTGTCAAAAATCGAAGACACAAAGATTGGGGGGAAAGAATCTCCATAAGTCTAGTCTCGTCCATGAATATCAAACATCCTCCTACATAAATTAAAATCAACAATTAGTCACTAATACGTAATTATTTAGAGATTTTAAATAATTAAAAGTAAAAATAAAATTAGTACGTTAGCAATATGCCAAGTCCGCCGCACTTTAGAATAACTAGTCGTACAATGTAATGCATATTAAATAGGGACATATATCAAATAGTCCCTCGGACATTTTTTAATACCCATTTAGTCCAAACTTTTTTATTTTGCCTCAAAAAGTCCTTTGCCACATATTTTGGAGAGGGAGTGCCGCTGGCGCGGACCTCTAAAAATAAGAGGATATTGAGTGCTTGAGGGACTAAATGGGTTAAACTAAAAATATGTGTCCTTTTTAAAAAATATATATTTATAGTAGGGACTATTTAATAATTGACCCTATTAAATATTGGTTTGAACATATCTGATTTGTACATATTGTTAATCTTATTTTTTTAAAATTTTATATATTTTTTTTGGAATTTTTTCATGCTCTCTAAATAGTGTATTCTTGCGTATCGCCCGATACCGCGACTGAGTTGAAAATCGAGTGTCCGATACCGGGACCGATACCGAGACTTTGAACCACGATCAAAGTGAAAAACAAACAAACTAATCATGAAGTAAATTCAATTACATATGAACTGCCAGCTGCCTTATTAGTGCTTTCCACGTCACCCTATCATTGACATGAAAGCCGGTCGAAGTAACTGATGAGGACAGAGAAGCACAAGCAGCTTCTTGGGGTAAGCAATCTTCGTACCTGCATTTGAACCCTCCAAATCTTTGCACAGAGTCCTGCAATATTCCTGCGGAGCCAAAATCACTTTCCTTCGATAAATTGCACCATCACTGTTAAAGGTGGACCCTGGTCCATCAAAATCCAGTTTCATCTAATTAAGCTCAATAGCATTGTGCCCGTTGATAATCCCATCGTCCTTCGTTAAAATCTCATGAGTTCTGACTTGATTAGAAAAGAACACGGTCTGTTGGTCTTTCGACCGCATATGGCTTAATATCAATACCTTACCAGTTGGATTATCCTCTGTGAGGCCCGTCCAACCAATGGATCTTCAAATTATATAATATTCTAGAAACTGGTTGTTGGGGAATAAATTTTCAATTGAAAATGCTTTATTCGAAGTTAGATTCACTGCTTCATGAATGTCATTTCACTTGCTATGTGCATGTGTAAAGTTAAACCTGCTAATTATGCTAACTTATTCCTCAGAGCCAAAACTGTTTCTTTCATTCTGTTTTTGTTTGTAATTTTGAGTTAAAAAATTCAGTCCTTACAGGATTTATTTGCACCTTATTCTGAACCATTTTGAATTTCTACTGTATTCAAGACTTTTAAGTGATCATCTAAGTTGATTTGTATACGCTTACTATTAATTTGTGGAATATTTATAGACAATGAGTTCATGGAATTCTAATATTAATATTTTTTTCGTATGTGAAGGTGAAAATTCTGGGAATACTGCGCCCGCACCTTGTACACTTCTAAGTGTTGGACAGGTGAACTCGCACACTTTTTTTTCCAAGTATTTATTCATCTATTTTTTCATCTATTTTTTCGCCTGAGTTTCTTTTTTGCCTATAGCATTCAATATGTTTCTTGCACTCCGTGATATTTTAACCATTGTGACATATATTTAGTTGTAGAAAGTGTTAATGAGAAGTGGTAGGAAGTTTTAGTGAGGAGGCACATTTGCACACTCGCCAATGGATATTATAAAGTAGTGCTTGGGCTTAAAGGAGCAAAGATACCAAATGACCTTTCTCGTACGCGCACATATGTGATAATATATATAGGGCTGTAACTTGGCTAAGTGAGCCGGGCTTGAGGTTGCTTAGGCTTGGCCCGAACTACCTTACCCAGCCTCAAGCCCGAGCTCGGCCCAAACTAAACTTTTCTACCTAAGTCCGAACTCGGCTTGGGCAGGTCATATTTCAATTTTGGTTAAAAAAAGTTTGAGTTAGTATTTTTTTTCTTGTGTTTCCATCATGGAGTAAAATTTACACACCAAAATCTAATTGATATTTCATAAAATAAAGTATATAATTATGAAATGTATTAAACTAAAACAAGGGAAGTAAGAATGAAAACCTACAAAGACTAATTATTTTTAATACATATAAAATTAGTTAAATAAATATGCTATATTTTACAAAATAATTTATTTATATATCCAAAGTTCGGACTTCGGGCCCAATTCGGGCTTGGCAAAGTTCGGCCTAAAATTCCTTCGGGCTTGAAATTTTGGCTCAGGCTCGGCTCAAACTCAAATAAAGCTCGACCCGAGAATAGCGGGCCGAACGGGCGGGCTTCGGATATTAGAAGTGTTAATGAGAAGTGGTAGGAAGTTTTAGTGAGGAGGCACATTTGCACACGCGCCAATGGACATTAGAAAGTAGTGCTTGGGCAAAGGAGCAAAGATACAAAATGACCTTTCTCGTACGCGCGCATGTGTGATAATATATATATATATGTCCCCCTCCTATGCGGACCACTATTACCCGTGCTGACTTGCGGACCAATTTTTTAAAAATAGTAAAAAAAATTATTTTGAGCTAAAATTTTTTATGGGTTGTAGACATTTATTTCAGGGTACCCCTTCAAAAAATTTCAGCTCAAAATGATTTTTTTTGCTATTTTAAACAAATTGGTCAAAAAACTGTCTGTTTTTAAGGCTTTGAAAACTGGCAATTTTTGACTGAATTTTTCAAAATAGGAAAAAAAAAACATTTTGAGCTAAATTTTTTTTTAGGATGCCCTGAATTTTCAAACTCATAAAAAAAGTTCAACTAAAAATAATTTTTTTTAGTATTTAAAAAAAATTAGCCGCAAGTCCACACGGTGAATAGTGGTTTGCATAGGAGAATCTCCGTATATATATATATATACATATACATATACATACAGTTCTGCTATTGTGCGGACCGGACATGTGTCACTTGGCGGTGAGCCCAAAAGAGAGAGAGTGTACCTATAATTTAGGCGATAATTTCTAGGCGCACCGTTAGGTGACACATGTCCGGTCCGCATTCTTAAAATGGAGACTAGTCCGCACAACAGCATTATTTTATATATATATATATATATATATATATATATAGAGAGAGAGAGAGAGAGAGAGAGAGAGAGAGAGAGAGGAAAATGTTTGGAAGTGTCATTTTAACTTGCTACTGCATTATTTTGATACAGGCATTTTCTGGAACGCAGAATGTTTCTAGTCCACAAAAGGATGAAGCGTGGAGAGTTAATGTACGAATTCAAGGTTGTGACCTCGACCATGGATATCTGTGCGGCACTATGGAAGCTCTTAACGTACCTATGGCCGACACTCCAGTAAGAAAGAATCTTCAATTTCTATTGAGATAACATTAGGATCTATTTTTTTTTCACAGTATATATATGGACGTGTACACACACACACACACATATATATATATATATATATATAGGTGTGTGTGCATGGTGTTCCGTGGTCTACACAGAGAAAAATTGTGAAATAAGTCAGTTCTCTTGAACATCGTCAATGATATACAAGTATGACTGTTACAAGTAACAGTCCACTGTGAAAATTATTGAAGCAAATTTCATGATATACAAGTAAATTTTAATTTTGGCCATTGATTTTGTTTAAACTCACCTTTTTTTCTTAAAAACTGACTTCCAAATGTGGACATTTAGAAACAGTATAGGTTAAATGTTTCCGTAACAGCTAGTTTTCTCTTGCTACCAGCTATAATATATTTATTGAGTTTTGATCTCATGCGGAATTCCCTCACAAAATCTTCGTGGACCCTCTTTCTTTTGGTGGCCATTCTCTCTCATCCGATTTTTTCTCTTAGTTCTAAACTTCTTTTCCCTCTGAAATAGCTTCGGCCCTAAAATTCCGGCCCTCTGTGTATTCGGGTCAGATTTCCATACAAATAGGGTCTGGGGTTTTATGAATGCTTTGGTCCGTATACACTCCTGTTCAGACTTCCCACACAGGAGCATCTTCATATATTTATTATACTCTGATATATTCTTGTGGCTTTTTACCCCAAGCGTGTCGAGTACAATCCCAATCTTTTAATATAACAGCCTTGTAGTAATCCCCATCAATGATTGTTTTGAGTAACAAAAAAAATTTCTCTGTCTACTTATTTGTTTAACAGCTTAAAGTATAGATTTAATTATCATCAATTATTAAAAAATTCTTTATTTTAGTAATTTTCTATCATTTATGTAGCTTTAACCCTGTTTCAAGCATCATGTATATCAGGTTGTTACATTTTGGGAAGGGGAGATTGTAGATACCAAGAACTATACTTTCTTCACTGGGAAATGGAAAGCATCGTATGTTATTCCTTTCTTTTTATTTTCACTTATTGGGTGTGGGAATCCTTCAATTACAACTAAGATGGTGGAAAATGGACTGGCAATTTCTTGTTGTGTGGTTTGGGAAAGACAATCCTTTTCCACAAAAATCATTTTGGAAATTGTAACAGGTCAGATGTTGACATAGAGCACTGGAACAAGTTCCCATCTTTCTCACCTCTTCTGGTAAGTACTCGTCAGTTTTTCCCCTACGCTTCGTTTTGTAGGAAGAATGGAAAAGTTGAAGGAAAGAAAAGTGGGAGTTGAAAACTTTGTATTCACAATAAAACGACACCTTTTTTCTCTCACATTTATTTGGTAGGAAAGACAGAAAGTGGGAGGGAATGAAACTATCATTCCTTCCTTTGTGATTGATTAAATGGAGTAGTAAAATATACATGTTTTACTAGTTATATCCTTGGATGAAAACCTTTAAGTTTATATAATATGTTATTATAAGGATATAACTGTAACTAATGCCCGCCGTTATAGTAATTAATCTTACTCTTCCTCATTCCTTTTAACTTTTCGAGGGATGCAATACAGTTAGATGGGTTTGGAAGGAAATGCATTATTTCCTATGCCAAGCAACATGAAAGTCTTCTTTCCTTGCACTTTTTCTTCATTTTCCTTCCACTTTTCCTCCATTTTTCTTCCAATCTTCAACATACCAAATGGAGTCTTATGTGCATAATTTATTTTGGCTTTCTGTACTAATTTCAGAGCCAAGTTCAAGTTGATGGTGGGAAATCTTTGGACCTGAGTAACTATTCGCACATATTTATGGTAATATACTGTAATTTCTTTCATTGATGGGCTGAAGAGCCTACTCTTGTGATAGTAATAATATACAAATTTTCTGACTTGATATGCAGAGATGGAAAGAGCAATACTTCGTGAATGTTGGGACTGATTGTGGGTTGACAATAGCTGGTTTTTATTATGTTTGCTTCTCTTGTAGTGATGGCTCCATTAATGGCTTTTATTATGATCCTAATAGCAGGTACCTTTCTTCTTTCCATGTCTTTCTCCAAAGCTCCACATAGGCCCTTTTTGGTTCGTAGTAAGAATTGGGAAATTAAAAATACAAAAAAAGTGCTCCCCCACAAGCGGAAGCACATTACCTGATTGGGGAAAAGTTTGATGGAGTTAGATTCTACCCCCCAAAATGACGGGTTCTTACTATTTTATGGGAATCCTTTAGAGCTTCACAATGACAGTGATTTGAAAACAACATGAGAAGTTCTTTTAGATTACATGTAGGAATCTACTAGCTAATCAAACGGGGTGAATGTAATCCGATTCCCAGTAAAATGTTTCATGCAATCACATTCTTAATATTCACAATCCACTCAAAATATTACCACAAACTAAACTAGGCCATAGTGTTAATTCTCTACATCTACAAAATGTCCTACCACGTCATTTTCCTTTAGTCCCCCCATTTAGTCTTACACAAAATATGGTGGAATTTGATTCCATTGCAATGATTTTGGGAAAGCGCTAGATTGATGCGTATGTTAGAAGTTAAATGTCGAGAAAGTGGTCCCTAAGGGAATCAAATTAGTTAGTTTATAGGAAAGTGGGTGGATTTTGGATTCATTCAAAATGGTGGGATTCTTGCTTTTCCACTTCAATTCTTAAGTACCTGATACAAACTGAGAAAGGGACATGTTTGGATATTCTACATTTGTTTTTTCCACTTATATTGTTTTTCCTTTGTATCTACTTAGTGGAAGATATTAGCATTTTAAGGGCTATTTTAGTACTTTTTGTACTAAGAAGGTTATGCGCTATGTGCTGTCATGAATAAGATTATCATCATGTGATGTCACTAGAATATTGCTTTAATTGGTTATGAATGTACCCACTAGAACATTCCTTTTTTCCTTGTATATAGTGTAAACCTCCATTTGGGGAAATCAATCAGTATATTGGATATTTTTAAACGTTTATCTCATGTTTCGGGTATTATTTAAATGCCACTGACACTGTTTAAGCCAATATCAGTATCTGATTTTTATCAAGAAAAAAATATAAATTAAAGGAATAAAGATTTAGTCTATAAGTCTCAAGACTTAGTTAACTTTTGTTAAAAAAACCATTGTTTTCAAAACTTTAGTGTGTGCTCGCTCAACTCAACTCAACATAACAAGACTTTTTCCCAATTATTTGGGATGGGTTACATGAATCATATTTTTCCATTTTGCTTAGTTTAGTGCAATATACTCGGTTAAACTACATGACATTATGCCCTTTTTTAAATATTTCACCAAGTCAATTTAGGCATACCTTTACCTTAGCGTCAAATCACTCTTCCTTGAAACATCTACTGGTCTACGTTTGACGTGTCAAAGTCATCTAAGCCGTTTTTGCCCTAATTTATCTTCTATACGAGCTACTTTTACCGTTTCACGAATTTGTTTATTTCTAATTTATCCTTTCGAGTGTTAAAACAAATTCATCTTTAACATCCGCATCTTCGCCACATTCATTTTCTGCACATTTTGTTTCTTGTTTGCCCAATATTCCGTCCCATAAAACATGAAAGGGGCCATCCTATAGAATTTCCCTTTTAACTTCAAAGGTATACGCCGATCATATAGGAGTGACAATTTTGGAAACGACACGACAACATGACAAGAAACGAAATTAATACGAAATTGACACGACTTATATTCATGTTCAGTTAATGTCATGAAATTGACAAGAATTTGACCCGATTAGACCCAATTAAAGATAATAGTGACCCTATTTAGACCCATTATTGACCCAATATAAACTCATTATTGATCCCATTTAGACCCATCATTGACCCCATTTAAAAGTTAAAATCATTAAAGGCCCAACCCATTAAACTACTCAATACCCATTTGAAGTTTAACCCTAAAACGTAACAAACCCTTACTCTTACCTCACAAACCCTACCAGTAGCAAACTGCACAAACACAACACACACAACCGTCTCTGCCTCTCCCTCCCTTCGCCCCTCCTCCCATCGCCCCTCGCCCCTCGCCCCTCCGTCCCTTCTTCCTCCCTCTTCCGTTTGTCCATCCTACCGCCCCTCCGTTATGGCCTCGTCACTGTCGAAAAATCCCTCCAGTAATGATATATTTTCGGTTGGTAATGATATATTTTCGGTTGGTTGTTGATAAAATTTCGAAAGGGGAAAATTTTAATTACTCACTAGTTAGGGAAAATGTGATTAAATTTAAGTGGATTGTCGTGTTGGGTTGGGCGGGTCTAATCTTGTCCAATTGAACGATATCTATTATCGCGTCATGTCGTGTTTTAAACGCGTCGTATTCAGGTTAATGAAAAAAAACACGCTATCGTGTTATGTTCGTGTCGACTGAAATATTATCGTGTCGGGTCGGGCCGTGTGAAAACATAACCCGTTGACCTGAATTACCACCCCTACGATCACATAATGCACTAGTAGCACTTCTCCACTTGATGCAACCTGCCTTAATCCTATTAATAACATCATTATTAATATCTCCATCTGTTTGGATAGTAGAGTATAAATAACGAAAATGATCATTTCAATGTATCTCTTGACCCTCAAGTTTCACCACATCATCATTTGCCCTCGTATTATTACTAAAATTGCTCTCCACATATTCTGTTTTAGTTCTACTTATATTAAATCTTCTTGTTTCTAGAGTTTCCATCTGCAATTTCAATCTAATATTAATTCATGCCTTAATTTCAAAGAGATAAAGGACTTAGTGCTGAACTTTGGTGCAAACCTTGAACACTACTTTCTATAACTGTTATAGTCATGTCCCTACGATACATATCCTTAATCACATCAATAAATCTACGAGTCACTTGTTTTTTATGTAAAACCCACCATATTATATCTTTAGATATTTTATCATACGCCTTCTCCAAATCTATAAAAAGCATATGAATATCCTTATTTTTCTCCATATACCTCTTCATTAATCTCCTCAATACATAAATAGCTTCCATTGTTAACCTCCCAACTATAAATCCGAAATGATTCTCAGGTATTGTTTTTTCCAATTTCAATCTATATTCACTCCCTCTCTCCTAAAGTTTCATTTTTTGACTAATTAATTTAATATCACGATAATTTAAACAACATTGCATCTCTCCTTTATTTATATAATAATTAGGTACTAAAACACTCTTTCTCTATTCATACAAGGCATTCTATTAGTCATTATAATTTTATTAAACAATTTTGCTAGCCAAGACACTCTTTCCTCTCCTAAACACTTCCAAACCACAATGAGGATACGATCTCGTTCTAAAGTCCTCCCTATTTTCATCTTTTTCAAAGCAATCCTGACCTTTATTGTCCTAGATTTAGTAAAAAAATATATTTTCTCGAGTCTTTATAAGTTCCTCCATATCTAATTTACTTCCATTATCTTCATTCAATACCATCTCGAAATAATTTTTTCACCTTTCCTTAATCTCTTCATCCTTACTAAGCCTCGCGAATCATCATTTTAATACACTAAACGTTATTAATATTTTTTGTTTTTCTATCCCTAAGTTTAGCAAACTTGTAAATTCTTTTTCCCTTTCTTATGTTCCCAGTTTTGTATACGGATCATCATATGCCTTAAACTTAGCATCTCTAACCATTTTCTTAACCTCTTTCTTAATCCATTTATATTTCTCAAAATTTCTTCATTTTCTTTATTTCAGTTTTTTTCACTATATTTTATATTCTATTTATTGTTGTGGACGTAACTATTTTCCATATAATATACAGATGATTTATTTTCAACCGATATGTGCCTTTGGGGTTCAAAATCGCTCTGCATTGTTGGATCTAAAACAACTTAAGATTTGTGTTTAGAAACTGATCTGGTAATTTAAAAATGAAAAAAAATGATCTGCTATTTATAAAAAAAAAATACATTCTGTGTTTTTAAGAAAATCAATTTGTTTTTTTTATTTTTTTATTTTTTTCTGTTCAAAATCGATTTGTTTTGTTTAAATACATACTTGTTTTGGTAACTAGATTTGGTCGAATTATTTTAATCACAGATAAAAATAAATAAAACAGATTTTTAAAGTGGTTCAGCCTTGTAAGAATGGCCTACGTCCACTGTTTTTGTTATTGCTGACTGTTTGCTTGGAATTCTTGATAATGGATTTACCAAGAAATTTCGAGTCCCCCTCTAAAGAAAAGGTTACAATGTATTTATAGCCGTGAGGCTGTACATGAGGTTATGTAGTAGACATACATCTGTACGATAATAATGGACATTCAATGCGCAGTCGTCTCTTTGATTCTCTTGATTTGGGTGCACTGTACGCTAAGCAGCTCGGACCGCCTTAGTAGCTCGGCATGCATGAGTTGCTCGGGGCCCATGAGTTGCTCGTGGCGCTTGAGTAGCTCGGTGGCAGTGAGTTGATCGGTAGGAATAGTTGTAATTGCCACGTTGGTTGACACGTGTCTTCAAATGATTGGTCCATGTCAACAGATTAAATTTGGTATCAACAGAAGCCCTTCGTAGTTTGATGTTCTGCTTGAAAACTGCATAGATTATTGGTTTGTATGGTTTTTAAGAAGGCATTTGTTGTACATAACTCTTTTTTGAGTGCACAGTATCAGGCCTCATAAATATTTTGAATTTTCATGACCGCTTCAATATTTGTGCTCCTTTTCTTCTTTAAGCCGCCGGATACGCAAACGTCCTCCTTTATAATCATTACTTTTCACTATTCCCGAGGTAAAGTATTTAAGCGCGGCAGAAATCCAATCGTCTTTCACTTTTCAAATCTGTATCTTTGAACTCTTCATTTTCTCTCTATCTTGTGCCCTCGTTCTTTCCGTCGTTCATTGTCACCTGATCTCTTTTTCTCTGTAAGATTTTCTTCCCTTTCTATTATTTACTTTGTTCATCATGGTTTATCTTGTTGAGTCACTGGACAAATTTCGGTCTGAATTTTCAATCCATTCGTGGGTTATTTTGGAAGAACTTTCTGAACCTTCTGATTATTTTTCTTTAGCTGAGTGGCATTGGTTCCCAAGTCTCTTTGTGGCCGAATGTGTGGCTTTTCTTTTCCTCCAAATCCCCTATGTTTGGAGTTCTGTCAATATTTTGACGTTGTACCTGCAAAAATAGCTCCAAATACCTGGAGGATAGTTAATGGTGGAGGATAGTTAATGGCGTACATAGATTGAATCAACTTCATGGAACCCGTTTAGGGATTCCTGAGATTATGTACTGCTATAGATGGGTTGTCAGTGATTCCACCTTCTATTTAAAAACTAGGTTTTTAAATAGGGCTTTAGTTGTTAATCTTCCAGATGCCAATAGGGATTATTTTGAGCATGGGGTGGTTATGAAAAATTGGCAACACGCTCCATTAAATGGAGATGATGTATATCAAGGTCCCAGGTGTCCCCCTTATGGCAATGGAATAGGTTGTTTTTTATTTTTTGAAATCTTGTTTTATTTGTGTTTGATAAAATGTATCACTGACATTTGTTTTTGTTTGTTGCAGTTGACAGTAAAAGAAAACCTCCAAAAGAAGCTGACGTCAATTTAAAGCATTTGGATTTGCACCAATCTGTTGCCGAGGAACATATTATATCTGCTTCCTACTTATTGCAATACAAAAGCTATACTTCCTCTTTTACTGCTCGTCCTCGTCCAATAGTGGTTAATTTTGACCAAGTGCCAGCCTTTGAGACTAGTGTGGTAGGTTCTTCCTCTGAGTCAAATGTTCCCATCAGTAACTTAATGAAGAGAAGAAGAGCTCCTGCTTTCTTTGATAAATCTGCATCTACTAATGTGGAGGCAAAGAAAAGCAAACAAGATGTCCCAGAAGAAGGGACAGGAATCATTGATGCACCTCCTTCTGCTGCTACCAAGAAAGCTGTTAAAAGCCCCTAGTGGCCCCGAGCAAGATTGTTGCTGTTTCTCCTCTAAATGAGGTTATTGTTATTTCACCAACAAAAACGTCTTTAGTTGGAAATGTTCCTGCTCCTTTGAGGAGGTTAAAGAAAAATTCTTCTGTGAGACCTGCTGAACCTGTCTCTCAGACTTCAAATGTTGAAGGCGTTATTCCATCTTTTGTTGCTCCGAGCTCCGCTGTGAAATTGGTGAGATCTTGTCCCAGAAGTCCAAGGTATTGAGGACTCCCTTTCTCATGAGAGAATTACCACCCTTGCTGCTCAACACATCGCCTCAGTAAGTTTTGTTAGTTTGAGTCATTCACTTTCTAATATTATGTTCATATATTGACCTAATGTTATTTCTTTTTTCAGCTGGTGACGTGTTTCAACAGCATCTTGAAGAAGGATGAAGCTATCAAGGCTTCAAGCTCCTCGGGAGGTGTAGAGGAAGCTTTTGTTGGGCTGACTCAATCTCTGAAAAATTCTCGTCAGAAATACGAGGAAGATAAAGTTGCTTGGGAGAAGCAATTCCAGTCCATTGAGCAAGAAAGAAATCAAGCTGTGAATTTCTCCAAGGATTTGGAGAACAAGTTGACGGAGTCTGAGCAGAGCAATAAAGTCCTTGACCAAAACAACAAGGAGCTGGAAGTTAAGCTTCAGCAGAAACTGGGGGTGAAGGAGAAGTTGAAGGTTGCCGAGGAGCTCCTTAGGGAAAGGACCTCCTTAGAAAAGGCAAAAAGGAAGAAGGCAGTTAAAAAATCTTTCAGCGCTGGTTGGGACAAGGGCTGGAACAAGGGCCTAGCTACCATGTCCTCTCAAATGGAGTATGCAGGTGTCAAATTCTTTAGGGATGGATGGGTGGCTGCATTGAAAGAGAGATGAAAGTTACTGAGAATTCTGAATTGTTCCAGCAACACACTCATGGCCCTCCTCCCTCTCCTGGAGAAGAAGATGATGAAGCTGCTTCAGACGAATCTTCAATGATGACTGGAGATCAGGTCCTTGCTGTTCCTGTTGTTCATCTTTCCGAGCAACCCCAACCAGCCAATACTTCTGCCGAGCAACTAATTTTGCCCTCCGAGCAACCAGCCTCTTCTTCAAAACCTTCTGAGGAAGTTATAGGAAACAAAGAGAAGGCGTAGAGTTGCTCAGGTGTTTATTTTGTTATTCTACTGAATGTAACCTCAGATTTTGTATTTTCCCTTTATGATGAAATAAAAATTCGAACTTTGGTTATATTCGTCTTGACTTTTTCTTTTACTTGCTCTGTCTGCACCCTTATTGATTCTTTTTATTTCTTCTCTTTGTTAGTTTATGGCCAGGATGGAGCTCTTATCCGCTCATGACACAGAATTAATGAAGAAATGCAACGACTATTTTAAAGCTGGTCATGCTGATCTAAATGAGGCTCAAATCATTGATATATTGGGTTCAGATGCTTCTGACCGAGCAATTGAAGCTTACCAATACCTGAAATGTTTGCTCGATCGTGCAGTTGCCAACAATGTGGCTTGCTATGAGATGATTGAAGATCTCCAAGGAACGATCGAGGAACTTTAGTTGTAGTACAAAGAGTCCTCCACACTTTTGCATCAGGGATATGAGAGGAAATATCAGCAATTGAGTGCTGATAAAGGATATGATAAATTCATCTCTGCTTATGAGAAGAAAGAGAGCGTTCTGAAGCTTGAGGTTGAAGAAAACAGACATATTGCTAAGTTGTTGGAACAGGAGAACATCGCCTTGCAGGAAGAAATAAAACAACTGAAATCTGCTGCATTTTCCTCGGGAGCCTTGGTCCTTGTTAATTATGAGGGTTTCTCTTTCTTGGAGGTAGAAAATGCCAACTTGCGAGATGAGTTGGAAACTTTGAAAAGAGCTGGACCCTCCACCTCTACTCGTGGACGAGCAAGATCTTCTTCTTGGGGACGAGCAAGGGCTGGTCGGGTTTCTATTGAAGAAGCAAGAACTCAAGCAGCCTTGGAGAATCAGGCATTTCAGTTGGTGGCGAAGAATCAAGCTTTGGCAGAGATGTAAGAAAATCTTGAACCTCAGCGAACAACTCTCTACCCAGAGCTCTGTCTTGGAAAATAAAGAACTTCTGGTGAAGAATCTCCACGAGCAACTGGAGAGGTTAACTTTCCAATTTCATAAACAACCCAGAGAGTTTTGGATGGCTGGATACAATGAAGCCCTTTATCATCTTGATGCTCGGATCCAGCAGTCGAATAACGAAGGGTACAAGCAGGGATGGTTGAATGCCATGTGTGTGCTTCAATTGGAGCAGGGTCATTACTTATGGGATTATTATGAGCCTGGAGTGCTCGATTTGCCCGTGCCTCCTTTTAAGCTCGATTTTAGTTGGATTCCTGCTCGTGCAATTCCTCGATGCTTGATCTCCAAGTATCTCGGCGAATACAATCTTCACGCCAACTTTGAGATATCTCGCCCAGAACATTTACTTGATCGACCATTTGTAATGGATGTTAGAATGCTGAGAGATGTAAATTTTATAAATTCTCCTTATGCCTTAGATGATCCTCCTGCTGGAGTAGAACCTGTTTCAAAGGCAGAAGGCAAAAAACCAATAAAATAGGATTTTTATGTAATGAAGTGTACAACATATGTAATTCTACTTGATTTAAATGAAGAAATTTTTAGTCTTTTGCCATTTTATTTGCTTCTAAGTAATTTGCAGAATGTCTTTGTTTGTGCATATTTTGATATGTACATTCTGTTTTATTTTTGGATAATAGAACTTGTCCTATCTATTATTTGATTATAGTGACTTGTCACTTTTTGGGCCTAAGCAATGAAATGATTTGCATCCTATGTTCCTGCTTAATTTAACCAACCGAAGTTGATTATAATTGACTTACCGACCAACCGGAGTTGGTGGTAATTAATTTGCCGACCAACCTGAGTTAGTGGTAATTTGTTCCCGACCAACCGGAGTTGGAGGACGTTGATTCCCGACCAACCGGAGTTGGAGGAGATTGATTTGCCGACCAACCGGAGTTGGAGGGAATTTGTTCCCGACCAACCAGAGTTGGAGGACGTTGATTCCCGACCAACCGGAGTTGGAGGTAATTGATTTGCCGACCAACCGGAGTTGGAGGTAATTTGTTCCCGACCAACCGGAGTTGGAGGGAATTTGTTCCCGACCAACCGGAGTTGGAGGAGATTGATTTGCCGACCAACCGGAGTTGGTGGTAATTTGTTCCCGACCAACCGGAGTTGGAGGAGATTGATTCCCGACCAACCGGAGTTGGAGGAAATTTATTCTGAACTTGATGTGTAGTGTGCAACACTAATACTCCGAAAAATTTCAACAAAAGAGAGAAACTGGGTAAAATATTCAATACTTTATTCATACTGAAGCAACTGCATTACATAAGAATTTCAATTACTGATAATACTTGCGCAGATGCTCTGCATTCCATGCATTCTTGAATTCTTCTCCTTTCAATGTTTCGATCCTGTATGTCCCTGGACGAACAACTTCTGTTACTCTGTAGGGCCCATGCCAATTGGCTTTTAATTTGTTATTCTTTTGTATTACTTTCTTCAGCACATAATCCCCTTCTTTCAAATCACACCTTTTCACTCTTTTGTTATAGAACAAAGCTGTTTGTTGTTGATATGCTGCGTTCTTGATTGCTGCGTTCCTGATTGCTGCTTCCTCTCTAACTTCTTCGAGCATATCCAGGTCTAATCTTCTCATCAAATCACTGACAGGAGAATTGAAATTAAGCACCCTATGCGTGGGTAGACCTAATTCAGCAGGTATGACAGCCTCACTCCCAAACGCTAGCATGTATGGAGATTCTCCTGTTGCTGTTCGTGGGGTGGTACGATAAGCCTACAGCACATAATGTAGCTCATTAATACAATTTCCTTTTGCATCATTTAGTTGTTTTTTCAAACCGTTCAGCAGCGTTCTATTTGTCACTTCAGTTTGCCCATTGCTTTGGGGATGGCCTGGTGCAGAGTGAATCTTCAACACATTGGATTGATGACAATACGCAGCAAACTCCTCGTTATCAAACTGTGTTCCATGGTCGGTAATGAATGCATATGGGAGACCATATCTATAGATGATATTCTTCCAAATGAATTGATAGACTTTGCTGTATGTCATATCAATGAGAGACTCAGCTTCCACCCATTTTGTAAAATAATCCACAACAACCACAAGGTATTTAAATCTTCCCCTGGTCGTTGGAAGTGGCCCGACCAAGTCTATCCCCCACATGGCAAATGGCCAAGGGGACGTGATGGGTGTTAACAATGCTTGGGGAGTTCTTGGGATAGAATAGAAACGTTGACATTTATCACACTTCTTGGCATAAGCTACACAATCAGCTGCGGTGTTATTCTTCGTAAAAGTGTCCGACCTGCCACATGGCCTCCACAAGATCCTTCATGAACCTCTTCGATCAAATCTTTTACTTCGGAGGGGTGGACACATCTTTGTAGCCCTGCTATGATCCCTCTTTTATATAAGATGCCATTTGTCAATACATAACGAGCAACTTTAAATTTCAGTTTTTTGGCTGCAAGTTTATCAGTTGGCAAAGCCCCCTCTTCAATATAGGCCCTGATGGGGTCCATCCAAGATGGTCCAAAGTCGAGGGCAATAAAGTTCATCGTCAAATCCTCGTCTATACTCCGATCAGTCAGATTTCTATTGGGATTGTTCTTCGTAGCTCGGTGCGTGTGGCTGATGCTAACCGAGCTAATGCGCCTGCTCTTGCATTCTCCAGTCTTGGTATTCTGATTAACTGAATTGCAATAAAACTCGATACAACCTCCATTGCTTTTGCATGATACTTGATCATTAATTCTCCTTTTGCTGCATACACTCCTAAAATTTGATTTACGATTAACTGTGAGTCACTGAATACAACGACCTGCTCTGCCTTCATGGTTTTTGCCAAATTGAGACCCACGATCATAGCTTCATATTCAACCTCATTATTGGAAGCTTTAAATTGAAAGCGCAGAGCATACTCCACATCAATTTCATCCGGGCTGTTTAAAACAATCCCCGCTCCACTGCTTGTAGTGCAAGAAGAGCCATCCACATATAAATTCCATATAGGTACTTCATCATCAAATTTTTGATCAGACAGAGTTCCTCGGTGGAATATCTGGTGCTTCCTTTTGTCCTCCTTCGGCACTTCTCGTTGCTCGTTGATCATCCTCTCTTGCTCGTCCCCTGACGTAAGTTGGTCGGGGTTTAAATTTGATGATCCTGTAACATCCACAGGTTGGTCGGTATTCAACTTCTACTCTTCGGAGGTGTCTTCTTGAGCAAACTCTGCAATAAAGTCCGCTACTGCCTGCCCTTTGAGCGACGATCTAGGTTCATAAATTATATCATATTCACCCAGTTCTACTGCCCAGTACATCAACCTTCCTGATTTCTTGGGTTTATGCAGAGCTTGCCTTAATGGTATATCTGTATACACCACTATAGTATGGGCTTGAAAGTATGGCCTCATCCTTCTACTTGCTTCGATTAGTGCCAGTGCCAATTTCTCCAACCTTGGATATCTGATCTCTGCTCCTCGGAAAGCCTTGCTAGTGTAATAGATTGGTTTTTGCACTCCATCCTCCAATCTTATCAATGCCGAGCTCACCGCATTTGCTGAAACTGCCAGGTATAAGTATAGTTTTTCTCCCATCACTGGTTTGGACAACAATGGAGGTGTCCCCAAATATTTCTTCAATTCTTGAAAAGCCTCCTCGCATTCTTCATTCCATTCAAAAGTTTTTCGGAGTGTTTTAAAGAATGGTAGGCATCTGTCAGTTGCTCGTGTCATAAACCTATGAAGTGCTGCAACTTGTCCTGTGAGACTTTGTACTTCCTTCGTCGTTGGAGATCGTAGCTCCAATAGAGCTTTGATCTTTTCAGGGTTCGCCTCAATTCCTCGTTGATTAACAATATATTCGAGAAACATGCCTTCTCGTACTCCGAATATGCCTTTGGTGGGATTCATTTTCATTTGATATTTCTCTAGTTGATCAAAGGTCTGACCTAAGTCAGCTAGATGATCAGCAGCTTTCTTGCTTTTCGTCAGCATTTCGTCAATATAAACCTCCATGTTATGACTGATTTACTCCGCAAACACCTTGTTCATTGGCCGCTGATATGTTGCACCTGCATTTTTAAGTCCAAAAGGCATAACATTATAGCAATAAGTTCCCCAAAGGGTGATAAAAGAGGTATTCTCCCTGTCCTCAGGCTTCATTTTAATCTGGTTGTACCCAGAATAAACATCCATGAAACTCAACAATTCATGCCCCGAGGTAGCATCTACCAGCTGATCGATTCGAGGCAAAGGAAAATGATCTTTTGGGCAGGCTTTATTAAGATCAGTGAAGTGCACACACATCCTCCACTTGTTGTTTTTCTTCTTCACCATTACTACATTTGCTAGCCAATCAGGATATTTGACATCCTCAATAAAAAAGGCTTTTTGTAGTTTCTCTACTTATTCCTGTATAGCTTGGTTCTTTTCAGGACTGAACACT
This sequence comes from Sambucus nigra, assembly GCA_949130495.1. Lineage (NCBI taxonomy): Eukaryota > Viridiplantae > Streptophyta > Magnoliopsida > Dipsacales > Adoxaceae > Sambucus > Sambucus nigra. The sequence goes on from OX422224.1 coordinate 230,427,448, forward strand.
CTTCTTCGCTGCTTTACTGGCTTGATTTTCTTATTCACATTGAGCTCGTGACACAAGAAATTCGGATCTATCCCTGGCATGTCTTCATGACTCCATGCAAAAGTCTGCTTTCTACACCTTAGAAATGCTATTAATTCTTGCCTTATCGATGCATCCAGTGAAGCACCAATTTGAGTTGTTCGTTCTGGATGCTCGTCGTCCAGAATAATATTTTCAGTAGCCTCCACGACCTGGCCTTTAACGAGCTGAGACTCATCTCTAGGGTCTAAAGTTTCAATCTCCGCGTCTTTTATTTCATCCACCTGATAAGTAATAGTCTTCTTCCTGGATTCTTCACGCTCCTCCTGCTCAGCAGATGAATAGTAGCATTCCCGAGCTACTTTTTAGTCGCCTTTCACCACTCCTACTCCAAAGTTGGTTAGGAATTTTAGGCATTGATGTACAGTAGATGGTACTGCTTCGAACTTCTTTAAACCTACCCTTCCCATGATGATATTGTAAGTTGATTGGACATTTTTATCCATTACGAAAAAGCGTACTCTTTCTGTTCGACAAGCATGCCATGTACCGATAAGCATATCCAACTTAATCGTCCCAAGTGGAAAAACTTTCTCGCCAGTAAAACCAAGGAGGGGCTTATGATATGGCTCCAACTGGGCTAGCTTCAGATTCAAACTGTCAAAGCATGAATAAATGTCTGCCGAGCTACCATTATCCACCAGTACTCGCGAAATCACCACTTCCTTCATTCTCATCTTGATCACCAATGGGTCATCATGAGGATATAATACACCTGCCAGGTCGTTCTTGGAGAAACCAATGACCAGCTTGTCTTTATTCACCTTCCTCGGGCGATCATCTTCAGTTAGATTTATTCGCTGAATATACGAGCAAGCTTGAGCCTCATTGAGGTAAGCTTTCCTCTCTGCAGTCATATCCCCACCTCCTGCATCTCCACCTGTAATTACAATACATTCAAATGATCCAAAATGGATTGAAAATACCTCACGTTCTGACTGCTTTGGTCTTTTGGGGAGATCGGGATCATCTTGGTCATCTTCTGGGTATTCTTCATGACTTCTCTTCTTGTCTTCTTTTGCTCGTCGAGGAGATCTAGACCTCTGCCTTGTTCGGCCGTTGACCTTTCCACCATTTCGGCGATCAACATACTTGGTCAATTTTCCCCGCCTGATGAGCTCTTTAATTTCATTCTGGAGAGCTATGCAGTTTTTGGTCGTGTGACCATGGTCTTTATGGAACTCGCAATATTTGGATTTATTCCTCTTGTCAGGATCCGCCTTCATTTTTTCTGGCCTGTTTAGCTCCTCGCTGTTCTTGATCTCTTCCAGAATGTGGTTTATATCTACCTTCAAAGAAGTATAGTTTCCAAATTTCTTCAACTGTTGCAATGCTTGCTTTGATTTCGACGGCCTGTTGCCACCATTATTCTTCTGATCTTTCTTTTCAGTCTTACCATCTTCAACCTTGACCTCCTTATTGTCATCATTCTTCTTCGCAGCCATAGCTTCCTCGACATTCATGATTTTGGCTGCTTTTGCCATCAGTTCCGCCATGGTTCTGGGTGGATCTTTGGCTAAAGTGTAGTACAATTTATTTGGCAATAGCCCACTCATCAGAGCAGTAATTGCTGTCTTCTCCTCATAATCAATTACCTCGAACTTCTCATTATTGAAACGAGTAATATAATCCCTGGTGCTTTCACCTGTTTTCTGTCCAACACTCATCAAGTGCGCTACTCGTTTGACTGATTTTGCTCCAAAACAGAAGTTCCCTATAAATAGCCCTGCCAGTTGAAGGAAAGTTGCAATCTTCCCCCGATGAAGGTTTTTGTACCATATCTGAGCTGATCCGGTAAGAGTTCCTGAGAATGCCCTGCATCTCATCTCGTCTGGAACTGCATAAATGTCAGCAGCAGCCTGGTATTGTTCTATATGAAGGACATGATCAGTTTTTCCATCATACTTAGGCGTTACTACAAGAGCTTTTAATTTAAACGGTGTGGGAAAATCCACAATTGCCTGTACAAATGGTGTCCCTTGGACAAAAGTTCTTTGTAGAGTATTCTTGGCCTTAGCCATTACCCCTAGTCTGTCTTCCAACCTTTGAATAGAGCCTTTCCATGCATCATTTCCCTCCTCGAGCCTATTTGTTCGAGCGACTGATCGCATTGAATTAGCCTCTTGGGATCTTTCATTACGAGCAGTTGGTCGTGATTTGGCAGAGCCTTCCCTTAAATCGAATGGTCGTTGAGAGTTCCTCGACACAATCCTAGGGGGACTTTTATTCCTCCTAGGGCCCAAACGATCGAAAGGGGAGACTCTACTTAACCTTTCAAGAGCACTGGTCCTTTCTGGAGATAAAGTGACATTTTGTTGAGTATCTGTAGCTCGTACTGAGGAAGTTCGACCAGGCTGATAAGAAGGATCATTAGATCTCTCAGTTCGATATGAATTGGTGCGTCTGGATCGAGATTCCTCAGGGAATAATGTTCTCATAGTTCGCGAAGAGGGTAAACGAGTATTTCTCTGAACACTTCGTTGTCCTGATTGAGCTGGCGCTCTGCCTTGAACAGTTTGTATAAGTTGTCGCATGGTTTCTTGCATGGCCGTTTGTCCTTGGGCTAAACTAGCCATTATGCCAGCCAGATCTGACACATTTGGGGGAATGGATGAATTTGGAGGGATCCCAGCGTTTCGATTACTGGATTCCGGATTATCAGCCATTGATGATGAATTATTTTGGTGAAAAACGATAAGTACAGTCGTTTCCCACAGACGGCGCCAATCTGTTGATGTAAAAAACTAGATTTGATCTAATTATTTTAATCACAGATAAAAATAAATAAGACAAAGATTTTTAAAGTGGTTCAGCCTTGTAAGAATGGTCTACGTCCACTGTTTTTGTTATTGCTGACTGTTTGCTTGGAATTCTCGATAATGGATTTACCAAGAAATTCCGAGTCCCCCTCTAAAGAGGAGGTTACAATGTATTTATAGCCGTGAGGCTGTACATGAGAAAGGACAATGCGCTGTTATCTAGTAGTCATATACATCTGTACGATAATAATGGACATTCAATGTGCAGTCGTCTCTTTGATTCTCTTGATTTGGGTGCGCTGTACGCTAAGTAGCTCGGACCGCTTAAGCTTCTCGGACCGCCTTAGTAGCTCGGCATGCATGAGTTGCTCGGGGCCAATGAGTTGCTCGTGGCGCTTGAGTAGCTCGGTGGCAGTGAGTTGATCGGTAGGAATAGTTGTAATTGTCACGTTGGTTGACACGTGTATTCAAATGATAGGTCCATGTCAGCAGATTAAATTTGGTATCAACAATTACGATCTGGATTTGTTTTCAATACAATCTTTAAAATTAGGGTTTTATAATTTGAATGATCATTCTTGGCTTAATCGATTGAAAATTCTCGAGACAAGCGGCTGTGAGTGCTTGCTAGCTGAGGTTGAGATTAGTTTTTTTACGAGATTTGAATTGAAATAGTATGTTGGATCTTGATTCCGAGGGGGAGAAAGAAGACAAGTGTAATCGATTTCAAGGTTTTGGGGATTGATTATCTGGGTTGTGGTGTTGGGATCGATTTCAAGAATTTGGGTTAAAATCGTTTGTTGATGTTGTGCAAAACTTTTTTAGATAGTATCAGTTTAAGGAATTGAGAATAACACACGTATTACTTTTGATACTCACCGCCTGTGTGTTTTGTGGGTGTGAGTCATAGAGTTGTTTATTGTGAGGGTAACATTTCAAGACAACGCATTATTGCAAAGGGCCATTACCCAGGTGTGTCATTTCCTTTATTACAATTTTTTTGTTATTGCTTCGTTAGTATTTAACTTGAATGCAGTTTTATGTATTTTTGTTTATGAGCATAGAATATTTATTGAAGTTTCTTTCTTTAATAGTTTTATCTCACGTAATTATATGGGCTAGAGTTGTGATTTTTTTAGCATATTGTAGAGGTACGTTTGTATTATTTCAGCGTATTTGTGACTTTAGTTTTTAACACATTTTTTTAGTGAATTAATTTGTAAGAGTATTTAATTAATTAACTATTTAATTAATTTTTTTAACACTACCATTACCGGGTGCCCAAGTTCGGATGTGAAACGAGGTGGGCTAGTGTCAGGTTGACAGCCGACTGTTAAATTTATGTCAAATCTTGTTGATGGATTCTCTAGTTAAAAAAAGAAACGTAAATAAAAATAACATATATAAAATTAGATTTGATACGTAGAATTTAGGAACACTAATTAGCAAGTGTAAATAACTTATGGATACATTAAACCGGAGAAAAAACAATATAGCATGCGTACAAGAAACTAAATGGAAGGGTGAAAAGGCTAGAGAGTTGGGAGAAGGTTATAAATTATTTTACTTGGGAGGGAGATAATCGTAGAAATGGGGTGGGTGTGACACCCCGCCTAATTAAATACCGGGGGATCACTCCTTTATTAAATTAAATCAAGGCAAACAGTTGGTTCATTCTTAGCATCACTGTCGTAAAATAAAATTTTCCAATTTAACACCCTAAAATAATTAAGCTAACTGTCAAAACCATATTTAAACATTACTTTCCAAATTTTATTTAAAGAAAAATTATTTATTTATTTATTAACAACATCTCAATAAATAAGAATCACACCACAATAAACCTGGAACATAATCCAATTAATATAATACATTCGTCAATCGAATGTCAACATACGAACTCTAAACTCACACATCCAAACTGAATAAATCCCATAGTAACAATACTGGAAATAACTGAAATACAAATGTCCAATAACAACGGGATAATGGAAAGAGCTACACATGCTCAACTAGATGAAAGTACTAAGAGTGGATCCGAATGAATGAAGTCGTCTAATCAAGAGACCTGCAACTCCCACCTAAGCTGCAGTGCGTTCCTTCCAAGAGATCCTAAGCAAGACGCCCCTGTGGCTGGGCACCTGTAATACATACATATATATACAAGAGAGAGAGAAAGAGAAACGGGTCAGAGTCCGATAGTGTGTATGATTTAAAATACATTTAACAAGTATTTAAATTGATACAAGACAATGCAACAACATATTAGTGCGACACTCTCTTGAGAAATTCTCACCTCTCTTCTAATGTGCACACCTATCGCACTAACCTTCCCAATGGTCTATCTCATCATATAACATGCTATCCTTTCCCAATGGATTAATTTATCTTATATTACTCGTAAGATTCAAAATTAACGATTTAATTGTTTGAAGATACTATTCAATTAGTAACCAAAGTTCTCATTTTAACCTTATAAATTAATAAAGTTTTCCAGTGTCATATTATACTTACTCAAAACAAGTATTTACAATTTGAGTCATCAACCATGTCCTACATATCTCATCACAGTAGGCAGTTCCAGATTTCAGAATTTCATACATATATTAACTACTCATAAAATACATATATATCACAACAGCACCCCAAATAACAACTATGGTGCGGGCACACTCTACTATCCAATCCTCGTATCACTCGTACTAAGGGAATACAGATTTGGAATCACTCTCGAACTGTATCAACACATACTCCAACAATATTGAGACAAAGTATAGATTCCAAGTCTCTCAGGACCGTCTGAACTATCACTGCGATAGCCTGTACCAAGGATACCTATACACAAACAAAATGAGGCGAATCATAGATTCCAAGTCTCTAAGAGGAAAGCACATACCCGCATCTCTTAGGACCGTCTGAACTATCATTCCGATAGCCTGTTGTGACACCCCGACTAATTAAACACCGGGTAGCTACTCCTTTATAAAATTAATTCAAAATGCCAAGTTGGCTCAGTTAATAGCATCACTGTCGAAAACATTTTATTATATCTAACCACCTAGTATTTAAAAAGCAAGTTGCCAAATTTTAATTTAAGTCTGATTAACATGCAACAAGAGTAATGAATAACTAAATAACACCATTCACCATGCTGAAGTAAAATGAATAACCATCACCAAAATGTAAATAAACTCTGGAGGAAAACTCCTCAATACAAAACCCACAACTGAAATGAATAACCGAAACTGAAAATAAAACGTACTATAGTCTGAAAACTGAAATATAAAAGATGTCTAATAGAATTGGGCAACATGCCCTACAACTGATAGATAGTGACTCTGGAATCCAAAAGATAGAAGCGTCTATGAGCAAATCCCTGTAGCTTCCACAAACGGCTACAGCTCGTCACCTGAATGAATACTTATGCTTGGTGTCCTTGTGGCTGGGCACCTAAAATGGGTTTACAAGAAAAAGATTTGAAAAGCAAATGGGTCAGAGCCCGAATGTGTTATATTTTAAAAACCTGCAAGTGCTTTAAAAACATTTAAAACATTAAATGCAAAGTACATGTTAGGACGTGCACTCACATTATATTCTCACCTCTCGTCTAACTGTGCGCTCCTAACGCAAGTACCCATCTATAACTATCCTTACCACTAGCTAAGTGACAACGTATCTAGCTAGGCTGCCAAAGGTTCTACCCATAATACTTGGTTCCATTAGCATAATAACGCTCTTAATTAAATAGGGTTTAACGTAAACTCAGTTACTAAATATGCCATTGATATAAATATCAGTTAATTCATTAAATATCTCGAAACAACACCGTAATATATTTACAACATTAACATGAGGATTCCCATTAATATAATGTATATTATTCATCACATAAATATACGATACAAGCACCCCGCAATCTAAGCTGTAGTGCACACATACTCTGCTATCCATCCCGGTACATCACGTACATAAGGATTACATATTCCGAATCTCTCAGGAATAGTTTACCGATAACAATATCACAAATAATGGAGGCGAACACAGTCACCATCACATGGGTCACGCACATACCTACGCTCCCATGGTCAGCGGACTTATTAATATCACAATAAGTCTTTCTATGACCTATGTTCATCAAGGTACCAGTCTATATCCCCCCCGTAGGCACACAAGGATTAGAGGGTCCTAAGCGAACGAAACCTCCCGTGATAGCAAGTATGGTAGGTATGTCATACATACAATCCATATATCAATACTAAGTAAACACACATCTTAGTAATACCATATTATATTCGCAGTACATATTGCACTCTCGTACTAATTATAATTATCACGATTCGTACTATTTCGGTTTATACTTATACGCGCCATAATTCATCCTCACCTCGTAGTAGACACTCACGTCTCAACCCAAATGGTTCATTGAATATAACTCTAATTTATGATTTACTCATCTCAATAACCCAAAAGTCCCAAATCAATCACTATATCATCAAAGGAATGCTAACTCTACCCTTGAACCAGTTCCCGGGACTCCAAAAGTCAAAACAGTCCAAAAAGGACCAAACTGTCAACTCGTTAGAAGTCTCGTTCGAACGAGGCTTCGAACGAGTTTGGACTGTCAGGTCGTTAGAAGTCTCGTTCGAACGAGGCTGTTCGAACGAGATCCCAGTTCGTTCGAACGAACTGACCCTTCTAACGATATCTCGTTCGAACGAGATATCGAACGAGATATCGAACGAAAATCCCTACTCGTTAATAACGACTGGTCAACTCGTTAGAAGCTCGTTCGAACGAGCTCGTTCGAACGACCTGGGGGCTGCTTCTAACGAGTGGCCAGTTTCGGCCCAGATTTTTCCCCAATTCGTTTTTCACCATTTATCAATTCTAATCTCTTCCAAAGTTCATCCAAATAACGTTTTTAGGGTCTATAATCAATACTAAACATATATGGTCACATCCTAACATGTTTCTAAGGGATCAATCCACCCAAATATCAATTAGATTTACAACTTTCTACACTTTTTCCAAATATTTTAAGAACATGAACCCTAACTACATATCATCATCAAATCCCAGAATTTAATTCGTTTTTCTCTCACCCAAACATGTATTAACATCAGATTAATTGTCTCCAAACTATACTACATGCAATCCTTCTCAAATTTCTCAAGTTTTATGATCTAGACTACATGGGTTTTTCATATTTCATCAAGAACAACCATAAATCCGAATTTGCTAACATGGAAAAGACATTCTCAGTAATTAAATGGGTTAAAGTCACTTGCCTTGTTTGATTCCGGATTTGGTGTTGATTTGGTGAAGAATTTCTGCAGAATTCCTCTCTCTCTCTCCTTCTCCAAGCTTTCTTCTCCAAAAAGCTATGGTGGCTAGGGTTTGGTTTGGGGGAACTTATGAAAACCTAATTTAATAAACCTCCGTAGCTTGTTGGGTTAATAAGGGTTGGTTGGGTCAATTACTTATCAGATTACAACTCTCAATTTTCGTCACTTTTAATTACCCAAAAATACCAATTTACTAAAATACCCTTTATGGTGCCGGAATGGCCTAAACATACCCCGGGACCCAAACTATACCCCCGGCTAGTGTTTTCTGACTATCTCGACCCTTCCGGACGCGTCGGCGCACTCAAAACGACCATACGGATTATAGATTTTAAATTTACTTTTAATATCAAAATATTATACCGTGACGCGGCGGTCCCACGCGTCTCAACAAAATTCCCAAATTGCCGTATATAAATCTCACGACAAATTTTATAATACCAAGTTCATATATAATCATATATGCACATAATCAAATACTAACTCGTATCACATTAGTATTTATAACCCGGATTAATTTCCAATTAATACGCATTTAATTAATTAATCCCAAAAATAAATATAGCCAAAAGTACGGGGTATTACATACTTCCCCCCTAATAACTGAATTTCGTCCCGAAATTCGAAACTAGAAAGTACCTGCTAAAAATAACTCTGGATAACGTTCGCGCATCTCATCCTCGCGCTCCCATGTGGATTCCTCAACATTATGATGTCGCCACTGAACACGCACTAACGGAACTATCTTTGACCGCAGTTTCCTCTCGCTTCGGTCCAAAATAGCAATCGGCCCCTCCTCATAAGAGCTATCCGGCTGGAGATCGATGTCCTCTACAGCAATGTGAGAATGAGCTAAATTATCTCTAAGGTATTTCCTCAGCGAGGAAATATGGAACACGTCGTGAATCCGATGCAAATGCTCCGGTAACCCGAGTCTATATGCGACCGGTCCGATCCGCTCAATAATAGGAAACGGCCCCACATACCTCGGTGCCAACTTCCCCTTCTTCCCGAATCGCATAATCCCCTTCATCGGAGAAACCCTGAGCAAAACCTGGTCCCCCACTTGGAACTCCCTGAAAAACCTCTTCGCATCAGCATAACTCTTCTGCCTATCTTGAGCTACCCGAATACGACTCCGAATCAACTCAATCCTTGCCGAAGTATCCTGAATCACTTCCGGCCCAAGTAGTTTGTTGTCCCCCACCTCCAACCAACATGCTGGGGAACGACAAGGCCTACCGTACAATGCCTCAAATGGAGCCATGCCAATCGTGAACTGATAGGAGTTGTTGTAAGCAAACTCCACCAGTGGAAGGTACTGCTCCCATCCACCCCCGAAGTCAATAATGCACATGCGTAGCATGTCCTCCAACATCTGATTGGTGCGTTCTGTCTGCCCATCGGTCTGCGGATGATAAGCCGTACTCAACTGCAATTCCGTGCCCATGGCCTCCTGAAAACTCTCCCAAAACCGCGAAACAAATATCTTGTCTCTGTCAGACACGATATTCAGGGGCACACCGTGAAGTCTCACAATCTCTGAAATGAAGAGCTGGGCATACTGACCCGCAGTGTAATCAGTCCTAACAGGTAAAAAGTGAGCGACCTTGGACAACCTGTCCACAATTACCCAAACAGAGTCGTGACCCCTCTGCGACGTAGGCAACCCCGTGACGAAATCCATGGATATGCTCTCCCACATCCACACCGGAACCTCCAACGGCTGTAGCAATCCTGCTGGTCTCTGATGATCCACTTTTACAAGCTGACAAGTGGCGCATTTCGAGACAAACTCAGCGATATCTCTCTTCATACCGCTCCACCAATACTGCCGTCTCATGTCTTGGTACATTTTGTCCCCTCCGGGATGTACCGCGAACCGTGAGCCGTGCGACTCTGCCATAACATCGTGTCGCAATTCCTCTCCTTCCGGAACTACCAATCTCCCATTGAAGCGTAATCCCCCGTCTGAGCTAACGGTATAGGATTCAGCTCCCTCAGCGAGTAATCGAACTATCTGCTCCTGACAGAACGAATCATTTGCCTGTGCCCGTACAACCTTCGTGACAATCTGCGGTGTCACGGTTATCACGGACATGAAAGATCGGGCCACTGCATCCTGGTGTCCCAATTCCTTCCACTTCGCCTTCCACACCTCTGCCACCTCTTCTGCTGGCCTACGGCTTAACGCGTCTGCTACCACGTTAGCCTTACCCGGGTGGTACTGGATGTCGAACTGGTAGTCTTTCACAAACTCAAGCCACCTACGCTGCCGCATATTCAATTCCTTCTGCGTGAACAGATACTGTAGTGACTTGTGGTCCGTGAACAGCTGGAACTTTTCCCCCAAAAGATAGTGCCTCCAAATCCGTAAGGCAAATACCACTGCCGCCAACTCCAAATCATGTGTGGGGTAATTCTTCTCATGAGGCTTAAGCTTACGGGAAGCATAAGCTATGGCCTGTCTCTCCTGCTGCAATACACCTCCAAGTCCTTGCAAAGACGCGTCGGTGTAAACCAAATACTCAACTCCCGGTCTCGGCAATGCTAACACAGGTGCTGAGGTCAATTTGTCCTTCAGTTCATCGAATGCCAACTGGCAGGTATCACTCCAGATGTATGGCACACCCTTACGAGTAAGATGTGTCAAAGGACCTGCTATCTCTGAGAAACCCCGAATAAACCTCCTGTAGTATCCTGCCAATCCCAAGAAACTACGAATCTCCGTCGGTGTCGTGGGCTGTCCCCATTCCCGCACCGCTGACACCTTTCCCGGATCAACAGATATTCCCTGGTCGGAAATAATGTGACCCAAGAACTGGACTTCCTTCAGCCAAAACCCGCACTTCTCATATTTTGCATACAGCTCGTTCTGACGAAGTGTCTGCAAAACCTGCCTCAAATGCTCGGCGTGCTCCTCCTCTGTCTGAGAGTAAACCAGAATATCATCAATGAAGACAATGACAAACTGGTCTAGGAAATCCCTGAACACTCTGTTCATCAAGTCCATAAACACTGCTGGAGCGTTGGTCAAGCCGAAAGGCATAACCCGAAACTCGTAAGAACCATATCTCGACAAGAATGCAGTTTTCGAGACATCCTCCTCCCTGATACGCAACTGATGGTATCCCGACCTCAAGTCAATCTTTGAGAAGAACGAAGCTCCTCTCAACTGGTCGAATAAGTCATCGATTCGAGGCAACGGATACTTATTCCGTATCGTGACCTTATTCAACTCTCGGTAGTCCACGCACAATCTCAGTGAACCGTCCCTCTTCTTCACAAACAAAACTGGAGCGCCCCAAGGTGAGGTACTCCTGCGAATAAAGCCCTGCCCTAACAGCTGCTCTATCTGATCCCGTAACTCTCGCATCTCAGCTGGAGCCATACGGTACGGTGCACGTGCTATAGGTCTCGTACCCGGTAGCAAATCAATAACGAAGTCTATCTCTCGATTGGGTGGTAAGCCTGGTATCTCCTGAAACACATCCGAATACTCCCTGACAACCGGGATCGAATCTAAAGGAATAACAACCTCCTTAGAGGTATCCGCCTCTATGTAATACAGATGAGCGGTCGATCCTCCCTCTGGGCGAGGCATCGCCACTACAAACATCTCTTGCCCCGGAATGGCAAAAACAATGCTCCCGCTGAAGCAATCAATCATGGCCCTATATGCTACGAGCCAATCCATACCGATGATCACATCGTGAACATGCATGTCTAACACTAACATGTCTGCAGGCAATACCAAACCACCAACCTCTACCCCGACTCCCCGGCATATAAAGAAAATAAGTGACCCACTCCCCAATGGTGAGTCGACACACGTCACCGTGCTCTCTGCCGTAGCTAACAATCCTAAAGCTTTCGCGAAGTGTGTAGCAATAAAACAGTGTGTAGCACCCGTATCAAATAACACCCGACCCATAGTGCCATGGATAGGAAACGTACCCTCGATCGCGGGCGGTGCCTGTGGAACTGCAGCCTGGTGAACGTTGTAGACACGTCCATACTGTAGCTGCCCCTGCTGAGCTGGGACTGCTGGAATGGGTGGCAAAGCTGCCATCTGTGGCGGTGCAGGAAGAGCGGCGGGAAACATAGGTCTCTGTGGCTCCTGGCGAGCACCCTGCTGCTGCTGCTGTGGGGCCCTGCCCCTATCAGGACAATCCTGCTTCTTATGGCCAGTCTTGCCACAAGTAAAGCACTTCCCTGGGAAGTTCCCTCCCCTCTGCCCCTGCTGTCCCCGGCCCTGGTGGCCGTTACCATTCCTCCCTTGGCCCTGCTGGCCCTGATGGAACTGCTGCCCATTCTGCCCCTGATGGCCGTTTGGACCCTGATGGCCCTGGCGGAAACCTCCCTGTCCCTGCCTGTAGTTCCCTGACCGGAACCTCTTATTGTCCCCCTGCTGGGTACCCTGCTCAGTCTGTCTCTGCCCCTGACCGGTCTGTGCCCCGCTGGCACCATGTCCTCCAGTCCTGCCCTGATGGCTAGACTCCCCTGACCGCTTGCCCTCGGCCATGTGAAAACGGTGGTCCTGACAGTATAATAGTGCAGCGTTAACCACATCAGAATACGTGGCCAACGATAGGTTCCCAAGCAGATGCTGACGGATCCTCCAATTCAACCCATCAGTGAACTTCTCTATCTTCTTCTTCTCTGTTGGAATCTCGTCTGGGACGATATTCAACAGGTTAGTGAACTCGGCCTCATACTCGGCCACTGTCTTGCCTTCCTGCTTCAGACTCATAAGCTTCCTCCTCATTTCCGTATGAACAGCCGACGGAAAGTACTTGCGGTCGAACCGCACCCAGAACTCCTGAATCGTGAGGGTATCCCTCTCCTCCGCGGTGGTAATGGACTCCCACCACTGCAGTGCAGATCCCACTAGCTTGAAAGTAGCTAGCACCTGTTTCTGAACGTCTGTGCACTCATGCATCCTCAAATGCCTCTGTATGTCCTTCCTCCATTGGCTCGAGACTACCACGTCTGAGCTACCTGCAAACTCTGGCGGATGCGCTTTCTGAAAAGCGTCTCGTACACGCTCCCAAGCAGACGGGAATGCATTAACTAGTGCTGGCGCGGCAACCGGCGCCTGAGGCGGTGCCTGCTGAATCACGGCAATCGCGGCATTTACCGCTTGGGCTACTATAGCAGCAACCTCAGCGGCGTTCAACATACCCTGAACTGGAGCGGGCTGGGGTTCGGGCGTTGCATTCCTGGGAACTCGTCGTGCACGTCGTGGAGGCATCTGAAATAAGAACAAAGTTTATAAGTTCACGGTTTATAAACTTAATATAGCTGAAGAACGAAGCATACACAAAAGAATACAACAGTCCTAAAATATAGGGCTCTATATCAAAGAAACGTAGCGGAAACATAATAGCCGTACAGATCCTAAAGGACACTAGAACCTGATGCTCTGATAGCCTGTTGTGACACCCCGACTAATTAAACACCGGGTAGCTACTCCTTTATAAAATTAATTCAAAATGCCAAGTTGGCTCAGTTAATAGCATCACTGTCGAAAACATTTTATTATATCTAACCACCTAGTATTTAAAAAGCAAGTTGCCAAATTTTAATTTAAGTCTGATTAACATGCAACAAGAGTAATGAATAACTAAATAACACCATTCACCATGCTGAAGTAAAATGAATAACCATCACCAAAATGTAAATAAACTCTGGAGGAAAACTCCTCAATACAAAACCCACAACTGAAATGAATAACCGAAACTGAAAATAAAACGTACTATAGTCTGAAAACTGAAATATAAAAGATGTCTAATAGAATTGGGCAACATGCCCTACAACTGATAGATAGTGACTCTGGAATCCAAAAGATAGAAGCGTCTATGAGCAAATCCCTGTAGCTTCCACAAACGGCTACAGCTCGTCACCTGAATGAATACTTATGCTTGGTGTCCTTGTGGCTGGGCACCTAAAATGGGTTTACAAGAAAAAGATTTGAAAAGCAAATGGGTCAGAGCCCGAATGTGTTATATTTTAAAAACCTGCAAGTGCTTTAAAAACATTTAAAACATTAAATGCAAAGTACATGTTAGGACGTGCACTCACATTATATTCTCACCTCTCGTCTAACTGTGCGCTCCTAACGCAAGTACCCATCTATAACTATCCTTACCACTAGCTAAGTGACAACGTATCTAGCTAGGCTGCCAAAGGTTCTACCCATAATACTTGGTTCCATTAGCATAATAACGCTCTTAATTAAATAGGGTTTAACGTAAACTCAGTTACTAAATATGCCATTGATATAAATATCAGTTAATTCATTAAATATCTCGAAACAACACCGTAATATATTTACAACATTAACATGAGGATTCCCATTAATATAATGTATATTATTCATCACATAAATATACGATACAAGCACCCCGCAATCTAAGCTGTAGTGCACACATACTCTGCTATCCATCCCGGTACATCACGTACATAAGGATTACATATTCCGAATCTCTCAGGAATAGTTTACCGATAACAATATCACAAATAATGGAGGCGAACACAGTCACCATCACATGGGTCACGCACATACCTACGCTCCCATGGTCAGCGGACTTATTAATATCACAATAAGTCTTTCTATGACCTATGTTCATCAAGGTACCAGTCTATATCCCCCCCGTAGGCACACAAGGATTAGAGGGTCCTAAGCGAACGAAACCTCCCGTGATAGCAAGTATGGTAGGTATGTCATACATACAATCCATATATCAATACTAAGTAAACACACATCTTAGTAATACCATATTATATTCGCAGTACATATTGCACTCTCGTACTAATTATAATTATCACGATTCGTACTATTTCGGTTTATACTTATACGCGCCATAATTCATCCTCACCTCGTAGTAGACACTCACGTCTCAACCCAAATGGTTCATTGAATATAACTCTAATTTATGATTTACTCATCTCAATAACCCAAAAGTCCCAAATCAATCACTATATCATCAAAGGAATGCTAACTCTACCCTTGAACCAGTTCCCGGGACTCCAAAAGTCAAAACAGTCCAAAAAGGACCAAACTGTCAACTCGTTAGAAGTCTCGTTCGAACGAGGCTTCGAACGAGTTTGGACTGTCAGGTCGTTAGAAGTCTCGTTCGAACGAGGCTGTTCGAACGAGATCCCAGTTCGTTCGAACGAACTGACCCTTCTAACGATATCTCGTTCGAACGAGATATCGAACGAAAATCCCTACTCGTTAATAACGACTGGTCAACTCGTTAGAAGCTCGTTCGAACGAGCTCGTTCGAACGACCTGGGGGCTGCTTCTAACGAGTGGCCAGTTTCGGCCCAGATTTTTCCCCAATTCGTTTTTCACCATTTATCAATTCTAATCTCTTCCAAAGTTCATCCAAATAACGTTTTTAGGGTCTATAATCAATACTAAACATATATGGTCACATCCTAACATGTTTCTAAGGGACCAATCCACCCAAATATCAATTAGATTTACAACTTTCTACACTTTTTCCAAATATTTTAAGAACATGAACCCTAACTACATATCATCATCAAATCCCAGAATTTAATTCGTTTTTCTCTCACCCAAACATGTATTAACATCAGATTAATTGTCTCCAAACTATACTACATGCAATCCTTCTCAAATTTCTCAAGTTTTATGATCTAGACTACATGGGTTTTTCATATTTCATCAAGAACAACCATAAATCCGAATTTGCTAACATGGAAAAGACATTCTCAGTAATTAAATGGGTTAAAGTCACTTGCCTTGTTTGATTCCGGATTTGGTGTTGATTTGGTGAAGAATTTCTGCAGAATTCCTCTCTCTCTCTCCTTCTCCAAGCTTTCTTCTCCAAAAAGCTATGGTGGCTAGGGTTTGGTTTGGGGGAACTTATGAAAACCTAATTTAATAAACCTCCGTAGCTTGTTGGGTTAATAAGGGTTGGTTGGGTCAATTACTTATCAGATTACAACTCTCAATTTTCGTCACTTTTAATTACCCAAAAATACCAATTTACTAAAATACCCTTTATGGTGCCGGAATGGCCTAAACATACCCCGGGACCCAAACTATACCCCCGGCTAGTGTTTTCTGACTATCTCGACCCTTCCGGACGCGTCGGCGCACTCAAAACGACCATACGGATTATAGATTTTAAATTTACTTTTAATATCAAAATATTATACCGTGACGCGGCGGTCCCACGCGTCTCAACAAAATTCCCAAATTGCCGTATATAAATCTCACGACAAATTTTATAATACCAAGTTCATATATAATCATATATGCACATAATCAAATACTAACTCGTATCACATTAGTATTTATAACCCGGATTAATTTCCAATTAATACGCATTTAATTAATTAATCCCAAAAATAAATATAGCCAAAAGTACGGGGTATTACACCTGTACCAAGGATATCTATCTTCTAGGGTACAAGTCAATATCCCCCATAAAGGTCCCATCGAGATAAGACTGTCCCAGCGCGGAAACCTCAGGGATAGCAAGTAGCGTGGGCATGATTTTCACAAGTATATAATATATGCATACACAATCATATAAATATACTACTTTCATTATATCAATTTAGGTTTATCCCATAACTCATATTCACAACATTTATCCTTATTTTCCCATTATTAGTCATCACGTATAACGGTTCGTTTCTCACTTTAATTCGAAGTGTTTCTCCAACTTACTACGTAGCCCTCATGGACTCTATCCTTCCAAAGGTACAATTCAGTAGGTATTCATTTATGTTCCAACGTAACCCTCTTGCGTGTCTCTCTCCTTTAACATATACTTACATTGTCCCTCATGTAAGATATCCCAAAAATATAGATTTCGCCTTACATTAAAGGATTTTGAATTTTATTTTCAAAGATGAGAATTTCAAATGGTTTCGAAATCGGAATTAAAATGGAGTTTTAATTGAATTTTTTTATTATTTAGAAGAGTCCTCAAAATATAAAACTCTCTAATAGTCCTCAAAATATAAAACTCTCTGAGAGTCCTCAAAACATAAAACTCTCTAGTAAAAATAATATTTTTAGAAATCCGACCGTTCGATCAAGCTGAATTTTTGTCAGCAGTACTGTCTCGCCGTTCGCTACAACATACTAAAATTTCAAGCGATTCCAATGGTCCGATCATCCGGAATAAAATTTTTAGTGTTTGTATCTAATTAGAACTCTTTTCTTAATCAAACTCTTAATCCTTTACATGACAAAGGGTTTCCAGAATATCATTTAAGTCATCACTGCATGCAATTTCCTATCTCAAATTGGGTTTTTCTTCCATACAATTCATCCTAATCATTCCTAAACCAATATGAAAGATGCATTAACGAAATAAGCAAGATAAACACTTGCCTGGAATTTTCAGAAATCTGGTTTGGTGCTGAAATTGGTGTGGTTGCGTTCCCCGTCTCGCGATCTACGCGTTGGTGGTGACGGCAGTGCAATCAGAGGTGTTCTTGGCCTAGAACTCCTTGGAGAGCTTCTCCTCTTCCTCTCCAATGGCCGTCACTTGTGTTTAGAGTTTCTAACCCTAGATGACAATCCAGATATCTGATTTAACTCTTTGAATTTTCATGGGATTAATTACCCAAAAAGGTGAAATGTCCAAAACGCCCTCCCGGGTACCAGTTAGGCCCTAAAACACCCCGAGACCCAAACTAAACCCCCGGGTACACTTTTTTGACTATCTCGACCCTTTCGGACGCGTTGGCGCACTCAAAACGACCATACGAACGACTTATAAAATATTCACTTCTATTAATCAACATTTAGTCCCGACACGACACAGGCGCGTCCCGACTTAAATTTCCGTAATTGTCATTTTATTCACACGTGACAATATTATAACAATAAATCTCATATATTACTATACTCATCCAGTAATATTCAACAGATAACAAATTTTCAATAATTATAAACTCTCGTCACGCTAGTAAATATTTAAAGCAACATTCCGGATTAAAATTAAATTAATTTATCTCAATTAAATTTAATAAATCCCATAATTTAAAAGCTATAAAAATACGGGGTATTACATACTTCCCCCCTAATAACTGAATTTCGTCCCGAAATTCGGAAAATAAGGCCTATCAGGTAGTACAATTCTGGATATCCTTTTTCATACACAAACTAACTACACATTACGGCGCTCAATCACTATAGCCCTTTCTTCACAGTAACATTGTTTTGCATTCTCTTTGGAGACACTTCACATTGTGCTCCCAATCGACAACATTCGCATAGGTCACGCCTGTACGTTATACATTTCATTATCTCACTATCATTAGGAGGCCGCACCTCACTACATGACAAATACTCGGATTTATTCATATACAAAACTCCCATTCTGAGAAAATATTACGAACATTTGATCACTCTTGCTCGTCTAAAACAGTCGTGGAATTCTACCATAATTATCGGATATTTTCTCGACCGATCCAAAAATTCTGATTATCTACTCTCCTCTAAACATACGGAAGGAGAATAGTCGAGATTCTTCCATAACAAAACCTTAATAAGTACCTCATACGCGACAAGCAGGTACGAGTGCTTCTACAGAGCATTCTTGAAATCATCGTACCAAGATTCCAAAATCTCCTTCACGTGGCTCCACTAATCTTTAATCTCCTTCACGTGGCTCCACTACAGAGTTTATAATTCCCTGGCTAAGGGTGATACATCCTACTTAAAACGAAATCTTATCTCCGCTGGTTCCTGAAATCCCATATCAAAGGTGGGATTCACCAATCTCATCCTGATACAGAAATTTATACTGCGCCGGACCATGCACTGGCGCGATCCTTCCTTTCAAAGGAAGTCTGGGGCATACTAGTTAATATTGTAAGCCAGCCCAAAGGAATATCAATCACTTCCTTCTCGGCGACTTAATTCACATGTTCGGGATAAACCCTTGATCTTGTTTTGAGGATGGCAACCCATCCAAGAACTTTATCGACTTTACCAACCTCTTCCAATTTCAGGAATTTTCGATGAACACAAAATTATTTGGTTGATTCTTCCCTTTCAACCAAACCTTACCTATGGGCAGTGTGCATGTAGAGACTACTCACTACGTCTCGCTAAACATCGATTCTTCCCTTGAAATGTCTCACATTAAGTGACACGTAATACTCCCCTTCCTTCCTTGTAGTATGCCGAAAGTTCCACCCGTGCTCTTCTCTCCACGAAGCGCACTTCTGGATCTCTTATACTATACTAACATCATTACTCTTTATATGTGTGAGTCGCTCTCACACTTGACTAATAACAACTCCGCTCCGGGTGTGCTTCATAACAATTAAATTCTACTATATTCAAGGAATACCAATTCTTGACTGGCTTCCCACAGCCTTCCAATCAAGTTAGGGCGTGCTATTCTAATTGCACACTTCTGTATGGATTATCGCCCCTCATGTGACGTTTAATCCACTCTATCACTTCCACTTCGTTATACTAGTCCCACAAACATATATTTCACACGTCTATTACCACGTCCCTTCGACTCGGACTATTTTAACTGTAGTTAACCAAGATGCCCACATTCTTGCAACACTCCGACCGCCCTGGGAGAGCGAACGACGTGCTACTCATCTGTAGGACTAACTAAATTCAACGGAATAGAAGGGATAGGGCATTCAAATTCCATGACAATAAAAGAGGAATAATAATTCTCAACCTTCCTCAGATAAGTACAACAATTTTCCCAAATAGGTACAACAACCAAAATAAATCACTAACGCTCTATTCATTAAAATAATTACAGGTCATCTCTTTTGTATAATATAAAGTTCTTTCCAGATAATCCATGCTAAAAATCATTTCAACTCTTTATTCACCTTGTGTTCTGTACGCGGTTATGACATTTGGGTACTCTCAATCACCCTAGAAATCAAAATTCTTAAATTCTCCTTATCATCGTTCCACCCCTCAACTCGTGGGGATAACTTTTAATGCTTTCCTACCAAAAAAATTCGGCTCCAATGACCTTAAAACAAAATTCAACTTCCAACGTACATACATAATTACTTGATCCCATTTCGACAAGGGTACCGAACTCATGGAATAGTGACCAAACGTCTCCCTATTTCCAACCTTACGCTAAGTTTCATGCGTGGGATATCTCGCAAAGCGAAATCCAAACAAGGAACCCCCCCGATACACTACTACCTAGCATTGTCGGTTATCGAAATCCGTTAGGTCCTCCGTCCATAGTATATACCCCTTTATTCCGTCCCTTGACAGAAAAGTTACAATTTCTCCCGTAATTATGCTTAACAAAGAACGTTTCACCAAATTTCACTATCGTTCAGCATAGGTTGGTGGTAATAGCATTCCATAAATCTCGAATACATACAATCGGAATTCTCGAAGTTCCTTTTTCTAACATTAGGGGTATAACTCTTAACTCCCACGTCTCTTAAGGATAAATATAACACTACACTCTTCCTATCACTAAGTCCAGAGTGCCAAACATAATACTGCGTCAAATCTTTTCGCTCAACGGTAAATCCCGATACATACGGAATCATATTGGCAAAGTTTATACATACTTTGGCATCGAATATCTCGAGCCCACTATCTCCTCCGAAGTCTCTAGGATAGATAATATAAGTGCGAGTCCAACCTTCTCACAGGTAAAACCTCGCCAAAACAAACATAAAACATGTTGCACTAATGCAACCATTACGATAGCCTTGCAATAAATGCCCACTATCGTACTAACCATTTATGTAATGTTTTAAACAAGATAATATCATACTCGTGTATCGCATCACTACAACGAGTAACCTCAATAAAGTATAAAACACTGTTGATATACTCATTCATCCTCTGCGGATAGCACTAAAGAAGAATCCCGCTACACTATGGAAAAATATTCACATAATGGTAACATTTATAATTATATGCATTAAGCTCATCTCACATGCTAATCTAGCAATGAACAAAATATAGTGACTCTCTCGTGTCACATAAACACGGCTCATCCTCTGAGGATACAACTTACACTTCTACCTTGTCAATCGTCTTGACTGCGCAAATGGTTTTCGGAAGTAACACGTCTGCCCAAACCATAACAAAATTATTTTAATCGTTGCCTTTTACTAGGCACCGTATTCTTGTCCTTATACTCACTTTGGAACATATTATCGCGAGCGATCTCACTCCGCACCAAAATACCTCAACACATAATCCACTTATCACCTGTCCTACTAACCAGGTTAGGATTGTCCTTCTCTCGGACTTTAGTAAACTCGATTCCCGTTAGCCATCCCGATTGTTCCCTTAGCTTTTTAGGCCATAAAGATCATGTTACTATCTATAATAGTACTTACCGAATTTACAATCACTTGGTAAGAATTCCATTATCCGAATCATTTAAATGGGTCCCCTGATGTATATCCACATCCCTTTTGTGGTGCTATACCACCATCGTTGCATTCAGTCTCATTCTCGACTAAATTCTTCGATTCCTTTAACTTCCCCAACAACGAAGCGTTATCATCTATATTGATAAAATATGACATTGTCAACCTCTGAATCGGTCGTCCATCAGAATTTCCTCCTCGAGTTTTATCAACTATTATTACAAGTTTGTCTCCCACTTGGAGTCGTTTCCTCCACTAGTATCTACCTCTTACGATACAAAATTTGCTAACGATTAGGATTCATATCCACAATTGGACTTCTGTCATGCCCTCCTGCGATGAGTTCAGAACCACGTTTGCTTCTCATCCTGAACAGTTGAGGAAGGAACATACGGTCAACACTGTACCTAAGGTTCTCCTATAGGCATAGCATTCCACTTCTAAAATTGGTGGTTGACTCCAACCATTATAACTTCGTCCCGAAAGCCAAGAAAAATTTCTCTAAATTTTCACTTTCAGTTTGCCACACTCCGTCTTATAACTAAACCTTTGGATACTTTACCTCCTTTGGTAAACACAAAGAATTTTCGCGTTTCTAAAATTTCCCACTGACAGTCTCTACACGTTTTTGTAATACGTTGGGTAAGTTTACCCTCGCATCTCATTTGACTATAACAGCATTTGAAAATCATTGCTGCACCTTAGTCGCCTTCCTAGTCTTGGTTTCTCGTGCCACAATGGAGGTGACCTCGACTACGGTCATCATCCTCGGATATATTTCATAATCTCAACTGAGCCCTGCCTCCTGATGTACGCTTAACGGTCCTCTTCTGACATCCGTCATCGCTCGGCACACGCACACATCCGAACGAAATTAGAATTCACTAGTGTATACACATTATAGCAGGAGAACAAAATCTCGTCAAAGGAATCGACAATCCTAAACATAGGGCTCTATAACAAACAAAGCAACGCTGAAAGCATAATAAGCCGTATAGATCCTAAGGACGCTAGAACCTGATGCTCTGATACCACCTGTGACACCCCGCCTAATTAAATACCGGGCGATCACTCCTTTATTAAATTAAATCAAGGCAAACAGTTGGTTCATTCTTAGCATCACTGTCGTAAAATAAAATTTTCCAATTTAACACCCTAAAATAATTAAGCTAACTGTCAAAACCATATTTAAACATTACTTTCCAAATTTTATTTAAAGAAAAATTATTTATTTATTTATTAACAACATCTCAATAAATAAGAATCACACCACAATAAACCTGGAGCATAATCCAATTAATTTAATACATTCGTCAATCGAATGTCAACATACGAACTCTAAAGTCACACATCTAAACTGAATAAATCCCATAGTAACAATACTGGAAATAACTGAAATACAAATGTCCAATAACAACGGGATAATGGAAAGAGCTACACATGCTCAACTAGATGAAAGTACTAAGAGTGGATCCGAATGAATGAAGTCGTCTAATCAAGAGACCTGCAACTCCCACCTAAGCTGCAGTGCGTTCCTTCCAAGAGATCCTAAGCAAGACGCCCCTGTGGCTGGGCACCTGTAATACATACATATATATACAAGAGAGAGAGAAAGGGAAACGGGTCAGATCCCGAAAGTGTGTATGATTTAAAATACGTTTAGCAAGTATTTAAATTGATACAGGCCAATGCAACAACATATTAGTGCGACACACTCTTGAGAAATTCTCACCTCTCTTCTAATGTGCACACCTATCGCACTAACCTTCCCAATGGTCTATCTCATCATATAACATGCTATCCTTTCCCAATGGATTAATTTATCTTATATTACTCGTAAGATTCAAAATTAACGATTTAATTGTTTGAAGATACTATTCAATTAGTAACCAAAGTTCTCATTTTAACCTTATAAATCAATAAAGTTTTCCAGTGTCATATTATACTTTCTCAAAATAAGTATTTACAATTTGAGTCATCAACCATGTCCTACATATCTCATCACAGTAGGCAGTTCCAGATTTCAGAATTTCATATATATATTAACTACTCATAAAATACATATATATCACAACAGCACCCCGAATAACAACTATGGTGCGGGCATACTCTACTATCCAATCCCCGTATCACTCGTACTAAGGGAATACAGATTCGGAATCACTCTCGAATTGTATCAACACATACTCAAACAATATTGAGACAAAGTATAGATTCCAAGTCTCTCAGGACCGTCTGAACTATCACTGCGATAGCCTGTACCAAGGATACCTATACACAAACAAAATGAGGCGAATCATAGATTCCAAGTCTCTAAGAGGAAAGCACATACCCGCATCTCTTAGGACCGTCTGAACTATCATTCCGATAGCCTGTACCAAGGATATATATATTCTAGGGTACAAGTCAATATCCCCCCATAAAGGTCCCATCGAGATAAGACTGTCCCAGCGCGGAAACCTCAGGGATAGCAAGTAGCGTGGGCATGATTTTCACAAGTATATAATATATGCATACACAATCATATAAATATACTACTTTCATTATATCAATTTAGGTTTATCCCATAACTCATATTCACAACATTTATCCTTATTTTCCCATTATTAGTCATCACGTATAATGGTTCGTTTCTCACTTTAATTCGAAGTGTTTCTCCAACTTACTACGTAGCCCTCATGGACTCTATCATTCCAAAGGTACAATTCAGTAGGTATTCATTTATGTTTCAACGTAACCCTCTTACGTGTCTCTCCCCTTTAACATATACTTACATTGTCCCTCATGTAAGATATCCCAAAAATATAGATTTCGCCTTACATTAAAGGATTTTGAATTTTATTTTCAAATATGAGAATTTCAAATGGTTTCGAAATCGGAATTAAAATGGAGTTTTAATTGAATTTTTTTATTATTTAGAAGAGTCCTCAAAATATAAAACTCTCTAAGAGTCCTCAAAATATAAAACTCTCTGAGAGTCCTCAAAACATAAAACTCTCTAGTAAAAATAATATTTTTAGAAATCCGACCGTTCGATCAAGCTGAATTTTTGTCAGCAGTCCTGTCTCGCTGTTCGCTACAACATACTAAAATTTCAAGCGATTCCAATGGTCCGATCATCCGGAATAAAATTTTTAGTGTTTGTATCTAATTAGAACTCTTTTCTTAATCCTTTACATGACAAAGGGTTTCCAGAATATCATTTAAGTCATCACTGCATGCAATTTCCTATCTCAAATTGGGTTTTTCTTCCATACAATTCATCCTAATCATTCCTAAACCAATATGAAAGATGCATCAACGAAATAAGCAAGATAAACACTTGCCTGGAATTTTCAGAAATCTGGTTTGGTGCTGAAATTGGTGTGGTTGCGTTTTCCGTCTCGCGATCTACGCGTTGGTGGTGACGGCGGTGCAATCGGAGGTATTTATTGGCCTAGAACTCCTTGGAGAGCTTCTCCTCTTCCTCTCCAATGGCCGCTTGTGTTTAGAGTTTCTAAACCTAGATGACAATCCAGATATCTGATTTAACTCTTTGAATTTTCGTGGGTTTAATTACCCAAAAAGGTGAAATGTCCAAAACGCCCTCCCGGGTACCAATTAGGCCTAAAAACACCCCGAGACCCAAACTAAACCACCGGGTACACTTTTTTGACTATCTCGACCCTTTCGGACGCGTTGGCGCACTCAAAACGACCATACGAACGACTTATAAAATATTCACTTTTATTAATCAACATTTACTCCCGACACGACACAGGCGCGTCCCGACTTAAATTTTCATAATTGTCATTTTATTCACATGTGACAATATTATAACAATAAATCTCATATATTACTATACTCATCTAGTAATATTCAACAGATAACAAATGTCCAATAATTATAAACTCTCGTCACGCTAGTAAATATTTAAAGCAACATTCCGAATTAAAATTAAATTAATTTATCTCAATTAAATTTAATAAATCCCATAATTTAAAAGTTATAAAAATACGGGGTATTACAGTGGGTCTATATGAAAGATAAAGTGGTGGATGTTAAAAGATGGAGAGATAGATTACTAAACATTAAGATTTTCTTAGATAAAACAATTTTGAATATTATAAGTGCTTACGCGCCCTAAGGAGCTTTAGATGAAAATGTAAATAAATAATTTTGGGTATTATTGGATGAAGTTTTACAACAAATTCCTACGCATGAAAACATATTTTAGGAGGTGACTTGAATGGACATGTGGGAGTAGGCGGAACGGTTATCTAAGGATACACGAAGGTTGTGGTTTTGGTAAGAGAAATGAAGGAGGGGAAACTATCTTAGAATTTGCTAAAGCATACAATCTAGCGTCAACAAACATTTTTAAAAAAAGGGAAGACCATTTAATAACATTCAAAAGCGGAGAGAATAAAACTTAAATTATTGCTTATTTAGAAGAAGAGACTTGAACATATGCAAAGACTGTAAAGTTACACCTGGTGAAAGCTTAATAAATCAACATCGCCTATTAGTTATAGATTTAGCCTTTAAAGGATTTTAAGTACTGAAAAGAGAAAATAGGTTATCAAAATATAAAATGGAAGGATTTAAAAGGATGCAAAGAGATATAATTTAGGCAAAAGTTCCTGTTAAACATGAAGTGGAATTGGGAGGACAATGTTAATAACATTTGAGCAAGAACAAAGAATGATATTGAGAAAATAGGTAAGCAAATTTTAGGTGAGATTATAGGAAAAAAATTAATTAAAAAAAAGACTTGGTGGTGGAATGAGGAAGTGCAAAAGATAATACAAAAGTAACGAGTAAGTTTAAAGATTGGCAAAACAGTAAAAATCAAGAAGATTTAGAAAGGTATAAGAAGTTAAAAAATATTATTAGAAATGCGCAACAAAACGCACGAGATAATCTGTATAGTAAATTAGGTAGCAAGGAAGGTGAAAAGGCGATATATAAATTGGTAAAGAATAGAGATAAATTGACAAGGGATATGTGTAGTGTATTAAAGACATAAAACAAAATATATTAATTAACGATAAATAAATTCTAGATAGATGGGAAGCGTATTTTCAAGGATTATTGAATGAAGCGTATTCCAACAAAGATGTCGAGAACATATAACCAAGTATATGAATGGTATGTTCGATTACTGAAAAAAGTAGATATATATTAATAAGAAAAATGGGAAGGAATAAAACGATTGGTCCGGATAAAATACCCATAGAGGTATAGAAGACCCTTGGAAGTATAGGGGTAGAATGGTTAACATGTTTATTTAATAAAATTTTAACAAAAGGAAACATGCCAAATGAGTGGAAGAAAATCACCATAATACTTTTGTATAAAAATATAGGGGATATACAAAATTACGGTAATTATAGAGGAATCAAACTGATGAATCACACTATGAAATTATGAGAAAATGTTATAAACAAAAATTAAGAAATGAGTCGACTATTTCGAACAATCAATTTGGATTTATGGCAGGGCGATCCACCACTTAAGCTATTTACTTATTAAAACTGTTAATGGAGAAATGTAGAAGTAAAAATAAAATTTTTACATATGGCCTTTATAGACTTAGAAAATGCATATGATAGAGTAGCTAGGGATATAATATGGTGGGTTTAAGGAGGGAAAGAATCCCTATGAGTTATATTAAAGTTATTGAAGATATGTATAATATAACACAAGGACTAGAGTAAGAATTATTTGTGGACAAACTAATGATTTTACGATTAAAGTGGGTCTACATCAAGGATTGGCCAAGTCCTTACTTATTTGCCGTATTATTGGATGAGATTACTAAAGAATATACAAGATGTCCTACGGTGTATGTTGTTTGCGGATGCTATAGTTTTAGTAGACATTTCATAGAAGGCCTTAGCGATGAGAGTAGATACTTGAAGAAATGCTTCAAGTCTAAGGGACTAAAAATCAGTAGAAATAAAACTGAATTTATGGAATGTAAATTTAATAATGATGTGCCTGATAGCATAATGCTAGAGATTGAAGAAAAAGTGATAAATAAATTTCGTTATTTAGGTTCAGTGATACAAAGTAATGAGGATATTGATGAGGATGTTACGAGTAGAATATCAACTGGTTGGATGAAACGGAGACAAGCAAGTAGGGTGTTATGCGATAAGAGGATAACACATAAATTAAAAGGAAAATTATATAGAATAGTTGTTAGGCCAGCGACCCTACATGGAGTGAAGTGTTGCGCTTTAAAGAAAAAACATGAACAAAGTCTCCATGTTTATGTGAGAGAAAAGTTAGGAGTAACTCCCATTAGTGATAAATTAGGAGAAAGTAGACTTGGATGGTACGGATATATGAGGTCTATATATAACAAGAGGATGATTATTGAAAATAGAGGGTACAAGAGAAAGGTGCTGCCCTAAACTATCACGGGATAAAATTATTAGTAAGATATTAAGGCATTAAACTTGAATGATAATATTGCTTATAATAGATTAGAATGGAAAAGGAGAATTCATGTGGCCGACCCCCATGTGATGTGATTAAGGCAAGGATGATGACGATGATGTTTCAAAACACTCTCTTTTGATTTTTATTATATTTTGTACTTCGTTCCACCACCAAGTTTCTTTAGATTGTTCCCCCTACTTTTGATTCTTTAATAATCTATTTTGATATTCTCCTAATGAATCTATCTTATCCAACATTATGTTAGTCTCATCTTCAGTATTTTACGACCCTTCTTTTAATATTTGATCTTTAAATAGTTCTAATTTCTCTCTTTTTAAGTTCCACCTCCTAGTTCATGGATTAATCATCTCTCCTGATTGATTTTTAATATTTATGTCGAACACCATTATCCTATGTTGTGAGGTTGAGCTCTCTCGTGATAATCTTAAAATCTTTACACATTAATCAATCTTCTTTCCTAGTAGTGAAAAAGTCTATTTAGCTCTTATTTGTTCCACTTTTATAAGTTATCAAGTATTAAAGCCTCTTTTAAAAACATGTATTTATTAGTATACGATCATAAGCTATTGCAAAATTTAAGACAGACTCTCCACCATCGTTCCCACCTCTAAAACCATATCTTCCGTACACCATCATATCCTATACGATCTTCTCCTACATAGTTATTAAAATCTTCTCCCCCCATGTAAATTTTCTCACTTACAAGGATGTTTTGATTTAGTTCATCCATTTGTTCCGAAAATTGTACTTTAGTATGTTCATTGAATCCTACGTGGGGTGCATGGCACTAACAATATTAATTATATTTTAAAAACCAGTTTTGCCTATCCTATTAACCGTTATGATATCGTCCTTTAGGTTCTTGTCTACTATAATTCCGACTTAGTTCTTATTTTTATGTTTGCCTGTAAAATATATTTTAAACCCTGTATTTTTTTTATTTTTATGGCTTTCTCACCGACCCATTTAGTGTCTTATAAACAAGTTATGTTAACTTTTCTTCTTATCATAGTATTTACTAGCTCCATTCCTTTTACTTGTGAAAGTTCCTGTATATATGAAGCACGGACTCGACACGTAATACGTGTTTCGAAACGACACACGATTTTTCCAAAAACTAGGATACGACACACTAGGATACGTATAATATATAATATATGTTAAAATATGTAATATATATTTAAATATATATATTAATGAAATAAAATAATTTTTTTTCCCCATAAAATAAATTATTAGAGCATTCTTAACATGAAATTAAGAAAATGGACCATTTAAAATAAAATTCAAACACACTTTAACATTAAAAATCATAAATAAGGCAGAATCATATTCACATAAGAAAAAAAAATTTAAATAAAAAAAATAAAAAAAGGTGTCATTACGTGTCCCAGCGTGTTGGCAACGTGTCGGCCAGCGTGTCGGCAACGTGTCCCAGCATGTTGACAACATGTCGCGTGTTGAACTCGTGGCTTCCGGGAGAGTGTCGGTGCTTCATAGCCCTGTATTCAAAGTTACTAACGTAACCCTACTATATTTTACCAACTTTTTTTTTTCGCACACGTCCAGATTGGTGCATGAACCCTTACCCATTTCTCATTGCATCCTGGCGCCAATGCTACGCCCTTTGCCTATTTTTCAAGATACCTGGTGGCAGCACACATTGCTTTAAGGGAATATCCTAATATTAGTGCGAATGTTCATAGGATTCATATTTATAAGGATTTGACTGGCTTTACGCTACCTAAATCAGTGCCAGGGACTACACTAAAGTGCATAAAGTATGAGGGTTTTTCTATAATATTTTCACATTGGGGACCAAGACTCTTAGGACCATTTAAATTATTAGGTTAGTAAAATTGGATAAAAATTTTACTCGCGTCACTTTCCATGTACGAATCAAATACAAGATTTTGTACCTGGTTAATAATTTAATTAACATAATGGGCTTGATGGATTCGATGTTTTGGATTAATGTTTTCTAACCATCACATTAATTCACACCCGAAGTATTATTGTGAACCAAACAAGACTTAAATATCTCAAATGTTTTTTACTTCAATACATTACTACTTTTCATTTTAGACCTTAATCCAAATTAATTAGTTTATTAGACTTCAATATGTTTTTCGTCGCTAAATATAATATTTCGCCATTATAATTGATCTTTGGTGACACTTGGCGACGAAAAATGTTATAAAGTCTAATATAGTGATTAGTTTGAATTAAAGTCTGAAAAAAATATTAATCTAATAAAGTCAAAAAATCGCATGTTTTTATTATAGACTTTAGATTATTCCTTCATTGTGGTTGAATCATTTTCCGATTGAAACAAGTGATTGCTGAAGTTATTATGGTTGAACCAACCTTGCAGTCCATTTCAAAAGCTTGAGCTGAAATCAACCAACGAGGGAAGATCAGGTTTCAGTTTTTCTTCGTACGAATTGCAATAAGATGGAACATGAGCAGCTCATGTTTCTAAGTTTGATGTATCATATTTGCATCTTCTAAAACTAGGCTCACCGGAGAACAGATACTTCTTATACTGTATAATACATAATTCTGGCATTGTAAGGGTTGACGTGCTTTCATTTGTATGTAAACATCTCTCTATGTAGTTGTGTGGCACATTTATTGTTCACTGACCTTGGGAAATGATAAATATACGCAAAACATTTTTCAAAATTTAATAAAGATTCATTTGGGAACCCCAATTCCATGCCTTGGAATTGGAATTGAAAAATTTTCAGTTCAGTTTTTAAAAATTTTGAACCGCAAATTTCTGATTCCAATTCCAAGGCATGGAATTTGGGGTTCCCAAATAG
Organism: Sambucus nigra; assembly: GCA_949130495.1. Lineage (NCBI taxonomy): Eukaryota > Viridiplantae > Streptophyta > Magnoliopsida > Dipsacales > Adoxaceae > Sambucus > Sambucus nigra. The sequence goes on from OX422224.1 coordinate 230,458,300, forward strand.
ACCCTAACTGTTCATCTTTGAATCAATCAAGTCCTTTATGTTTCATCCTTTTGATCATAAAATAAAGTGCGGAAGATTAATGTACTAAACCTTCAATTGGTATTTATTTATTAATTTTTATTATTCAGTTGACAAAATGGATGGCAGATTGAAGTGATTTTTTTTTTGGAACAGTTTAATGTAACGTTAGAGGAGAGGGGGGAGGGATGCAGTTGAGCAATATGTATATATATATATATATATATATATAGAGTACCATCAATGAAACGGTTCTATGGTTAACAAAGTTGGAAGAGATACTGTTGAATTTAATTTGGCCACACAACATATGTGAAAGACCTACGGATAAGAGATTAGTACTGAGCTATATAAGGCTTGAGTAGCGACTTTTATGTGTTTTTGGTTGCTTAAGTTTTGTTTGGGTCATGTTTTACGGAAAGCATTGGGCAGGCTCAAGAAACACTTTTATTTTTTGTGTTCAACATGCGAGGGTATCTTAACACCTTGGTTTCTGTTCGTCATTCTCTACCCATAAGCGGACCTCAGCTAGTAGACCCTAAAAATACATCAATTTTTTAAAAAAGTAAAAAAGTTATATATCAACCAAATTTGGTGGAAATGATATCCATCTATTTTTGTATGAATTTAGATTAGAGCATGTAATAAGATGTAAAAGAATGTTTGGGAATTTCCATTTCAAGATTTAAAATATATTGGTGTTGGCGTATTACTTTTAGGGACATATATCAAATAGTCCCTCAAACATTTTTTAATATTCATTTAGTCCAAGCCTTTTTATTTTGCCTCAAAAAGTCCTTTGCCACATATTTTGGAAAGGGAGTGCCGCTGGCGCGGACCTCTAAAAATAAGAGAATATTGAGTGCTTGAGGGACTAAATGGGTTAAACTAAAAATATGTGTTCTTTTTAAAAAATATATATTTATAGTAGGGACTATTAAATAATTGACCCTTACTTTTATTAGAAACCCGATCATCTATAAATTATTTTGTCAAAAAATTCAACTAGAAAGTGGATGAAATGATTCTCAAAGATTCCTGTGAGCCCATATATAAACTATCTAAAGGATTTTTCGATCTTGTTTTCCCATAACTACTAATTGCATTCGGTTTTCTCTTCAGCTATCCCAAGGAATTTAAGACCTAGTCAGTAGACACTAAATTAGTAGTAGAAGGGAATCGGAAAGTCTTGATAGCCTTTCCATAATTCGATCTTTCCTTGAATCTTAGATCTAAAAATTTACCATCTCTTAAAAAACCACAACACGACAAAAAATGCACTTATTTTTCAAATTTGTATTTTACCCACTTTCAACTTGATATATTGGATGAAATAATTTAAGGTTAATTACACCTCCTCCAAAATTTTATTCCGCCTTTCACTTTATCACCCGAACTTTCAATTTCGACATTTAATCCCAGTACCTTTTAAACGATTACAAGTAACCTAATAACGCTAACACCATTAGTTTTCTGGACAGAAAATGACACGTGGCATCCATTTGACTTTTTCAAAAGATTATTGTTGTATTTTTACATTTTTGGATAAAACCCTTATTTTCTGTTTCTTTCTCTTATTCTTCCCTTTCATCTCTTACCCATCTCTCATTTCTTCATCTCATTTCTCTTCATCTTCACACACGAGCATACACACACATGGACACACACTGATCACACATGTAACACATACAGAACACAGGCATGCATAAACACACACACACACACACACACAGATTTTTTTAAGGTTTCATATTGGTTGGAAGGTTTGAGTTCCATATTTTTTTAAACGTTGGAAATTGGTTTGAAAGTTTGAGATTTTCAAATTTGCTTTTTTTAAGGGTAGAAGTTTTTTTTTTGAAGGTTTGTCGGCTCTAAAATTTCAGATTCATTTTTTTCTTAAATTGATGGTTTGAATCCATATTTCGAGTTTTGTTGGAGATTTTTTCTATGAAATTTTCATATTTACTTTTTTGGGAGACATTTGGTTTGAAATTTTCAGTTTTTTTGGACATTGTTGGATTGAAATTTCAGATTTGGGGGGTTTTGTTTGAAATATATTGTTTTACATATTTTTTTGTCCCTTTCGGATTTTTAAAGTTTTTTCTGTATTGTTTTAATTTTTAATATGTATATAGTGTTTTTCCAGATTTCTTATTAATCATTTATCTATAATATTTTAATTTTTTAAAAACAATATTTCTCATTTCCAAGTTTTTAAAAATATTTTCAGATTTTTTTATTTGTATTGAGTTGTTTCCATATTTTTTTAAAATTATTTTCTATGTTTTTTACGAGTTTTTAATCATATTTATTTGTAACATTCCAGTTTTTTGAATGTATTTATGTATTTTTCTCATTTTTAATATATGTAGTGTGGTTCAAACTTTTTTTTTTCAATAATTTTCTTATTTTTTTTATTTAGTTTTATAAACCTTTTAATTTTTTTTGCATAGATTTAAAAGGTTTTTCTATTATTTGTAGGATTTAAAAAAATCAAATATTTTCAGATGTTTTTTTAAAAGTTATTCTATAGTTTTAAATATTTTTCTATTATTTTCGGATTTAATTGATTCTTTTTTTAGTATTTTTCATAATGTTTTCTCCATTATATTCAGGGTTTTATAAGTTTTCTATTATATTTAGATTTTTTTAAAAGTTTTTTAAATACCGTTCATATTTTATATAAGTTTTTTTATATAAATTTTGAAAATTTTTCTCTATTATTTTTGAATTTTAATGAAAAAAATAATATTTTTGTAGAATTTTTAAATGTTTTTGTAATTTGTATTTATTTCATGATTTGTATATTTTTAAATTATTTTTTCTAAATTTCCAATTTTTAAATGGTTTTTCTTTAATTTTTAGTTTTTAAATATTTTTAAATGATTTATTTAGTAATTTTTATTTTTCAAAAGTTTTATATTGTTTCGGACAAAAATACCCTCATGTGCATGACACATGACCCATTTTTAGTTCAAAAAGTTAATAATGCTAATGTCACGAGGTAATTTGAAGCCGTTTCCGAAGTTCGCCGAAATTGAAAGTGCGGGTGATAAAGTGAAAAATGAGGTAGAGTGAAGTGGGGAAAGTGTAATTAACGCATTAATTTGTGGATGATCTCTCCTCTATGCGAATCATTTCCACCAAGTTTGATTGATTCTTTTTAATATTTTAAAAAATTGGTTCGTTATTAATGTCAGTTTACCGATATACGCTTAATAAACTATATATGTGTACACACACACACACACACACACACACACACACACACACAAACCTCTACTAATATGCAAACACATCCCTTCCCCACCTACTCTAGAATCCATTAGTCCCCCAAATGCAACCTCCTACAAACTTTCATCGCCACTTGCCTTCATGGCAATGATAAGGTACGACTTTCAAAGCCTGGGATGCGTGAAGGTCTTGGAAATTGTAACAAATCTCTTCAAATCACACCGCCTCTGACGCAACTAAGGGATGATCAAGAGTTGGTAGATATCTCATAATGGGAAGTGACCCGAGAGCACACGGGGGCGATGTGACCGTTACGTCTGCTGACCTGATCCTTCTGTCCCTAAGGTACAAGTGACAACTAATAGATAACTAGGCTACCAAAGTCATGACCTGCAAGCCATTCATCAGGACGAGAGGAGACACTAAGCAGATTCATCTTGAAGTCAAGGGGGACCCAATTTAAACCTCATCCTCTAATTAACACAAAAAGCTAAGGTCTTGGGGATAATTGATATACATAAGTATAGTCTCATCCAGATGGCACCCAGGTAACTAACCACACCATAGTATCATCTCACAGGCAATACCAGTCTTCTCACCCATATTTGATATATACAAGTATAGTCTCGTATATACGACACTTTTGTAGCCAATCAGAGATGACTGTCTCGTCTCATAGACGAGACCAATCTCACCCTTACCAGTGGGAAAGTGTTACCCTCAGACGACACTCATATTACAGGCTATCAGAGGTCTAGGGATAGGTATGTTGGGCACTGATGAACATCCTATCTCATCTCAGCTTTTAGCATGGAATCTAGCACCACAAACTGTCGTCTGGGCCGATACCTCCTACAAATATGTTCAACCTAGAGTGGAAAGCATAATAAGGGCATTTCAGTTATAATTACTCAAAGTCGTTATTGGAGATCATTAACCCCACGTGAGGGAATATTCACCATGATGATATTGCTTTATGGACATATAACTAACTCTCTCTTATAGGCCACGATCTCAATTGGGCGTGGGACACGGGATGGGGGTGACATTGTGCACCCCCCAGCGTATAGAAGGCAAACATTTTTTCTTTATTTGGATTGGATTCCAAAAATCATACTGTTACTTTGTTAAACTTCTTCTAGAGAGAGAAAGAGAGTTAGTGTATGTCTCACATGGTCATTAGTGCACTATTATAGTCAAAACACTATCATACTTTGTATAGTGGACGTAGACTAAGGACGAGCCACTTAAACCCTTGTGTTCTTATCTATTTTCACTCATCTATTCTATTAAATTTCTTATCAATTACAACTTTATTATATCTATACAATATCTATATCCGGGTGAATCCATTGTATAATCTCAGTATAATCAATTTGGCGCCGTCTGTGGGAACATGTTTATCATTTTCATCTTTAACTTTGATTTGTCTTACATCTCTAGTTGGGATTCAAGTCCACCATTGTTGGATCTGAATCACCATTGAAAGAACTTAGGTGGAGGAGTTCATCAGCTTCCTGTTCCATTCATCCTATTTTCTGAGTTTTTGCACCCTTGGTATTATTGTTTGATTTCTCTAATCGACGATGTATTTTGATCCGCCATCGAACGTCGAGGCTAGTTCTAGCTAACCGTCTCCTCAGATTGAGATGGTCGACATAGAGAGAGCACTGACTTCTCTAGTGTCCAGTTAGCAGGCCATGCAACATCAGTTGTTGGCATTCAACTAAGACATAATGAGCTGGATCCCGAAAGACGCGACCATGAATCTCATCGTGCCGATCGCTGTGAGAGGGGACGTACCACAGCAGTTGAGGAACTACCCCCAGCTCCAACTAAATAGGTTATGTATGGCGTAAGGCGAAAATAGATTACTGATCCTTGTCATCTACGCCTTGGCAAGGAGGTGAAAGGAAAACTTGAGGAAACAGTGTACAAGGAGGAGCACAACTAGGACTATGGCGAATGGTATGAGATGATAGACACATCAACCAATCATGTAAAATTCTTCCTCCTGCTTACTAATGTAAAACTGTTCAATATATTCCTCAGAGTCAGCATAGGAATAACTCTTTTGCAAGGCTTACATAGGGTCAGCATTTGATCGTCTGAGCCTAAAAGGGCATTGTAGCCGAGATATTGTCTCGAATAGCATATGTGGGACAAGGATCACTAGTTGTCTCGCAAAATATTTCCCAAGGCAAATTCCCAGTGGTAAATAGTGCTAAAAGAGAACCAAACACAGGATCCACCTGCAAAGTCATCTCTCAGGTGGAAGGTTCAGGTGATAGTGTTTTTGAAGACGAGATGCCTTGGAACAGCTTGATCCAGAGGCTAAAGGATAAGATCAGCCGCCTCATCAAAAGTCGTGATCCTACTCCCAAAGTATATATGGATAGTTATCCTTTCGTACCAAGCATTGTCGACTATCCAACTCCTGGAAACTTCAAACCACCAGTAGTGACGCCTAGACATGACGGGAGCACAAATCTTGTTCATCACATAAAAATGTACCAGTCAGCCGCCGAAAACTACTCCATTCCAGACGAGATGAAATACTAGGCATTTTCTGTCACTCTCACTAGCACTACCCATGTATGGTATACCGGTCTTCTGAGAGGAGGGATGGAAAATTTCAAATAGCTGGCTATAAAATTTATCCACAACTTTTGTTTTGACATGAAGCCTACAAAATGCGTGACTCAGCTGTTGAACGTAAGGAAAGAAAATAACGAGCCATTTATAGATTTTGTAGAGAGGGCTTGAAGGTAATCCTGATATTAGGGATAATTCCCTAATTAGCAATAGTGTTTGAGATTAAGCAATTGAGGCAGCTCAAGTGTGGCAACTCTGCATGGCAACTCTACGAGGCAGCTTAGCGTGGCAACTCATACTTTAGCTTGTTGTGTTAGTCATATTGTATCTTTGTTTATATTGACTGTAAGCTATAACGATTGTAATAATGTAATGAGAATAATAACGAGTTTTAGTGTGAGGTAAAATGGTACTCGTGAGAGACCAGGCTTGGCAGGGCCTAGGAGAGCTTTCATGCTCTATTGAATGACCTAGCCGTGGGAACTTTAGAGGGACTTGATTTGGAGGATTGAGAAGTAAGGCACCGTTGGGGCTTGTCCTGACCATCTTAGATACACCTGGTAAAACACCGAAGGACCCTTACCGTGGAACCTTGGGCGGAGCAACTTGGAGTTCCATCGGGCATTGAGTTGTGAACCAAACAACCCTCTACTTAATGTTACATCTAGTGTAGGTGATGTCACTAGCCAGCTAAACAATGTCAGACTTACACTTGAGTAAACCACCGTGGTATTTGGGGCTGTCAGGCAATTGGTGAGCCACCTCTGCGACAACAGCCCCCTAACACATAGTGGTTAGGCAAAAGGCATGTCTTGGCATTTAATGTTTATGACGTGGAGACAACTAGTGCATCAGGCATTTAATGCTGTGACATAAAGTATGAGGCATTTTGCGAAAGATATGCAGAAATGAAGTTGGAAAAAGTCTTAAAAAATCTGAACACAAAATAGGTATTTATAGGGCATTCACAAATTTCAAGGCGACGGACTCGTTTGAACGAAATTCAAGGGTCGTTCGAATGACAAATGCATCTTGTTTGAACACCATAAAATCTCGTTTGAACCAACTTCAAATGACCTCCCGACGAGTCAAAACAGTATGCCCTCGTTTGATGCACGTTAGAAAAAACTTTGAACGACCTTCCTAACGAAACCACAATCTCATTTGAATGGGATGTCCATCTCATTTGAATGAGGTTTTAATTCTTTTTTAAAAAGAAAGGCCCTAGTTTGTTTTTGATAAAAATAAACACCCCAAAAATAAATTTTGTAAATTAATTTAATCTCTAAATCTCTTTATACCTTGATGGGATGTAGGGAAGTCTTCAAACTTGGAGATGCTTGAATTTGATTCGCCGTGACGGTGCGTGACGATTTGTAATGGGATACGCTAAACTAGCCTAAAATATAAAAAGACAAATACTATGAACAATATTGGAAAAAAATGTTCTTACAATATATGAAGTAATTGAGGAAGAAGTTAAAAAGTTGCAGATAACAGACTTCATCAAAGAAGTCCAATTTCCAAAGTGACAATAAAATGTCATTATGGTACCAAAACAGAATGACAATTGTAGGATGTGTCTAGACTTTATAGATCTTAACAAGGCATGTCCTAAAGATAATTTCCATTTTCCTAGAATTGATCAAATAGTGGATGCCATGGTTAGACATGAACTTATGAGCTTCATGTACGCCTATTCCGGCTATAAATTGATAGTTGTATGAAGGAAACACCAAAAAGATATATTTTATTATAGACAAAGGTACCTACTATTATAAAGTGATGCCCTTCGTTTTTAAAAAACAAAGGTGTGACTTATAAGAGACTTGTTATCAAAATGTTCAAAGATCAGATCGAAAAAGCGATGGAGGTGTAATTCGACGACATGATGGTAAAAAGTCTGAAGGCCGAGAATCATGTAAAGGATCTGGAAAAAACTAATGGACCACTAGAGGATGAAGCTTAATCCAATCGAGTGTGTCTTTGGTGTCGACTCTAGGAATTTTTTATGGTTCATTGTTAATTAAAGGGAAATTGAGGCCAACCCAACCAAGATAAAAAGATTAATCGATATGAAAGCCCCAAGAAATATCAAATATATTCAAAGATTGACAGGCAGAGTTACTGAGCTCAACAGGTTCATCTTGCGGGCAACCGATAAGTGCCTACCTTTTTTCAAAATTTTACGAAAAGTATTTGTGTGTGATGAAGAGTGAGAAAGAGTATTTAAGGAACTGAAAGCCTATTTGGGCTCACCGATGAAACTGTCTTGGCTCATTCAAGGGGAGAAATTGTATTTTTGTACCTGACTGTCTAAGAATTAATAATCTTTGGAGATGACAATGGGACCCAGAAGAGGGTATAGTGTATCAGTAAAGCATTAAAAGGGGCTAAGACGAGATAACCAAAGATGGAAAAACTTGCGTACACCTTGATATATGCGTCAAGAAAAATTAAACCGTACTTCTAAGCTCATAATATGGTTGCACTCACCAACACAACTATCCGACAAGTCATTCATAAACTTGAGAAGTCGAGTAGGCTAATGGCTTAGTCGATTGAGTTGAGTGAGTTCGATATCATCTATCAGCGAATAAATGCAATCAAGGGGCAGGTTTTGGAAGATTTTGTGGCAGAGTTCACTTGGGAATTAACCGATGAGACGGAAGTGAAAGTACAAGTTTAGAGTCCAATGCAAGCTGAAAGCTCAAAACGAACTGCTAAGATTATTGAAGTCGACACTGCATTTGCTGTTCCAAAACCAAATTTATTGTTAAAAAATGGTGTCCTTGCAGAAGGCCTATTCTCGTTAAATATGCCTATGTGGATTTTATTTGTTGATGGCTCGTCCTACGCAGCTGGTAGTGGGGCTGGTTGATTTTGTTGACCATATAAGAGATCGATATAGTGTATGTACCGAGTTTAAATTTTAAGGCATCCAATAACGAGGACGAGTATGGGGATTTACTGGGAGGACTTATGCTTGCAAAGTTTATAAGTGTGGGCCAACTTCTTACCCATAGCGATTTATAACTGGTAGTGAACCAGGCACTGGGAATATATGGGGCAAAAGATAAAAAATATCAAAATATCTGTGCAAAGAGTGAAGACGACACTTGAAAGTTTTTAGGGAGTAAAGTAAAGATAATTTTGATAAGTGAAGACGGAAAAGAGGATGCCCTTGCAAGGTTTACTTCAGATCTAAAAGCCAAGATTTGAAGAACCATTCGAGTTGAGATCCTCTAGGAGTCGAGCATCGACCGTGAGGAGACCGACAATACAAAATGTTTTAACTTAAACTTGGGACCATCTTTGATGGACCCAATTATTGAGTACTTGAGGGAAATAATGTTCCCAAAGGGTAAGGCCGAAAGAAGAAAGTTATGTGCTCAAATATATTCACCATCCCAGGGAATGTGTTGTACAAACAAGGTTTTTCCTCTTCCACTCTTGAGATGTGCGCATCCAACGAAAGTAAGTTATTTTATCAAAGATATTCATGAGGACATCTGCACGATCCATATCGAAGGAATTAATTGACAAAGAGAATCATAACGCAATGTTACTATTGTCCGAACTTGGTTAAGGATGCAGTCAAACATGTTCTTAATTGCGACAAATGTCAGCGCATTGCCAACATACCTCGTCAGCCTCATCACCTATTATATCCTATGTTAGCACCATGTCCCTTTTCAATGTGGGTAATCGATGTGGTCGTATCGATACAAAGGGCTAATGGTAACTTTTTCTTCTTTATCACCGCGATTGATTTTTTTCAAAATGGGTAGAGGCGATGGCCATGGTAACCATCCCTAAAGATAAATGTTTCATATTCATTTTGAGGAAAATCATCCATCGATACGGACTCCCAAACACTCTAATATCGGACAATGAAAATCAATTCAAGAATACGTCTATGGCTTCTTACTATGGTGGGGTTGGTATAAGAAATTCTTCTCGGTACTGGGATGAACTTAAGCAAATGAGTAGACTGAGGTGACCAATAAGACGATATTGGATGGAATAAAGAAGAATTTGAAAGATGACTAAGGAAAGTGGGTTGATGAGATGCACAACATCCTATGGGCGTATCGGACCACTGAAAGGATGCTGTTAGGAGACATACCTTTTATGCTAACATATGGGTCAGAGACAGTCATCCCGATTGAAATTATTTTGCCAAGTCATAAAGTCTAGACATAATACCCGTATAAGAATTTGGAAGAGAGAAGACTTGATCTAGACCTTATTAAAGAACATTGAGATGACACAAAAATATGTCAATCAACCTATCAATAGAGAGCCACAATGTTCTGCAACAAAAAAGTCAAAACTTGTAAGATTAAAGTTAGTGATCTCATACTAAAAAGGTGATCTATAAAGATAAAAAAATCCATCCAAATTATAATGGGACATACGAAGTCATAGAATAAGTATTTAAGGTACATATCATTTGGAAAATTTAGAAGGGGAACCATTCATAAATCCGTGGAATGGCGATCATTTGAAGAAATATTATCATTGAGACTATGTAATAAAACACTTACACCAAATGTAATTGAATTTTTCTTTCGAGAAATTTGAATGAAATGAAGTGTTATCCCACATCGTGCAATTCTATTTCTGATCATCAGATACTCATAAAATCTCTCTCTTGACGGTGTGAGAATTCTTGGTCTCTCGTCTCCTAGGCATATCTCAATGTAAACCCTGAGAGGTGTTAAAATTAACATCATTATTTTTTGGTGAGACTCAAATTTTTTTTAATGGTGAAAGTAAAATGAAATATCTTTCTCGGAGATGTGAGGATCCTTAGAGTCTCATCTTTTAGGCATGTCTCAATATAAACCCTGAGAGGTGGGAAAATTATCATCATTATTTTATGGTTGGACTTTACATCATTATTTTATGATGAAAGTAAAATGAAATCTCCTTCTAGGCAGTATGAGAATTCAAAAGTCTCATCTCCCTGGCATGTCTCAATATAAACTCTAAGAGATGGAAAAATTAACATCATTACTTTATGGTGACACTTAACGTCATTATTTATGGTGAAAGAGAAATGAAATATCTCTCTCGACAGTACGAGAATTCTTGGAGCCTCGTCTCTTAGGAATGTCTCAATGTAAACCCTGAGAGGTGTGAAAATTTGACATCATTATTTTATGGTGACACTAAACATAATTATTTATGGTGAAAGAAAAATAAAATATCTATCTCGGCAGTACGAGAATGCTTGGAGCATCATCTCTTATCCATGTCTCATTTTAAACACTGAAAGGTGGAAAAATTAACATCATTGTTTTATGGTGAAAGAAAAATCAGATTTTTCTCGGAGGTCTCTCGAAAATACGAGAATGTTTGGAGCCTCATCTCCTAGGCATGTCTCAATGTAAACTCTAAGTGGTGAGAAAAATTAACGTTATTATTTTACGTGACACCTAATGTCCTTATTTATGGTGAAAGAAAAATAAAATCTCTCTCTAGGTGGTACGATAATTCTTGGAGTCTCGTCTCCTCGGCATGTCTCATTGTAAACCCTGAGAGGCGGGAAAAATTAACATCATTATTTTATGGTGACACTTAAAATCATTATTTTATGGTGAAAGAAAAATCAAATCTCTCTGTTGGAGGAATGAGAATTCTTGGAGCCTCGTCTCCTAGGAATGTTTCAATGTAAACTATGAGAGGTGGGAAAAATAACATCATTATTTACGGTGAAAGAAAAATTAGATCTCCCTCTCTCTCGACGGTGCGAGAAGGCTTGGAGCCTCGTCTTCTAGGCATGTCTAATTGTAAACCCTGAGAGGTGGGAAAAATAACATCATTATTTTTTGGTGACGCTTAACATTATTACTTATGATGAATGAAAAATAAAATCCCTCTCTCGATGGTACGAGAGTTCTTGGTGTCTCGTATCCTAGGCATGTCTCAATAAAAAGCTCTAGAGGTGGGAAAACTACCATCATTATTTTATGGTGGCACTTAACATTATTATTCTATGGTGAAAATGAAACATGATTGTTATATAGTGAATGTAAAAGGAAAAAAAAATACACAAATATCTAGAAACGATGATGAAAATGAAGAAAAGTATATCAAAATATCATTTACATAACATCAATTTGAAAAAAATGCCACTTAAGACGTTTAATACAAGGTTAAACTATTAAAATGGCTCCGAACTGTTAGTTGAAGAAAATCTTTTAATCAAAACAAAACTTAACACAAGATGTGTTTAAAAACTTATCCAAATTGTTTGAATGAGTGTGAACGAGCTATTTTAGATCTAGAGTAAACCATATTTGAAAAACAAAACTTAAACTATTAAATCAGCACAGCTAAAAAGAAGGTGACGAGAAAACGAAGAAGTACACAAGTAATTTTTGATGCGGTAAAACCCCATCCAATTGGGGAAACATCCACGACGACCTCTAGGTCACAAAATGAAAATCCACTAAAATCAAAGTGACAAATTACAAGCTATTTAACAATCAAACCACACAAACACACCTAAACTAAGTTCATAATCGTTACCAACTCCTTTGGATTAGATCTGGCTTCTCTGAAGGTTGTTGTTGATGCTCTCTCGAGCTTCATAACTTTACTTGATTCCAGTCTTTACGTCGACTCAAATAAGTCCAAGATCATATAACCAACACTTTAAGTGTGGTAGAGTGAAAGTTTAGTGGTGATGTGCTCTCTAACATATGCATGCAACACACTAACACTTAATACAGACAGAATGACTTGATCAAATTACAAAGTCACTAGATATGCAAGAAATTCCAAAATCAATTTAGTCAGAACTAAAACAAACTTTTAAACTTTTCAAAATATCCGCAGATCAAGAGAGAATCTTGGTGTGAAATATCCAAGAACCTAACACTTTCGGGTTTTAAAAATATTATATGGAATGTGAAAATCCCAATCAAAATCTCAAAACAAGATCTTAGTCTGATTGTTTGAATAAAATGAAATCAGAATGAAGATTGTTGGTTTAGGGTTTAAAAACATGAAATTAGTTTTAAAATAACCAACAAGTAGCATTTCTCTAAAAAAGAAATCAAAACAGTAATCTATCTATGTGAGATGTATCACAGAGACTAGATCTCAAGTTTCTATAAAGAGAAACTGAAAACTCTACCAACGTGATTAAGTTGGATAGATGATCAAGAACAAGATAGGATAACTTCTCAAAACATGATCTAAACAATCAGGTTTAAAATCTCAGAAAAGTGTTTCTGGATTAGGGTGTGACGAAGTTAGGGTTAGTGTTTCCTTTCTCTCTCTTATTTTCTCTCTCTCTTCTCTCTACTCTTTCTTTTTTTCTATCAAACGAGGAACTTTCGAAAGTCTCTAAATGCCTCATAGAAGGCTTTTATTTATACTGGCGTTCAAAGGATCTGGAACGATGCCATAAACCAAGGGCTGAGATTAAAGGAATTTAAATCGATGCAAATCTAAGGGTTCACAGGTAGCGGTGCAAATCTCAATTATGATTGGTTAAAACCATCACACTTCGATTAGTTTCAAACACATGCAAAACATAGATTAAGATGATCCAAGGGTCCATAATAATGCAAATGTATGTGAGTGAATAAAAACATAAATCGAACCGTTGCCTGTGGAAACACATGTAGGTTCAGGATCAAGACTCAAATGCGTGTTTTTGAGTTTATAAAAATACTAATTTCACCCACATATGTTTCTGCCGGTTTTGTATTCTAACCAAGACAGTTTTAAGGCAAAATAAATATTTTCAATCAACCCACAAACTTTATAAAGTTCCAATTTTTATTTCCTAAAATTAATTAAATTTCTTAAAAAATATTAATTAAATCCTCAAAAATATTTAAAAATTATATTAGGGGATTTAACTCACACAAGGTCATAATGAGAATGAAATACAATAAGTATGCCGTCCTAATGTGTGGTGTATGTGAATACCATCATGGAGTTGTCGAGTAATATTAAAGTAGCTATGAGAGTTCTGAGGCTTTTTGGTTCATCTAGGCAAAGACAAAATTTTGTCATTATTTCTAAACTAGATAATCTCCTATATAATGCAGACTCAAATGAGTCAAAGGTATAGGGTGCTTCAATCCCCCCCTTTGGAAATATGAGACAAAATCTCCTTTGAGTCTACAAGGACTCGTAGGGATACCAAAGAGAAATAAGAGAATCCTATTCCTATAAAAAATCTATCTACCCAATCTCCTAGAAATTAAAAATTACATAACTCAACTATATACAAACCATTACCCTATCAAAATCTGATGAAAAAAGCAGGTACTGAAATCTGTAAAAAGATACCTAAGATCAAGACTAGTAGATGAGAATGTACCATAGTGTTAAAATGTACAATAGTGTCAAAGTGGACTAAAAATTTCTCCCCCGTTTTGTCTCAAATGGACATAGGGTAGCAAGAATGAAATAAGAGAGTTATAAGTAGGTAGATATACAAATTCTTCAGCTAAAACCATGCCAATTGATTTGCGTAAAGATTCAAAACTCTTAAAGTCCAAAGGTTTTGTAAACAAATCAGCCAATTGTAGATCAGTAGGTACGTAATTAATCTCTAGTTCTTTTGATTCAACTAATTCTCGTATGAAGTGATATCGAATTTTAATGTGCTTAGTGCGAGAATGTTGAACTGGGTGTTAGAGATGTTGATTGCACTCTGGTTATCATAATAGAGATGGAGTTTTTCTTCTTTTATACCGTAATCTCTTAGCATTAGTTGCAACCATAATAATTGGGCACTACAACTTCCAGCTGCAATATATTCAGATTTCGCAGCGGATAAAGAGGTGTAGTTCTATTTTTTTCTGTTCTAACCAACCAAGTTGTTTCCGATGTAGTAACATGCGCCTGATGTACTTTTACTATCGTCGGAACACCCAACCCAATCAGCGTCAGTGTATCCAACTATAGTGCTCGATGTGTCATTAGTGTACCACAACCCTAAATTGTGAGTGCCTTTTATATATTTAATTATTCTTTTTGCACATAATAAATGGCTCTCTTTGGGATTATTCTGATAACGGTCGCGCACACACACACCAAACATTATGTCAGGGCATGAGACAGTTAGGTAGAGAAAACTTCCTATCAAACTACGATATAAAGTAGAGTTAATGGATTTACCATTTTCATCTTTGGAGAGTTTGACCGAGGTGCTCATAGGCGTTCTAGCTTCCTTAGCAGTATCTAAGTCAAACTTCTTTACAATCTCTAATGCATATTTAGATTGCGAAACAAATAAACCTTTTGAATTTTGTTTAACTTGAAGGCCAAAGAAAATTTGCAACTCCCCCATAAGCGACATTTGAAATTCTTTGTGCATAATGTTTGAGAAAGACTTGGCTTCTAAAGGGGAAGTGGATCCAAAAATGATATCGTCAACATATACTTGAGCAATAGTAATGTTGTTGTCAAAATGTTTGACGAACAAGGTTTGGTCATTTCCTCCTCTCCAAAATCCATTATCTATAATAAAGGTGGACAGACGCTCATACCAAGCTCTAGGATATTGTTTTAACCCATAAAGAGCTTTCTTAAGATGATAAACATGATTAGGATGATGAGGGTCAATAAACTCTTTGGGTTGTTCTACATAGGTCTCTTCAGTTAAAATTCCGTTAAGGAAGGCAGACTTTATATCCATTTGGTAAAGTGTGAAATGTAAATGACATGATATAGCAAAAAGTAAACGAACAGATTCGAGTCGAGTAACATGAGCAAATGTTTCCTAGAAATATAGTACTTTAATCTAAGAGTAACCCTAGGCAACTAATCTAGATTTATTTCTAATGATCATCCCAGACTCGTCAGTCTTGTTATTAAAAATCCAACGTGTGCCAATAACCCTTTTATTTTTAGGTCTGGGTACAAGATACGAAACATCATGAATGACAAATTGAAGAAGTTCTTCTTGCATTGCAGTAATCCACAAGGGGTCATTCAAGGCTTCATTTACATTTTTCGGCTCAATAAGAGACACAAAACATGCAAAATGATAAATGTTACGAAGTTGGGAACTTGTACGAATAGGTTTTATAGGATTATCAACAACGTTATCTAAGGGATGGTCTTTATAATCCCAGTTAGGTATTTCAGGGGTCTCTGTTGGTAAAGACTCAGTTATTTTGAGGAGTGTCATAATTTAAAATTCTTTTAGACTCTTCCATAATAGCTGGTCTAGTAGTTTTACTTTCTACAAAAGTGTCATTTATAATCACATTAATGGATTCCATCATGGTCTTAGTACGCAAGTTGTAAATACGGTAGGCTTTACTGTCAGGTGAATATCCTAGAAATATTGCTTTATCTCCTCTTGTTTTAAACTTCGATAAATGTTCTCTGTCTTTATAGACATAACATGTACTGCCAAATGTCCTAAGATGTTTAAGATATGGATTCTTGCCATACCAAAGTTCACAGGGGGTCTATTTAGAATTCTTCCTAAGGTAGACTCTATTGATAATGTGACATGAAGTATGAACTGATTCAACCTGAAAGTAATCAGGTAAGTCTTTGGCATGTATTAGAACTCTTGCCATTTCCTGAATAGTCCTATTTTTACGCTCGGCTATCCCATTTTGTTGGGGTGTCTTGGGAGCACTAAACTCGTGTATATAACCATTATAGTCACAATATTCAATGACACTTGAATCTATGAATTCTCCTCCTTTATCACTCCAAATTCTATCTACTTAGGAGTCCTTTTCATTTTCTATACGAGGTAATATTTTTAAAAACTCTCTAAAGGTTTCAGACTTCTATTTTAGAAAAGCAACCCAAGTGAATCTCATGTAGTCGTCAACCATAACTATAATGTAACTATTGCCACAAAGACTAATAGTATGAGAAGGACCCATTAGGTCCATATGGAGAAGTTTTAATGGTTTAGAAGATAGAATATCTTTAACCCTTTTGTGAGATGCCGTAACTATTTTGCCTTCTTAACAGGGACCACAGACTATGTTCAAAATAGGTTTTTATTTTAGGAATACCTCTAACAATTTCCTGAGAGGACAATTTACTAAGGTTGTCATAATTTATGTGACCCATTCTCTTATTCCATAATTCATTGTCATCCATTCTGGCAATGTTACAGACCTCTGTACTAGGATTAACTGTGTAACAGTTATCTGGAGTACGGAGTCCTGTAGTTATGCACTCACCATTTTTATTTAAAATTTTACAATTGTTCTTCGAAAAGGTGACAATATGATTGGAGTCACAAAATTGTGAAATACCTAGTAGATTAGGCTTAAGACCTTTTACTAATAAAACATCTTCCAGAACAGGTAATCATTCTTCTTGGAGTGTTCCTCTGCCTATGATCTGGGCCGAAACACCATCTCTAAACAAGACTTTGCCTCCGGAGAAGTTAGTTTTATTTGAGAGTTTGGATTCATCCCCGGTCATATGATTAGAACATCCAGAGTCTAAGTACCATACAGACGTGGTGTGTTCAGCTTTCAAAGCACTGATCACTATGTTACATTTCATCGTGGGTACTAAATCATCTTTTCTTACCCAAATTGCTCCGGTTTTCAATTTGTGCTTATTAGCTCATATTTGATAAAACTTGCGAGCTTCAAAATTTTGTCTATAAAAATTTTGGGAAATTTTATTGTTGTTATAAACATTTTGAGCATTTGGTCGAGAAAAGACTCTAGGATTATTTCTTGATGATTGTCTTTTAGTATTAGATCTTTCCTTTCTCTTTCGATAGTTAGAGTTTCTATCTGGTGGTTTAGGAAGGACATAATTGTTACGGCTTCTCCTAGAATAGTTAAAGTTCTGATAGGTAAAGGAGGGATAAGTATTTTGGTATAGGCGTTTGGAATAGCAACCATATAAAGAATGTCCGTACACATCACAGTGTGAGCAATAAAGATTGCTCGTGGTAGTTAAGTCTTTAGGAAAGTTGTTGAACATAGGTTTCCCTAAGTTATGAATTTTGGCATTATTTCTAGAAGGAACAATTTGAAATGAGGTCTCACTCTTCTAATGGGAGGACAAATGTACTTGGCTTTAAGTTGAACATTATGCTTAGAGGTACTTGTCTCATCAAAGTTTAACTGCTGCTTGCTTTTGTCAAAATAATTTTTCAAAGATTGAAAATCAGGACAAATTTTCATTGGTCTTTTCCCACCAGTAACAAACTTTATGGTTTCAAGAGGTTTAGTTTGCTTGATATTTTTGGTGCAAAAGCCTATTCCAGACCTGTTGTCAGAATTCGTCTTACTATCAGCAACATAGTCCTCAAAACAATTAGAATTTCTTCTAAATTTTGAGAATTTTTTGAAGACTGTAGAAGACTTTTCTTTTGTTTGTTCCAATTCTAATAACGATCCTTTATACTTCTTTTCCAAAACATTATTGGATTCAGTCAAGTCTTTCAATTTTTGTTCAAAAGCTTTTATTTCCTCATCATGAGTTAAAGTTTGAGATGCAGCATTTTGTTTAACTATTTGGTTTAAGGACTCCGATTTCTTGGAAATATCTTTGACAAGCTTCTCTAGTCTAGCACTTTTCTTGAGTGTTTTAGTGTACAGTGTGTGAATGTCAGGAAGGTCCTCATTATCGGAGTCACTAAGTGAGATATGTGCTGTGTCCCCTATCGATTTAATTTTTGAAATCACACACACATTGGCATCATCAATAAGGCGTTCACGTTGACTCACACACAAACGATTTTCAGTACTATAATAATTCTCAAGTAGTAAGGCAAACATATCAATAGAAGCAACATCAGTCATGGTATGATCAATGTGCTCCTCATCATTGTATATTATCTTAGCAAAGAATGACATGCAAGGGTCTTAAGAGTTGCATGACTCAGTTTCTTCATTTTCAGAGTCATTTGAGTCATTCCAAGTCTTGAATAGCTGAGCCCTATTATGTTTGGGGTGTTTGTCTAAGTTAACCCTACAGTCACTAGCCATGTGTCCTAATTTGCCACATTTATAACGTTCAACATTTTTAAGGTATTTTTTGAGGTCTCTTGTGATCATCAGTCTTTTGTTTGTCAGGTCTTCTCTCATGAGGTCTATTGTTAGAAGTGTTGGAGTAATTAGGTTTCCCTTGTCTAGAAGCAACTTTGTCTATAAAGTTTATAATTTTTTTGAATTGCTTAGACATAAGAGCAATCTGATTATCCAAGTTATCCAAGTCACAGTCCTCATCAGAGTCAAGGTCATGGTCAGGTTTGATCAACTTAGATGAGAAAATAAGATTAGAATTACCCTATTTTTTACTTGTCTGGATCAATTATTCTTGAATTCTAGTTCCATTTCCACATTTCTTAGTTTACTATTGAGAAGTTCTGGGGTAAGATTTTAATAATTCATTTCCTCAATAGCATATCTTTTGTTATCAAACTTCCGTGGAAGTGATCTTAGAATTTTTGAAACAATTTCTTTCCTATTATAAGTTATACCATTTGCATGCACCTTACTCACAATGTCTATTAACCTAATGTAGAGATCATCAAAGGTTTCAGTCTCGGATATGACAAGAGAGTTATACTGCTGGATAAGCATGTGAGTTTTAGCATCTTTGACTCTCATATCACCCTCATGTGTAGTTACAAGAGTATCCCATGCTTCCTTAGAAGTTGTGTAGATGAGATCCTCTTGAACTCATGTTCATTAATAGATATAAATATGACATTCTTGCCTTTAGTGTTACATTGTGAAATTTGTTTCTCATCTTTAGTGAATTCACTTAGTCACTTCCTAATTCTCACAAGGCTTCCTTCAGCTGCCGGTTTAGTAGGAAAAGTGTAACCATTTTCTATAACTACCCAGACTTCATCTCCTAGATTTCCTTGAATGAAGGCAATCATCCTTACCTTCCAGTAAGGAAAATTGGTTCCATCAAAGAGAGGGGGTCTGGACAGGTTACCTAGTCTCTCAAATTTCTCATCCATACTTTTATTTTGAAAAAAGAAATTTCAGAAAGACATGATCTAAAAGATTTTAAAACAGCTAAGCTCTGATACCAATTGAAAAACATGCCACTTAAGACGTTTAATACAAGGTTAAAATATTAAAATGGCTCCGAACTATTTGTTGAGGAAACTCTTTTAATCAAAGCAAACTTAACACAAGATGTGTTTAAAAACTTATCAAAATAGTTTGAATGAGGGTAAACAAATTATTTAGATCTAAAGTAAACCAGTTTTGAAAAACAAAACTTAAACTATTAAATCAGCACAACTAAGAAGAAGGTGATGAGAAAACGAAGTACACAAGTAATTTTTAACGTGATAAAACCCCACCCAATTGGGGAAACATCCATGGTGACCTCAACATTACAAAAAGAAAGTCCACTAAAATCAAAGTAACAAATTACAAGCTATTTAACAATCAAACCACAAAAACACGCCTAAACTAAGTTTAGAATCGTTACCAACTCCTCTGGATTAGATCTGGCTTCTATGAAGGTTGTTGTTGTTGATGTTTTCTCGAGCTTTGTAACTTTACTTGGTTCCAGTCTTTATGTCAACTCAAATAAGTCCAAGATCATATAACTAACACTTTAAGTGTGGTAGAGTGAAAGGGTAGTGGTGATGTGCTCTCTAACATATGCATGCAACACACTCACACTTAATACAGACAGAATGACTTAATCAAATTACAAAGTCACTAGGTATTCAAGAAATTCCAAAATCAATTCAGTCATAACTAAAGCTGACTTTTAGACCTTTCAAAATATCCGCAGATCAAGAGGGAATCTTGTTGTGAAATATCCAAGATCTTAACACTTTCAGCTCTTAAAAATATTACATAGAAAGTGAAAATTCCAATCAAAATCTCAAAACTAGATCTTAGTCTGATAGTTTGAGTGAAATGAAATCAAAATGAAGATTGTTGGTTTAGGGTTTGAAAACATGAAATCAGTTTTAAAATAACCAACAAGTAAGATTTCTCGAAAAAAGTAAAGAAAACAGTAATCTATTTATGTGAGATGTATCACAGAGACGAGGTCTCAAGTTTCTATAAAGGGAAACTGAAAACTCTACCAACGTGATTAAGTTGGATAGATGATCAAGAATAAGACAGGATAACTTCTCAAAACACGATCTAAACAAAAAGTGTTTATGGATTAGGGTTTGATGAAGTTAGGGTTAGGGTTTCCTTTCTCTCTCTTCTCTCTACTCTCTCTTTTTTTCTCTGAAACGAGGAACTTTCAAAAGTCTCTAAATGCCTCACAAAGGCTTTTATTTATACTGGCGTTCGAAGGATATGGAATGATGCCATAAACCAAGGGCTGAGATTAAAGGAATTTAAATCGATGCAAATCCAAGGGTTCACAGGTAGCGGGGCAAAGCTCAACTCTGATTGGTCAAAACCATCGCACTTGGATTAGTTCTAAAAACATGCAAAACGTAGATTAAGATGATCTAAGGGTCCGGAATAGTGCAAATGTATGCGAGTGAATGAAAACACAAATCGAACCGTTGCCTGTGCAACACGTGTAGGTTCAGGATCAAGACTCAAACGCGTGTTTTTGAGTTTATAAAAATACTAATTTCACCCACAAATGTTTCTGCCACTTTTGGATTCTACCCAAGACAGTTTTAAGGCAACCGAAATATTTGCAAATCAACCCACAAACTTTATAAAGTTCCAATTTTAATTTCCAAAAAATAATTAAAATTCTTAGAAAATATTAATTAAATCCCAAAAAATATTTAAAAATCATATTAGGGGATTTAAATCACACAAGGTCATAATGAGAATGAAATTCAATAAGTATGCCATCCTAATGTGTGGTGTATGTGAAATACCATCATGGACTTGTAGAGGAATATTAAAGTAGCTATGAGAGTTCTGAGGCTTTTTCGTTCATCTAGGGAAAGACACAATTTTGTCACTATTTCTGAACTAGATGAGCTCCTGTATAATGCAGACTCAAATGAGTCAAAGATATAGGGTTCTTCACAATTGTGAAAACACCCCAGCAATGGGTCACAAAGCATTATTAAAATCCTGAAATATGGGATGAGATTAAAGTTTACAAAAATAGGTGGGCATCAGAGACCATAAATGGTCTCCCAAGGATAGATTGAAGTTTACACATGTTAGGTCTTAGCAACCAAGTCATCGATAATTGTGACTTCAGGGATGATTGACTCTTTTTGAACAGTGGTGGTATCTTGTTCACCAGCCTGATTCTCGTCTTCAACAATTTGATTTATCTCATCACCATCATCGGTCTCTTTATTAGCGCCCTCAGCCTAAATCTCCTCTATGGGATCAATTATTTATGGGTCAGAAAAACTAAGGGAGTTGAGAGTCTCGGCCATTTTGAGGTACTTTGTGACGAGGTCCAGAAATTAATTAACCACTCATTTCCTAGTGTCCATCAACCCTTTATCCAAGTACTGAATGACATAATATGAGAACTCGTGAGATTCCTTGAATTTTCCATGTCTCTTCATAACTGGTCTTCAACATTTCTTTCTCGTTCTCATTCCATAGTTTTAAGGATTTTTATGGTCTTCCTTAAAATTGACACTACTAGTCCTGTATCGGTCTCGGAGTTTGAGCATGTTTTCTTCATGAGTGGCCTTTTATTCATCCATCATTTTTACATATCGACTAGTTTCTGTTCGGCATGCTCAACCAATTTGATTTTTGATTCATTCTCCACCATTCACTGAAGAAGGTGTTGAAAAGCAATGCCAGACTACAACAAAGCGGATACAATAAATAAAAGTCAATTCGAGATGAAATAACCTTTTGTAATAAATATGAAGTACAATTATTAACTGATTGACCCTATGCAGAGAAAATGACAATACTCTTATGTTGCTACGTGCATTGAAGAATCAATTATCACATGAAGGGATCATCAATGAGATTAACTCTTCGGAATTGGTTTGGCTCCTAAGATAGAGTCAGGATACAAGGCTAGCTGAATGAGACGCGCGATAACCAACACATCATTAGAAATAAGAACACTGTGGTAGGAGGTCATGTTAAAAGTTTTATTTTCTTCTGCTGTTGGGAGATGACCCCTGACCCAATGGCCTATTTCCTTTTTTGACTATGCTCTGCTGCATTTGTGCCAGAAGTCATTTCTTTTTAATTAGGTCCTGTAAGTGGGGCAATCTTCCCCTTCAGTTTGGATAAAATATTACCACTGATAGGATTTCCCAAACGTGGTTGGGAGTATTCTCAGGACGATCTTCAAAATGAAGAAAATCAACAACTGTGAGTATCAGATAAAAATTGAAACGAAGGTAAAGGTAGTAGTATTTAAAAAAACATAAAGTCTTATGATGAGACTCTAATGGGGATGACCTCATTTCGACAAACCAAATGATTTCAGGCTTGATTATCTCCTCAAATAGTATGAGGCCCCTAGGTCCTCTTAATTGGATAATCCTCTCCCTATTAATCAACTTTGGATGACAAAGTAATCTTATCCTATATTCGAGGCACCTTAATTTCCTTGTCCACAAACGACTAGTCATCGCCAAACAACTAAAACCATATATGAAATTTGATTTCTTGGCAATGAAGTGGTAATAGTAGAGGTTGAATTTTGTGGTAGGAGTTGAATATCAAGATCGAAGGACGTTCAGTGGTAAAATATCCTCGTAGCCAAGCCTCTAAAGAATGATCGACCCCATAATAATCCTCAAAGCATGGGGGGATAATTGGGTTAGGGCAACACCGATTGAAGACAAAATTTCCCTAACTCCTGGACCAATGGGAAGACGAAAAGCTTGCTTTGAACATTTACTCATATATGAAAATATCGTCTTTGTTCATGAGGTCATGGTAGCTCTCGTCCTTGGACAACACTCTTAAATGTATTGATGGGTTAATACCGTACAAGTGTCACCAAATTATAAGACCAGTCTCTTAGATGTTATTTTGATAGGATGAGTTAACACTCGTGTTAACCTTAAAAGCTTACTCCTCCTCCTCCTCCTCCTCCTCCTCCTCCTCCTCCTCCTCAATAACATGATCTTTCTACATTGGTCTAGGCATAAATATGCCTCCTTAGTCATTAAAATTATGGGGTGGGGCATCATAGTGGGTGGAAGAATGTTATCTCCAGGATCGTCATAAAAAATATCGTAGATTGGGGGCTCAAGATCCCCACGTTAACGAGATAAGGTGCAAGGATGACCTTTGCAACTCAATTAAACAAATTTTGTTGTCTCTACTAAGCCTGGATGAGTAGCAGTAACCTTCACGACCTCATCAAAGGAATCAGAGTTTGCAGTCTCAACACAAAGGTTCAAGTTCTTGGACAAGCTATAACATTTGAAAGATGACATACTATCACACTACTAATGACGACAACACTTGGATAATTAACTTCAATTTTAGTGTCTTAATTAGAATTTTGGCCAGACACAAAGGGGGAGGAACTATAACTAAAGGTGATCGGAGAAGGCTAAGTAGGCAAAATACTACAAAGAGAAAGAGGGCTGTGTTTTTTCTCTCATTTGGAAGTTGAAGAAATGGAAGTAAAAGAGGAATACTGCCCAAACCAAACTTCAACTCTCAAAGTGGGCAATGATGAGATATGACCTTGAAGACCTAGGATAATGTGAAGTTTGTGGGAATGGGCTAGATATGCATTGGAAATTGCTCGAAATATCTTTAATTAACACCTCATCTGACACAACAAAGGTATGGTCAACAACTTCCAGATATCTCATAGTGGGAAGTTAGTCGAGAGAACATGGGGGAGATATGACCGTTACGTATGACGACCTGACCATTCTATACCCAAGGTACTAATGATAGCTAATATATTGCCAGGACACCAAAGTCATGACCTGCGAATAATTTATCAGGATAAGACGAGACACTAAGCAGAGTCATCTTGAAGTTAAAGGGGACCTAATTTAATTCTCATCCTCTTATTAACACAGAAGGGTAATGTCTAGTATTAATTGATATAAATAAGTATAGTCTCATCTAGATGTCTCCCAGGTAACTAACCGCACCATAATATCATCTCACAAGCGATACCAGTCTTCTCACCCATACCTAATTTGTACAGGTATAGTCTTGATGAGATAACACTTTTGTAGACAACTAGAGATGACAGTATCATCTCATAAATATGACCAGCCTCACCCTTACTAGTGGAAGAGTTTTGACCTTAGACGAGACTTATATTACAGGCCATCAGAGGTCTAGGGATACGTATGTCGAGCACATATGAAATTCCTATTTTATCTATGGGTTTCATCATATGATCTAGCACCCCATACTCTTATTCGAGTTGAAACCTCTAGTATCACCTTGGACTATACCTCCTTTAAATATGTTCATCCTGGTGTAAA
The DNA here is from genome assembly GCA_949130495.1 of Sambucus nigra. Lineage (NCBI taxonomy): Eukaryota > Viridiplantae > Streptophyta > Magnoliopsida > Dipsacales > Adoxaceae > Sambucus > Sambucus nigra. The sequence continues at coordinate 230,483,489 of OX422224.1, forward strand.
AATCATGGCAGGGGCATTTTAATCATCTAGAGTCAAAACTATTATTGGAGATCAGTAACCCCATGTAAGGGAAATTCATCATGTTGATTTTGATTTATCGACAAAGAATTGGATTTTTATCATAGGCCATGACCTCAGCTGGTCATGGGACACGTTTTGGGGTGACACTATGCAGCTCCAGCCTATATAAGGCACATTATGTCTTCTTTAATTGAATCAAATTCCAAAACCCCCACTGTTACTCTGTTAAACTTTCACTCTCTCTTTCTCTCTCTTTATATATATATATATACATACATATATATATATATATAAAGAGAGAGAGAGAGATTTTATATGTCTCACATTACCATTAGTGACCTATTATAGTCAAAACACTCTCATGATTTGTACAGTGGACGTAGGCTAAGGCCAAACCACTTATATCCTTATGTTCTTTTTTATTTTCTCCCATCTCTCTTTTTAAATTGCTTGTCAATTACCGCTTTATTATATTTGTGCAATACCTATATCCAGGGTGAATCCACTCTATGATCTCAATATCATTAATCATCAACGTTGAAAAAATATTTTCGAACCATTCTATCTATAGTAAACAAATAATTATATATATCAAAATTTGACCTTAAACAACACCTACAAAGATTCCATCACTAGGCTAATTTGAAACTTGTCCGGTAAGAATCAAAATTTACAAATACGATCACAAAACTTTGGAAAACTATAAACTAAATAATAGAAAAAGGACTAACATGAACATTAAATGCATCTCAAACTCTTGAACTTCGCAAAAGTCCACATAGGGGATAAGATTTCACATTTTAGAAAGTTTAAAGACCTTTTGTAAAAGCTTAAACTATTCCCTTTGACCAAAACCTCAACAAACATCTTCATACATTGCCCTTTTTATTTTTGGTGTATTGGCTTCGCATTGAGCGACTTGTGCACATGGAAGGTTGATGACCCATGGCCAGACCATAAAATACCACGAGAAATTCCCCTTATTCACTACCCATGAATTCCAATCGAAAGATAATTCTCCACCCTATAACACCCAACTTGCAGCCCCAACCACACACACCTTCCTTTTCAATTACAAGATTCAAAGTTAGTAAATTAAGGGTATTTTTCATTTCCTATTCAAAATTAGAAACTGAGTGTTCATGTATGATTTTGCACATGTTTAGATTAATCACTTATCTTTAATATATGTTTTAGACATCTATATTTTACATATTAAGTGTGAGTAATAAGAAATTCCATGGAATCTTAGATAAACACGCAAGTGAAATCCTCGTCTGTGATTAAGACAACGTAATTCTTTCTTTTGTTCTCAAGAACCTTCGTGCGTAGTTAATATGAATATGATGCAAGTTTTAAGGGGGATTCAAAACTTTAAACTTAAATAGTTTTTTCAGAGGACTTCAAATTCACCGAAAGCTACACAAATTTCATTAATTTCAAAACGTATACCAATCTTATTGGGACCAACTTGAAGATTAGTTTAAACTCTGTGGATGAAATTTGGAGGTATAAGATCAAATTTAAACTTTTCCTTTGACCCATGTTTATTTTTGATCGAGTGAGATTTATCTCTCCTTAATCAACCTCAATTAATGAAAATGGTATATTTAGGGTGCATTTGTTTTTTGTTTTGAACTTTAAATCTGAAATATGAATATAAAGTCTTAACTATGAAATTTGAAATGTATGTTTCTTTTTATGTTTAAATGAACCTTTCAATGGACTTAATTACTCAAATTCAGTGTTCAGATTCAAAGGTAATTTTACTTATTAACTATTGAGAGACTCAAGAGTGCCCAATATGTGTGTTTTAAACAAAACCAATTTTTCTCCGAAAAAGATCCAACTTTTAATTATGCACCAAACCAAGTTGTGAAAAACCCAATTCTTACTTTAAATAAATTTTATCTTGATTAATCCTAAACATGCATCTAGTGATTAAAGCAAGTAAAGTAAGGTAAAGAATACTCACTACGCCGGATGTACAAGGAAAAAAACCCAAAATGGGAAAACAACCTCGGATGGCCCAAGCCAGACAATCACTATGAACAATGGTTTTACAAAGACAGATTAGCCTTACACTAAGACGATCCCCACGGGTCTTGACGCTCCTTATGATCTTCAACCGTTCTTCAATAGTGCGCACGCAAAATTTTTATCTTCCACGATACCTCTCCACAACACACGCGTCCACGTATGTCTCGGTGTCCACCGATATGGCTTTAATTCGTCTACGATGTTGAACAAGAAGTCCTTCTCTTTTCTTCACCGCAAAACCCTTTGATATTCAATGTGTAGTAAAACAACTTTGGTGCAGCAAGATCACTTAAACATATAAGAATGATAACTCGGATCTTTGCAAACTCTAAGGATGTGTTTTAAACCTTAGAAAATATGTGCAAACAATGTTCTGGTTCGTAAAACTGTTTTCCAGAAAGCACACTTACGAAATTATGATGAACATACTGTTTAAATAGGATTTAAATGCCGCCTCGAAAAATGTGTCATTTGAACGACTTGAGGAACTCGTTTGAGCGACATCTTATCTCGTTCAAACGAGATTGGATGTCGTTTGAATGACAGTGCAAAAGTTTGACTTTTTGACTTTTTGTTTAAAACGTGTCTTTTAATGAGAGATCCAAAAATGTCAAACTCTTTTACGAGCTTATCATCATAAAACGCAGTGTAAACCTTTAAAACACTTTTAAAATATTTAAAAACATTTTTCTTTGTAAAAATTAAATCCTTATCTTTTATAAAATAATTTCGAGCACCATTAATTATACGCATTCATACCTGAGTGATCTCAGAATGAAATTAACTTTGAAAATGATTAAACTTGCACCAATTAAACTTCAGCATGATTTAATTATTTGAAGCTTTGCCGCAACGCCTTCAATTTCTTCAATAAGTCATAGACCAAGTGGGATCGTGACAAAATAAAATTCCCCTATGACATATTACAAACACAGTTTTGTTCACGGAATTAAGTCAAAATAATATAGGGACTTAATTGGAAATTTATGTCCTTACAAATCTCCCCCTTTGACTATTCTGAGACACAAATCCAGAATTTTGACAATTCTACAAATAATAACGTCAAATTGCAATGTTTCTCCATTAGGATTAGTTGTGCAAACCCGTTTAAATTTTCTCCAACCAAAACTCCCTCAGAAATATATACCATTTCAAGTTCTTTTGAGGTTTCTATCATTCTCTACTTAGAGAAAATCTTATTGGCCATTTTCTTATCATTTTCCTTTTTCTTTTGGGCTCTTTTAAACGGTGGTTTTCATGACGAGTTAATTTTGAACTCTCGTAGTCCCTTCCCATGAATAACTCATCATTTTTTAAATTCAAATCCTCATGGTAAACGGTTATTACATGCATACTTCTCCTTAAGTTTACTTACGCATAGATGACAAGATTGAGATAAGAACCCCTCACCAAATTCAAATATGCAAGAGAAGCCAAACATCCATATAAACTCGTGCATGTGTGCGATGTTGGCATATATACAAAGTCGAATCAAAATGCATATCAACTTCGAAACAACCCCATATAAACAATGGTTAAGATCATTCTAAGCATCGATAATAATGACCAAATATCCTATCCACATGTATATGAACCGATGGGGGGGAATCCAAGCACACCAATATGCCACATCAAACAAGTAAACTCAAAAAAAAAATTGAAAATCTTTTTGGCTTTTCAAACATATTTGACTCAAAGAAAAGCAAAATCTTTTTGGATTTTCAAAAGTTTTCTTCAAAAAAAAAATCTTTTGTATTTTTCAAATAAGACTCAAACAAATGAAAAATATAATACAAAGAGATAAACATGTCATAACACTAGCAAATTATAAACATGATGCAAGGGCTAGCGTATGACAAAACATGCAAGCTAGTAACCATAAGAAATAACAAGAGATGAATCATGTGCATGCATGTGAAAATCAACCAACGAAGCATTTAGCATCTCCAAAACGGATTTCCTAACCCAAACAAGTGTATACCTAACAAAACGGGTTTTGGAAACCAACGGGACACTACTTTTAGTCTTCCTAAGGTCTTTTCCAAGATCAAAATAAAAACTCCTAAGGCGAACTTTCCTACCACAATGCGAATAAGTGAAAACACGAAGAGGAATGGGACCTTTAGGTTTACCTTTTCTAATACCCTCGGATGTGGTTAACGCTCCCAAACAAACTATGGTTTTGGCTTTTACAATCGAACCACTAGAATAAGATAAGCCGCTACCATCACTACTCGAGTCATTTAAATCATTTTTTAACTTCAAAACATTCGACTCAAGCAATCGATTAGACTCCTCAAACATTTGGGACTCCTTTAAATTTTCAATTACCCCTAAAAGGTTATCTCGCTCCCCATCAATATGAGCAAACGTATCCCTAAGAGCCTTTTCTCATGCCACAAAATCATTAATTGAATTATTTTCCTCAACGACACAAACTTTAGAATTTTTTAAATCCTCTAACTCTTTTTCTAAAATGAGGACTCTATCATCACTCTCCTTTTTTTCCCAATTTTAATATATTAAAATCTTTAAACAAGGAACTAAAGTGCTCATGACAAATATATCTTTGAATTTGAAAGCTTTGCAAATATTCAATCCTATTTTTGAGACCATAATTTTCTTTCTCCAAAACTTCAATACGATTTGCAAACTTTAAATTCAAACGATGTAGATCGTCAATGCTTAGAGAATCGATCGAGAGAAAACAAACACAGGGGAGATAGACAAACACATGGGATCACAAAATAAATAAAAAATGTTTTCTAGCTCTGATACCAATCAGAAGAGTGCCTAATATGTGTGTTTTAAACAAAACCAATTTTTATACAAAAAAGATCCAACTTTTAATTATTCACCAAACCAAGTTGTGAAAAACCCAATTCTTACTTTAAACCAATTTTATCTTGATTAATCCTAAACATGCATCTAGTGATTAAAGCAAGTAAAGTAAAATAAAGAATACTCACAACGCCGGATGTACGAGAAAAAAAACCTAAAACGGGAAAATAACCTCGGACGGCCAAAGCCAGACAATCACTATGAACACTGGTTTTACAAAGACAGATTAGCCTTATTCAAAGACTCGATCCCCATGGGTCTTGATGCTCCTTCTGATCTTCAACCGTTCTTCAATAGTGCCCACACAGAAATTTTGTATTCCACGATACCTGTCCATAACACACGCGTCCACGTATGTCTCGGTGTCCACCGATATGGCTTTGATTCATCTACGATGTCGAACAAGAAGTCCTTCTCTTTTCTTCACCACAAAATCCTTTGATGTTTAATGTGTTGAACAAACAACTTTGGTGCAACAAGATCACTTAAACATATAAGAATGATAACTCGGATATTTTTAAACTCTAAGGATGTGTTTAAGACTTTTAAACCTTAGAAAACATGTGTAAACAATGTTCTGGTTCCTAAAACTATTTTCCAGAAAGCACACTTACGAAATTATGATGAACACACTGTTTAAATAGGATTTATACCTCGCCTCAAAAAAAGTGTCGTTCGAACGAATTGAGGAACTCGTTCGAGCGACATCACATCTCGTTCGAACGAGATTGGATGTCGGTTGAATGACAGCGCGAAAGTTTGACTTTTTGTTTAAAACATCTCTTCTAATGAGAGATCCAAAAATGTCAAACTCTTTTACGAGATTATCATCATAAAACGTAGTGTAAACCTTTAAAACACTTTTAAAACATTTAAAAACATTTTTTTTTATAAAAATTACATCCTTATCTTTTATAAAATAATTCCGAACACCATTAATTATACGCATTCATACTTGAGTGATCTTGGAATGAAATTAACTTTGAAGACGATTAAACTTGCACCAATTAAAATTCAGCATGATTTAATTTTTTAAAGCTTTGCCGCAATGCCTTCAATTTCTTCAATATGTCATAGACCAAGTGGGATTGTGACAAAATAAAATTCTCCCTATGACATATTACAAACACAGCTTTGTTCATAGAATTAAGTCAAAACAATACAGGAACTTAATTGAAAATTTATATCCTTACAAAGACAATTTTATCCTTTAGTTTCTTGATTTGTTAAAAAAACAAACACTTTTTCTGTTACATGTTAAGTCGTTTGGTTCAGATTGAGACTTAAGTGGTAAAAATAAACAACTACTTAGATTTCTGGGGAAAAATTATACAATTTATCCACTTTAATTAATAAAAACATTTGATAATAGAGAAGAAAATTCACAGTCATCAAACCCTAATTGGGGTTGAGATGTTGAAGACGATGAACAGTGCCCCATTTGTGGCGTTGCATGAGAGGCTCCATGATTTAATTTTTGTTCCCTAACTTTTTTAATATTTTAATTTCAAAATGGTATATTAATCAAATTTGTTGGGATCATGGGAAAGACGATTTCATATAAAAATGGGATAAAATTAAGTTCATTAACTTTTAATATATTTAAATGCACACCTATACTTTTTAAAACTGCATTTTCCAAACATGTAGTTTAGCTTTTTATATCTAATATATATGTCTTGATTTCATGAATTTTAATTATCTATATTTTGAATAAATTCTTAAGGATTTTTTTATTTTAAAACTTTAGTTTTAATTTTTATTAATTATCAAATAAAGTTTTAGGAGGGAGAATAATATACCCATACAACTTTTACCTATTTTTAGGTATCCAATATTCTTAAATCCAAGTCCTCACCCCATGCCTTTTTGTTCTAGACAAATCGACCACAAGACGTTCACTCAACATATTAACACGAATTAACCACTTCAACTTAAAGAATGTCTTTGTATCTTGATATATTCCCACAACATATATTTTATAGCTTCAGTTGTTACATGTCTCCACTAAATATCACAGAACCGTGGTTGTAAATACCCGATACTCACAAAGCTTGTAGACATGCCGATTGCTCATTTTATGCTAGAAGATTATAAATTTTCTTATATCCCTCTATTTATAATATATGTTTCATCATTGTCACATGGTATTGTTGCATGATCTATGACATAGGGAATATATGTAATGAATCCTGTACTTAAAAAATTTATTTGGATGTAGGATTCTGGGTATTAGAGTTTATGGAATTGCTCACCACATGGATACCTCTCTATGAGCGGTGACGAATGTGTATTATTAATGAACATGTTTATCCTATACCAAACCTAGAGGGTGGGGGTGGGGTGGGGGTGATGTAAGAATAGGTTTGACATCATCCTATGATAAATTTTTAGACTTTAACAAATTTTCTTGGAATTTTGAATGTCCCATCATATGTTTTAACAAACTACTTTCCAATTGTCTTGATTAACTCACAAAACAATGAAATTAAATGAATTTAGATGAGAAAACTAGACCTAATACACCTAATTCAATTTTAAGAAAATTCACTAGAATCAATTTTAATCTAAGTGATGTGTGTGATCAAATGTGTGCATATGAATAGAAAACATTAACAATCAATCCCAAGACAAGGTCTATAAGGAAAAAACCCCACCAAGGGGTAAAAAAACCTCGGCGCACTTCAATTTTTGTTTCTCCTAAAAAGATATTTCACACAAGGCAAGAAGATACTTCTCACACAACTCTCGTGTAATTACCTATGGCCTTGCAACTTTCTCTCATAGAAGATGAAAATCCACACCGAGCTCCACGATGATAATGAGGAACTCCACTATCCTCCTTGGAATCAAATCCACACTTCAATTCCTCCAATGAATTAAAGTGTCGCCTCCTTTAGTTCTAAGAGTATTTGATCATACAATTCAAAGGTTAGTTTATTTGAATTGAATAGGCTACGTGGATTTGAAGTAAAACACTCTCAAATCTATCTTAAAAGCATATATCATGTATAGATCTAAGTTTTATCAATTTTGAAGGGAACAAGTGAAATTGGAATAGAGAAGCAAAGAAACAAAGTCTCAACCTTGAAATGCTATCATATATGTGTATGAGATTTGAGGTTTTCATATCTTAACAAATAAGAGGGAAATTGACCCCTTTACAGGATATTTTCAAAATTCGATGTCACCATACACATGATGTACTATTTTCGTGCATTATTCCAACTAGTGTGGAATCGAGACCAATGCCATGCGCACGTGAACATATTGGTTCCGTGAGAATGACACCATATGCAGGAGATTAAAGCAAAGCCATCCTAACAGTTAATGATGCATATATTTTAAAAATCCTTAACTTATTCGAACTCAAATACCAACTCCTAATTTTTTTTCTCAAAAACTCCGAGACAAATTTAAACACTTATTCCATCAAAATTTAACATCCTCACAAAATTTAGAAACATATGTGCACATGTGAGTGTGTTTATCCATAGAAAATTAACAATATCTACTAAAATGATATATTCTGCAATCCAATGTGAATGTATAGCAACGAAAGTCTTCAATGAGCTACTTGCAACATCTTGAGTCTTCAAAGGTCCATCTAGACAAATGATCATGCCTCACTCATATAATCAAGTCCACGTGACTTGAATGACTCTACGACTCAAAAATTTTACCACGAGAACTAGGCAACTAATATTAATTACAAAATTACATTATTCGTCTCCCTTTTTGGCTATTTCGTGGCGAAACCCCCATAACCCAAAAATGAACTTGATCACCCCTACAATACTCACACCTTCTAGCCACATAGTAAGAGTAGTTAGAAGGTAATGTACAAAAAATCCAATAGACCAATGACACATCAATAGTCAAGTTTAAACAATGGACTGGAGTCAGAATTATCAATTCTATGCTTGAAATCACACAGAATAAGATAAAGCATCACGTAGGAAATTACATGCACAAAGAAAAACTCCCCTAGCTTGGGAATCCTCCGATAAGTATTATACACATATATATATATATATATATATATATATATATATATATATATATATATATATATATATATGAAATAAAATATGTTAACATGTGAAATAAAATATATCAACATCATGTAATATCAAGGATAACACAATATAATTCAAATCTCAATCAACTCAACACGCAAGGCTCAAAATTCTTAGAAAATCAATATTTTTTAACTTTGTAATATCAATCAAGGTACGATTAATATGACAAATAATGGATACAAAATTAACATTAATACACATAATCAACTCATACAATCATTATAAATTATGCTTAAAAAATAACCCTTTCATTTATATCTTTTGATCCAAAATATGGTAGTTTCATGCCATTAACTCCCTCAAGCATATGTTGATTTAAATATTTTTGAATTCCAAATAAATAAAAATTTTGTTTTTTGAAAATCTACGACCTATCTTATTTTTCATGCAGATTCTAACTCTTGGCTTATGGATCCTTTTCAACATGTTTTAGCTTTTGCTATCGATTGTCTTTTCACACATCTAGATGACACCTATGCAAAAACATTTGAATTTCCAAAATGGGTTTAATCAGTCTAGTGGTCACCCTTATAAATTCTTTTGAAAACGTTCCTTATTCAACTCCTTCATAGTATGAAACCTAAAATTTCACAAATGGACCACAGAAACACGAACAAGATCTTAGGATTTGATCATGATCAAATTAATCACAAAAATCAATAATCACATAAGTGTAATCATAGGCAACAAGTAATATGCATGCGCTCAAGTAGATTTCAACAAATTTCTTAATCATGATTTATCAAATGAATTTCGGCCTAATAATTAAATCAATCAATATTTTCAATCAAATTATTTAAAATTCACTTTTAATTATCATTCTAGTTAAATCAATCATTAAACCAATACGAGTCAAAAACCAAAAAAAGAATAAACAAAGAATCTTTTTGGATTTTTTTAATATGAAGGATGCATGTATTTAATAGAAACATGTTTAATAGACAACATAAGATAGAAAAAATGGATGAAAAATGCACATATGCATGTAAATCTCACCAAACTATGAAAAGTGACACCAATTTGAAATTCTCTCATCCACAATGACTTTTCCCCCAAAAAATCAAGAATGAAAAATGAATGGAAACCTACAAGAATCTAGTCACCTACCAAACTATATCTTTAGAAATCGATGGGTGGTTCATCCCTCAAGTCAATGGGATGAGCAAACTTTACCTCTTTGTTCTCAACTTCCCTTTGAGGTGTATCAATCTCAACCTTCTTTCGAGGTGCAATTCTTGGTAAATCACTACCTACCCTCAGTATCCATCTCTTATCCCTTCTAGAATTCTTATGCCTAGTCCTTGGAACTTGAGTGCAGTGTCTAGAATTTGGTCTAGGAATTATACATCTAGCCTCACCCCTATTGTGCACTAGAAATGACATTTTTCGTATCAACTCACCAACTTGACTTCTAAGTTCATCAATAGGATCCCTACAGATCTCCTATTGTTAACGAATATATTGTTTACCCATATTAAGTATCTACAAACTTGATTCGTATGTCCCTATACCATACAAAATGTACAAAAGTCAACCTTACTTTTCACACTTTTCTTTGCCACTTGAGGTCTCAAATTACCTTTCTCAAGTTTCTTTTATTTAAAGAAAAATGGTAGGTATAGTTGAATTACCATAAAATGAGCATCCTTTATGAACATTATGAGATCTCTTCTCAAGTATCCTAATATGCAAGTGAGGAGGAATATATGGTAATGGTCTTGACCTATCATATTTATCTCTAACAAACTTCTTTCCAATAAAGACATATCTGGGAATAAAATCATCTTCCCTTTTAGAACTCAAGGAACTAGAATCATATTTGTTAACCTTTTTCAACTGTAACAAAAAGTATCTAAGTGTCGTTCCTTATGAAATTATGTTTAAGAGTGATTTCGGATGATCCTATGAAACATTTTGATCAATTCCCTTTTTCTTTTTCAAATCAACATTCTCTTTCACTTTTTATTTCTTCCCATTTTCTTCAAAATTAAGGAGTGAGTTTCCTTTGAATCATGTGACGAGCATACACTCGACTTGTCAACTTAAGAAGAAAATGACTTGTTTTTCAAACTTTTAAATGTGTAGAATTCATTTTACAAAGACTCAAATCTCTTTTCAAGCCCACTTTTAGAACCTTCACAAATAATAAGTTCTTCCTTTACCTGTTCAAGTTCAAGAGTCAAACCACTTTTCTCTTATTTTAATTTTTTGTGTTTTTCGAAATCACAATGTTTTGAATTGGTCTATCTTTTCAAATAATAATTTTTAATATCAAAACTTGGTTATCTTTTTTCAAATGATAAGTCAATTCCAATAACCCACCCTTCTCCCTTTCAATCATTTTTAACTTTTCATTGGCAAGTTGACTAGTCATTCCGAACTCTTTAAAATATTCTTTTTCTTATTCATGGAGTTTGACATGATTAGCCGAATTAACCTTGAATTTTTCATTTTTAGAAATCGAGCATTTAACTTTTCAATCTTTTGACTCGAGGATTTTACATGTTCAATTTCATCACATTCATAAAAATCAACAACAACAAATTTTGATTTTGTCAGAGAATGAGAAGATCTTATTTTCTTGTTATCCATTTTGAATTTCAAATGTTTTATCCTCTATATAGGACACAGAGTAATAGTAAAATCAATACTAGGAAAATTAGGTTAAGAAAAATCCATCATCAAACACAAAAGCTAGATCTACACACAATCAAATACGATTTAATAAACAAACAACAAATAAGGATAAACTCAAGCATGTTTATGAAACAAATATGAGAACCTTGCTCTAATAGAAATTGAGGAATGTGTGTTATTGATAAGCGTGCTTATCATATACTAAACCTAGAGGGGGTGCATAGGTTTGATAGCATCCAATGGTCAATTTTTTAATTTTAACAAGTTTACTTGCAATTTTGAATTTCCTAACATATGTTTTAACAAAATGCATTCCAATTGTCCTGATTAACTCACAAAATAATGAAATTAAGTGAATCTAGATGAGAAAACTAAATATAACACACCTAATTCAATTTTAAGCAAATTCACTAGATTTAAGTTTGATCTAAGTGACGTGTGTGATAAAATGTGTACATATGAATGGAAAGCACTCACAATCATTTACAAGACAAAGTTTATGAGGAGAACCCCCCCACAAAGGGGTGAAAAAATCTCAACGCACTCCAATTTTCATTTTTACTTGAAAAGATATTTTACACAAGGCAATAAGACACTTTTCACACAAGCTCTCTCGTGTAGTTACCAATGGAACTTATAAGTTTTCCCCATAGAAGATGAAAATCTAGGTCGAGATCCACAATGGGAATGAGAAACTCCACTCTCCTCTTTGGAATCAATGCTACACTTTAACTCCTTTAATGAATTAAGGTGTCTCCTCTGTTAGATATAGGAGTACGTAGTCATATAATTGAAAGGTAGATTGATTTGAACTGAATAGGCTATGTGAATTTGAACCAAAACACTCTCAATTCTCTCTTAAAGCATATAATATGTTTAGACCTTGGTTTTATTAATTTTGGAGGGAACACGTGAAATTGGAATAGAGAAGTATTTGACTAATTCTTTCAACCTCGAAATACTCCCAGATACGTGTTCGAGTTATGAGATTTTCAAATCTTAACAAATGGGAGGGAAATTGGAACTTTTACAGAATATTTTGAAAATATACCGCCACTGTGCGTACCATGAGCTATTTTTGTGTGCACGATTACAGTAAGTGTGGAATCGAGGCCAAGGCCATGCGTACAGTCACATATTGGTGTGGTGCGAATGCTACTGTGCATACGAGTTTAAAACAAAGTCGTGTGAATGGTTAAGGACACACATATTTAAAAGGCCTTAACATGTTCAAAATCAAATACCAACTCCTAAAAACATTTTTTTCTCAAAAACGTTGAGACCGTTTTAAATATTTGTTTTATTAAATTTAAGATCCGAACAGATTTTAAAATGTATGGGCATGTGTGTGTGTTTAGCCATAAACAATGCACAATATCTACTTAAAGGATATATTGTTCAATACAATGTGAACGTATACTAACGTAAGTCTTCAATGAGCGACTTGCAACATCTTCAATCTTCAAAGGTCCATTTAGACAAATGTCCGTGCCTCATTTATTCTAATAAACTCTATGTGATTTGAATGACCCAATGACTCAAACGTTTTATCCTGGGAACTAGACCACTAATATTAATTATAAAATGATGTTTCCCTCCCTATATTTATTTATATGTCATCAACTATACAATAACTCGTGTTCTTTAGTAAATATTAGGACTAAGTTATGATACATACTAATATAATTCTTTAACATATAAACTTTATATTTTCGTAGAGCTTCATTTGCTATTATTTTAGTTAGTATTCATTATTAATCACTAACATATTCCAAAGTGGCATATAAAATAAAATTATTTACCTGAATAAGTTTTTCTTATTCTTTCCCCTTCCAAATGGAAATTAAAAATCTGAAAGAAGATAAGGTACCCATAGAAAATGACAGGTTCCACATATTTGAACCTGGAACTAATTGTGCAGTTACGTATGTATGGGTGTTTATAGGCAAGAGAGGTATCATAATGTGAATCACTTATCGAGATTACTTACCAGTTCCAAGTTTCGGTCTTCTTTTCATTTTGTTCAAAGTGGGATCAATAAAACTGTATTAATATAATAGAAAACCTATTTAAACAATTGTATTTGAGTTAAAGTTTTCATTATTTCGCACTAATGTTACTTGTCCTTATGTCATGCCACCTTCACAATTTAGGAAACATGGGGCATGAAACAAACCATGGTCAAATCCACTTGAAAATCGTGGGACTTCATTTTAATAAAGTTGTATATCCCCCCACCCTTATCTCTTAAAGAATTTATGCTCCCACATTCTAATTGATCCTGCAATGTTGTAATCTTGTTGTCCTTCTATCCTTCATTTTATTGCTATTGGGACTTGATCGTAAGTTTATTTTATGTTAGTAATTGATGATCAATGGGGTTAGTTAGGTTGGAGAACTGTTTGTGTGAAAATGATTAATTATTTATCTTTTATTGGACAAAAATGTTGTATATTTCCCTTGCCTCAATTTGAATTTTGTGATTATTAGCTGCTGAAACCTAAATATTTAAAGATTCCAGTAGTTAAAGGAGATCCATAACACCACTGACATGAAGGACCCATATAATGATACTATAATTAAATGTTCACATGACTATAGGTTGTCCTTGAGCTTCTAATTGGTTTGAATTTATGCTCACAACTATCAGATAGGAACCCTATTACCTAGTTCCCTTTACTAACACTAAGGATTGTGTTGTATCACAATTAACTATAGGGAATAATCCTAAGTCTATGAATAGCCATGAAAAAACCTTTATCAAGAAAGTATCGACCTTATGCAGTTGTTAACAATAAGGTTCAAAAGACTTCACTTATATTTTTTGCTTTTTCTTGGGAGCTCAAATAAAGTAATTATTTCATCATAATATGCTTGTTCTAGTACAAAAGTAGGTAAATATCCTGATCTAATACTTTTCCTATTATTTTAATCTTATTCTCCTGCACGAAAGATTTGAAACAACATCTAGACCACCTTGCTCATAAAAGTAGCAAGTAAAACCAACTTCTCATGTCTCAGTATCATAGATGAATCCAAATTTGAACTATATAATATAGACCATTAGTTAAGCTTTGCTACCTGCTGACTTAACTGAATTTATTGAATATGAAATCTTAATGGGAAAATAAACCATTATCCAGATAGACTTGTTGCATTCTTTCTTTATCACCTTTTCTTATGCATCTACATTGTTAGCATCCTAGATCAGCATACCCCTAATTCTTTTTTTTTTCTCAAAAGGGGAGGACTAATTTTCTCCATCCTTATATTAGGAGGGGTGATTATACCCATGACCTCATAGTAGGGAGACATAGTCAAGACCGCTAGGCTATTCCTTTAGGTCTACACCATCTTTCTTTAATAAGGTAGTCCTTAAGATACTGAATTTAGTAAGCTAGTATACACACATTTTCTCAATTTTCTTTCATATATAATTAACCTTTTGGTTCCTACCTATCTTGTCCAAAACTATAGAACTCCTCTGAAAAAGTAAATATAGTAGATCAAAAAGTTATCATGAGGTATACAATTTACTTACATTTAACACTCAACAGAGGCCTTAAATGAGTAGGGTAAGATCATAAATTTTTTGTTAATAAGGTTTTTAAGTATATTTTATTTAGTTCCTTTATGAATTGAATAATATAATAAGGGTAGGGGGTTTCAAAACTCTAATAAAAATACCATATTCTCCCCTCTTTACTAGTTTGATATGCTATCGAACCTGTACAGAAGTAATATTCAAACATGTAAGAAGGCAATCAATTTGTAGGAGGGTTGTTTATAGTTTTGGTATTTGGGAGTTTATTCCTCAAAGAACAAGGTGTAACCCGTCTAGGAGAAGTCTTAAACAAAGGCACAAGAGATAATAAATGACAATAATAGCATAAACATGCAAGAAATCGATAATAAACAATAAAAATGGATCTCAAGGCCACGATGGAATATAAGGTGAGAGAGCAAGAATCTTTTTAGAAAACAAAATCCCAAGGGCAGCTTGGAACACCAGTTGTCTCCCAAATAATGACTATAGTAGTTATGACTATGTTCATGAGAATAATAGTGAGGGTATTTATCAAGGTGAAGAAAGGGAATGTTTGATGTGTGTCTTTTCAGGTTGATGCTAGCAGGTTACTGTAGGTGCAATTATCCCACAATGAGTAATCTCAAACAATTAATAACAAATGGAATAAATTCAGTCACAATTGCTGGTGCAATCGTCCACAATGAATAATTAAAAACAATCAATACAAAATGATATAAGTCCAATTACACAATCACACACAACATAAATATTCACGTGGTTCGGCAATGGCCTACGTCCATGTGGTGTTTTTCCTTTCTTCTTATTTATCTATTAATAACAAGAATTACATGCCCCTTTTCCCTAGGTCAAGGGTTAAATTTATAGGGGAAGAAGAGATAGTGTCATTCAAGGTCTGGAACTCTTTAATGGAGTTATGGTTTGACTGTACTATTCTTGATTTGAGATCCTTGACTAGGGAACTCTTCTTTATTGTTATCTTGAGATGGAATCCTTTATCTAATCACACTGAGACAATATTTATTTGATCTGAGTTGTTTTGGCTGTTCATATAATTCCCTCATAATTTCCCCCATAGCTCTGTGGATTGAATGGGGTAGAAAGATTGAAAAATGCGCTGGTCGACCGAGGTAATTGGTTGCAGTTTGAGATGGAGTTTTCCCACTCTTGTGAAGATCTTCTTGGGTAAAGATTTTGATTTATTCTTCCAGTTGGGCTTTCGAGGGTCACGCTCGTGGTTCCTCACATTAGTGGGGGTATGCTTTAAAAATCACCCTAAAAAATTGAAGCGCCCCTACCAATTATGGCCTTGGGTTATATTTTAAATGATGAGATGCCTTAAAATCTGAACTAAGCTATTAAAAGTTCCCAATCACAATTTTGGTTCATCACTTTAAATGTTCAAAGCATGGGAAGTTTCTGCAAATTCCTTCACTTGTAAATTTCCTTCTCTCTCGTATCTTCAATTTTCTTGTAACAATCCTTTAATTTCCTCATTTCTTTCATTTTTTTCCTTCTGTTCTTGAGAAAAATTGTTTATGTCGTGAATGATAGGACTTTTAGAGAATTTAGTAAAAGATTGTTCATTCCCGATTGGGTAACTATAGAATGTTTCCATATTTCGAACAATTGTTATAATGTTGTAGGTGGTCACTCAATTCATACCATCTCAATGGCCAGGGGGGGGGGGAGGGGATATAATGTGTCCCCCTAATAAATTCTTCTTAGAGTTTTGCAAATTCTTTCATGTGGTTCATGCCTAATCCTTTTCAAAACATGGGGGGATCGTGAATGGCATTCATAGAATGAACGGACTATATGGAACTTAAATAAGGATTCCATAAATCAGATATTGTTATTCGTGGTCAAAGATGAATTACAACGTCTTTTATTTGAAGGCAAGGAAAGTAAATATGGTTTTAATTGTCAATCTTCCTGATTCTAATAAGTTATATTGGGGTCAAGGATTCATTGCCAAAAATTGCCAGTATCCACCCATTCCTGAGGGTAATGAACTATACAAATTGTGCCCTACTAGGGGGTGAAAAATAGGTTGAAAATACTTTTTCTTCAAATCAAGATGTTTCTATTTTGATGAAATAGATACTAATATTTGTTTTTTCTCATTTCATTCGTGGGGAGATGACTAAGGTTTGAAAGCTAAGGAGGCCTTCAGTTTCAGGTGTAGAGCATCATAAGTCGGCGTACTTTTTGCTTGGGTTTACCAACTCCACATCCAGCTTCATATCTAAGCCCATGGATTCCATTCCTAAGATACCAGTCCCCTCAACCAGTAAGGTATTTTACAGAGCTTATACCTCGTCCTCTTTTAAACTTGTGAATGTAAATAACATTCCCTCTTCTGAGGAGGATGATATGGTTAAAAAAGAGGAACCTTACTCTTGTGGATGATTCTTATATCCCTACCTATCCAAAGGCAAAGGTCATATGTCGGGCGTTGTTCGGAGGTCCCTCCCAGCTCATTACTCTTGTTAATTCTCTAGTGAAGGAGAAAGCGAAGAAGGATAAATTTACACCCTCATCTTTTGTAGCTGTTCCCACTAAAAAGGTGGATGCCCCCACATGGGGAATGGCCACCAAATCACGTCATTGGATAATAACACGTATTTGGCCCTTGGTCTGCTGAGGGGCTTATTTTGGTGCTAGATCGAGAGCATGTCGACAGGCTAATCTCTGATCAACTTTCTTCTCACGCCATACACGCATTACCTCTGGTAAGTTTATTGACTTTCGGTTTAACTGACTCTTTATTTTGATCTTTGTATTAACTTATGGTTGTTTTATCTTTGTACTTTGTGGAAAACTTTGTTTCCTTGCTCGAAAAAGATGCCAAATAGGTGAAGACCAACAATAACCTTAGGAAGGATTTAGAAAAATTTTAGGAGTCTTTGCTCATTGCCAAAAAGGCATACGATAATGAGAAGAAGTCCACTGACTTAGAGGTATTCGTGTTGAAGATGGAGCTTGACAAGTTAAAAATAAAGCATGACACATTGAGGAAGACTGTTGAAGATCATCCCCGTGCCTTGTAAGTGACAAAAGATGACTCCTTTAATTAGGGGTACGTGGATGCCTTCGCCCAAGCTAAGAAACAGTTGTTTTTTATTTGAAAGTTAAATTTTAAGAAAGGCAGGGATGCGTCCCTGGTCAAGACTAATGTTCCTTTTCAATCCGAGCGTTTTGAAAAGCCTGATCTAGGTTCTCCACTAAGGTATGAAAAAGGAGTCAAGGCCTTAGGAAATAGTCAAGTATAGGTCATGGGGGATCAGTAGGTGGTGGATGCTAATCAAGGCAAAGTCCCATACCCCCAAGAGCAAGTGAAAGAAGTAGTGGGTAAAAGATAGTTAGGATTATCTTAGCTCCCTATATCCTTGTATCATTATGTTTTTGAGTGTTTGTAAGTATTTACCACACTATTTGGTCTAATGAAAAATCCTCAATGTTTAAAATAGTTTATTTTATTCATGGATGCTTTTTCTTATGATTCTTGTAACTTGAAAATAAGACAGTAGGGGTCCCACCTTCTCTAGATAACGATGAACTGGATCTAGTACTTGGTTAGGATACCCGTATCCAGGCTCGTGACTCTTTCTCTTTGTTCATCTATCTCTTCAAAAAATGACAAGTGATTTTGATGAATAATCTCATTTGTTCACGTGTTTGAAGAGTGACGTTAGGGATTTCAACGACGTTGTGGAGTTATTGTAGAACAAAAATATTTTTCTAATGTAAAGGGTCGACAAATTTTAAGAAGACTGAAAGAGGGATGGTACGATCAAGATGGGAATTGGTCATGGCATAATGAAGTTAAAGTATCTCTTTAGAAAGGGTCCTCGCACAGTTGGGGCCACTGGTTTTGATGACGGATGGGTAGATGCTCCTTTAAGTTGGATGAAGCCAAGCAAGTGTTATATAAGCATGGTTGGATGAATGTCCTAGCCATTAAGAAGGTCCCCAAAAGGCTCTGAGCTTTGATACTCATATGAAGTGGAGTATCCTGCTTACAGTTACCCTCCATTTAGAAGTGATGAAAGTTGGATCCCTCTCGACACTGTTCCCCTTTAGTTGGGGAATAATTACTTATCGGCACATAATAGTGAAGATGAGTTTGGGCAAGACCCCGATGATAGCCGAAGAGTTACACGTTCTCAAATTATAACTCAAAAGAGATGAATGCTTTGTACCACGACCGTATATGTTCATGTTGTAATTTTGTAGGTATAGGCGTCTTGTAAAATAAATGGTATGTGAAATTTCCAATTAATTCCATGTTTTGTATTTTATCTTCTTTTATATAGAGAACATTTTTATTGTTTGTCTTACCTTTTAGATTGTGTCATCACACAACCTTAGGCATAGTTTAAACTTTGGCAAAATACAAAAGTTTGGGTAAGGTATAAGCACCAAAGGTTGGGTAAGGTATCGCTTGATTTTTTCAAAGGCTTTTTGGCAATCGTCATTCCAAACTTTAGTAGAATCCTTCTGGAGAAGCTTGAAAATGGGTTCATAGATAAAAGTTAGATGACTGATGAACCGACTGATGTATTATAATTTTCCAAGGAATCCTCAAACTTCCTTCTCCATTCATGGCAATGGCATCTCAAGTATATATTTTAGCTTTGAAGGGTCTTCAGCGATTCCCTTCTTACTGATTATGAATCCCAAGAGTTTCCCTTTTGTGAGGCTGAAAATGCATTTCTGTGGGTTTATCCGCATCAGGTATTATTGTAGTCTCTTAAAAAACTTTCAGAGGGCAGGAATATCACCTTCCCGAGTCTTAGATTTGATGATCATTTCTTCTACATAGATCTTGATCTCCTTGTGAATAAGGTCCTGCAGGATGGTTATGACAACCCTTTGGTAGGTAGCCTTGACATTCTTTAGTTCAAATGGCATTACAGTGTAGGGGGTGATGAAGGCGGTTTTCTCCTGATGGTTAAGGTGCATCTTGATCTGGTTGTATCCAGTAAATCCATTGATAAATGACTTAAGGGCATGGCTAGCCATGTTATCTACGATCATGTCAATGTTAGGTAATATGTAATCGTCCTTTGGGGGTGCTTTATTCAAATCTTGATAGTCGACGCACATGGAAACTTTTCCTCGTGACTTCGGCACAGTGACAATGTTAGCAAGCCATGTAGGATATTCAACTACGCGAATGAAACCTATGTTCAGTTACTTGACCACTTCTTCTTTGACTTTGAGCGACCATTTGGTGCGGAGCTTCCTTAGCTTCTGTTTGACCAGTTTTCATTCTGGGAATGTTGGGATCTCATGTTGAACTATTTCTGGGTCAATACCAAACATGTCATTATAGGATCATGCGAAGATGTCAACGAATTCTTTCAGTAGCTCTTCAAATTGTGCACACTCATACTTGTTAAGGGTGGACCCTATCCTAATCTCGCGCTGATGGATATTTAAACTAAGATTAATAACAACAGTCTCATCATCATTAATTTAAATGCAGTTATGTTATTTGTTATTCTCCTTATTAAGATCAGTTAAAAATAGTTCATTTTTAAATCATCATCATCAAGAGTTTGATTAGGATTAAGACAATTAATGTATGGTACAACAAGATACTCGAATTACTTGTTTATTTCATTTTTAGGAAAAAAACCCTGAGAACCTCATCAAAAGAGGTCTTAGCTACATTGATATTAGAAAAAGGAACAACAACATCAGATGAAGAGATTTATATAGGGTAAACAACATGGTCGGGATGAATTAGGGCATATTGGACAAATGCGACATTCCAGTTCAGGAGAGGTATATAAACAACTCTAATTTGAGTAGACGGGTCCCACGTTGAGGATCTGAGTGGATCATGTAGAGACTCATCCCTAGTGTCTGTAGGTGACAGAGTCGTCAGAATCACTTTCCTAAAAACCCTCGGTAATTGTCACGGATTTCTCAGTGAGAGGTTGCACTTCATATTAGTAGTCAACGACTCATGAATTGTTGTCTTGAAAGAAGATTTCAATCCCTGGTTTCATCTTCTTGTCGACATGGTCATACGATGGTTCGGGGAAGTCGCAGAAAGGGAAGTCTTAACCTTCCTTAATAAACCTTCCATTCAAAGAGTCTCTCGAAATAGTTTTTTCTTCTTCCAAGCTTATTTTCGATCATGGTCATCGGAGGGCTTTGAGTTCTTTTGGTTAGGGTTGGTAGCCTAGGACACATGGGGAAATGACTATTTGTAAGGACATGATTTATAAATGTCCGGGGTAGAATCTAGGAATTTTCCAAGTATCCTAGATCACAATTAAATATGCTTGATACCACTACATTCGGCACGTCTCAATGATCATCCTCGATGGATTCAATCCGAATTCATGCATCCATCATCTTCGTATGTGCATACTGTGTCAAGCAATGTACACTTCAATAGTTAACACTACTCCATGTACTTATGGTGAAAATAATTTTAATTGGAGTGTTTAATTATTTGCATAAATAATTGGGAATATTGTTTTAAATAAATTTTTGAAGTCTGGAAGAGGATAAACATGCATAATCATTTTAAAGGAGTTTTTCTGTGACACATCACTGATGTCATTTGAACGACATCGTATCTCGTTCGATCGAGATGCCATCTCACTCGAACGACACCATTTTTTGTTCGAACGACGCACCGCCTCAACTTCATATTTAAACAGTGTTCGTGCTACTCGTTTTACTAAGTCTGCATACCTACGTTTCTGCAAAATAGACCCCGTTTCTAGACTTCATATTTTAAGGTTTCAATACCTTTTTTGATTCACAAATAATTCCCAATTCTTTATGTGAATCCTCTAAACCCCAAAGAAGATTATACTACTCATCTGGAGTACACTTGTGGAGAAGACGAAGCTTTTCCATTGATGACTTTCTGGAGCTCTTGCGGGAACTCTTGCAGATGATATCGAAATCGACGCCTGAGAGTATTTCATATGTCACTACTTGTATTTTCATTGTAATCCGTGTAAACCGTTCTTTACAAAATTATAGTAAAAAATAAGATGGTTTTGCCCCTGTTGGGGATTTTTCCTCAATCGCGATTGTCTTGAATGCTTAGATTATTTTTTATTCAATCATGTTTATTTGCAAGTGTTAAGACTTGTTGGGACTAAAATTGGAATTTAATAAGTTTGACATTGATTTCTGGCGCACTCACACTCTTTCAGGACTATGGGATCAAGGATTCCTTGCTAGAATCACCCTAGACCCATTTCGAGTATGAAGTGAATATTTTTAAACATATAAATCACGTTGACATTGCCATGAGGGTTGTGTTTCGGACATACCCGATCTTTAAAACTATCTCCCGTTGGGAGGGGAAGTGGGTTAACTCTAAAGCCAGAGAGGAGCATGTCATTCATTCCATGCTAAATCTCTTATATCTGGTTACTAGAGCTAGTAGTGTCTGAACTGTCATCATCCCCCAAGATGGTGATAACCTGGCCTTTGGCGAAGAATTTAATTTTTAATGAAGACAAGACGATACCCATCAGATACTGTGGATCCATGGATGGCCAAGGAGAAGGTTAAAACATGGAGGTATGTCAATAACTTGGAACTCGGTGACAGTATTGATAGGGCCAACCCCTATTGTGAGTTTTGTGGACCCCATTGCCTCTCGACGTGTATTATCGTAAGCATGCACAATGGTGGAAGTATGAGTGAGATCACCAACCTTCATGCCTAAGAAATATAAGGTATTGAGAGGGAAAAAAATTAAGGGTAGATCCATTATCAACAAGTGAGAGTGGGACTGTCTTTCCCAATAGTTCAACTCAAATGTTGAGGGAATAATTCCGATTAGGGTCAATATTTGGTGTCTCTGTTTCAAAAAAGGAGAGGAGTATGGTAGAGGTCAAGGACCCAACCATGTTTACGGCTTCTTTGGGGGTGGTGGATGGAGAGACTATAGGACCAATAAGGAGTTTTAACAGATCATTCCGATGCAACCGGGAGGATAAGAAAATCCCCTATAAGGAGATGTTGGCTTGGGTTTTCTTGAGCTAGTTACCGGTTTTACTTTCTTTGAGGGTCATGTCTGGCATGGGAAGTTTTTTGGAAAATCCCTTTCTCTTATCTGTCTTAGTCACATGAGGAATCTAATATTTGTAGTGTATTCCATACCTACATATGTGATTTACTGAGGTGGGGAAGAACAATAACCCCGTGTCTTCATCTATTTCTGACTGAATGGCTCCTTATTAATTTCCCCCAACAGATCTTCGAAGGATATCATTCCATACGAATGGGCTACTTGACTGATTTCATCCTAACTGGGTTCGTTATCTGAACTGCCAAAGTCGTCTACCCATTTGGTGGAGACTATATCCTCTTGCTAAGAGAAATCAATACATTCGACAACCTCGACGGCTTCATCATATAAATCTTCCCACTCAACAGGGAGGTGTAAGAGTGAACGGACCAACCGTCCTTGAAGCTTTAAAGCAGTGAGTATCTCGTTAATACTGCATATTTCACTTATCTGTCAAAATGCATCGGCCATAATCTGTACTATATCATCTAAATTGACTTCATCAATGATTAACACCCATTCATCTAATTCTCTAGCCCATATCTGAGCTTCCATGAACAAGCCACTGAATTTGCAATAATCGACAGTCATCTCGATGAGAAATTTTATCCCAAACTCCAAGAGTTGGTTTAACACAGTTGGTAACTCCATATACTTTCCTTTAGACCGGGTGTGGACGATAATACATACCCTTGTAAGGAGCGACAAAGCCTGATTAGTGAAGCAAGTAGGGTGTAGGAGAAAATACGAGTAAACCTTGAGTGGTTTGGGTGAGATTATGAGTATGATGGGAGCTTTACTAGGCACAATTTGAGTAGATGGATCAAATTCTGGGTCACTTTATAAAAAGATGGCATTTTTTGGGTTGGAAGTGGGTTATGAGTAATATTGGGGTTAGGATTGGCGTGTGGGGTAATGATACCTCGGTGAATGAAACCTTGACTCACATTCCAAAGGTGGAAGAATTGGTCAGTATGGCCAGCAGACTGGTGGAAATCACAATGAGCATCGACTTTGAAGTTTTTAAAGAGTGGATTTGGTAGTGTACGAGAGTCCAAGGGTTTGATGAGGTTTCAACTCCGCAAGGCCTGGTAGACTTTTGATAGGGGAGCATGGAGCTCAGTTTACTCTTTTTTAGTAGGGTTGGGTGCCCAAGAGGTAGCAAGATGGGAAATATTATTAATAGTTGAGACTGTAGCACTGGTGGGCTTCTCATATATCCAAAAGTGAACCGTATGGTCACATTCTTTAGCTCAGATTCGACTTTGGTAAAGCCTTCCTCAATGTCTACACCAACCTCTCAAAGTGGTCGAAAGTGTGGGTAGTAATGTCCTCTCGTGGATGCTCGAATATAAGGCAGTAATTTCTTCTTCATAATACTAACTTGCTCCTCCTCGGAGGTTCTGTTGGTCATGGTAGCATCTTTTTCTCTCCACCTTTATATGATAATACTAGTTATTGCCCTAGGGTTCTCCTTATGAAGCTCTAGATCATGACGCGTAACCTTTAGATCCTAATTGTACTTGTACCGAGACATGAATTATCGGGAGACATCCTTCTAACTACGGATTTTGGATTCTTTGAGGGACATAAGCCAATGAAGTGTGCTCTCTTTCAAGGTCTGGTGGAACATCTGGGCCATTATCTTTTTTGAATCACCAAGAAGGTTCATGACTCAGTGATAACTTCGAAGGTGACCAATTAGGTGTTTGCTTCCTCCGAACTTCTCAATGTCTGGCATCTTGAACTTCTCTGGCATTTTGGATTTGGGATAGGGAGACATATGAGTGTATTCCATGTAGTTATCGAATATCTTGACTTAGTCAAATTTATTTGACAACATGTTGAGATCTTACTTGACCTTGTTTAGTTTCTGTTCCTTGGGATCTGTGGGTACTGGCACGTTAGCACTTGGTTGGTCAAGGTTCGGGATAGGGAGCTGAGATTGCGGCAGCCCATTGGCAGGAGGGGCATGCAAAGCTTGTTGATACTCTTTTGGGACCTTAATATTCTCAAGAGCGGGTGGACCCACGGAATGAGGAAAGAGAACCTTCAGTTTTTCGAGAATCTGGGACGAATGACGCTCTATCTCATGGATGACGCTCTATCTCATGGACCTTAGTTTAAAGGTTGTCAATCTTATCACCGAGTTGGACTAAAATGGTGATCAGATCAGGCTGCACATTAGGTGCTTGGTCGGCGTTCTCCATGAAGATCTTGTGAAGGTAAATTCTAAACTCAGATGAGGTAGAAGAAGAACCGACGGAGCTTTGGTGCGGTTTAACGGAAGACCGAAGCCAATATGGAGTTAGGCCAAAATTGGGTATGTGATCGACCTGAGAGGGAAAATGGTTCGAATTTATTTTTGAAAGAAGGTGAGAGAATTTTTTGGGTCTATAGGAAGGAGGAGAAAAAATGTTTTTGGTATTTTTGGATTTAAAAAAAAGAGGTAAAAAAGAGATGAATCTCAACATGATTGTTATTAATGTTATTATTAGGTTCTCACTTTTATTATGTTTTCCCAAATGCAGAAAAAAAGTCGAACATGACCTGATCTTGGGAAAATGGGGTTTGAAAATATATAAGACAAGGTTGGACTTATTTTCAGGCTCCCGGACGGGGTCCTATTTTGAAAAAAGGCAAAATTGCACAAAAATTAGGGCGGTAAACCTACCCGAAATTTTGACAGAGTTTCGCATGGTAACTGAAAAACTAAATTTGAGTGTCTAAGGTTTGACACTTATATCTGGTTTATGTAATTGTTAGATTAGTGGAAGGTTTACCCCCTTTGGCATGACTTCCATGATATACCTCTTGCCTATAAGGGCAATCATTGATCGGTATGTGTAGACAAGCCATTTGATATATCTAACTGTATGCGAATTACCTCACTATATACTTCGTGGGGACGGTACTTGTGAAAGAGAATTCGATATACTTGACTTATGTGAATGGGTTCCCTGTTATATACCTCCCGTCGTGATTCCGGTCAAGGGGTATGATGCAGGGGGAACTATTTGATATACGTCAAAGGTACGAGGCCAGTGGAAGGTGAGAGTTATATCGCTTAGGCTAATTGCGACCCGTAGGACTAGCACCCATCACAAAGTGACCTCCCAGTATGGGACAAAATTTTAGTCAGTATAACCATGCTCTTGGTGATGTAGTGTGAAAACATGCATGAGTCTTAGTTTACATGTTGTGGATAAAGAGTATTTTTTATCATTTTTTATTGGCATGATGATTAAAGGGAATACTACACTAAAATGGGGAGCGTATACAAGTAAATCTAGTATGAAAAGTATACTACACATGGATACATGTGAGTGAGTATGTGACATGGGAATATATACAAGTGAGTGTGCGTGGTAGAGAATCTATATATGGATCAACTAAAAGTGGTGTGTGACATGTGTAAGTGATCATATATACATATGGAAGAGGTGTGATTGTGTGCTAGTGATGCCTAAGCATGGATTTCTATGTGGTGTGTGAAGCATGTGAGTAAAAGTGAAGCTGAGTGTAAGTGTGTGAAATGTAAACACACTTATATATATATATATATATATATATATAAAGGTAAATAGAGGAGAAAAGGGAACATACATGTAGGTGCATACGCACACATCCAGAAAAGAATAACGCCCATTTAAAAATAGAGTTTAGTACTTTTATAATGTCCCCAGTGGAGTCGCCACTGTGGCCATCCTGAGGGGTCGGGGCTATGTTTCCGTCCTTGCCCTTCGGGCGTGCTCGTGGGATTTTTTCCTTTATCCAGGCACTCGACCATCGTCGATGTGGGGTGATATATAGAGATAGAGTCGTCAACCTATTTTGCACAAAACAGGCAAAAGAAATGTTGTTGCCTTGAGAGAACGACATCAAGGACAATGTCGATGCTTGCGAAACCAAGTAGTTCAAGGTTCCAGGGATAAAGTTACAGAATGGGAAGGTGTTAGGAACCTATCCCGACCTTTCGATCTCTCATGGGCATGTGTTAATCTTCTCCTATAGAACTTCGTGATGTGTGTACTTATGTGCATAATATAAATGGAGGATGGACTCGTGTCATGGATAAAGATGTACAAAGGTCATCCTTAGGAGTGTTCCCAAAATAGTAGTAAAAATATGATGTAAGTGTTTGTCGATTCACAAGTCATTATGAATGAATAATTGCGTATATCGAACAAGACACAAGCAAACAAGCGTATAAAATTTATATATCATGAATATAAGATGAGAATAAAGTAACAAATATATGTGGGAGGACTCAAGTCAAGGGATTTAACCAAGACACCTACGTAGCCCAAGGGGCATCAAAATCCACACAATTCGAAGAAAATATGAGGTGGGGTTTTACCCATAAATCCAACCGGGGACTTTATTATATGTGTGTGTAGAAAAATGTGTTTTAGTGTGAGAAAATGTGATGAGAAATCCCTGTTTGGAATCTACAAGTGAACCCTCTTTTTCTAGTTTTTGGGTTTTTTCTATGAAAATAAATATGTGCGAATACTAATAATAAAGAGTTTGAAATTAAGATGTGTGATGTAATAAAGTAAAGTACTAAAGAGAAAATGAAGTAACTAATGCAAAATTAAGAGAATTTAAAGATAAAGGGTGAGAATTAGACCTCCTTATGAAGACTTGAAGTATATCTTGATTGTAGATGTGCTGATCTCAACATGAGGTGATGGTGGTTTGAGGAGGTGGGTGGGAATTCACTCAAAATATTTTGAATAGGGTGAAAGGGATGTTAAGGAAAGAACAACTCTGAATTCGATGGAATTCTATCTAAATTCCTGAGAGGGATGTCCAGGGGTCCTGTGGTGTGTCTTTGAAAGGGAGGTCATGGCATCTATTTATTGTGACAAAGGGGTTGCTAATCAGTATCGGCATAGAACCCAAGACACACTACCGATAGGCAGGGTTCTAGGGCTGACAATGAGAAGTTTGAGGTAGGTTTTTTTGGAACAATGACCGTAAAATACGATTCATAAGTATTCAGATCCCTTAAAGAATCCAATAAGACACTCCTAGTTTCGGTAGTTGACTGAAGTCAAACGGGGCCCAAAAATGCCTGTTAGTCATTTGATAAGAAATTCTTGGAGGAAAATGGATCGTTCCTCCGAATCATAAGGCCCATTCGCGCACGGGATGAACCATTGGAAAGGGTATTCAGTATTCTTCGAGATTTCATTTAGATTCTTTCGGTTCAGAGAGTTAACCTTGGTCAAACAGGGCCTAAAAGCACCCACCCGATGACCGTTCGGAGTAAAATGGGTTGTTCGTCTATACCGTAAGGCTAATTCATGCACGGGAAAGATCATTGGAAATGATATTCAGGGCCCTTTGAAGATTGATTCAGCTTGGTTCGAGTTGAGGAGATGATAGGAGTCAAATGGATCCTGGGAGCGTCGAGTGGCGTCTGGATCTATTTTTGGGGTAAAACGATCGTTTGTTCGAACTGTAAGGCTAATTCATGCACGAGGAGAACCATTGAAAAGGGGATTCAGATCCCTTCAAATATTCATTGAGCTTCTTCTCAGGCGAGGAAGTTAAAACGGGGCTCGTGAGCACCCGATGGCCCCTAGATTAGTTTTGGATAGTAAAACGGACCGTTCATCTGAACTGTAAGGCCAATTCATGCACGGGGCAGACCGTTGGAAAGGGGATTCATATCCCTTTGAATATTCATTGATATTTCTCTCAAACAAGGAAGTGATCGGAGTTGAAACAGGTCCCGGGAGTGCCCAGTGGTTTCCCGATCAATTTTCGATAATAAAACAGGTCGTTCGTCCGAACCGTAATGCCATTTTATGCACGGGGTGGACTGTTAAAAAGGGGGTTCAGTGCCCTTTGTAGATTCGTTGAGCTTTTGTTCAGGTATGGAAATGACCGATGTTAAAATGGAGCCCGAGAGCACCCGATGGCCTCTAAATCGGTACTCGGGGTACGACATAGGGTTTGCGGTGAATGAGTGAGTGCTAGGGACCTAAGGAGGTGCTTAGGGGAGTCCTAGGATGGGAATTATTTGTATTAATTAAACTTAAAGTATTCTTGAAAAAATAACGTCGAAACTTGAAATAATGATATGAAATTTGTGAGAAATAAACTTGCTATAAATAAAATTTCCTAAGATTTTCCACATTCCAGACCCTTGGGATCTCTCGCCCTCCATTATTTACAAATGGTAGGCTCCCTAAATATCGTCTCTAAGGATTTTGAACCACTATAAAAAACTACTTTTTGCGACGGTGCTCTAGTCGTCTCAAAAGGTACTCTAGCCATCCCAAATACTTTTTGGGACAATATTTGGGATGACTAGGGGGGTCTTATTGTCACCCTTTTTAAATTCTTTTTGAGATGAAAATAGGAGTTCGAAAAGGATTTTTGGAGGTAGGAACTAAGCCATCTCAAAAGGTCATCTTTTATGGGATACTTTTGAGACGACCCGTGTATAATAATTTTTTTTTGAGACGATAACAGTAGTACCAAAAAGAGCTTTTTGAGATGGTAACTAAGTCGTATCAAAAGTTCATCATTTATAGGATCTTTTTAAGATGACAGGGAAGCCGTCTTTAATAATTTTCGCATCAAAGTTAGAATTACATCCGTTCCAGCATATAAAACATTAAAAAAACGATACATTCGATGCTTTACAACCATTCCATCGTATATTCTATATAATCATAAACAAAACTTGTTAAAAATAATATATAACATCTTTAGCACCCACATTTCAACATATATAACATACTATTTCCCATTCATCTCTAATTAGAGTTCATACAAGTAAAATATATCTACATAATCAACAATTCTAATATCACGTCCACCAACCTAAATCAAAGTTGCTTCAATCAAAACATTATTGGTAATAATAATTTTTTCAAATATTTCTCTCGTCTCGTTTGAAAAAATACTTAAAATCCATCTGCTCCTAACATAAAATGTTGCCACTAAAGTAAACTCATGATCTTAAAGCACACGACCTCAGATAAAATGACTTCAATGATTTGACTTTTCCATAAAAAGTTTCCACCTGCAATAAGATTTATTTAGTGACAATTACCTTAAACAAAAAAGATTTTTAAAAAAATTATTCCTATATATGAAAATCTTTAAAAACATTGTTAAATTTGAATATTTTCATATTAATTACCTTTAAAAACACTAAATATTTTTTTTAAAAAATCGATAGGGTATCGTATGTTTATTCATGAAAACCAACTTATTTAAACATAAAAATTAACTAAAAAACAACAACATAAATAGCCACAACATTGTAAATAAGTAACTTGAAACGGGAGAATTTTGTGCCCAAAAAATGTTAAAATATTACAATATATCCTAAAGCTAGAAAATCTCGATACACATAGCCTACCTAATACTTCCTTTGAACCTCACATCCATATGTAGAAATAAAATAAATTTGTTTTGAGGTAAAATACATGTGGTGCAGAGCATCTATTACGCCTCTTTACTAAATAAAATAAATGTTGGCTTCCATTCATCCGAAATTGCTTGACTTTCTCAAGATAAATGACAGAAACACCACATGTCAATCATGAAATATATGTTATAGTTGCTCCAATATGAATTTTGTCCACAATATAATTCCATATAAACACAGATACGACATGGAGATGTGCATGACACGCCACATGGCATGCCAGACTTAAAAGGAATTTTAAAAAAGGTTGGAAACATAAAAATATTTGTTTGACGTCGTGTCCCCATCGTGTCGTGTCCACATTTTTTTTTGGATTTATCGTACCGGCGTGTTTGTGTAATGTCAGATGCGACACACATGCCTGTATCCATGCTTCATATTTTAAAAGTTAATCCTAAGAATGCCAACTCTTTAACCTAAAGAAGATTGGGCTTACCAAAATAAAAAGAGAACTCACATTCAGGGAGCAGTTTTGTAGGATTTTCATGTTCACATAAATGCTTAATAGTTGTAAATTTGATTGAATAAAATGGATCATAATTTAAATAAGAAGCTTACATTGGTGGTGTTTCTTAGACGTGTATAACTTAAGGCCAAAAACAGTCGAAAAACTACATGAAGAAACAAGTTATAGTCAACAAATGATATATAATACAATTGAGGAAGGTGTATTTTGACCCAAGTTTAAAATTGAGATATGCCCTAAGATGAATTTCAAAAGATTGTCTCTCTTAAAGGAAAATAAATATGATGAAAGGAATTACGTGAAGAAGGTAAAAATATCATACCTAGAACATTCACAACATAAACCTTGTCAAGTAGGAGTATTTTCATCTTTTCCTAAATTGAGAGATGATTGAGCTTAGTACATGCATATTTATATATGCAATAAATATAACACATATAAAGAAGTCAAGTAACATATCACATATGCTTTGTTAGAGATATAATATGCAATCATAAATAATCATAAATAACATAAAGGCAACTTTAATATGATATTTTTACCTATAAGTTTTTTTTTGTGGCTTGACCTGTAACCTCTTCTGTTATGGAAATTTCCACACTTCCACAAACATTTGCCTTTAAAAAACCATTTCAATCAAATTATTATGGACTTCATTTCTCAACTGGGTCGCATTTTTATGCTTTTTGTGAATTCTAATATGGCATGTCAAGAGTTTAAAAAATAAGATGGTCGATACCTTTCCTAAAACTCAAATTTCACATGTGAATTTACCATTATGGATACCCAAAAAAGAACAAAACCCAACAAAATCACTCAAACCTATTGGAAGGAAAGAAAAATACACTAAATAACATTAGGCCTCTATTGTTCACAACAACATTACACTAACTTAATATTTAATTCATAAGTGTGCACTTGACATGAAAATCAAAATAGATGCCTAATAAAGAATTTGTGGCAGGAAGGATGGAAGAGTGAAAGGAAAAATAAGAGAAATTATTACACCAGATTGTCCCTTTGTTTTCCAATTTGAAAACCTTGTACTTAAATAAATTCATCCTTTATAATGGAAACATACAGTCAACATTTCAGTTCCCTGATTCTAATTGGACCCAAGAGCTTCTTCGAATTTTTTTACCCCCATCATCATCACTCTCCATGAATAAACAAAGGAAGTAATGGGGAGAAGTATATGTGATGCCATTCTAAAACCTGGTTATCATCAACTCGAGGGTGAAATAAAGAACTTGGGAATGTGGTGGTGATGTCTTTGAGGTATTGAAGGGTCATATTCTTCAAAAGAGATGGATGCCATAGAATAAGGCTTTGCCACTCTTTTTTGTCAATCCACCCATCATATTTAGTATCATCATCTTCAATGGTCTTAATAGTGATAAATACTATAACATCATATGACATATTCATCCTAGATTCAGTAAGTGTATCCACTACAATTTGTTTTACCTCTTGTCTCTCTACAAATCCTTGCTATTTGAGATCATATAGTTAGAATGAGAAATTAATCTTATCATCAATAGTTGTAATGGGGTGAAAGATGAATAGAGCATATGCATAATATTCAAAGTCTAATATCCCATTGTGCTTTGTGCCAAACCAGTTGAACAACTGGTCTGCAAATGATCTATCCCTTTTGTTTATCTTAAGTAATGTAAGCTGAAATTCTTCCTTATTTATGATCCCATCATCAATAACAACGCTGCTAATCTTCTTAAATAGTTCATACAATGATTTTATTTCACTAAAACTAAACATTGTTTCCCTTGCCAGGGATTCGGGATTGTTCAGCCCCGTAGGTTGCTTATAATCAACATCACAACAATTGAAAAACATATGTTTCAATCCTTCCAGGCAATGCAACATGATCCTTTCCAGATATCAAAACGCTCCATACCTAGTCCCCCATAATCTTCAAAAGAGATTGAATAGTTCAAAAAAGATTTGCGAGTGACAAAGAGAGTACCTAACATAATTCCACACACGAAGATGGAGATCCAACTAGACACTGAACGACTTTTCATGATGCCCCAAACATAACTAAAGATTTTTATTTTCATCTCAACATCATAACTAAAGATTTCGATTTTTATCCTGACCTATTAAACATTAGTTCACACCACTCAATGTATAATTGAATAGAAAATATTTAAAAAATTGCAAATTATATTAAATAACTCTCATACATACCCTTTAATATTCGGAACAAATGTCTCTACACTTGTCATTGATTTTCTAGGACCAAAGGGAGAAAATGTGACACCTCGCCTAATTAAATCCCGGGTGATCAGTCCTAAAACAAATTAAAATAGGTTTCTCAGTTGGTTCATTCTTAGCATCACTATCGAAACTTTTTAATTACTAACCACCTAGGTGAAATTAGACTAGTGCCAAATTTTAACTTTCATGAAACATACAACAACATGTGGAAAAATGAACAAATCAAATACCACCATAGAAGTCTGAGAATATCAACTAAGGTAAACAAGTTTTTTCGAATAAACCATCGGCCCAAAACCAACAAATATCAAAATCCCAACTAAAGAAAGTACGATGGGACAGCATGTCCATACTGAAACTGAAATCCTACACAAGATCAGAAATGATACAAGAAGTGCCTAATCAATGTCCTGCAACATCCACCTGTGCTGCAGCTCCGAAATCCCTGGAATGAATTCACACTTGGCGTCCCTGTGGCTGGACACCTAAAAGGTTTTTAAAAATGTTTTACATAGCAAGATTTAGTACTCAAAACGTTTTGAAAATATTTAGCAGGTAATTTATTGCAGTAAAGATCAGTTATTGATTACATATGCTAGGTTCACGCACCCTCTCTTGAGTTTCCTCACCTCCCATCTATAGTGCACGCCTAACGTTCCATACTTAGCCTATTTAGATACAACTACCCAAGCTATTTAGACTATAGTACTCGTCTGATCTTATCCACACGTCTAAGTTCCCGTACCTCCCATACCGTACTAAGTTTCGTTAGCACTTCTCATTCTCTTAATAAATTTTCAGGTAACATTTCACATATGTTAGTTTTTGATTTTTAAAGGTTAAGTCTGACTACTTAATCTTAAACATTAGATGCCCACTATATAATATTATATTTTTCAAATTAAGCTTTCTCCACTTAGATTATTATTTAGATGTATTCCCGTCATCTAATTATCTACTACTCTATCCTAGTAGATTATTCATATAGTATATATTTCACACACGATATAGACTATGAGGATAATTGGCCAGGTCTAATCATTGACTCCAATCATCTCAAATTATTTATCTTTTAGATGTATGCACATCATATCATCATCTACCATTCTAAACAAGTAGATTATTTATATAGTATATATTTCACACACAATATATATTATAAGGAGTATTGTCATGGTCTAATCCTCGACCCCAAATGTAAATGAAATAGTAAAATATTGGCCCAGTATAATTCTCGACTCCAATATTTTATAGGCACTATAGGCATTCACTCAACCTAAGTACAAAATTTATAGGTATCCACACGACCTAAAGATTTACATTAGTACGTAGTATATTTCTCTCCAATACTCACCGTACCTTATATTTTCGATTTCTCTCTTTATCGCATTTTCTCGAGTATCACTACACCAAAAACAACAATTTGGCACACCCTGATATTAAAAATCTGGCACAGTTTTAAACCCTGCCAAATTCTGGCACGGTTTAATGACAATCTGGCACACTTTAAAATAATGCCAAAATTTGGTACTGTTTTAAAGTGTGCCAAAATTAAGTACACTTCACTAAAATATATAATAACCTAAAAATAATTCAATATACTAAATTTAGATTCCCTCCCTCTCATTTTTCTCATTCTCGCTCACCTTCCCTACTCCATCTTTCTATGCTTCATCGCATCGCTCGAATTTCATTTGCCATTCGCTTTATTCCTGATTTCCCTAAACTCGGTATGCACATATGACATCTCTCTTTGTATTTATGTGTTGATTTTAATTTGTGGTTGTTTTGGGTTTGGGAGGTGCAATGTGGGGAGGGGGTGGAAGGACAGCAGTAGGGGGCGTAGGGGTCTGTGTGTGAGGTTTGGGGAGTGCGTGAGTTATCGGGGATGGGTTAATGGTGAGATTTGGGGGCGTAGACAGCAGCAGGGGGCTGTGCGTGGGGTGGGTGCAGTAGGGGTTATCGGGTATGGATGGTATAGGGTTGGGAGTGCACGAGATTTGTGGGATTTGGGTTTGGAGTGGGGCTGGTTAGGGGTAACAGGTGGGTCCGTGTTTTTTTTTTATTTGAATATGGGAACTTGAGTGTGGGATATGGGCAAGTAGCAGGTGCTGAGTTTTTTTTTTCTGGGTTTAACTAAGCAAAATACATTTTGGTGCTGCTGTTTGAGCACGATAAGACTAATTTGATAATATTGAAATAAAGGTATACATTTTGGTGATGCTACTTCATGATAATATTAAAGTCTGTAAGCTTTTTATTTGTTTATTATTTATTAAATTCAGTGCCTAATGTTTTGATTATAAGTACAGCTAAATGTAATTGCTCAGTTATGCCAGGATTGTTTTCTAACAATATATGTCTGCCATGAAATCCATTGTCAATGTAATTCATGTATTTCTTCTACTGAAGATAAAGTTCTCTTTGATTTGGATCTATCAAATTAACAATATGATTTGTTATAATTCCCCAATTACTATTACATATATTGTAGTTTTGGGTCTAATTTAGGTATAAAGTTTGCAGAAGTTGTTGTAGCATTGGGTGCCATAGTTGATGGGGTTTCTCTAGTAAGGTGTTATTATTGTTCCCTCTCTATTTCCCTCACTTCTTTTGCAATAAAATGCAGAAGGTGTTGATTTTACGTGTCCAAATGGCATTGCATTATTAATGGTTACTCTTCTCATTATACGCTATCTAATATTTCTATTGGTAATAAATAGTAGTAGGATTTTTCCTTAATTATTTTTATATGCCAGTCTTTTTTTGTATCTTGCTTGTCGGCCTTAAATCAATGTTGCTTGTAACACAACACCAGTGCTAGTTCTGCTTTAATAATTTTTTTTATTAATGACATTGTGATATGCTTTGAGCTTGAGTCGTAATAGTTTAGTTCCTAAATTGAAATTGCAGATTTCTACATACATTATTTTTTATCGAACTTCTGATAAGTATCCATTGTGTTTTTTCTGTTAACTACGTGTTGCAATGGAGGAAGTGGAGCCGAAAGGTGTAAAATGATGGTTGTCGATACGTTACAATGAATAAGGTACTATGGAAATATAATATAAATGAGTAAGAACATAAATGGTGGTAATCTCAAGTTTAGTTATGTCATATATTCGAATTGTAATTAAGTTATGTATTTTCAAGAATTTATTTTAGAGGATTTTAGGGAGTGAAAGTTCATTTCATCTAATGTATGACTTTAAATTTTAATATGTGGATACAATTTAAAATATATTTAACTCCGAATCAAAATAGGGCCTTATAGATAATGTGACTACTATGTAGCCCTTGACTTGAAATATAGAGTTAATTATTAATGCAAGTACCTATATATATTGCAGTGAAATGGTTGGATATCCACGCAAGGTTTAGAAAGGTGGTCAGTGTAGTTTTCGAGTTCGCTGCAGTAGTGCATCCAGAAATGAATAACCCAACGTCTAGGGCAATGTATGGTGTGGATGCTATGTTTGATTGCCATTTCCAGCCCAAGTTATTAGAGGTGTGTAACTACTTGAACATTTTCCTTCACTTTAGTGCTTGTCTGAATGAAGATGGACAGACTATAGAGCCAACTTGGTACGTTGGTCTTATTTTTGGAAATTGACTTAGAATAATGTTATATATAAGATATATACATATACCTATATGTTTATTATCGTGTACATATAATCGGATGTATATATCGATAATGTTTGTTATGTTATGAGAGGATTGAATAAATAAACCGATCATGGTTTTGTGATTCAGGTACTTGCCAGTTATAATTTATACAGTTGTTTTAGGTAGCTTATAACCAACTACCAGGGAAGAAGATAATCATATAATGCTAAATTAAATCTATTATTGATTATGATGAGTGACTTAGTTGTCCTTTTATTTATAATTATTTTTTAGGTTTTGCCCAACATGTCTTCAATCCTTGATATCAAAGTAGTATCCAATGATCTCGGTGACTCACAATGAGTGTGGACAAGCCAACACTCAAACCGAAACAAACTACGTTACTAAACCTAAAAGAAGGTAATCATGTACAATCAATACTTTCTTCAATTCTTTTGGGAAGCTCACAATGGTCTCGTTGTGTTTTTTGCTTGCACCTTCTAATAAGTTTGTTATGTTGGACTTCGATGATTCGATGGAAGATATGGGTGAGAAGGTCTTGCGCAGCATGGGTGAGTCTACTACATCATGAGAAGCATTTGCTGAGCCAAAAGAGTGCTTTTTCACAGGAAGACCAGCAATGTCCAAGCCTCTCCTTCTTGCTGATAAAGATGCAAACCCATCATCCCTGTTATTTTTTGGCTAAGAATATCGTTCTTTTTAGTTTGGCGAGTATTGGGAGTAGCTTTTGTGGAGTGAAACGAATCGGGTTTAGGAGTTTGTAGCAATGCCCCTCCAAGTAAAAGTCTTCTATTACTTTTAGGAGTTTTCAACATTGGACCACCATATGACAATCTTGGACCCTTTTTTCCACTATGGGGCTTCATAGGGCTTGGTTTTGATCCAAAAAGCATTTCCTGTTCTGCGATTAACTGTCCATGAAGTTTCTTTTGGTCCCTCTGCCTTTGTCGTTCCTCCTCTTTTTCTTGCTGTAAAATAGTATACTCTTCAAGCATGGAAAGAAGTCGAATGTCATTATAAGTGAACTCAATGCCTCTCTCATGTTCCCATGTGGTGACTTTCGTAGATAATGTATCCACCATTCCTGGAAGTTTAGAAACCAAAGCGCGAGCTTTCTCAGCATGCTTAATAGTAAGGTGATCACCTCATCCAGCATTGTACCGATTATCATCCCTATTATACTCCTCCAGCTAGAACTCCTCTTCACATGAAGCCATCCACTTCTCAACCCTTTCAAGTATTTCTTTCTTGCTAAAATCTTCCTCTTTAACTTTAGCAATTTGAAGCTCGATTTCTTCGAGGACACAAGCAGGGTCCACAACTCCAGATTCAATAGCTTCAATAGCTATTTCCATTGCACTATCTGACTTTAGAATCATATGCATCTTCCTAAAAATATCCTCTAGTTCTGACCTCTTCTTTGAAACCAACTCTTTCATTTTACTTGATTTCAAATCCTCCAACCGTGAGACTTCTGCCTCAACTTAATTAATGAATTCCACAGAGTGTATTTGGCACTGTTATCTCGTATTCTGAAGCAACTATGTTACAAGTAACATTCTAAAACATTTGTTGCTCTTCGATTGGTGTGTCCATCAAGTTCCATAGCTCCAACATGGAAGTCACAAGATCTTGGAGCCGTTGCATTCTCTGTAGTTTAACCTTTCTGAGTCTTTGTATTGCAGTCGCCTATGCAATTTGACCTTAACCAATTGGCTGTTAAGAGTCTAAATCTCGAACCATATCTAGCACATGATATGAATGTGTTAATCTCTAACCATATCTAAATTAATTCTATTAATACTTTACTTTCCTACGAAGCGCAACTCCAATAATGCTCTATAACAGTTATATAACTGTTTATATAACAGTTATATAACTGTCATATAACAGTTATATAACTGTTTATATAACAGTTATCCGGACCCTATTTTAATTTAAACTGTGTGTTTGGAAGTGTTGCTTTATAGTTCCATATACGGTCCCTTTTTTGGTTCATGATCTGACGACTTATTATTTTATTAATTCCTTGTCATGATCATGCTTATTGGGGATATGCTATTCAAATCCCATGGTGCCTCTATTTCAGGTTATTGAAATGTAAATACAAATTTCGATCATATTTTGGCAGTTGGAAAACTATCAACAAGACCTGAAGTATATGAAGAACGTGAGACGCCAAGAATATGTTGCTCACTTGAGAAGGTAAAAAACATTTGAAATTAATTACTGGTTTTTGAGTTTGTTCTCACAACATCCTTTGCTTTTACTGGTTTTTGATGTGAATGGTAAGTGGTGGAACACTTTGGAGTATTGTTATGCTGATACTGATTCGAACATGAATTGTTTGAGACTAATATTTAGAACATTGTGATGATGAGGTGGCAACAGTAGTAGTGAACCCATCGTTGTCCTGTGCCAAAGCTGGGTTGTTCCTCAATTTCGACTTCGTTTCCTATCCAATCTCAGTCAGTCTCATCTACATTTCCTTTTTGTTATCCCTTAGATCTAGGGGTGGTAAACGGACGGATACGGATCGGATACCATGTTTTTCATATCTGTATCCGCTATCTGGATGCACTATCCATATCCGTATCCGTCCGAATAGTTAAAACAACTATCCATATCTGTATCCGCTCGGATAACTCGGATTCGGGTAATATTCGTATCCGTTTACATTGGTTAGCCATCGCAAAAAATAATTATTAAAATATCCGATCCAACGAAATACAATCCAATCCAAATAAATACATAACAAAATTACTACCTCCTAACATAAAAAATTATGGCTTCCATAATAATAGTAGCACTCTATAATAATAATATGGCATAAAGTTATCCATACTTTACAACCATATAAACTTAAAGCCATCCAAAAAAAATAATAGTAGCATTCCATAATAGTAAATATAAAAATGCACCTTTTAGATTAAATCAAATTTATTGAGAATGATAACCTCGTGGACCTTTTAGTCTTCAAAACATACTGATATTTTTATTTTAATAAGTATAGATTTTTATTTTGTATATAATATACCGGTTGTTAACTTCAGTTCTTCTTACAATCAAAACCATTTTTTTACTTTTTTGTTTCTCTCCTACATTTATTTATAATTAAGGAAACTAATGAACAACCACATGAACAGTATATATATACAGTTATATATTTGTGTTTTTATTTTGTATGTACCTGTTGTTGCTAAATTTCTATTGCATGAGGAGGGGATGCGTAGCGGCGGAGTTGATACGCAGCGGAGGGATTGATGAGAAGAGGTGGCGGGGTTGATGAGTAGCAGCGGGCGGATGTGGCGGAGGGGGAGGTGGCAGAATGAGGGTTTTTGTGGAGTGAAATGAGGGTTTCTTTTTGTGACACCCCGACTAATTAAATACCGGGTAGCTACTCCTTTATTAAATTAATTCAAAATGCCAAGTTGGTCCAGTTAATAGCATCACTGTCGAAAACATTTTAATGATTACTAACCACCTAGTATTTAAAAAGTAAGTGCCAAATTTTAATTAAGGTCTGATTAACATGCAACAAGTGTAATAAGGATAATAACACCATTCACCATAGTGAAGTAAATAGAATAACCATCAAAAAACGTAAATAAAGTCTGGAGGAAAAACTCCTCACTACAAATTCCACAACTGATAAATAAATAACCGAATACTAAAACAATACAAATCAAAGTCTGGAAACTGTAAATAGAAGAATGTCTCTAATAGAAATGGGCAACATGCTCTACAACTGATAGATAATGACTCTGGAATCCAAAGGATAGAAGCGTCTACAAGCAAATCCCTGTAGCTTCCACAAACAGCTACAACTCGTCACCTGAATGAGTATCCTATGCTTGGTGTCCTTGTGGCTGGGCACCTAAAATGGTTTTACAAAGAAAAATAGATTTGAAAAGCAAACGGGTCAGAGCCCGAATGTGGAGTTATATTTTAAAAACCTGCAAGTGCTTTAAAAACATTTAAAACATTAAATGCAAAGTACATGTTAGGACGTACACTCACATGATATTCTCACCTCTCGTCTAACTGTGCACTCCTAACGTCAGTACCCATCTACAACTACACAAACCACTAGCTAAGTGACATCATCTCTAGCTAGACTATCATAGGTCCTACCCATATTACTCGGTTCTATTAACATTATAACGCTCGTAATTAAATAGGGGTTTAACGCAAACTCAAATGCTCAATATGCAATATATATATCACTATCAGTTAACTCGCTATATTTCTCGAAGCAATACCGTAATTATATTCACAACATTAACATGAAGGTTCCCACTAATTAAGTGTATATTATTCACATCATAAATATACAATATAAGCACCCCGAGAACTAAGCTGCGGTGCACACATACTCTGCTATCCATCCCGGTACATCACGTACATAAGGATTACATATTTCGAATCTCTCAGGAATAGTTCATAGATAACAACATCACAAACAATGGAGGCGAACACAGTCACATCACATAGGTCACGCACATACCTACGCTCCTACGATCAACGGACTTATTAATATCCCAATAAGTCTTTCTATGACCTATGTTCATCAAGGTAACCAGTCTAAATCCGGGCAACACAAGGATTAGAGGGCCCTAAGCGAACGCAAACCTCCCGTGATAGCAAGTATGGTAGGTATGTCATACACACAATTCATATACCAATACTAAGTAAACACACATATTAGTAATCCCGTAGTTTAATCGTAGTACATATCGCATTCTCGTACTAACTTATAATATCTACAACTTATATTATTCCGGTTTATAATCATACGCATCATAATTTACTCACGTCGTAGTAGACACTCACGTCTCTACCCAAACCGTCCATTTAATAAAACTCTCGTATATGATTTCCTTCTCATAAATACCCAAAAGTCCCAATTCTATCACTACATCATCATCGGAATGTTATCTATATCCTCGAACAAGTTTACGGGATTCCAAAAATCAAAACAGTCCAAAAAGGACCAAACTGTCAACTCGTTAGAAGTCTCGTTCGAACGAGACTGTTCGAACGAGATTCCACTGTCAACTCGTTAGAAGTCTCATTCGAACGAGGCTGTTCGAACGAAATCCCTTCTCGTTAGCAGCGACTGGTCAACTCGTTAGAAGCTCGTTCGAACGAGTTCGTTCGAACGACCTGGGTAGGGGCTTCTAACGACCTGCCAGTTTCGTCCCAGATTTTCTTAGTTACGTTTTTCATCCATTTTTACTCCTCAAATCTTCTCCAAAGTTCGTCCCAACAATGTTTTAAGTTCTCTAATCATCCTAAAACATGCTAAGGTCATAAACTAACGTCTTTTAAGGCTTTATTGCACCCTATACATCATTAAATCAAAAGATTCTATATTTTTCCCCAATTTTTATAAGAACATGAACCCTAGATCTTTATCATCATCAAATCCCCGAATTAAATCCGTTTTTGTTACAACCAACATACATTAATACCAGAATAATCATCTCTATGTAACTCTACATGCGATTTGTCCTCAATATTCAAGTTCTAAATCCAATTAACATGGGTTTTCATTCAACTTTCAAGAACAATTAAAATTCTTCAATTTCTAACATGGAAAGGACATTCTCTAAAATTAAATGGAATAAAGTCACTTGCCTTGGTTGTCTCTGAGTTTGGTGTAGGTTTGATGAAGCTTTTCTACAGAATTTCTTCTCTCCAAGCTTCTTCTCTAATGGTGGCTTAAGGTGGCTAGGGTTTGATTTGGGGAACTTAGAAAACTCTTTTAATAACCTACGTAGCCTTCTAGGTTAATATGGGTAGGTTAGTGGGTTTAATGGGTTTAATCCACATCATATTTACATCTCTAATTTTCGTCATTTTTAATTCCTAAAAATACGAAATTACCAAAATACCCTTTATATTGCCGGTACGGCGTAAAAATACCCCGGGACCCGAACTATACCCCCGGCTAGTGTTTTCTGACTATCTCGACCCTTCCGGACGCGTTGGCGCACTCAAAACGACCATACGGTTTATAGATTTTAAATTTCACTTTTTATAATCAAAATATTACACCGTGACACGGCGGTCCCACGCGTCTCAACAAAATTTCTAAAATGCCGTATATAAATCTCACGACAACTCTTATAATTCCAAATTCATATACACTAATATATGTACATAATTAAATACCAACTCACATCTCGTTAGTATTTATAACCCGGATTAATTTCCAATTAATATGCATTTAATTAATTAATCCCAAAAATAAATATAGCCAAAAGTACGGGGTATTACACTTTTCTCTTGTTTCGTACGAAAGAGAAATAAAATGAAATTAGGGTTTTTTTGTTTTGAGTGGAGTATATGTGCTTTAGTGGGTGTATGTTATGTGTGATAGGGTGTATTGTAACTTTAGTGTAACTCCATGATAATATATTCGATAAAATAATAATGCATGGCATTCTATAATATACTCAATAAAATAATAACTTTAGGGTGTTTTTGTTTTGAGTGGAGTATGTGTTTGTTTTGTTTTAGGGAATAAACAATTAAGGTATTTTTTAATATTATATTATTATCAATACTAATATGAATATTATTAGTAATATTTTAAACATATGTTTGACGAATACGGATATCCGGTAAAACGGTTATCCGGCAAAATGCATACTCCGCATCGGATGCGGATTATCCGTGTCGGATACTAGTACTATCCGTATCCGTATTCGTATCCGTTTTCTCGAATATTTTTATAGCGTATACATATTCGTATCCATTTCCATTTTTTT
The DNA here is from genome assembly GCA_949130495.1 of Sambucus nigra. Classification (NCBI taxonomy): domain Eukaryota; kingdom Viridiplantae; phylum Streptophyta; class Magnoliopsida; order Dipsacales; family Adoxaceae; genus Sambucus; species Sambucus nigra. Next base: position 230,527,282 of record OX422224.1, read on the forward strand.
GGATAAATATCCGCAAATTCGGATTCGAATATCGGACGAATGCGGATTTTCGAATATCCATTTACAGCCCTACTTAGATCTATTTTTGTTTTGTTTATGTTCATTTTTTTGTTCGATTTCATTTTCAAGGTTAAATAGGATGTCGGTTCTACAATGTTAATTTTGAAACGTTTAATGTTCATGTTTTAATGTTTATATGTTATCATAACAAGAAGTAAAAGATGGAAGTTTTCTTTGCAAGAACCTTTGGAAATGGCCGCACTTAAAGTACTATTTGATGAATCTGTAAAGATATTTAGTATTTATGTAGAACTAATTAAATGACTTAGGTAGTTTATAGTTGGGTTGAATATAAGTTGAACATTTGGTTAATGCAATGATAAAGAAAACAAACCAATTTCCAAAAATAATAACCAATGTGACTTGTAGGAACACGATAATTTCTAAATCACTAGACCAATATGACTTGTAGGAATTAACCGTGTCGTCACGGTTCTCTCGGTTTGAGCATATGACGATAATTTCAAAATATGTAGATTAGGCTTGAAAACAAGCCGTTTGAGGGTGAAAACCCAAACCATCCCCCAAAAGGCCCCGTAAGAGGCACGAACACCTCGCACAGGACCAATGTAACTCGTACGAACTGACCGCATAGTCACGGATCTCCCGGTTTGAGAATAGGACGATAATTTACAAAAATCAACACTTAGACTTAAAAACAAGTTGTTAAAGGGTGAAGGACCAAACCAGCCCCCCAAACGACCCCGTAGGAGGCACGAACACCTCGTATGGGACCAATGTAACTTGTAGGAACTAACCGCGTAGTCCCGGGTCCCCCGGTTTGTGAATATGACAATAATTTGCAAAAATCAACACTTAAACTTAAAAATAAGCCGTCAAAGGGTGAAAACCCATACCAACCCCAAAATGACCCCGTAGGAGTCACAAACACCTCGTACGGGACCAATGTAAATTATAGGAACTGACCGCGTAGTCCCGGGTCTCCCAGTTTGTGAATATGACGATAATTTGCAAAAATCAACACTTAAATTAAAAAATAAGCCATTAAAGGGTGAAAACCCAAAGTAGTCCCCAAACGACCTCGTAGGAGGCACGAACACCTCGCACGGTACCAATGTAACTTGTAGGAACTGACCACATAGTCTCGGGTCTCTCGGTTTGAGAATATGATGATAATTTACAAAAATCACCCTTAGACTGAAAAATAAGCCGTTAAAGGGTGAAAACCCAAACCATCCCCCAAACGATCCCGTAGGAGGAACGAACACCTCGTACGAGACCAATGTAACTTGTAGGAACTGACCGCGTAGTCTCGAGTCTCCAACACTTAAACTTAAAAACAAGCCGTTAAAGGGTGAAAACCCAAACCAACCCCCAAACGACCCCGTAGGAGGCATGGACACCTCGCATGAGACCAATGTAACTTGTAGGAACTGATCGCGTAGTCCCGGGTCTCCCGGTTTGAGAATATGATGATAATTTGTAAAAATCACACTTAGACTTAAAAACAAGCCGTTAAAAGGTGAAAACCCAAACTAGCACCCAAATGATCCCGTAGGAGGCACGAACACCTTGCACGGGACCAATGTAACATGTAGGAACTGACCGCGTAGTTTCGGGTCTCCCGATTGGTGAATATGACGATAATTTGTAAAAATCAACACTTAGACTTAAAAACAAGACGTCAAAGGGTGAAAACCCAAACCATCCCCCAAACGACCCCGTAGGAGGCACGAACACCTCGCACGGGACCAATGTAACTTATAGGAACTGATCGCGTAGTCCCGGGTCTCCCGATTTGTGAATATGACAATAATTTGCAAAAATCAACACTTAGACTTAAAAACAAGTCGTCAAAGGGTGAAAACCCAAACCAGCCCCCAAAGGACCCCGTAGGAGGCACGAACACCTCACACGGGACCAATGCAACTCATAGGAACTGACCGCGTAGTCACGGGTCTCCCGGTTTAAGAATATGACGATAATTTGTAAAAATAACACTTAGACTTAAAAACAGGCCGTTAAAGGGTGAAAACCTAAACTAGCCACCAAGCGTTCCTGTAGAAGGCACGAACACATCGTACGGGACCAATGTAACTTGTAGGAACTGACCGCATAATCCCGGGTCTCCCAGTTTGAGAATATGACGATAATTTGCAAAAATCACACTTAGACTTAAAAACAAGCCGTTAAAGGGTAAAAACCGAAACCAGCCCCCAAACGATCCCGTAGGAGGCACGAACAGCTCGCACGGAACCAATGTAACATGTAGGAACTGACCGTGTAGTCCTGGGTCTCCCGATTTGTGAATATGATGATAATTTGCAAAAATCATCACTTAGACTTAAAAACAAGCCTCAAAGGGTGAAAACTCAAACCATCCCCCAAACGACCCCGTAGGAGGCACGAACACCTCGCACGGGATCAATATAACTTGTAGGAACTGACAGCATAGTCCCGGTCTCCCGATTTGTGAATATGACGATAATTTGTAAAAATCAACACTTAGACTTAAAAACAAGCCGTCGAAGGGTGAAAATCCAAACCAGCCCCCAAACGACCCCGTAGGAGGCACGAACACCTCGCACGGGACCAATGCAACTCGTAGGAACTGACCGCGTAGTCACGGGTCTCCCGATTTGAGAATATGACGATAATTTCAAAAATAACACTTAGACTTAAAAATAGGCCGTTAAAGGGTGAAAACCTAAACTAGCCACCAAGCGTTCCCGTAGGAGGCACGAACACCTCGCACGAGATCAATGTAACTTGTAGGAACTGACCGCGTAATACCGAGTCTCCCAGTTTGAGAATATGACGATAATTTGCAAAAATCACACTTAAACTTAAAAACAAGCAGTCAAAGGGTGAAAACCCAAACCAGCCCCCAAAGGACCCCGTAGGAGGCACGAACACGTCGTACGAGACCAATGTAACTTGTAGGAACTGACTGCGTCATCCCGGGCCTCCCGGTTTGAGAATATGAGAATAATTTGCAAAAATCATACTTAGACTTAAAAACAAGCCATTAAAGGGTGAAAATCCAAACCATTCCCCAAACGACCCCATATGAGGCACGAACACCTCGCACGGAACCAATGTAACTTGTAGGAACTGACCGCGTAGTCCTGGGTATCCCAATTTGTGAATATGGTGATAATTTGCAAAAATCAACACTTAAACTTAAAAACAAGACGTCAAAGGGTGAAAACCCAAACCATCCTCCAAACGACCCCATAGGAGGCACGAACACCTCGCACGGGACCAATGTGACTTATAGGAACTGATCACGTAGTCGCGGGTCTCCTAGTTTGAGAATATAACGATAATTTACAAAAATCAACACTTAGACTTAAAAACAAGCCGTTAAAGGGTGAAAACTCAAACCAGCCCCCAAACGACCCCGTAGGAGGCACGGACACCTCGTACGGGACCAATGTAACTTGTAGGAACTGACCGCATAGTCCCGGGTCTCCCGATTTGTGAATATGATGATAATTTTCAAAAAGAAATACTTAGACTTAAAAACAAGTCGCCAAAAGGTGAAAATCCAAACCAGCCCCCAAACGATCCCGTAGGAGGCACGAACACCTCGTACGAGACCAATGTAACTTATAGGAACTGACCGCGTAGTCCCGGGTCTCTCGGTTTGTGAATATGACGATAATTTGCAAAAATCAACACTTAAACTTAAAAACAAGCTGTCAAAGGGTGAAAACCAAAACCAGCCCCCAAACGACCCCGTAGGAGGCACAAACACCTCGTACGGGACCATTGTAACTTGTAGGAACTGACCGCGTAGTCCCGGATTTCCCAATTTGTGAATATGGCGATAATTTGCAAAAATCAACACTTAAACTTAAAAACAAGCCGTTAAAGGGTGAAAACCCAAACCAACCCCCAAACGACCCCATAGGAGGCACGAACACCTCGTACGAGACCAATGTAACTTGTAGGAACTGACCGCGTAGTTCCGGGTCTCCAACACTTAAACTTAAAAATAAGCCGTTAAAGGGTGAAAACCCAAACCATCCCCCAAACGATCCCGTAGGAGGCACGAACACCTCGTACGGGACCAATGTAACTTGTAGGAACTGGCCGTGTAGTCCCGGGTGTCCCGATTTGAGAATATGACGATAATTTGCAAAAATCACATTTAGACTTAAAAACAAGCCGTTAAATGGTGAAAACCCAAACCAGCTCCCAAACGACTCCGTAGGAGGCACGAACACCTCACATGGGACCAATGTAACTTATCGGAACTGGCCGCGTAGTCCCGGGGCTCCCGGTTTGAGAATATGACGATAATTTCCAATCCCATATGTAATTTTTTGGTTTGAGTAAATTTTTTTTGTAAATTATTGGGCTACTAATATCGTATATTTTTTATATCCTATTTTTTTGCAGGATAACAGTTTATCGTTGACATTTATTCACGTGGAACACACAGAGAACTCAATGGTTTACAACAAGGGGTTTATTCATGATTCCATTTTTTTGTGTCATGGGTGTGCGATCTTTTGTTATTTTATTATTGACTTTTATGGCCGTGCGGGCTTTTGTAAGTTAATTGTTATATTTTGTGGCCTATGTTAGGCAGGTTTTGTAATGTCCAGAAAATAGAGAAAACTCTGCCCAATTTTTTTTGGGCCTGTGAACTGTTAAAGACTTGTAATATTTTGAATTTTTTATGTACATTAGTTTATTAACAACATGCAATATTATTAATTTGTGAATTTTGTGCTTTCAAATAATTTTTTTTTCCTTTTTATAAAAAATTTGGCACAGTTCAAAACCGTGGCAAAAGTGTATCATATTTTGGCACGGTTTTGAACTGTGCCAATTTTTTTTAAATTGTACTGAATCTGGCACAGTTAAAAACTGTGCCAAAAGTGTGCCAAAACTGTTCCTGTTTGGCCAAATCTGGCACACTTTTGAGCCGTGCCAGAAAAAAATGCCATTTTGAAACACCTGATTCTGGCACAGTTCAAAACAGTGCTATATTTGATCTGGCACAGTTTTAAACCATGCCAGATTCCTGTTTTTGGTGTAGTGTATTGACCTAACTCTAAGGGACCTAGTTAACCCCTTTTTAATTTCGGTAGCTAAGCCTAACTTACTCGACTGGTATGTATCATGGATTAATATTTAATCTCCCTCTATAACTCATGCCACGCATTTCTCGATACTCATCCCAATCAATTTATCCTCATTGATCCATACTCTAAGTCTCACTCTAAAGTACTCAATCGGACTTGACAATATACCTAATGGTCACTCCTAAGTCTCTCACTAGGTATAATATCATCCCTAATGTTCCCCCCGATCGTTAAGAATCGAATGACCATCAACGTACAAAAGAACCTCAATTCAACTTTAGTCGATCAATCGATCAGTCGATTGATCGAGATTCATGGGTCGATCGATCAATCGACCAGATACCAGCCATGCCCAGTTTTGGTTTTCTCCGTACTTGTTCCTTCTAAACCTCTTAACACCTTATGAAACATTCTCCCATCATTAGAAAACATTACTAACATGTATAGGGGGTCCTAACGTAAATATATCATCAAATACATACGAAATCCTCCCAAGAATCATCAAAATTTAGTTTCCATTAAACCCTAGATAATGGTGTTCTTCATATTGATTTTAACATAAACCCAGAATTAAAATCCGTAGTGATAATTGATTCGTATCGAATATTGTATATTTCCGCCTGTTATCCTTATGCATTTTAGCGCTTTTACGGTCCTAAATGCCTATAATTATGCTCATTAACCAGACAACCTTGGAGTTGGATAGATACATGTTTTGCAGGGGTTATTTGTGCTTTTGTAGGTATTGGAACGCTAAAAGTGAGGATCCGTTGCATTTCGGAGAAGTTTCGTAGCTGGACGCTACTTCAAGGGCTTTTTAGTCAATTCACATTTCTTTTCCGGCTCATGTTAATTCCACGGATGCGTAGTTCATTGAGTTAGCATCGCGTGGCCGCAAACGGTGCGTCGTTTGGAGTTCGGACGAAGAAGCTAGGCTCATTTCCGTAATGGACCTTTTCCCCCTCATCATGGACCAAATGCAGCCTGAAAACAGAGTACCAGTCGACCGCGTCCCTGGGACCGGTCGACCGCGGTTTCAACTTTTGCCGTAGGAAGGAGACAGTATGCTTTGGCTTAAGGGACCGGTCGACCGCGCCCCTGCGACCGGTCGACCGCGCCCCTGCGACCGGTCGACCGGTAGTGCCAGATATTTTGGGCTCTTTCCTCTTTCCTTCCTTTTTCCCTTATCTTTTTCCCACTTACTATATAAACCCATTTTTGGTTTTAATATCAGATATACACGATTTTAGGTTAGTTTAGCTTAGGGTTTGAGGGTTTTGGAGAGTTCTCCTTCATTTATACTTGGTTTGACACCCCATTTGTTGTGTAAGTTGACTATTCATCATCCTCTTCCATTAATATAGTTTGTATTTCTTCATTTCTTACTTTCTAGTTAATTTACAAGCTTTCTAATTTAGGTTTTCTTGCTTTATTTACATGCTTTGATTTACACGCTTTCTAGTATAGATTTACTGCGTTTATTTACCGCTTTCCATTTATCGCGTTTTTAACATGCTTTCTAGGTAATTTAAATTAGGTTGTGTTTGAATTGAACTCACTCGGGTTGATGCGTTGCTTTGCTTTGGTGATGGAGTTTACGGGTCTATTTCGGGTGCGTTGTCCTAGTTATTACGCCTAGGAGATTTGACGGGGCATATCATGTATGTCCCGTGCTTACGACCTTTCGCGCGTAATTTCCGGGATATTTGTTGACGCCAAAATCTTATTAGGCTTTTATGATGATTTAGGGCGTAACAACCCTTGATTTAATTAACTGTCAAAACGAGACGCATTTGTAATAACTCGTCGACCCATGTAACCATTTTATACTAATTAACTCGGGTGAGGGATATTCGACGCAACCTATAGCTTTACTCGCTTTCATAATCTAGTTTCAATACCATTGCCTAGTTAATCATTTACCTTTATGCATCTTTTCTTTTAGTTTGTAATCATCTTTTACACTTTTATTTCGGAGTATTAAATCACTTGAATTCTAACATCTCGTCTCTGTGGATTTTCGATACCCGACTTACCGCTGTGCTTGCCTCGCAAGTGTAGTAGTAACTTAGGTTTTTGTATTGAGTTGGCGAAACGAAAACAACGACTGTGCACTTTACACGCGCACACTTTTCGCACTCGATCAATAATCCAATTTTGTTTGATTTTCAATCCTTTACAGTTGTTAATATCAACTACATGCAATCCTAACCAAACATGCATAAAAATCAATCTTGTCTAAGAGATTAAATAGAGTTTTCATAAATCATGTAACCCTACACATGAGTATTATAACTTTGAATTTAATTGCAATAAACCACTTGCCTTATACAGAGGTGATCTAATTTCGTGATGAAGATGATGATTTGATGTGCTTCCTTTCAAATCTTCACTCCTTAGGTACTTGGGATGCAAGAACACCTTCCAATCCTTCGCAAATCCTCCTTTATCTCTTGGGAACGGTCTCTCTTTACCCTCTAATGACTTCTCTAAGATTTTTGAGTTATCAACCCTAATCCCCAATTCTAATAATCAGATTTAGGACTCTAATTTTTGTAAGTCCTTTAATCTCTATTTTTAGAATGACCAAATTACCCCCGTAAGGTGTCGATTTGATCCCAAAATTGACCCGTGACTCAATTGACATCCCCGGGTATATCATTTTGACTAATTCTCCCACTCTGGGCTCATCCGTGACCTCTTAATTATCATTCAAGTCACTAAAAATATTTTTTTCTCGTTTCTCACCTCAACATAGTCTAACATGCGATTCTCGGTGAGATAACTTAAAATACACCCATATCACTTGCTATGACGTATATATACTATTCACTCTTAGTAAAATTAAATCACATATTAATCAGTCTCTATCTCTTAACTAATATAGCAATATCGCGATTATTATACGACCACTCAATAATCATAATTATAATTTCTTCTTATTAAATTACTTCACTCACGTAATTTAAAATATTAAATCAAATTAAATTACTCTACTCTCGTAATTTAAATATACGTATTTTTTTATTTAATTATCCAAATAATTAAATCATAAATACACATAAATACGGGGTATGACAGAAAACCCCGTAAAAACAATTTTCTTAGGTAAACTAAAAAAAAGAAAAATAGGATCCTAAAACATATTATGCTACTTAAACCTAAAATGCACCGTTCGACTGCAAATGTTTCACCACAAAGCCCAAAACAGAAAACAAAAGCATTTAAATTGCTTCCCGAAAAAAAGAATAACGCTAATTAAAATGTGTTCCAACTTATAAACCCAAAAAAGGGTCCTTCAATTTAGTCATTTGACTACAAAAATGTTGGAAGAAAATGATCTGTTTTATTAATATGGTAGTATCTCATGTCCCGGGTTACTATATATCCAGAGATGATCATGAGTAAAGAAGTATTGCTCATACAAGTGCGTAGAGTTATCTTAATCATGGTATTTGTAAAGAAGGCTATGCATATAAGGCAGACTGACTGAAGATAGTAGAGAAACCAACTTTAAAAGTCCTTCCATTCACTGGATGACACAATAATATTTGACAACCTCACCGCTAAAGTTTGTTTATAAGGTTGAGTTAAATAAGTCGTATCCATTTCTCATATCCCTTGCCACACAAACAAATAGATCCGATATGCCCCCACCCATATAATAAAGGATGAACAGTATGATAGAAAAATTGCAAACAAAGAGACTTAAAGCCAACTAGACATGACTCACCAAATCCTATGATTTTTACTTCAATGATTTTTATCCTCTACAGAACTTACTGATTTATCTCATCTGAAATTGATACCAAGTCAAGAATTGGACAACCGAGCTTTGTCCTAAGACCATATATTTGACCAGTGAATGTGATAATACACGTTGACAATTTGTTTGAACAATGAACTAATTCTTATAAACAACACAAAAGCACAATAGCATTAATTTATTCTCATACCCGAAGGAAATTATGACTGAAGTAACTACTAATACCTGTGAAAAATACCCATGAGAATAACCTGACCTAGTTCATGAGATCTATCTATTAAAGACTTGAGATCACCAGGTGTCCCACATCAGCTACTTGGTGCAAGGAAATTCATCATATGGTACCTAAGGCCCAATATTATAAATGAAAACAATAAAATCAAGTTTACTTTAAAAGTAAAGAAAATTATACTCACTAATAACTCACAATTACCAAGTGAGATAATAGTGTGTTCTAGAAAGTTTTCTTGGCCTCCCTACCCACCCATCATTAGGAAAATAACTTTTCATATTCCCCCAGTTAGGAATTTGGGAATAAAATCTTTTTAGGGAATACATCTACATAGTTGTTCATAGTTTATCTCTTAATATAGTTTTTAATAATTAACACTTGTTTTGGCTTGTTTTGAGATGGTCAATTTACATGAGGATTTGAGTATTTGAGCTTACTAAATTTATTTGTCAACAATTTCCCACATAAGTACTTCATAAATAGTGAATACCAATTACTAATTTTTGGCATCCATTTTTCTTATTACTAAAAATAATTTATCCGCTCTCCCATAAAATAAGATAAGATACCGGCTTTGTCAGTGTGCTAACGCATATAAAGTCATACACACACGATGCATAACTGAAAACCTTAGGGGAATTACCCCAAGATAGCATAATATTAATGCTCTTGAATGGACATATGCTGAACAATATTATAAACAAGCTGTTTGATGCGAGCAATCACATTATCTCTATAACTAGTATATGTGTTTATAATCAACACCTGCATCAATACATAAAGAAACTTATGGCTTACAAACCCAATAAACATTATCTCTATAACTAGTATATGTGTTTATAATCAACACCTGCATCAATACATAAAGAAACTTATGGCTTACAAACCCAATAAACATTCAACTAGGGCATCACATGGAGGATGAAAGGATGAGGTGTGAGAAGGGACTTGTTATCTTTTTTGAGACAAGTTAATACTTGAATAACATTTTAAGGAAAATGAGCTAGGCACACTAATTTAAAGGGATCAAAATCGAAAATAATGTAATACCATAAATCTGGTGAATATGATAAGCAATAGTAATTAAAATAAGGTTATAGATTGTTAAGATCGAGTATTCATACATGTATCAAGGGAATATGGTTTTGCAAATAAACCTATGGACATAATGTGAATTCTAAGCGCAGTTAGTTCTTTAGTTTATTAAAATACATTGTTATTCGGGGCCAAAAGAAGAAACGACATCCACTTATGAAAAGGATGCACGGTGAAATTTCCATGTGCACAATAAGTCTACGGAGCCAAAAAAGTCAAAATGAAATTTGAAGCACCCTATATCTTTGACACACTTGAGTCTACATTATATAGGCATTTGTCTAGTTTGGAAATGTGACAAAAATGAGTCATATACTTGTCTACCAAAGAGCCTCAGACACTACATATCAAATTCCTCTAAAAGTCTCAAAGGTAGAATACCAACACTGCACCTATGATTGCATTCATTTGTTGCATTCTTCATAATTTAGGCGTGTGTGTGTTAAATCCCATAAAAATGATTTTTTAATAATTTTTGGGATAAGGTAAATAATTTTTTGGAATTTATAATTTTTTTTATTCCTTTAAAAGTTGGTTTTAATAATTTTGTGGGTTGATTTATAATGACCCCTTTCTCCTAAAAACTTGCTTGGAGAACCATTGGATCTATATTATCTACGTTCTACATGTTATCTTTTACAATCCTTGTAACAATTGAGTTAACCAATTAAATCTAGTTTTAAAGCGGTTACATATCAACCGTAAGATTTACACCGATCATTTGTAATTAATCTTGACCGTTGCTTTGCCCAAACTTTCCAGAGTCTTCCATGCTCTAGTATAAATAGAGTCCATATGTGAGACGTTTACAATCTTTGGATCACTTTACCTCTGAGAGAAAAAGGGAGAATAGAGAGAGAGAGAGAGAAAAGGTAGAGAGAGAATATGAAACCCTAAACCAAACTCTTGATTTTTCCTCGCAAAAATAACCTGTGAGTTTGAGTGTGTTCGTTAGTTGAGAAGATCCATCCTCTACTATCTTTAATCTCTTTTCCAACATTCACGAAGTTTTGATTTCATTTCCTTTTCATATAAAGTGCAGATCTAAACCGTTTGTGGTGCAAACAAGTTTAATATTGCTAGGTTGATTTCTTTTTTCAAGAAATCCATATGTGTTGGATGTTTTATCCTCAAATTTTTATTTTCAAAATCGATACCAACAAACCTTGTTTTGTTTCTCAGTTTTGAGAAAACCAGACTCAGATCTAGTTAAGACCTTGATTGGTGTTTTACACTTTCATATTCATATTTCACAATTTGTGAAATAGCTTTGTAAATAACAAGGAAAGTGTTCAGGACATTGGCTAACTTCAATAGCAAGGTAAGCTCGAGGTTTATGGATATATATAAAGAACAATAGTCTGAGCTTTTCAACAAATGGTGATTCAGAATCTCTAACATCATATTAGATTGGAATATGTAATTTATTTAGAATATTTTTTGTATAAGTGTTTGTGAGTTGCCTGCATGTGTTAGGCACATCACATCACAACACTTTCACACTACAACACTAAAGAAGTGTTGGTAGAGAGATCATTTCCCTTTAGAGTCGACGTAAAGCTAAAAGGATAAGCGATTACAAAGTTAAGAGAACAACCTCAACATCAAAACCTTCAGAGGAGTCGAAATAATCCAAAGGAGTTGGTAAAAATTCTGGATTTATATTAGGTCTACCTGTGTGTGTGGTATGTTATATAGTTTGTAACATGTTACTCTATTTTAGTGGATTTTTGTTTTGAGGTGTAGAGACCTCCGTGGATGTTTCCCCAATTAGGTGGGGTTTTACCACATTAAAATCTTGTGTACTTGCATACTTACTCTTCCTCTCATCACCTTCTTGAGGCAGTGCTGACTTAGAACTTATTTAAGTTTTGTTTTTCAAAACTGGTATACCCATACCTTAAATAACTCGTTCATGTAATCTTTTATACACATCTTGTGTTAGCTGTTTGTTTTGATTAAAGAATTTCTTCAAAAAATGTTCGGAGCCATTTAAACTTGTTTAATCTTGAATTAAACGACTTAAGTGGTATTTTTCATTTGGTATTAGAGCATTGGTTTTACAAATTCATTTAGATCTTGAGTTTCTGAAATTGTTTTCTCAAAACAAACTATGGAAGAGAAATTTGAGAGATTAGGTAACCTGTCCAGGCCCCCTCTCTTTGATGGAACCAACTTCCCTTACTGGAAAGTGGGGATGGTTGCTTTCATCCAAGGGACATTGGGAGATAATGTCGGGATGCTATTGAAAATGGATACACTTTTCATACTAAACCAGCCGCTGAAGGAAGTACTGTGAGTATTAGGAAGATGCAAAGTGAATTCACTAAAGAAGAAAAACAGACTTCCCTTAAGAATAATGAAGGCAAAAATGCCATATTCATGTCATCAATGAACACGAATTCAAGAGGATATCTTTCTGTACTAAGTCTAAGGAAGCATGGGACACCTCAGTGACTGCACATGAAGGAGACACACGTGTTAAAGTTGTTAAAACCCAAATGTTAATCCAGTAGTACAACACTTTAGTCATGACTGAGACTGAGTTATTTGATGACTTCTATATTAGGTTGACAGACATAGTGACTAAGATGCATGCTAATGGGATAATTTATGATAAGAAAGAATATGTCTCTACAATTCTAACATCACTTCCATAAAAAATTGATAATAAACGCTATACAATTGAGGAGATGGACGATCAAAACCTTACCCATGAACTCCTTAGTTTCAAGCTAAGAACTGTGGAAATGGAATTAGAGTTTAAGAAGTAATTAACACAGTCCCACAAGAAACAAGCTACCTCTAATCTAGTCTTTATCTCTAACTTGACTAAACCCGAATGTCATTTACCTGAAATTGACTTAGGTTCTGATGAGGGATGTAATTTAAAGAGCTTGGATAGTCAGATTGCCTTAATGTCAAAACAATTGAAGGAAATTGTGAAATTCAGAAATAAAATTACAAATAGACAAGGCAAACCTTCTTATTTAAACAACTATAATAATAGGCCTCATGAGAAGAGACTTGACAACAAACCTAATAGAGACCTTAAGAACACTGAGTGCTACAGATGTGGTAAGTTAGGACACATAGCCAGTGATTATAGAGTTAATTTGAGTAAGAACAAGAACACTAGGGCTAACTTGTGCAAGACTTGGGATGACTCAAGTGAATCAGAAACTGATGAACCTGAGTCATCTAATCCTTATGACCCTTGTATGTCCTTCTTTGCCAAAATCATGTACACTGATGATGAGGAATCTGATCATGCTATATTGACTATTGCTATCCCTACTGATTTATCTGATCTATTACTTGAAAATGCTGATAATGCTTCAAATGCGGTGTGTGTGAGTCAAAGGGAATGATCTATTGTTGATGCTAATGGGTTTGTGAGTCCTAAAAATGAATCGCTAGGGGACACTGCACACTTAGTGACTCTGACAATGAGGACCTTCCTGACATTCACACACTATACTAAAAAACTCTCAGGAAAAGCACTAGACTTGAAAAGATTGTCAAAGACCTTACATAGAAGATAGAAACCCTAAGTCATATGATCAAACAGAATACTGAAGAGTACACGTCTCAATGTCTAACTCATGGGAATGAAACTAAAACTATTGAACAAAAACTGAAAGAGTTGTCTGACTCAAATGAAATTCTAGAAAAAAATACAAAGGGATGTTGTTAGAATTAGAACAAACAAAAGAAACGACATCATCAATCTTTAAAAAGTTTGCTAAATTTGAAAATAACTCAAAATGTTTTGAAGACTGTATTGCTGAAAGTAAGACCAATTTTGATGACAAAACTGGAGTAGGTTTTTGCCCAATAATTATGAGAAAACTAAAACTTTTAAACCTATCAAGTTTGTCTCTGGGGGCAAAAGACCTGTTGAAACTTATCCAGACTTTCAAACCTTGAAAAATGATTTTGACTCGAAACAAAAAAAGTTAGACATTGGTGAATCAAGTAACTCTAAGTGTAATGTTGAACATAAGGCTAAATACGTCTGCTCTCGTATTAGACAAACTGATTCGTTATTTCATCTTGTGCCACCTAGGAACAAGACTAGAGCTGTAAAATTACACAAGCCTTTGATTAACAATTTTCCTAAGGTTAAGATTTCTACGAGCAATATTTACTACTCCTATTATGATGTCTATGGACATTCCCTTGATGGTTGCTATTCCAAACGTTTATATAAACCATTCGATCATTATCCTATGTACCATAACTTCAACTATTCTAGGAGAAGCCAAAATAATTATGTCCTACCTAGATAGCCGAACAAGAATTCTAAATATCGTAATAGGAAGAAAAGGGCAAATACTAATAGTTCATCCATAAGAAGGAATCCTAGATTCTTTTCTAAACCAAAAGCTCAAACTGTTTATAATCCTCATAAACATGGGCAAAAATCCTTTAGATAAAAGACTGAAGTTTGCAAGTTTTATCATATACGAGCTAATAAGTGCAAATTGAAAACTAAAGCAATTTGGGTTAGAAAAGATGAACTATTACCCCAGATGAAATGCAACATTGTGACCAGTGCCTTTAAAGCTAAACACACAACATCTGGATGGTATTTAGACTCTGAATGTTATAAACATATGACTAGGGATGATAACAAACTTTCAAACAAAACTAACTTCTCTGGAAGGAAAAGTCTTATTTGGAGATGATGTATCAGCCCAGATCATTGGTAAAGGAACACTCCATGAAGAAGGATTACCAAATCTTTAGGATGTTCTTTTAGTAAAAGGTCTTAAATCTAATTTACTAAGTATATCGCAATTTTGTGACTCCAACCTTACTATCACCTTTTCAAAGAACAATTGCAAAATTTCAAATGAAAAAGGTGATTACATTATTATAGGACTTCATACTCTAGATAACTATTATACAGTCAATCTAAGTACAAAGGTCAATAACATTGCAAGAATGGATGACAATGAGATATGGCATAACATATTTGGTCACATCAATTACAATAACCTTAGCAAATTATGTTTTCAAGAGATAGTTAGAGGTCTTCCTAAGATCAAACAAATTTCAAATATCATATGTGGTCCCTATCAAGAAGGAAAGATTGTTAAGGCTCCCCATAAGAGAGTTAAAGAAATTCTATCCACTAAACGTCTAGAACTCCTCCATATGGACCTAATGGCTCCTTATCGTATTATTAGTCTTTGTGGAAACAGTTATATCCTAGTTATGGTTGATGACTTCACTAGATTTACCTGGGTTGCCTTTTTAAAACACAAATCAGAATCATTCCGTAAGTTTTTGAGAATTTTAGTTCATATAGAAAATGAAAAGGATTCCCAAGTAGATAGAATTCGTAGTGATAGAGGAGGTGAATTTATAGATTCAGGTGTAATCGAATACTGTGACTATAATGGTTACAAACATGAATTTAGTGCCCCTAAGACACCTCAACAAAATGGAATTGCTAAGCGTAAAAATCAAACTCTTCAAAAAATGGCCCGTGTGATGTTCATGCAAAGAACTTACCTAAATATTTCTGGGTAGAATCCATTTGTACATCTTGTCACATAATCAATCGAGTATACCTAAGGAAAAACACGAAACAAACATCCTATGAACTTTGGTATGGGAAGGAATTTAACCTAAAATACTTTAGTACCTTTGGTAGTACTTGTTATGTATGCAAGGATAGAGAACATCTGTCTAAATTTTAAACCAGAGGACATAAAGCTATTTTCTTAGGATATTCACCAAATAGTAGAGCCTACCGTGTCTACAATATTCGTACCAAAACCTTAATGGAGTCCATTAATGTGGTTATAAGTGACACTAATGTGGAAAGTAAGATCAAAGGGCCAATTGTAATGGATGAATCTAAAAACACTTTAACTTATGATTTTATAGAGATAGATGATTCTTTACCATCTGAGACCCCTGAAGTGCCTAACTGGGTTTCCAAAGATATTCCTTTAGATAGTGTAGTTGGTAACCCTACTGAGCCAGTTCGTACAAGATCCCAACTAAGTACTCTTACTCATTATGCATGCTTTGTTTCACTTGTAGGACCAAATAATGTTAATGAAGTACTTAATGGCCCATTGTGGATAAGTTCTATGTAGATGGAACTTCTTCAACTTGTCATTCCTGATGTATGGTATCTTGTACCCTGACCTGAAAATAAAAGGATTATTGGCACACATTGGCTTTTGAAAAATAAAACAGATGAATCTGAGATGATTATTTGGAACAAAGCTAGATTAGTTGCCCAAGGATACTCTCAAATTGAAGAAATAGATATCGAGAAAACTTTTGCACCTGTCTTTCGCCTTGAGTCTGTTCGCTTACTCTTTGTAATAACTTGTTATTTGCATTTCACACTTTATCAAATGGATGTTAAATCTGCTTCCTTAATGGCATCTTGACTGAAGAGACCTACGTAGAATAACCCAAAGGGTTCATTGACCCTTATCATCCAAATCACTTCTACCGACTTAAGAAAGCTCTTTATGGGTTAAAACAAGCCCCCAGAGCTTGGTATGAACGTCTATCCACATTCCTTCTAAACAACAGTTTTAAACGTGGAGGTAATTATCAAACTCTTTTTGTTAAACACTTTGACCAAAATATTACCATAGCCTAAGTGTACGTAGACGTTATCATTTTTGGATATACCTCCGCAAGAGATGTCAAAACATTTTCTGACATTATGCATGAAGAATTCCACATGTCACTTATTGGGGAGTTACAATTCTTCATAGGTCTTCAAGTTAAGCAAAATTCAGATGGTTTGTTTGTATCGCAATCCAAATACGCTTTAGAGATTGTCAAAAAATTTGGTTTAGAAACAACCAAAGATGCTAGGACTCCCATGAGTACTTCGGTTAAACTATCAAAAGATGAGAATGGGAAATCCATCGACTCAACCTTATATCATAGTATGATAGGAAGTCTTTTATACCTTACAGCCTCCCGCCCTGATATTATGTATGCTATTTATGTATGCGCCCGCTATCAAAATAATCATAAAGATAGTCATTTAATTTGCGTTAAAAGAATTATAAAATATGTTAAAGGAACTCTCAACTTAGGACTTTGGTACATAATGACACGTCTAGCATGATAATTGGCTACACCGATGCTGATTGGGCTGGGTGTTCCGATGATAGTAAAAGTACATCAGGAGCATGTTATTACATAGGTAATAATTTGGTAGGGTGGAATACTAAGAAATAAAATTTCACTTCTTTATCCATAGCTGAATCTGAATATATCGCCGCATGCAGTTACTGTGCTCAATTACTTTGGCTAAAACAAATATTAAGAGATTATAGTATTATTGAAGAACAATTACATCTCTATTGTGACAATCAAAGCACGATTAATATTTCCAAAATTTCTATTCAACACTCTCGTACTAAACATATTAAAATTCGACATCATTTTATACACGAGTTAGTTGAATCAAAAGAATTGGAGATTAATTATCTGCCTACTGAATTACAATTAGTTGATTTATTCACTAAACCCTTGGACAATATACGGTTTGAATCCTTACATAAATCAATTGGGATGGTTATGATATAATTGTAATGTATCTGTGATATTTCTACTTTGGTATTTCTCTCTCCTATCTGTGTGTAGACCCTTTGTCCATTTGAGACAAAATATGGGAGAAGCTTTGAGTCCACTTGGACATTATTTTGGTTATTGCAACTAAAAATCTTGATCTTAGTTGTACCTCATGTTATCAGAATATTGTGAGGGTATTGGTTTGTATTTAGTTGAGTAATGTAATTTTCTTTTCTAGGATATGGGGTAGTTAGAATTTTATATAAGAATAGGATTTTCTTATTTCTTTTGTATCCCTACGAGTCCTTGATGACTCAAAGGATATTTTGTCTCATATTTCCAAAGGGGTAGATTAAAGCAGCCTATATCTTTGACTCACTTGAGTCTACATTATATAGGTGCTTGTCTAGTTTGGAAATAGTGACAAAATTGAGTCATATCCTTGTCTACCAAAGAGCCTCAGACACTATATATCAAATTCCTCTAAAAGATCAAAGGTAAAATACTAACACTTCACCTAGGATTGCATTCATTTGTTTCATTCTTCATAATTTAAGTGTGTCTGTATTAAATCCTATAAAAATGATTTTTTTTAATAATTTTTGGGATATGGTAAATAATTTTTTGGAATTTATAATTTTTTTATTCATTTAAAAGTTGGTTTTAATAATTTTGTGGGTTGGTTTATAATTACCCTTTTCTCCTAAAAACTTGCATGGAGAACCCTTGGATCTATATTATCTACGATCTACATGTTATCTTTCACAATCATTGTAACAACTGAGTTAACTAATTAAATCTTGTTTTAAAGCGGTTACATCTCAGCCGTAAAATTTACATCGATCATTTGTAATTAATCTTGACCGTTGCTTTGACAAGACCTTCCAGAGTCTTCCATGCTCTAGTATAAATAGAGGCCATATGTGAGACATTTACAATCTTTAGATCACTTTACCTCTAAGAGACAAAAAGGGAGAATAGAGAGAGAGAGAGAAAGAGAGAAGATAGAGAGATAATATTGAACCCTAAACCAAACTCTTGATTTTTCCTCAGAAAAATAACCTGTGAGTTTGAGTGTGTTCGTTAGTTGAGAAGATCCATCCTTTACTGTCTTTAATCTCTTTTCCAACATTCATGAAGTTTTGATTTCATTTTCTTTTCATAGAAAGTGCAGATCTAAACTGTTTGTGATACAAACACGTTTAATATTCTTAGGTTGATTTCTTTTTTCAAGAAATCCATATGTGTTGGCTTTTTTATCGTCAAATGTTTATTTTCAAAATCAGTACCAACAAATCTTGTTTTGTTTCTCAGTTTAGAGAAAAACATACTCAGATCTAGTTAAGACCTTGATTGGTGTTTTACACTTTCGTATTCATATTTCACAATTTGTGAAATAGTGTTGTAAATAACAAGGAAAGTGTTTAGGACCTTGGATGATTTCAATTGCAAGGTAACCTTGAGGTCTGTGGATATATATAAAGATCAATAGTCTGAGCTTTTCAACACACTGTGCTTCGAAATCTCGAACATCATATTAGTTTGAAATCTGTAATTTGTTTAGGAATATTGTTTGTATAAGTGTGTGTGAGTTGCATGCATATGTTAGGCACATCACATCACAACACTTTCACACTAAAGGATTTTTGATAGAGAGATCGTTGCCTTTTAGAGTCGACGTAAAGCTAAAAGTAGAAGCGATTACAAAGCTGGGAGAATAACCTCAACATCAGAACCTTCAGAGGATTCGGAATAATCCAAAGGAGTTGGTAAAAATTCTGGACTTAGATTAGGTCTGCTTGTGTGTTTGGTTTGTTATATAGTTTGTAACCTGTTATTATATTTTAGTGGATTTTTGTTTTGAGGTGTAAATACCTCTATGTATGTTTCCCCAATTGGGCGGGGTTTTACCACGTTAAAATCATGTGTACTTGCATACTTACTCTTCCTCTCATCACCTTCTTGAGGCTGTGCTGATTTAGAACATATTTAAGTTTTGTTTTTCAAAACTGGTATACCCATACCTTAAATAACTCGTTCACATAATATTTTATACACATCTTGTGTTAGCTATTTATTTTGATTAAAGAGTTTCTTCAAAAAATTGTTCGGATCCATTTAAACTGTTTAATCTTGAATTAAACGACTTAAGTGGTATTTTTCGAAATTATAATTATAAAATTTTCCTAATAAGAAAAATAACCGATGCTGAATAATACAAAACAAACCACATATAGGAGTCCAAACTGACGGTTAAATCCAAAGTAAAAAATACAGTGTGAACATCTATGAAGCACCGATTGTTCAAAATACCCATTGCACCTGCACCCACGCACTCACTGAATCGCCTCACTCGTGCCTTATTTTTCCTAATCATCGAATCCTTACCTCACACCCTCATCCACACCTCGCCATGCCCGAGGTTCATAGGCGAACACACACTAATTAAAAAATGGATAGAAACTAATAAATTCCCTATTCGTAATTGGGAACTACCAAATCCCACAAATTATGTGCAAGAGTAAGACTAACCAACCATGAAGCTCACTGTTGATAAGAAGTCTTGTCAAAGCATTCTTGGAAAATAAATTTTTACATGCCAGATACCGCGGGCTCCTTATTTCATCCTAAAACACACGAAGGCATCAAAACATTGCTTACCTAATCTCAGGAATAATCAAACTACTTCGAATAATCATTCCTTTTGAAGACACCATTTTATCAATATTTAATCAAACAAAACAAATCATCACTCAAAAAATCCCATAAAACAAACAAAAATGCATAAAAATGGGTGAACTATGAAGATAAGCAGATGGATTGAGATTTCTCATGGAACACTACAAGAAAAACTATCAGTTATATCATTATGTCACTTATGTACTTTTTTAATATTTTCCTCGTTTTCGAGTAATTATTAATATACATATGACCTTCGGGTGGTATATGATTTGTTCCCCGAAGTAGGCAAAATAAAAAATTGATGGTCGATGTGTGAAAAGTCCATACTACCAGTAACACGACCCACACTCAATTTGTCGAAAGGCAATCTGATCACTTTAAAATCTCTCCCAACACACCAATTTAGTCGATATAATCTAAACATCCCTACTAATTCCTCTGAAAATTCACTCATCTCAATCAATTTACAAGGTCTATATATCCTCGAGAACCACTAAGGTCTATATTTCCAGGGGTACTCTCCTAATTGAGACCGAAATGTCCACCAAGAGACACTCACTAACCTTAGTGATGGAACACAATGAAAGATTTGAAGAGGATCAATCAAGAGGCTCCTTATTTTTATATGCAAGATCGTAATTTAACCTTTTCAAAGTACCATTCTTGTTAGAAATAATTTTTTTACTACTATTCAATTTAGCATACTCCACGCAATAACCACCAAATAAGAAATACAAATCCAAAGAAAAACATGGAATAAAAATAAAAGGACACGCTGTAATTGGAAATCATTTTGGTATATGATGTGGTCCCACTAGGATTTTAGTAAATTTATTATATGATAACTTATTTGGTTAAGATTTGATTGGGTGATCATTTTTTCCCTCCTTAAACTTAAATCGATTTCCAAAAGATTAAAAACTTCCTCTACTAAATCATATAAGTCAAAGGTTAGGGAAGTATTAAGTCCGGTTCTCCATGAGTAATTGTCTATGAATATTAAGTCCCGTTTTCCATGACTTAATACCGATAAACGTACATTGTTGTGGTCTTGTTATAGCTTTGGCAACAAGAGAACTTGTGTGTAAATATAGTGGTTCTTTGTTAGACCCATGAGCCAATGTCAGTTTTTTAATGGTGATGTTGTTATACTCAAGTTCGTGGGTATAATCATGTCATGCTAGAATTACCATTGCGAGATTCAAGATTGAACTAATTTTCTTTTATTATAACTCCGTGAGACTGTTGCATCTCTGGGATACCTCATGGTTGTCATATAGTCACTTGGTTTGGATATTGATGCAACATCCCTTATTACAATTTTGTTTTATTTTTATGTATATATGGTTTCCCTACTTCTTTGTTATCAATTTAAACCGTGTTCATTGCTTATGTGTGTCATTTGTTATTCTTGAGATTCTATCTATATATAGCCCATTCCCATGTTCTTCGGCACCACCTCTCTTAAGCATTCGTAACTTTGTAAAATACATATACCTAAAGAAAAACTCACAATAGTAATAAATTTCTATTTAAAATCACACACACACACACACACACACACACATGTGTTGTTTTTACGACCCTAAAATTTTAAACCCTTATTAACATATTCGGAAACAAACATGCAATCATTTTAAACAACATATGTGTAATATTCTTTCTCTATATGAAATTGCATATGTAGATAAAGAAAAGTAGAAAATAAGACAAATCCAGCTATATTAATTACTAAAGAGGAAGAATATGACTTACCCTTGTGCACCGTAGAGCCTGTCGAAAGCTCAAAGCACCTATAATTGTCAAAGGAATGAGTGGTCAATGGGGGCGAGTGAGAGAAAATCAGGCAAATTTTTTTTTTTTTTTTTTTCTGGTTTGAAGAAAGTGACCGGTCTTAGGTTTTATTTTGGGGTTCTCTTTCTATTTTTATATGGAATGCTAATCGAAATGTTAGAAGAAGGGGAAATAAATTTTTAGATGTCTCATAAGGTGTATTGTTTGGGAAGGCTACTAATAAGCAGTCCCATTAGAATTATTTTATAAGATGGGTAATAAAGGGGATTTTGAATACTACTATTGTAATATCCTGAAACATATTTTATTAATTAAATGAGTTCAGATGACTCGAATTATTGATTTTAGTCCAAGTAGCAATTTTCATAATATTTATGCATAGGTATTACTAATTTATATAAGATTTTGATTATTTTAGTCAAAATCCCAACGTGACAATATCAGTAAGACTCGAATATAAATTCTAAGTAGTAGTTAATAGTTTATTAACGACCCATCTTAAAAAAAATAAAATTTCCTTCCAAATATTTTTGTGGTAAAAAAGAGAATAAACCAAAACCAAACCTATGAACCAAGTCTCTCTCTGTCTCTGATAAAACCCCAAAACCAAATACGAGCTCGATCCCCTTACCCGTCATCTCCATCCCTTTTCCCCTCTCCCTCATACCCGCCTCGCGACTTCCCTCTCCCATGACCTCCACCGTCGATATCTCCTTGATTAGGCATAAGTTCTTCCCAATTTATCCCTTTAATTTAGTTACTTTTAGCACATCGAACAACGTAATCGATTTGACTATATCTCATAATCATGATACTTACTTATCCTAACGAGTACACCGAGTTTTTGGTATTTCGTATTGATTTTACAGATATTTGATGTCAATTAAAGAAACAAAGAAACTGGGAGAATCAGAAAAGAAAAGAAGGAAAGTCAAAAGGGGATAAGTGTAATTTCTACCCGAAATTCGGATGAGGCACCTAAAGAGGTGTTGAAGATATCAAGTTCATGAGCACATAGGAAGAAAAAACACCTCAATCGGAATCCCAGTGTGAAAGATATGAGTAGTCAAAGTTTGAGGAAAAAGTCAAAGGTAGCCCGGACCGATCCTGGCCGGATCGGTCCGTATTGTCAATTTCCAGAGAACCCCGAACCGAAGACAAACCGAAGCTGGAAGAGAATAAAAAGAACCACTCAGAATTCCAAAGAGATCGATCCGTAGGAGGACCGGACCGGTCTGACTGTCGAGTTTTGAATTTTTATCTTTCTCTAATGGAGAGTCCTAGTGCAGCTAAAACTCCTGAAGTTTTATAGGGCCGTTTTATTATCATTCTTTGTACGGAGAATTTAGCTAATTTTCCATTCTTTTCAGAAAAACCCTAGTTTGGAGATAGTTTATGAATTTAATTCCAAGATTGAAGATTATTCAGATTTCAGCGATTACTAGTAATTTTAGTTAATGCTTTGAGTGCTTTGGTAAGATTAGTGAGTAATTTCCTCTGTTTAATTTCCCATTTACATCATTCTACAAATTTTCCTTAGTTTAATCATGATTTCCTGCAATTCCAAAATAGTTTTCATTACTTTCATCATGGTAGGATAGACTTTTCAAGGTCGGGAGGCATGAACCCAACCTGATGTGGTAGTTGTATGTACATAAAATTAATACTCTAAATTTAATGGTTTGATTATGACCGTATTGCATAGAAACACGATAATTGTAGATCTTTAGATATCTTTTGCTTCCGAGTAACCGGGATGCTTTAGAATACAATTCGAGTGTAACTATTGAAATACCGATTTACTCGTCCTCAGATTAAGTATGATGCGGGCTTGAACCTCATATACGTAATTCTTGAGACTACTAAATTCTGGGTCTAATTAATCATTTAAATATACGATTAGTTTTATAACATCAATACACTAGGGTTGGGGGATTGTATTCTCGTCTGGTTTTCTTCATCATATAGTTTACAAGTTCAAGTCAAGTATCATCAGTAATTTAGAGTAGTTGCATGCCATTCATTCATTAGTTCATTAGTTAATTATTTTAAAATTGCATTTAGTTGTAGCCAATTCTCAAACCAATTCATATTTTGCTTTCTTTTTAGAGTCAGAGTTAGGATTTCTTCGTCTATCCAACGTCGTTACAATTCAATTGTCCTATTTCCCTGTGCATATGATCCCGACTTACCGGGTTTATTACTAACGCAAAAGGCTTGCACTTGAGCCTAGAGAGTACGCACTTCTGAGACACATTCTTAGTCACGTCAAGTTTTTGGCGCCGTTGACGGGGATTTAGGTAGACTTAGGATTAGATTGAGTCAATCTAAAACTTTGACCAAAAATCTCCAAAAAATCCAAAAACATAAAAAAAAAAAATTCAAAAAGCACAAAAAGATTCATCATCATCTCTCGTAAGCTGTTAATGCAAAATTCTGAACTCACTCCAACTCCCCATAATACTCCAACCCACATTCATGAAAATTCGATTGTTGAGTACAATCCTGATAGCCCTCACACTCCTAACGCTCCACAGTTCTGGGTTCCACCTCCCACACCATCACACTCAATCTCAAATAACACGCCATTTTCCTTCTTAGGTCATACTTCAGAGAGCACTCCTAGTATACCAAGTGAGGATACCGAATCTTTGAGAGAGAGAGATATGTCACAACACGGTAGTGCAGCTGTCGACGAGGGAGAGGCCCCGTATCGCCCTTTGAGAGATGCCTTATATCCTGAGCGCACTATCACTCCGGGATGCATTTTACGCCCGTAAAATGCTGGGAAATTTTGCTTCAGAAATGGGATGATCCAAATAATTCCCACTTACCATGGACTTGATTCATAAAATCCATATGCCCATATTATGGAATTTGAGGAGGCGTGCGAGACGCTCAATGATCAAACTTGCACAAAAGATGTGATCCGCCTCAAACTCTTCCCATTCTCGCTAAAGGATAAGGCTAAGACCTTGCTATGGTCTTTACCTCCAAATTCGATTTCATCATGGAATGAGCTACAATCTAAATTTCTCAAGAAGTTCTTTCCTCCACATCGAACGAATTCCATTAAGGCTCAAATTCAAACATTCCGACAATTAGAAAATGAGTCATTCGAACGATGCTACGAGTGTTTCAATGAGTTAATTGCCTCATGTCCCCATCATGGTTCTGATAAAACGCAAATCATTTCCTTTATCCATAATGGGCTGAACATTAACTCCAAGCAACTCGTTGAGACCATGGGTAGTGGTCCGTTTGTCGACTCAGACGCCCATGATGCTGAGCTTCACCTGAGGTATGTCGCTGAGACTACCCAATCTTGGGATACATATGACCCTAACGCTCAGAATTGAAATCGTCAAGTGACCACCACTCCATCGGCGTCTGACCTATTTCATGTTGAAAAGAATTCTATAGCGGACAATCGACTTGATATGCTTGAGAAAGGACTACGAGATGTACGTGAGGTATTGGGAAGCGGACCTACTGGATCCATCCCAAACACTGTTGAAAAGGTGTGTGCGATTTGTGACGTGGGTCATTCAACTGAGGAATGCCCGACTATACCCGCCTACAAAGTGATGCTTAAAGAGCAAGTCAGTGGCATAGGAGGCTTTAAGGGTAATTTTGGTGCCCCACACGAGAATTCCTACAACCCTTTATGGAAAAACCACCCTGGTTTAAGCTATGGGCAACAACATGCCGCGATGAATCCTAATTCACATGTTGCCCCTCCTCCACCACCGCACTTTCAACATGCTCCACACATGCAAGGACATGTGCAGGCATCACCACCTCAAGGAGCATACATCCCTCCACCGCGGAGAAGTCTTGAAGATACGATCAACCACTTTATCAATACCCAGATTGCAACTAATGCTAGGCATGAGCGCATGATGAATGACATGAATACGAACATCTCACAGTTGCAATCATCATTGAGTATCCAAGAGAAGGGAAAGTTTCCTGCCCAGGGACAAAGACCGCCCCAAGGTCAAACTAGTGTTAGCTCCACCTCGACAGAATATCAGGAGCAATGTCAAGCTGTGACCACTCTTCGTAGTGGGAGAGTCGTTGATTTATCACCTACCCCACACGATGCTACCAAAGACAAGGAGATTTCTCCTGGCATGAAACAGGCCGAAGATGTCTCCTTGAATGAGAGTGAGAAAGAGGACACTAGTGAGCCTGAGGTAATAGTGAAACCACCCACCGCGAAACCATTTCCTCAAAGGTTGATTCCTTCGCATAAAGGAAACCCCCGTGATGAAGTGCTAGACGTGCTAAAGCAAGTGAAGCTGAATTTACCTTTCCTCGATACTATTAAGAAAATTCCAGCCTATGCAAAAGTCATCAAAGACTTGTTGATAGTAAAGAGGAGGATGAAGGTAAAGAAAAATGTCTTCCTAGCACAGAACGTGATCTCCATCCTACTCAATGATCTCCCACCCAAGTTCAAAGATCTCGGTGCACCCACCATTTCCTGCATCATTGGAGAAAATAAAATTGAGAAAGCCTTACTTGATTTGTGAGTAAGAGTCAATATCCTCCCCTACACCATCTATAGGAAACTTGATTTGGGCGACCTCAAGCCCACAAAGGTCACTCTCCAATTAGCGGATCAATCCGTGAAGATTCCACGAGGCATAGTTGAGGACGTGATCGTCTAAGTTGACACTTTCTACTTTTCAGTAGACCTTGTCATTTGAGACACGGAGCCCTCCTTCACCATGAGCAACCATGTTCCCATCATTCTTGGGCGCCTGTTCTTAGCTACGGCTAACGCAATCATCAATACTCGGAAGGGGCGAATGCAACTCACTTTTGGGAACATGACTTTAGAGAATAACATCTTTCATATCTCCCAGCATACGGGGGAAGAAGATGATCTTCATGCGGTGAGCCTAATTGATGAGATCATAGAGGAGAACTTTGAAGAAGACCATTGTGGAGATGCCGTAGGGTCCTGCTTAATGTCTAGCCACGAGAATGAGGGGTCCCAAAAGAGAGAGCCGTTCGGGGTGTGCCTTATTTCATCAAGTAATAGCGTTAGTTGTGACGATGAGAGAAAAGTGGGGGGGGGGGGGTATGTGTGTAGTGACCGTGATTGAGAGAGGGGGAAATGGGTTAGAAGAGAGAAAAATAACGGAGTTAGAGATCGAGCAAGTAAGGGAGGACATAGGCACTACTTGAGAGAGTGAGCTAGGGGACATGAGCATGGAAGAATTTGAAAAAGAATTCGGTCCAGTGGATGAGAGCCTTAACAACAAAGTCCAAACTCTATTGGATTCATGTAGTCACCTAGAAGAAAGCGAATGGAAAGATAAAATCGATGAATTCCTTCTTTGTGACCATCCACCCATACCACTAGAGGTCCCGAAGGCGATTGAGGAGAAAAGTTGTGTTTCATCTGACCTAGAGCCTGAACCATGCATTCCAAAAATTGAAAGAAACTTAGGTGTTCCCCCCGAGTCGATGCACGCAGGCCATGCTTTGAGTAAGCATCACAGGGATCCCTTTCCAAGTACTCAAGATGCATCTCTCGATTTTTCCCTTATCTATGGGCGAGGTCCCAACTTGTTACGATTATTGGTTTATGATATGAAGACGGGAGAGACGAGGAGAGCATTGAATCCCGTGAGTGGGGTCGGGTGAGTTTGTGGAGAGATGAGAGGTCGTCGCACCCCCGACGCATATGGGGTGATTTTTATTGTATTATTGAGTCGTGTGTTCGGGTCATTTAGTGTCTTTATGCATTTTCTACATTTGTTTGTTTTATTTATCGCACTTCTTATTTTGCCTTGTTTAGATTTTAGTCCTTTTTTCTTGAGGACAATGCAAAAGTCTAAGTTAGGGGGGTCACAAGTGCGTATTTCTAAAACTTCACAAATTTTCAAAAATGCCCAAAAATCTAAAAAAAAAAAAAATCATAAATTTTGAAAAATTCAAAAATATTTTTGTTCAAAATAAATAAAAATTGGAATTCAAGTTTTATAAAAATATCATTAAAAGTCGGTGTAAAGTCTCAAGTTGTAAAATTCAAATACACAAAGACGAAATTGACCAAAGATGGAAATTGTGCGAAAATTGACGAATTAACGAATATATGTGGAGATTAACAACCCTGGTGAGATTTGAGCCTTTCATCTTTGTGAAATTTATAAATCAATCCGAGTTAATTGTTAACTCAAAGTTCCTTTCAGCGCCTAAAAAGTCATCGTCTCAATCCTTTCATTTTGATCGGTTATGGAAAATGTGTGTGGTATTGCCTTAAAAAGCGCGCTACAAATCTCTAAACTTAATTAATCTCGAGACGCACATGGTAAATTAATAAGTAAATCGGACAATGAAATGGGCCATCGTTTGTTACCCAAAAATATTATCCATAAAAAAATGTGAAAAATTATCCCTTTGATAACCCAATTGAGCCAAATAAAATTTATCCTTTCGTTTGACAATCCCAAAAAACCCAAGTAGCCTGGAATTGCGAAAATAGAATATTCAATAAAGTCCAGAAAGTCCATAAAAAGGGGCAAGAAAAAAATAGATATGCTCAACAAAAATAGCAAGAAAAGAAAAGAAGTGAAAAACAGAAAAAATAGAGAAAAGGAAGAAAAAAAATGAGCAATAGCCCGAAAAAAGACAAATGGACATCATAAATGACTTTTCCAATTCCAACCTTCCCTACCATTTTCATTTTACCCAATATACCTTAAAACCTGAAAAAGTCCTAACCGAGTCCAAATTGCGAAATTGATTACCGCGTGGAGAGCTAAGACACCAAAAGATAATAAAAGAGATTGAATGCGTGAATAAGAGACAATGTTCCCGTTTTTAAAACCGTATCCTGTTAATGAGATCCTATCACTATAAATTTTTTGTCTTTCTACTTGTATGCGTGACTTTACGTCCATTATATTTACTCTTTATATCACGCATACTTAGAGAATAGCCAGAATCTGAGAGATTCATTTGTGAGAGCATTCCGAGAGAATTTGAAATCAACACGAATTTTCGGGTAAGTAACGTAATGATAAATCGGTGAAAATTGGCGGTTAAATTTTCGGCTTCGCACACACGCACTATGATTTGAGATTATTGAGCATGACTTGATGATGACTATTTTCTGGGAAAGTTTGAATTATACAATTTTTGCATATTTTGATTTTTCCTTGAGTCGAATTTTGAGGGTATATTCTCTGCAAACTCGCACGAGACACAACTCGTCCTACTAGGGTAACCTAGGGGTTTGAAGGCTTGTTGCATACGCTAAATGCAATCGCTTGCCTGCGAAAAAGGTATTCTATCCCAATAAAATTACTTTCAAGAGTTGAGCCTTGCTAGTATTCTTTTACATTTCTCGGGACACGCAAAGTTCTAAGTTAGGGGGGTTTGATTAGGCATAAATTCTTCCCAATTTATCCCTTTAATTTAGTTACTTTTAGCACATCGAGCAACGTAATCGATTTGACTTTATCTCATAATCTTGCTACTGACTTATCCTAACGAGTACACCGAGTTTCTGGTATTTTGTATTGATTTTACAGGTATTTTATGTCAATTAAAGAAAGAAAGAAATCGGGAGAATTAGAAAAGAAAAGAAGGAAAGTCAAAAGGGGAAAGTGTAATTTCTACCCGAAATTCGGATGAGGCACATAACGAGAAGTTGAAGATATCAAGTTCATGAGCACATAGGAAGAGACGTCACCTCAATCGGTGTCCCGGTGTGAAATATATGAGCAGTCAAAGTTTGAGGAAAAAGTCAAAGGTAGCCCGGACCGATCCGGGCCGGACCGGTCCGTATTGCCAATTTCCAGAGAACCCCGGACCGAAGACAAACTGAAGCTGGAAGCGAATAAAAATAATCGATTCGAATTCCAGGTAGATCGATCCGCAGGAGGACCGGACCGATCCGACTGTCGAGTTTTGAATTTTTATCTTTCTCTAATGGAGAGTCCTAGTGCAGCTAAAACTCCTGAAGTTTTATAGGGCCGTTTTATTATCATTCTTTGTACGGAGAATTTAGCTAATTTTCCATCCTTTTCAAAAAAAACCTAGTTTGGAGATAGTTTATGAATTTAATTCCAAGATTGAATATTATTCAGATTTCAGCAATTACCAGTAATTGTAGTTAATGCTTTGAGTGCTTTGGTAAGATTAGTGAGTAATTTCCTCTGTTTAATTTCCCATTTACATCATTCTACAAATTTTCCTTAGTTTAATCATGATTTTCTGCAATTGCAAAATAGTTTTCGTTACTTTCATCATGGTAGGCTAGACTTTTCAAGGTCGGGAGGCATGAACCCAACCTGATGTGGTAGTTGTATGTACATTGTTGATGTAAAAAACTAGATCGCTCTAATTATTCAATCACAGATAAATAAATAAGACAGAGATTTTTAAAGTGGTTCGGCTAGGAATAAAGCCTACGTCCACTGTTATGTTATTGCTGAGTGTTTGAGAATTCTTGAATACAAGTTCTCTCAAGAAATTCCGGTCCCTTTGAATGAGGGTGATACAAGGTATTTATAGCCATTAGGCTGTACATGAATGGGTTGATACATTCAATGATATACATATGAAAGGGTAATACATTTAATGCAGCGTGTGCGTCAAGATAATGAACATTCAATGAATAGTTGAACTGTTGACACTCTGGCAATTAATAATACGGCCGAGATGCAGCTCGGACCGCCTTGGTTGCGCGTTGCTCAGGAGTTCCTCGGAGCGCTAGAGTACCTCGGAGTGCTGAAGTTCCTCGGTATATCCTCGTTGCTCGGGAGTTCCTCAGAGCGCTAGAGTACCTCGGAGTGCTGAAGTTCCTCGGTATATCCTCGTTGCTCGGGGAGAACATGAGTTGGTCGGGGAAATGAAGTTCCTCGTTGTTATTGTGCCACGTAGATTGACAAATGTCTTCGTATGATTCGTCCACGTCAGCATATCAATTTTGGTATCAACAGAAGCCCCCAATGTTTCATATTTCGAACTTTGAGGAGTATGGAATATTCTTTCTCGGTATATGGCAATATTGAATGATCTTCCTGGGTTTTAGGAGCATCGTATTTGAATTTATTTCTAAATCCAAAGAATCCGCCTTTTTTCGAACTTTTAAGAGCGCTTCGATCTTTGTGCCCTTTTTTTCCTTTTAGCCGCCGGAAGTTCAATAGTTTCTTTTTTGTAATCATTTCCTTCGCCGCTTCCCAAGGCAAAGTATTTAAACTTCTTAGGTAACCATACCGTCTTCTTCTTTTCCCAATTTCTTGCATTCAAGCTTTCTATTCTCTTCTTCTCTCTTGTGCGTTCATCCTTGTTTTCGTTCGTTGTCAACATACCTCCTTTCTTCCTGTAAGATCTTCTTCCTTTCTTCTGTATCTCTTTTATTCAGTATGGTTTATATTGTGGAATCTGTTGAGAAATTTCGTTCTGATTTTTCCATTCCTTCCTGGGTAACTCTAGAGGTTCTTTCTGAGCCTTTAGATTATTTTCGATTGGCTGAGGGACATTGGTTCCCCAGTCTATATGTTGCTGAATGTGGATTTTCTTTTCCACCGAACTCATTGTGTCTTGAGTTTTGTCAGTATTTCGATCTTGTCCCTGCAAAAATAGCCCCCAATTCATGGAGAATAATTAATGGGGTGCACAAATTAAATCTAACTCATGGGACTCGTATAGGGATCCCTGAAATTATGTATTGCTGTAAATGGGCCACTCTAGATAATATTTGTTACTTAAAAACTAGGTTTCTGAATAGGGCTCTTGTAGTTAACCTCCCTGACTCAAATAGAGATTATTTTGAACATGGGTTGGTTATAAAAAATTGGCAATATGCCCCTTTAGTTGGAGATGGAGTATACAACGGTCCCAGATGCCCCCCATATGGCAATGGGATAGGTTTATTTTTCATTTTATTTTTCTTACGAAATTATGTTTTCATCATGTTTGACAAAATGTATGACTGATATCTCATTATGTATTTATTTGCAGTTGATAGCGAAAGAAAAACTCCAAAAGAATCAGAGGTTAATATTAAGCATCTGAAACTTATCTGGGGTTTGCATAAGAACGTTGCAGACGAACACATCAGGTCTGCCTCCTATCTGCTACAGTATAAGAGTTACACAAGCTCTTATACTGCTCGCCCTGTTGAACCAGCTTCAACTCCAGAAGATTCTTCTTCAGATTCACATCTTTCTTTAAGTCAAAGAATGGGTAAGAAAAGAGCTCCTCCTGCTCTCTTTGATGACATTACTTCTGCTGTTGGGGCTAAGAAAAGCAAAAATGATGTCCCATAGGGGACTAAGAAAGTGGATGCTGCACCCTCTAAAGCTGCCGAGAAGCCCCCAGTGGCTCCGAGCAAGAAAGTTGCTCCTATGGAAGTGATTACCATCTCTCCGACCAAGATTTCTTCTTTGGTTGAAGCTGCTGAAGTCCCTTTGAGAAGATTGAGGAAATCATCCTCAGTCAATTTGGCTGAAACTGCCTCTTCCCCACCATCTGGTGTTGTTGGTGTTCCAACCATCATTCCTCCGAGCTCTGCAATGAGCTCGGTAAAAACTTGGATCATACCCGAGGTCCAAGGAATTGATGAAAATATTTCCAGGGATATGATGACATCCCTAGCTACTCGTCACCTTGCTTCGGTAAATTTCTCATACTCTGGGTTTTCTTTCTTTCTCTAAATGCTTGCATTTTGTATTGACTTTACTGTTTTTTCTCATCTTTCAGCTGGTGAATTGTTTTAATAATATCGTGAAGAAAGATGAAGCTATTAAGGCTTCAAGCTCCTCATCAGGTGTAGAGGATGCTCTGCTGGGTTTGACCCAATCCTTGAAAGAATCTCGCCAACAGTATAATGAGGATAAGGCTGTTTGGGAGAAAACGTTGTCTACAGTTGAGGCCGAGAAGGTGAAGATGGTTGAGATCTCCAAGAATTTGGAGGATAAAGTAAAAGGTTTAGAGGTCGAACATCAGAAGTATGATATCAAGCTCAAGAACTTGGGAGAGCTTGAAGATAAGTTGAAGAAGGCAGAGGAAAAGTTGTCCGCCTTGCAAGATATCAAGGTCCAAAAGGAAGAATTGGATGTGAAGCTATCCTCGGAGAAACTAAGAAGAAAAGTCGCAGTCAAAAAATCCTTCAGCACTGTCTGGGAGAAAGGATGGGATAAGGGAATTGCTGCGATGACATCCCAAGTTCAATACGGGAAGTTGAAATACTTCCATGATGGCTGGGTAGCTGCTCTGCAAGAGTTGAAGATCAAAGACGACTCTGAGCTATTCCAACTACCCCTCCCTGGTCCTCCTCCAGCAATTGTGGAAGAAGAAGAAGAAGATGAGCCTGTCTCTGATGAATCTTCTATGGCCATAGGTGATCAGGTCTCTGCCTCTCAACCCTCTGCCACCGAGGACATTTCTTCCATGCCTCCTCCTCCTGAGAAGATTCTCGCCGATCAAGCCGCAGTTACTGCCGAGCAACCAAGCTCCTCGTCCCAGCCTCCCGAGAAAGTCTTGGGGGACAAGGAAAAGGTGTGAAGTTGTTCGGTATCATTTCTTTCTTTCATTACTTGTAATCGAACAATGTAATCTTTTGATGATCTAATAAAACACATCTTCGTTCCTCTTCATTGTTGATCCTCTGTCTGCTTTTATTTATTAACTCCTGCTTTCTCTTCGTTATTAGTTTTTGGTCAGAATGGAATTGATATCTGCTCCTGATAATGAGTTGATGCGACAATGCAAAGGATATTATAAAGCTGGTCATACAGACCTAAGTGTATCAGAGATTGTCGACATCCTTGGTCACGATGCCTCAGAACAAGCAGTTGAGGCTTACCGGTACCTGAAGGATTTACTTGATAGATCTGTGGCCAATAATGTGGCATACTACGAATTGATCGAAGAACTTCATTGTAGCTTAGAAGACCTTCAGAATCAACATAATGAATCAACTGCTTTGCTGCACAAGGAATATGAAAATAGATATCAGCAACTTTCTTCTGAAACAGGCCATAAAAAGATCCTCGCTGGATATGATATTAGGGAAAGAACTCTAAAAGGTGAGGTTGAGGCCTGCAGGCAGATTGCTGAGTTGTTGGAACAGGAGAACAATAATTTGCAGAAAAAGTTGGCTCAGTATGAATCTGCAGCATCATCTTCCACTGCTTTAGTACCAGTTACTGATGAAGGTTTCTCGTTCTTAGAGGTCGAAAATGCTAAATTAAGGCAAGAACTAGATGACTTAAGAAGATCTGCTATTTCTGGGACTGCTCGGGGACGAGGAAGAGGTTCTCGGGGGCGAGGAAGAGCTGTTCAAAATGTTACCGAGGAGCAAAGTTCTCCAATCGCTGCTCGGAGTCGATCAAGAGTTCTTAGTCGTAATGTCGAAGAGGCTCGTACCCAATCTACTTTGGAAACTCAAGCATTCCAATTAAACGTCAAAGATCGGGCTCTATCAGAAATGTCCAAGAAAAATATATCCTTGGAA
The DNA here is from genome assembly GCA_949130495.1 of Sambucus nigra. NCBI lineage: Eukaryota > Viridiplantae > Streptophyta > Magnoliopsida > Dipsacales > Adoxaceae > Sambucus > Sambucus nigra. The sequence goes on from OX422224.1 coordinate 230,562,024, forward strand.
GATCAACTTACTGCAACGAAGTCTGCTCTACATACTAAGGATCTTTTTGCCAAAAACCTTCTCGAACAATTGGATAGATTAACCTTTCAATTTCATAAGCAACCCAGGGAATTCTGGATGGCAGGATATAATGAAGCTCTTGTTCATTTGGATGCTCGTATTGAACATGCCAACAATGAAGGTTATAAGCAAGGGTGGTTGAACGCACTGGGTGTGTTAAAATTGGAGCAAGGGCATTATTAATGGGATTATCATGCTCCAGGGTTATTAGACTTGCCTGTGCCACCTTTTAAATTGGACATGGCCTGGATCCCAGCTCATTCCATTCCTCGTAGCTTAATTTCAAAATACCTCGGTGATTATAGCCTTCATTCCCAAATCGAAGTATCTCGTCCAGAGCATCTAATGGAGACACCTTCAATAATGAATGTCAGAATGTTGAAGGACTTGAACTTTATTAATTCTCCCCTTTGCCTGGAAGATCCTCCTGCTGGCGAAGAGCCTATTTCTAAAGCCAAGGGCAAGAAACCAATAGAATAGGAATATCAATGTAATAGTTAGTACATTCATGTAACCTGTAATTTATTTTGAATTGAAAAGACTTTCATTTTCTGTTTGCAAATTTTGCTATTGTCTTGTGTTTATCAAACACCTTTATATTTGTGCATATGTATCTGTTAAAAAGATAACAATAATATTGTTCATTAAGCAACTTAATAAAAAGCTACAAGTATCAAGGTTGTTCAATTACTTAATAATAAAGTAATGAGTATAAAATGTTCAAACTGTTTCCAACCAACCAGGGTGGATAAATAATGTTTATCGACCAACTACAGTTGATGGGTTTTTATCCCCGACCAGCCATACTTGGTTCAATTTCAAATATTTTCATAAAATGTGTCCGACCAACTAAGGTCAATAATTTATCCTCGTCGACCAACTACAGTTAGTGAGTTTTTATCCCCGACTAACTATACTTGGTTCAGTTTGGAATATTTTGTTCTCTGAGGAACTTTTGTAATAATATTACCTCCCGTCCAACATAAGTTGGAATGTGAGAGTATATTTTTCAAATCCAATCAAAGGAGTATTTTTTGGTTCTTTCGAACTGTCCACTAGTTATCTTACCAACCGTAGTTGATCACGCTAGTGTCGTCTCCTAACCAAAGGAGTATTTTCTGGTTCTTTCGAACTGTCCACTAGTTATCTTACCAACCGTAGTTGATCACGCTAGTGTCGTCTCCTAACCAAAGGAGTATTTTTTAGTTCTTTCGAACTGTCCACTAGTTATCTTACCAACCGTAGTTGATCACGCTAGTGTCGTCTCCTAACCAAAGGAGTATTTTTTGGTTCTTTCGAACTGTCCACTAGTTATCTTACCAACCGTAGTTGATCACACTAGTGTCGTCTCCTAACCAAAGGAGTATTTTTTGGTTCTTTCGAACTGTCCACTAGTTATCTTACCAACCGTAGTTGATCACACTAGTGTCGTCTCCTAACCAAAGGAGTATTTTTTGGTTCTTTAGAACTGTCCACTAGTTATCTTACCAACCGTAGTTGATCACGCTAGTGTCGTCTCCTAACCAAAGGAGTATTTTTTGGTTCTTTCGAACTGTCCACTAGTTATCTTACCAACCGTAGTTGATCACGCTAGTGTCGTCTCCTAACCAAAGGAGTATTTTTTGGTTCTTTCGAACTGTCCACTAGTTATCTTACCAACCGTAGTTGATCACGCTAGTGTCGTCTCCTAACCAAAGGAGTATTTTTTGAACATAGTGTATTACACTAGTATTCCCCGAAAAACTTTCAACAGAAAGAAAATGGTGAAACATCCTCGTTTTATTCATAATGAAGGAAATGCATTTATATTTTACATTACTGATAATACTTGCGCAGGTGTTCAGCGTTCCATGCATTCTTAAATTCCTCTCCCTCTAGAGTAGATATTCTGTAAGTTCCTGGTCGAACAACTTCTGTAACTCGGTAAGGTCCATGCCAGTTTGCTTCCAGCTTATTATGCTTCTGAATGACTTTCTTTAGCACATAATCCCCTTCTTTTAATTCACATTTCTTCACCCTTTTGTTGTAGAACAGAGCTGTACGTTGTTGGTAAGCAGCATTCCTTATGGCTGCCTCTTCTCTAACCTCCTCGAGCATATCCAAATCCAGTCTTCGCATCAAATCGCTGACTGGGGAATTGAAATTCAGCACTCTATGCGTTGGGAGACCCAACTCGGCAGGTATCACAGCCTCACTTCCGAATGCTAGCATATATGGTGATTCTCCAGTTGCTGCTCGAGGAGTTATTCGGTAAGCCCATAGCACTGATTGGAGCTCATTAATCCAATTTGCTTTAGCTTCACTTAACCTCTTCTTCAAACCATTTAGTAATGTTCTGTTCGTCACCTCAGTCTGTCCATTGCTTTGGGGATGGCCTGGTGCTGAATGAAACTTCAAAATGTTCGACTGATGACAATAGGCAGCAAATTCTTCGTTATCGAATTGTGTTCCATGGTCTGTGATGAAAGCATGGGGGAGACCATATCGACAAATGATGTTCTTACAAATGAACTGATATACCTTCTCGTACGTCATATCAATTAGTGGTTCAGCTTCCACCCACTTTGTAAAATAATCCACTGCCACGACGAGGTACTTGAACCTTCCTCGGGTCGTCGGTAATGGTACAACTAAATCCATCTCCCACATGGCAAATGGCCAAGGTGAAGTTATGGGTGTCAACAATGCTTGTGGAGTTCTTCGGATGGAGGAAAAGCGTTGGCACTTGTCACACTTCTTGGCATAGTCTATACAATCAGCCCTCATCGTCGGCCAGTAGTATCCCTGTGTCATCACCCTTTGCAAAAGTGTCCGACCTGCTACATGAGCTCCATAAGATCCTTCATGGATTTCCTCAACTAATTCTTTGACCTCTGATGGATGTACACATCTCTGCAAACCCGCCATAATTCCTCGTCGATACAAAACACCATTAGTTAATACATACCGAGCAACTTTATACTTCAATTTCTTGGCGGTTAGTTTATCCTCTGGTAGTTTTCCTTCTTCAATGTATGCTCTGATATGATCCATCCAAGAGGGTCCTAAATCAAGGGTAATAATATTCACCATCAGGTCTTCTTCTATGCTCCGACTTTCTAATACTTCAATTGGTATTATTCTTCGCAGCTCGGTGCGCGTAGCTGACGCTAATCGGGCCAATGCGTCTGCTTTAGCATTCTCCATCCTCGGTATTCTCACTAATTGGATAGCATCAAATTCTGTCAATAACTCCATCACCTTTGCATGGTATTTCACCATTAATTTTCCCTTAACTGCATATATTCCCATCATCTGATTCACAATTAATTGAGAATCACTGAAAACAATTACTTGCCGTGCTTCCATAACTTTCGCCAAATGAAAACCTGCTATCATGGCCTCATACTCAGCTTCATTGTTGGAAGCTTTGAATTGGAATCGCAAGGCATATTCCATGTCAATATCATCTGGGGTGTTTAAAACAATCCCTGCTCCACAACCAGTTGTGCAAGATGATCCATCTACATATAATCTCCATGTAGGTAACTCGTCTTCAAATTTCTTATCGGTCAGAGCTCCTCGGTAAAATATCTGCTGTTTTCTTTCATCATCCCCTGGTATCTTTCATTCCTCGTCGATCATCTGTTCGTGCCCTTTTACCAACCGGAGTTGGTCTGGGTTTGAATATGATGATTTTTCTACATCCACAAGTCCTTTTACCAACCTTAGTTGATCTGGACCTGTGTCTGTTGATCCTGTATCGTCCACAGGTAGGTTCGCAAGTACCTTTTGTTCCTCGGGGGTATCAGGGTACGTGAACTCTGCTATAAAATCTGCTACAGCTTGCCCCTTTAATGATGATCTGGGTTCATACACAATATCATATTCACCGAGATCTATTGCCCAATACATCAATCTTCCTGATTTTTCTTGCTTGTGAAGGGCTTGCCTTAATGGCGTGTCGGTATACACGATGATGGTATGGGCCTCGAAATATGGCCTCATTCTTCTACTTGCCTCAATTAATGCCAATGCCAATTTTTCTAGCTTTGGGTATCTGATTTCGGCACCTCGGAAAGCCTTACTTGTGTAATAAATTGGCTTCTGGACTCCATTCTCCAATCTGATCAATGCCGAGCTGACTGCATTGTCTGATACTGCCAAATATAAGTACAACTTTTCTCCTGTTATTGGCCTAGACAACAATGGTGGGGCTCCCAAATACTTCTTCAAATCTTGAAAGGCCTTCTCACATTCATCAGTCCACTCAAAACTTTTTCGCAGTGTTTTGAAGAATGGGTGGCATTTATCAGTTGCTCGGGATACAAATCTGTTGAGCGCTGCAACTCGTCCTGTAAGACTCTGTACTTCTTTCCTCGTCGTTGGGGATCGCAGCCCTAAAAGAGCTTTGATCTTTTCTGGATTTGCCTCAATACCTCGTTGGTTGACGATGTATCCGAGGAACATTCCTTCTCGTACTCCAAAGGTACACTTCGTCGGGTTGAGCTTCATTTGATATTTATCCAGTTGATCAAAGGTCTGGCCTAAGTCAATTAGATGATTAGTAGCTCTCTTGCTTTTGGTGAGCATGTCGTCGACATAGACCTCCATGTTGCAACTGATTTGTTCGGCAAAAACCTTGTTCATCAGCCGCTGATATGTTGCACCTGCATTTTTTAAACCAAAAGGCATAACATTATAACAATAAGTTCCCCTTGGGGTAATAAAAGAAGTACTTTCCCTGTCTTCAGGTTTCATTTTGATCTGATTGTAGCCAGAATATGCATCCATGAAGCTGAGCAGCTCATGTCCCGATGTAGCATCCACTAGCTGGTCGATTCTGGGCAATGGAAAATGATCTTTTGGGCATGCCTTGTTAAGATCAGTGAAATCAACACACATTCTCCACTTATTGTTCTTCTTCTTTACCATCACCACATTTTCCAACCAATCTGGATATTTCACATCTTCAATGAATTGGGCTTTCTGGAGCTTCTCGACCTCCTCTTGTATGGCCTGGTTCTTCTCGGGACTAAACACTCTTCTTCTCTGCTTCACAGGCTTGATCTCCTTATTCACATTGAGATCATGACATAAGAAGTTTGGGTCTATTCCTGGCATGTATTCATGACTCCAAGCAAAAGTATTCTTCCTGTTTCTCAAAAAAGTTATCAATTCCTGTTTTATTGAAACATCCAACGACGATCCTATCTGGGTTACTCGTTCAGGATGCTCGTCGTCTAGAATAACATTTTCTGTAGATTCCACCACCTGTCCTTTTACAAGTTGAGATTCATCCCTAGGGTCAAGAGTTTCAATTTCTGTACCTTCCTCCACTTGGTAAGTAGTAGTCTTTTTCCTTGATTCTTCAAGTTCTTCTTGATCGGCAGACGAATAATAGCATTCCCGAGCTACTTTTTGATCACCTTTCACAATTCCGACTCCAAAATTTATTGGAAATTTCAAACACTGATGTACTGTAGATGGAACTGCTTCGAACTTTTTCAATCCAACTCTTCCCATGATGATGTTGTAGGCTGACTGCACATTCTTATCCATCACAAATAAGCGTATTCTTTCTGTTCGACAAGCAGGCCAAGTTCCGATGAGTATATCCAACTTGATCGTCCCAAGTGGAAAAACTTTCTCGCCAGCAAAACCCAGAAGGGGTCTGTGATAAGGTTCCAATTGAGATAATTTCAAATTCAAGCTATCAAAGCATGAATAGTACATGATGTCTGCCGAACTACCGTTGTCTACCAACACCCTTGAAATGACCACATCTTTCATCCTCATTTTGATCACCAAAGGATCGTCATGAGGGTAAAGAACACCTGCCAGGTCGTTTTTTGAAAAACCAATGACTAGCTTATCTTTGTTTACCTTCCTCGGACGATCCTCCTCGGCCAGATTTATTCGCTGAATATATGAACAAGCTTGAGCCTCTCCGAGGTAAGCTTTTCTTTCTGTAGTAAGGTCTCCTCCTCCTGCATCTCCTCCTGTAATAACATTACAATCAAATAACCCAAAACGTATGGAAAATACCTCTCGTTCAGGCTGCCTTGGCTTCTTGGGAAGATCGGGGTCATCATCTGGATCATCTTCGCGATCCCTCTTCTTTTTCTCCTCTGCACGATGAGGAGATCTAGATCTCTCTCTAGTTCTATCATCATTCTTCCTCTCACCCCTGCGATCTACATATTTTGATAATTTTCCTCTTCGGATGAGCGTTTCAATCTCGTTCTGAAGGGCTATGCAATTTTTGGTCGTATGGCCATGATCTTTATGAAACTCGCAGTATTTGGCCTTGTTCCTCAGATCAGGATTTGTCCTCAGTTTATCTGGCCACTTGATTTCCTCGCTATTCTTGATTTCTTCCAAAACATTATTAATACCCATTTTCAATGGAGTATAATTATCGTACTTCTTTAGGACTTCCCATGACGTCCTATTATTCTTGGAGTGCTTGTCACCACCATTACCTTTCTGATCTTTCTTCTTAGACTTGTCGATCTCCACCTTAGTTTCTTTATCCATATTCTTCTTCGCAGCCATAGCCTCCTCGGCATTCATAATTTTGGCCGCTTTCGCCATCAACTCGGACATAGTTTTAGGTGGATATTTGGCCAAGGTGTAGTACAGCTTGTTAGGTAGTAAACCACTCATCAAAGCAGTGATCGCTGTCTTTTCTTCGTAATCTATGACTTCCAACTTCTCGTTATTAAAACGAGTTATGTAATCTCTAGTACTTTCACCTGATTTTTGCCTAACACTTAGCAAGTGTGCTACTCGCTTTACTGGATTTGCTCCAAAACAAAAATTGCCAATGAACAGCTCGGCTAACTGAATAAAAGTTGAAATCTTACCCCGAGGAAGATTATTGTACCATATTTGTGCAGATCCGATAAGAGTTCCAGAGAATGCTCTACACCTCATCTCGTCGGGGACGACATAGATGTCGGCAGCAGCTTGGTATTGTTCTATATGAAGTACAGGATCTGTCTTTCCATCGTACTTGGGGGTCACCACAGGTGCTTTGAATTTCGATGGTGTAGGAAAATCCACAATGGCTTGCACAAAAGGTGTCCCTTGAACAAAGGTTCTCTGTAAGGGGTTTCTTGCCTTAGCCATTTCTCCCAGTCTATCTTCCAACCGCTGAATGGAACCTTTCCATGCTTCAATTCCTTCCTCAGGCCGCTTAGTCCGAGCAATTGATTGCTCTGACGTAGCTTCCTGAGATTTATCTCGACGAGTAGCTGGTCGTGATTGTGCTGATCCTTCTCTCAAACCTGATGGTGGCCGAAAACTTCTCGATGGAGCTCTAGGTGGACTCATATTCCTCCTTGGTCCTAACCGACTGAAAGGAGACACCCTGCTTAATCTTTCCAAAGCGCTAGCTCTCTCCGGAGAGAGAGTAATATGTTGATTTGTATCCGTAGCCCGTATCGATGAGGTTCGCCCAGGTTGATACGTAGAATCATTAGACTCCCCATTGCGATATGACCCAGTACGTCTGGATCGTGATTGCCCACGATCACTCCTTTGTCCTGAATAGGTAGGTGCACCGCCTTGAAGAGTTTGAATGAGTTGCCTCATAGATTCTTGCATTGCGGTTTGTCCTTGAGCCAGATTTGTCATAATTCCAGCCAGATCTGGAGGTGCAGATGGATTTGGAGGATTTCCAGTATTTCCAGCATTTCGATTACTGGATTCTGGATTATCTGCCATTGATAATAAATGATTTTTGTGAAAAAATGATAGTAACAGTCGTTTCCCACAGACGGCGCCAATCTGTTGATGTAAAAAACTAGATCGCTCTAATTATTCAATCACAGATAAATAAATAAGACAGAGATTTTTAAAGTGGTTCGGCTAGGAATAAAGCCTACGTCCACTGTTATGTTATTGCCGAGTGTTTGCAGAATTCTTGAATACAAGTTCTCTCAAGAAATTCCGGTCCCTTCGAATGAGGGTGATACAAGGTATTTATAGCCATTAGGCTGTACATGAATGGGTTGATACATTCAATGATATACATATGAAAGGGTAATACATTTAATGCAGCGTGTGCGTCAAGATAATGAACATTCAATGAATAGTTGAACTGTTGACACTCTGGCAATTAATAATACGGCCGAGATGCAGCTCGGACCGCCTTGGTTGCGCGTTGCTCAGGAGTTCCTCGGAGCGCTAGAGTACCTCGGAGTGCTGAAGTTCCTCGGTATATCCTCTTTGCTCGGGAGTTCCTCGGAGCGCTAGAGTACCTCGGAGTGCTGAAGTTCCTCGGTATATCCTCGTTGCTCGGGGAGAACATGAGTTGGTCGGGGAAATGAAGTTCCTCGTTGTTATTGTGCCACGTAGATTGACAAATGTCTTCGTATGATTCGTCCACGTCAGCATATCAATTTTGGTATCAACATACATTAAATTAATACTCTAAATTTAATGGTTTGATTATGACCGTATTGCATAGAAACACGACAATTGTAGATCTTTAGATCTCTTTTGCTTCCGAGTAACCGGGATGCTTTAGAATACAATTCGAGTGTAACTATTGACATACCGATTTACTCGTCCTCAGATTAAGTATGATGCGGGCTTGAACCTCCTATATATAATGCTTGGGAGTATTAAATTCTAGGTCTAATTAATCATTTAAATTTACGATTAGTTTTATAACATCAATACACTAGGGTTGGGGGATTGTATTCTCGTCTGGTTTTCTTCATCATATAGTTTACAAGTTCAAGTCAAGTATCATCAGTAATTTAGAGTAGTTGCATGTTATTCATTCATTAGTTCATTATTTCAAAATTGCATTTAGATGTAGCCAATTCTCAAACCAAATCATCTTTTCCTTTCTTTTTAGAGTCAGAGTTAGGATTTCTTCATCTATCCAACGTCGTTACAATTCAATTGTCCTATTTCCCTGTGGATACGATCCCGACTTACCTGGTTTATTACTAATGCGACAGGCTTGCACTTGAGCCTAGAGAGTACGCACTTCTGAGATACATTTTTAGTCGCGCCACTCCTCCCCCTTCCTTTTTATTTTCTGTGTCCGTTTTCTTGTTGTTGCTGTCATGGTTAAAGAATCAAATCTTTGTATATATATATATATATATGTATAGATGGATGCATGTGTGCGTGGATGTGTGTGTGTGTGCACACGTACGATTTGAGCGTGACCACCACCCATTTCCACGGTGGTGGCCGGCGACCAAAAACAACCCCAAACAGTGGTATATGATTTGTTTTCTTCCTTTATATATATGTATATAGAGAGAGATTATTGAGATTGTTGGTATATCAATGTTTTTCTTTGTCTGAATTCCATTCCATTTTGGTTTGAATGTTCGGTTATTGTAATCTCGATTTGATATTGGCTATCGTGATTTTTTTTATCGTAGCAATACCTATTTATTATTTATACCCATTTACGTATAAAAATGGTTGTAAACACAAAATCCTGACACGTACGAGTAATTGTATTTTTTTTCCAATAGATTTGGACTCGTTGTCATTTTTTTTTATATAAAATTGTCACTTTTCTTTTAAAATTACATTTAAAACTAGTTACGACACCAAACGACTTGAAGTTATGTGGTTATAATTTGAGACCCTATTACAAGTCATTTTTATTAAAAATATGATTATGCGGGTGTTGGAAAATCTGTTGTGTTGACTAATATTGGAAGTGGCATGACCACTGGTTTATTGTCCATATAAGGAAGGGAGTTTTTGACTTTATTTTAATTTTATTGTGTTACGAACATTAATTTTATACTCACTGTGACGATATTGACACTTGAATAATATAAAATATGGCGAACATGGAATAGTAAACACTAACATGATTTCGGATTGGAACTAATATTTGAATCGATTTAATGAAATAATAATCTCGGACCAACTGCGAAAATTAATATTTTTGGAATTATCTATCAGGACAATACTCGGAAACAGATTTTTATGTTCATAAAAAATTATGGATTTTGTTCAAATAGTCAAATCATATAATTGACCCGGTTAATATTTTAATAAAATATAAAATCGTTTCTTATTCAAACAAACCGAATCCTTTGATTCTATACAAAAAATATTTTTCCCTAAATTTTATTATTGAAATATCGAATTGCTATGTAAACATTATTTACTGAATTCCAAATATTACTTGTTTCACAATTTAGAATTATATAGAAAATTCCTATATTTATGCTTGTCATAGCATAAGCTTTATCTGTATTACTGAACGACGTCAGATATCCTAAACCTGAGCCATTTTACCGAAACACCGATCTAACCACTCTCATTTAAACCCTTGAGCTAAATGATTACCGGAACTAGAACACAACAATGAAGTGTAACAACCCAGGTTTTTGAGCGGCTATTTTATATTATTTTGCCCGATGGGCTAATTTTATAAAATAGGGAAAGTTGGAGTAAATATTATTTCCCGTGAGATTTAGGGATAATATTTACTATGTTATGTCTATTTACCGTTATGAGAAGGTAAATAGCATTATATTGTGATATATTGCGTTGTTGTATATAAAACGACGGTTATGACCTATACTTTAAGTTGGGTAAAATTAATGAAATAAAATGAAATTGGAACATAATTTTTTTTTACATTTTCCCGAATGCCAAAATAGGGGGTGCGGTTGTTTTTAGAATAGTCGTGATAGTCGAAATAAGTGCCAAGTTGTATTTTTGAGTTTCGGGTACTTTTGAGGTGTTATGACTCAATTAAGTGGTTACGAGTCATTTTAATGGTGTATTAGAAATTAAAAGAGGGCATTTATGTTTTAAGACCCGTTTAAGTTCCCCCACCCCTTTTCTTTCTTCATTTGTGTTAGAAGCCAAAGGAGAGAGAGAGAGAGAGAAAAGAGAGTTGGGAGAAAATGGAGAAAAGAGAGAGAAATGAAGATTTGAGGCCGAAAATCATTCCCACCGGAAGAGGATCCGAGACTACGAACCTCGAGGCAAGTTTCTTACTGGCTATATGTTGATTTAATGTGATTAATTGCATGTATAGTTAGGTTTTGGAGATTTAAACCCTAAATGGGTTCTTTGTTGATTTTGATGATTCAATCCCTTAAATCTTAGTTTTAACTTGATTTGAGGATTATAAATTGGTTATTAATTGTGTAGAAACAATTTGGGAGATTTAGTTGTTGTTGATGTTGGATACAATCAAGGATTTAAGGTTTTGGGAATTTTAGGGTTCTTAAACCCGTAGCCCAAAGTGGGCAAATTTCCAAGGCCGAATCGATTCGGCTCCTAGGCGAATAGATTCGGTTAAGGGGTAGGTTACAGGTCTGGGAGACCGAATCGATTCGGGTTAAGGCCGAATCGATTCGGCTATTACAGAATGTCAAGTTTTACTCACCGAATCGATTCGGCTGTTTGGCGAATCGATTCGCAAGGGCGAATCGAATCGACCTAAGGGGCGAATCGATTCGGTTCCCCTGTTTTTGTGGGATTTCTTCATAGATTGCTTTTATCCCTTTTTCTTTCTACGTCCTAGGTTTAGGACCCTTCCTTTGGGAAGTAATGAGAGTTCCTAGAGGGTTGTTGTGGGTAGACATTGTCTTAGGTTAAAGTGGGGACATTTGGGCTTACCCGAGGGCTAGTTTGTGTAGGTTAATGTCCGTAAGATATAGGAAGTTAACCTGAAAATAAATTGGAGATTAAATGTTGATGTTGGGACTTTTGGGAGTCTATTATTGATGAATACTCACTTTGATGGTTCATTACATTTCATGAACTTTTGGAGATTAGTTTGAGGTTAATGGTACTTCGGGTCTTAGGTCATTAATAAAATATGACACTAAGAATAAGAAAGACATATGCTAATATGTAGTACTAAATGAATAAGTACAAATGATTTTTGAGAATATAAAAGTGGATGTTTTCAAAAGGAAAAATTAATATTTTTCATAAATGTTAATTTATGATTACACACCTCCCTAAATCGCTATCATAAGGGAAGTTGCGTGCGCGTGGTGAAGCCCCCTGGATAATGAATGCCGGGTGGATATAGTCCCTAGGCCATATGGGCGTTTATTATACTGCACTGGTTAGGAGATTATGGGTGTGGTCTTGACTTTCCCGTAGGCATATGGACGCTTCCCGACATTTGTTAGGTTCCTAGGTTGTCTTGTTTGATGGGCCCTGGAAGATGATAGCCATTTAGGGGCGCGTCCAGTGGGGAAACTCGGAGGGACGGTCTTAGATTTTATTAAAGCATTTTATGATAATAAAATGTCTTTATTTACATTTCCTAGATGGAAGAAGGGAAATGGGTTAAATGAATTGGCTTCGGTTGCGTTTTCCAGATGGAAGAAGGGAAATGAAAGCATATGATTTGGAAAAGCATTTTTATGATAATAAAAGGGCTTTTAAATACGTTTTTCGGATGGAAGAAGGAAAATGGGTAAATATGATATGAAATGAAAGAAAAGCACTTTTATGATAATAAAACTTGCTTTAAAGATATATTTTCCTGGATGGAAGAAAGGAAATAAAAATTGGTAAAGAAAGTTTGGTAATGAGATTGAATTAGTAAGCATTTGATAAAATGTTGAACCATTTATATATATTCCTTAAGAAGAAATAAGAATTATGCTTTTAGATGGTGAATGGATTTAATTATGTTTCCTTGAGTAGCTGTAGATGATTTCCATGTATGTATTTATATTAGTATGTGCTGAGGGTCTATTTGGATCTCTACGATCAACCTTGCCTAAGTAGTAGTGTATCGGGGGGGTGGGGGGGTTCCTTGTTTGGATTTCGCTTTGCGAGACACCCCACGCACGAATAAGGCATAGTGTTGAGACTGGGGATAAGTTTATCCCTTAGCACTATGTTAAAGGAAATTAAATTATATGATTATATTCATCAAGATTGTACTTAGGGTCTAATGGATCTCGATGATCAACCTTGCCTAAGTAGTAGTGTATCGGGGGGGGGGGGGGGGGTTCCTTGTTTGGATTTCGCTTTGCGAGACACCCCATGCACGAATAGGGCATAGTGTTGAGACTGGGGGGAAGTTATCCCTTAGTACTTGGGTTAACTAGAGCATTCATTGATATTGCACTAGGTTTCTTTTAGATTTGAGAGGTGAGAAATATATTGTTAATTGCGAGAGACTTACGCACTTAACTGTCATGCATTTTAGTCACATGGGAATCATATCAAACCGGGCCCTGACCCATCTATATTTCTTTATTTCTGTATATACTCCTTGCCGTACAGGTGCTCTACCGCATGGACACCCGTATTTACATTTCCATTTTGGTTGTCATGGAGCTATAACATATTGCGGATGTTGTAGGTTATTTATATTAGACGCTTCCTTCCTTTGTACTCTAGTTATGTTCAGTTTATTTATTCAGGCGTGTGGCCCAAAAGGATTGCACTCATTTATTATATTGTAATATTTAATGTGTAATACTCTGTGTAACTTATTGTATTGGTCTATTCACCGACAGCTTATTCGGTGATTATTTATCATATTGTCGTTCTCTATTCGTTGATTTTTGATATCCATTGTTTTTGCAAATGGGATTGTCTAAGTGTTTTTCTTTTACTTTGAAAATTTTAAATTTGACGGTCCGTTTTCTAAAATGATTGGTGGTTATATCGTACTATTATTTTAATCGACAGTGATGCTGAGAATGGACCATCTATGATTCCTGTGATTATTAGAGTATTGGGCTGGCCACCTATTATTTTAGTAGACGGGTTGTCACAGATGGCATCAGAGCATCAGGTTCTAGAGTCCTTGGGAATATGTGCGGATGTATTATGCTTTCAGCGTTACTTTTGATTTGATATAGAGCCCTAAGATTAAGATCATTGATCTCTCTTGTGAGATTTCGTTCTCCTGCTGTAATAAGAGAACCCCGAAAATCTTTTGCGCGATCGTGTGAGAATAGTAAGTCATCAGATGATGGGCATCAAGGGAGGCCGTTGTGAAGGCATAACGAGATGGGATTACTAAGAGCTGCAAGTGGTAGTCGGGGATGAGGGCCGCTTTAGAGGTCGCTCCTTTTGCAGCATTATCTTATATTGCTATCGTGACTACTAAGTACAGTAGGTATAGTTTTCTAGGTACCGCTGCCAGTAGAGAGTGGTGCTAAGCTTGGGGATTGTAAGCGACGTTAATTTATAGTTGAGAGGTCCTTATCAAGGACCATATGTTGAAGTTCGGTTGGATAGAGGAAGTGTAATCTCATTCGGTGAGAATGTAAGGCCTCAGAGTTTTAGCTAGAGAAGGGTATAGAAGTGCCCAGGTGTAAAGATTGGAGGAAAAATCTTTCACCCGTTGGAGTAAGACTGAAATGGTGGATATGGTAGCCGCCTTATTGTGGTGGAACGGGAGGTCTCGCTAATAGAGAAACCCGACCGTGAACAAAGGGTGTTACGGTTAAGGAAGCTGTGCACCGAAATAAGATTGGTACAAGGTAGAAGGAGCCTTTCAAGGGAAACGATAGGCTCATAAGTAAGTGTTGCTAACACTTCTAGAGTAGTAATGTTCCTGAGACCCCATCGGTGGACAACCACCCATGGAAGACTCATTGAACTACGTCCCGAAAGGCTAATAGAAGGTTCTCTTTGTAAAGGAAGTTAAGGGAACTACTCATTTTGATCTTGTCGATTGAAGATAACCGTCAAGGATGGGATGCCTAGTTGGGGCATGGATGGAAGTAGTTTGGTTCGGAAGACTAGAATAATGTGTCTAGGAACCATTAGTCATGACCAAGGTGGTTGGCAAGTATGTTTGCGGGAATCCCACCTGAGTTAAGGGTGGTGTATTCCTTATAATAAGATGGTGTAGTATTATATTTACCCTATATTCGGGTGTGTATATCGAGCTTGTGGTAGTGTCGATATTATAATAGTAAGTGTACTTATATGACTTCCATGAGAGGGAAGTTCTATATTTTTCTTTCACTCGTTATGGGGCGAGTGATGATATGTGTGGTATGTGCTACTTGTATTATATGTAATATACGAGTAGAGATATTTTTAGTTCGTTGGGGCGATAGCAAGCAAATAAATTATGAGGCTATCCTATTTCTAGTTCTAGAAAGGAGCTAGTTGTTCTATAATATCTCTCCTGGATACAAGTTGAGACTTTATGTAGGTGGTTTATGGTATGTAGGTGGTTTTCATTCTTATTTGTTTTGCTTTGTTTTATTATTTTCTTGCTTTATTTGTGTATGATATTGCCTTCTCTCCACGACCAACAAGTTAAGGGGATTGAGACACTCCGCGCATGAACCTTAACGACGTTGTAAGTGGAGATATATTCCATTTTTCTTTCTTCCTTTATTTTCATTCTTTTTGTTGGTTGAGATGATGGCTTGGAAAGGTTTAGCAGAGAATCACGTAAATGAGTGATGAGAGGGCTAAGTTGATGTGCGATATATGAGCACTGTGATAGTTTTTCCTCTGATCGATGTGGGGAAGACTAAGATATGAAATTCTAGTAGAGACTTATGATTATGCCTTAATGAGAAGGCCATTTATAAAGATGTGTGTATGTGTATATCGGGATAAAGTGTTTGTGGCATCTCACAGAAAGTAAATGCCTCAGTTGATTAACATGGTAAAACTTAAAAGTAGTAGTGCATTAGTAGAGTTACGAGTTAGGACTTTAGCGGTCCCGATCATGTGTCTTCGATCATTACTTCTCGACGACCGACGATGCGAGGTAGTAGTGTAATTGGAGGGTTCCTTGTTTGGATTTCGCCTTGGCGAGACGTCCCACGCATGAAACCAAGCTAATGTTGGAAGTCGGGAAAGGTCTTGGACACTAGGGACATAATTAGTATAATACTTAGACTACTAGATTAGGGTGTAAATTGAATTTAGGGTTTTTAGGACGAAAGGCCCTTAGGGCATGCGATATTTGTTTTAGGAAGGTGGTAGGGAGTTGACCATAATAGGTTTGTGGGTTAACTCTAAGCGGGATTAGGTCCCTAGAACGAAGAAGTATAGGATCTCGAGAGATTCAGAACGCCAGGCCGTAGATGGTGGGGCCTCTCATAGATAGAGCGTTACGTGGGTAACCTATATTTCAGGGAGGTAAAAGGAGGAGTTGAATTTTACTCCTGCACTCATTTTGTTAAGATCGAGATTGTATTTAACGAACGAGTCTTTGCCAGGAACGTAAAGTATTAATACGGGAGCATAGACCCATTGTTTATGCGTCTCACAGACTTAACCTTTGTGAGAAGTGTTATCCCCCGCTTGATTTTGAGTTCATAGAGGTAGTATTTGCCTTAAAGAATGAAGGAACTACTTCCTGGGCAGGAATTTGGTCTTTTCATGAGAAAGAAGTTGGAGTTCATGAAGGACTATCAATAAAATATTCCCTTTCGCTAATTGGATGCGAATGGGAGTAGTGGATTTTATGGATAGAACTTTCGTACAATAGTTTGGATTGTTTTCTATAAGTATGGGGATATGGGTGTGGCCTAGCATAGTTGGCTATGTGCCTTACCAATTCGTTGGAATGGAACCAATGGATAGTATATTTCTTGGACTTGGAGTGGTCCGGGAACATTTCCTTAATGATTAGGCTCATTGAGCCGTATACTTTCAAGGGATCCGCCAATGCGAATAGGAGTAAGTAGTGTTGGGGTGAGCGATTATAAGTTAGCATATTCATCCCCTAGTAATGGTGTAATGTATTTCAGAAAGTAAAGCAATTTATGCCGAGATATGTAGGTATCTCCTTCCATAGTAGAACGGTAGGATCGATAGTTCGTAAGGAACGATTAAGTACTATGTTAGAGCAGGATGTTATGGACTAAGATCGAATAGTAATGACCTTAGTCTGAGCCCAAAGGGGACGCCGCGCTGCCGAGGGGTTTGCTAGAATGATAGAATGACATCTTAGTATAGTATACCTTTATATGGTTATACGTTGCGCCTGAATTTTGAGGGAAAAATTCCCTTCTAAGGGGGGGAGTATGTAACAACCCAGGTTTTTGAGCGGCTATTTAATATTATTTTGCCCGATGGGCTAATTTTATAAAATAGGGGAAGTTGGAGTAAATATTATTTCCCGTGAGATTTAGGGATAATATTTACTATGTTTTGTCTATTTATCGTTATGAGAAGGTAAATAGCATTATATTGTGATATATTGCGTCATTGTATATAAAACGACGGTTATAACCTATACTTTAAGTTGGGTAAAATTAATGAAATAAAATGAAATTGGAACATAAAATTTGTTCACTCCCCGAATGCCAAAATAGGGGGTGTGGTTGTTTTTAGAATAGTCGTGATAGTCAAAATAAGTGCCAAGTTGTATTTTTGAGTTTCGGGAACTTTTGAGGTGTTATGACTCAATTAAGTGGTTACGAGTCATTTTAATGGTGAATTAGCAATTAAAAGAGGGAATTTATGTTTTAAGACCTGTATAAGTCCCCCCACCCATTTTCTTTCTTCATTTGTGTTAGAAGCCAAAGGGGAGAGATAGAGAAAAGAGAGTTGGGGGAAAATGGAGAAAAGAGAGAGAAATGAAGATTTGAGGCCGAAAATCGTTCCCATCGGAAGAGGATTCGAGACTACGAACCTCAAGGCAAGTTTCTTACTTGCTAGATGTTGATTTAATGTGATTAATTGCATGTATAGTTAGGTTTTGGAGATTGAAACCCTAAATGGGTTCTTTGTTGATTTTGATGATTTAATCCCTTAAATCTTAGTTTTAACTTGATTTGAGGATTATATATTGGTTATTAATTGTGTAGAAACAATTTGGGAGATTTAGTTGTTGTTGATGTTGGATACAATCAAGGATTTAAGGTTTTGGGAATTTTAGGGTTCTTAAACCCGTAGCCCAAAGTGGGAAAATTTCCAGGGCCGAATCGATTCGGCTCCCAGGCGAATCGATTCGGTTAAGGGGTGGGTTACAAGTCTGGTAGACCGAATCGAATAGGCTATTGCAGAATGTTAAGTTTTACTCACCGAATCGATTCGTCTGTTTGGCGAATCGATTCGCAAGGGAGAATCGATTCGGCCCAAGGGGTAAATCTATTCGGTTCCCCTATTTTTGTGAGATTTCTTCCTAGTTTATTTTTAGCCCTTTTTCTTTCTAGGTCCGAGGTTTAGGACCCTTCCTTTGGGAAGTAATGAGAGTTCCTAGAGGGTTGTTGTGGGTAGACATTGTCCTAGGTTAAAGTGGGGACATTTGGGCTTACCGTAAGATATAGGAAGTTAACCTAAAAATAAATTGGAGATTAAATGTTGATGTTGGGACTTTTGGGAGTCTATTATTGATGAAGACTCACTTTGATGGTTCATGACATTGCATGAACTTTTGGATATTAGTTTGAGGTTAATGGTACTTTGGGTCTTAGGTCATTAATAAAATATGACACTAAGAATAAGAAATACATATGCTAATATGTAGTACTAAATGAATAAGTACAAATGATTTTTGAGAATATAAAAGTGGATGTTTTCAAAAGGAAAAATTAATGTTTTTCATAAATGTTAATTTATGATTACACACCTCCCTAAATCGCTATCATAAGGGAAGTTGCGTGCGCATGGTGAAGCCCCCTGGCTAATGAATGCAGGATGTATATAGTCCCTAGGCCATATGGGAGTTTATTATACTGCGCTGGTTAGGAGATTCTGGGTGTGGTCTTGACTTTCCCGCAGGCATATGGCCGCTTCCGTATGTTTGTTAGGTTCCAAGGTTGTCTTGTTTGATGGGCCCTGGAAGATGATAGCCATTTAGGGGCGCGTCCAGTGGGGAAACTCGGAGGGACGATCTTAGATTTTGTTGAAGCATTTTATGATAATAAAATGGCTTTATTTACATTTCCTGGATGGAAGAAGGGAAATGGGTTAAATGAATTGGCTTCGGTTGCGTTTCCTGGATGGAAGAAGGGAAATGGAAGCATATGGTCTGGAAAAGAACTTTTATGATAATAAAACTTGCTTTAAAGATGTATTTTCCTGGATGGAAGAAAGGAAATAAAAATTGGTAAAGAAAGTTTGGTAATGAGATTGAATTGGTAAGCATTTGATAAAATGTTGTACCATTTATATATATTCCTTAAGAAGAAATAGGAATTATTCTTTTAGATGGTGAATGGATTTAATTATGTTTCCTTGAGTAGCTGTAGATGATTTCCATGTACGTATTTATATTAGTATGTGCTGAGGGTCTATTTGGATCTCGATGATCAACCTTGCCTAAGTAGTAGTGTATCGGGGGGGTTCCTTGTTTGGATTTGCTTTGCGAGACACCCCACGCACGAATAAGGCATAGTGTTGAGACTGGGGAGCAGTTTAGCCCTTAGCACTATGTTAAAGGAAATTAAATTAGATAATTATATTCATCAAGATTGTACTTAAGGTCTAATGGATCTCGATGATCAACCTTGCCTAAGTAGTAGTGTATCGGGGGGGAGGGGATTCCTTGTTTGGATTTCGCTTTGCGAGACACCCCACGCACGAATATGGCATAGTGTTGAGACTGGGGAGAAGTTGGCCCTTAGTACTAGGGTTAACTAGAGAATTCATTGATATTGCGCTAGGTTGCTTTTAGATTTGAGAGGTGAGAAATATATTGTTAATTGCGAGAGATTTATGCACTTAACTGTCATGCATTTTAGTCACATGGGAATCATATCAAACCGGGCCCTGACCCGTCTATATTTCTTTGTTTCTGTATATACTCCTTGCCGTACAGGTGCTCTACCGCATGGACACCCGTATTTACATTTCCATTCCGGTTGCCTTGGAGCTACAACATATTGCGGATGTTGTAGGTTATTTATATTAGATGCTTCTTTCCTTTGTACTCTAGTTATGTTCAGTTTATTTATTCGGGCGTGTGGCCCAAAAGCATTGCACTCATTTATTATATTGTAATATTTAATGTGTAATACTCGGTGTAACTAATTGTATTGGTCTATTCACCGACAACTTATTCGGTGATTATTTATCATATTGTCGTTCTCTATTCGTTGATTTTTTGATATCCACCGTTTTTGCAAATGGGATTGTCTAAGTGTTTTTCTTTTACTTTCAAAATTTTAAATTTGACGGTCCGTTTTCTAAAATGATTGGTGGTTATCTCGTACTATTATTTTAATCGACAGTGATGCTGAGAATGGACCATCTATGATTCCTGTGATTATTAGAGTATTTCGCTGGCCACCTATTATTTTAGTAGGCGTGTTGTCACATGAAGGATCCATGAATAATAATGGAAAGATCGTAAACACTGATAGGTGGTTTTATTTCACTATTATACCTTGAACTTATGTCTTTGACATTAGTGCTTGTTATATCACTATGTGATAACCTTGAACTCGTATTCTCATTTATGAACTCCTTTGATAGTTCAACTGTACCATGAAAATTGATTCAATCTGTTATCTGATTAAACTCAAGCTAGCCCAATCTTGACAACCTATTTGGTTCCAGTAAATTATCCGGATTTCATTACACCACTGTATCCCGTTGAACAATGATTTCAACTGTTTTATTGCAGTATACCCTGCATGTTATTAAACTTGGTTTCGATTATTTGATTTGCAGCATAGTCTGCCATTTTATAACTATTATTAATGAAACCTTTAGTAGCATACCATATAATCTAGGGATTAGACTCGATAAACCCCCGATAAATCTAATTAGCCTTAAGGAATCAGATATTGAGTGCCTTCTTGTTATATTTCCTCTACGTATAACTGTCGATTTAGCTAAGTGTGCCAATTTATTATTCCCCAATTATTTGGGATTACATGTTAAAGTGTGTTTTATACCTTGAGTGATGTTATAATGGTATGACTACACATTTGCTTCCCCTATAGATGATAATTTATGGGTTATCGTATTATAGTCTGAACCTTATTTATAACTTGATAAACACCATATCCGGTTATAATCACCATACAATTCTTTTATATTTCACAGACTTCAGTATACCTCTGATTGATTCTGTTGATATTTCATTTTGCTGCAGATTGCCATACATTGTTTTATATTTTGAGCACTTCAAACCCAATTATGCTATTCCCATATTTACATTGTTATATATATAGAATTATCTAATGGGCAAAGTTTTGCTTATTCCTTCATTTTCTGTTATTTTACATAGGTACCAATAGGCCATGATGAATAGTTCAGAGATCAGCTGATACATAGAGACAACGAAACATCTGGTTAGAAGAAAAGGAGACTAGTTAGCAGGAGAAATACTTTTGTATCGTTCCTAGATTTCAGTTGTAACACATTTGAGAATCAATAAATGCCTTAGTTATTTTAGTATTAAGATTTATTTATGATTTATCAATTATCAGGTTAACCCTCACCCTCAGATAATCGGGGCGTGACAACTATTTTTTGCAGACAACTGATTATACCCTCCGCAAAAGGTAGTTTTTAAGGACTAAACTTTTAGCTGTCTTAAAAGTTTCAGTACCAAAAAGTATTTTTTTCTAGTAAATTATTTTTCCAAGGTAGGACCTAATTTTCTATCTAAAGGATTCTTCGCGCAGTCTTGCACTTTCCTCATGACGTAGTCTCTGATATGGAACCTTCTTGGGTTGACGCCTTTGTTGTATTACTTGGCTACCTATTGTTGGTAGGAAGCTAACTTGATTATGGCTTATTCCCTTCGTTCATTACCTAGGTTGAGCTCGGTCCTTATGATACATCCATTCATATCATGGTTACCAACTATGGTCTTCGTTGTTGTCTAGCTAGTTTCCAGAAAGATAATGGCCTCTATTCCACAGTCAACCTTTTGGGCGTAGTACTATAATGCCCTGACTCGAATTTAAGGGTTAATTAAGATTCAACCCGATCCGGCTCGCGCATTAATTGTGAAGTGCAATGGAAAAACCTAAATAATGTTTCTAATCTAGTTTTATTATTATTTAACATTGCACTTATTAGCATGTGATTCCAATTTTTATCAAACTACGTGATGTGACCCAAGGGGCACTACACTAAAAATAATAATCTGGAACGGTTTAAAACCTTGCTAGAATCAAGGGTGCCAAATTTTCTGGCATGGTTTAAAACTGTGCTATATTGACCAATTTGACACGCTTTTAAACCATGCATATTTTGGAACGATTTTAAATCGTGCCAGATTGTCATTTTTGGGAACGGTTTTGGCATGGTTAGGAAGCGTGCCAGATTATTTTATAAATGTACTTAAATTTTACAATTTGTTATGGTATTGACACAGTTTTAAATTATGCCAAAATTTTCAATTAATAACAAAAATTATTTGAAAGCAAATCATGAAAATTAGCAATTCCAAATCTAGTAGGAAAAATATTTGTTATTTGAAAAAAAAAATCAAGAAAAATCACAAATTGCGAATCTTGCACGTTGATAATCTAATGTACATACAAACTTCAAAATATTACAAGTCTAAACAGTTCACAAACAAAAAAAATTAGGCGAGGTTTCTCCTATTTTCTCGACATTCCAAAACCTGCTAATATAAAACCTGTGTAATGTAAAGCCTGCACGACCATAAAATTACAAAAGCCCGGACGACCACAAAAGTTAACAATAATATTACAAAAGTCCACATGACCATAACACATAAAAAATAGAATCCTGAATATTAATGACACTAAATAAACAATCCCCTTGTTGTAAACCATTGACTACTTCGTGTGTTCCACGTGGATAAAAGTTAACGATAAAATGTTACCCTGCAAAAAATACGATAGAAAAAAGAGATGATATTAGTAACCATATAATTTTAAAAAAATCATATTCAAACTGAAAAATTGCATATACGACTTATAATTATTATCATATTCTCAAACCATGCAGTCATTTCTTACGAGTTACATTGGTCTAGTTCGAGGTGTTAGTGCCTCTTACGGGGCCGTTTGAGGACTGATTTGGATTTTAACCCTCTAACGTCTTGTTTTTAAGCCAAAGTATAGATATTTTCAAATTATCATCATATTCTAAAACTGGGAGTCTCATGACTACGTGGTCAATTCCTACGAGTTACACTAGTCCCATGCGAGGTGTTCGTACCTCTTACGGGGCTGTTTGGGGGTGGTTTTGGATTTTTACCCTCTAAAGTCATGTTTTTAAGTGAAATTTTAAATATTGTCAAATTATCATCAGTTCCTACAAGTTACATTGATCCCGTGCGAGGGTTCATGCCTCTTACTAGGACGTTTGGTGGGCTGATTTGGATTTTCACCCTACAACGACATGTTTTTAAGCCTAAGTCTAGATATTTTACAATTATCATCATATTCTCAAACTGGGGGTCCCACGATCACGCGATCAATTCTTATGAGTTGTATTGGTCTTGTGCAAGGTGTTCGTGCTTATTACGGGCTGTTTCGGGGTTATTTTGAATTTTCGCCCTCTAACGACATATTTTTAGGCCAAACTCTAAATATTTTCAAGTTATCATCATATTCTCAAACCGGGAGTGCTGTGATCACACAGTCTATTCGTACGAGTTACATTGATCCCGTGCGAGGTGTTCGTGCCTCTTACAAGTCCGTTTAGTGGATGTTTTGGGTTTTCACCCTCTAATGACATATTTTTAAGACTAATCTAGATATTTTCAAATTATCATTATATTCTCCAACCAGGAATCCCGTGACCACGTGGTTAGTTCCTACTAGTTACATTCGTCCCATGCGAGATATTCGTGCCTCTTATGGGACCGTTTGGGGGCTGTTTTGGATTTTCACCCTCTAACAACATGTTTTAAGCCTAAATATAGATATTTCTAAATTATCATCATATTCTCAAATTGGGAGTCTTGTGACCACACGGCCAGTTTCTATGAGTTACATTAGTCCCTTGCAAGGTGTTCGCATCTCTCACAGGGCCGTTTGGGGGTTGTTTTGGATTTTTCCCTCTAATGATATATTTATAAGACTAATCTGTATATTTTCAAATTACCATCATATTCTCAAATCGAGATTCCCATGACCACGCCAATCAGTTCCTGCGAGTTACATTGGACTGTACGAGGGGCTCGTGCCTCTTACAGGGCCGTTTGGGCGCTGTTTTAGTTTTTCGCCCTATAATGATAAGATTTTAAGCCTAAGTGTAGATATTTCTAAATTTTCATCATATTCTAAAATTGGAAGTTTCGTGATGACGCGATCAGTTCCTACGAGTTACGTTAGTCCCGTGCAAGGTGTTCGTGCCTCGTACGAGACCGTTTGGTGACTGTTTTGGGTTTTCACCCTTTAACAACATATTTTTAAGCCTAATCTATATATTTTCAAATTATCATCATATTCTCAAATTGGGAGTCCCGTAACCACGCAGTCAGTTTGTCTTAGTTATATTGATCCCGTACGAGGTGTTCCTGCCTCTTACGGGGCCATTTGGGTGCTGTTTTAGATTTTCTCCCTCTAACGACATGTTTTTGAGCCTAAGTATAGATATTTATGCATTATCATTATATTCTCAAACCGGGAGTCCCGTGACCATGCGGTCAGTTCCTATGAGTCCGATAAAAACACGATTGGTTTAGACATGTTCAAACGGTCAATATGGAGGTGTTTGTGCCTCCTTCTGGGTGTTCGGGCCCCTATAAGGGTCATTATGTTTCTATTTGTACTTTCCTACCTTTAACACCCAATTTAGCCTAATGTATTCATGTGAATTACTAGATCTATGAGTCCAATAAGGACACGCATATGGTTGTTTTAGAAATTGGTTTGTTTTCCTTATCTTTGCATTTATACAATGTTCGAATTCCATGTGTTCATTCAACCCAACCATAAACTACCTAAGTGGGTTGAGTAGTTATATAAAAAGAATAGAGATCTCTACAAATTAATCAAATGGCACCTTAAATACAGTCTCTTTCACAAAGATAGGGATAAAGAGAGTGGTTTAGCATCGTTCCAATCATGACATGACATGACTAGCTTTTTGAGTAAAGATTCATTAAAGCAATCGAAAATATGAAATAGACAAGAAAAATCTCAATGAGTTAATTTCTATATATACAACGTAACACAATCCAAAATAAATAAATATACAAGCAAACCACAACGATGTTATTTCACTATTTGAAGCTAAGCTAAAAAGAATGAAATTTATTATGTATCATTAAGGAGAGGAAAAAAGTTTAACATTAATTCAGGATCGTATGTTGTTAATTTATCGCTATACGTTATACACTAGTTAATGCAACCGTCTCCCCCCACTACACCCACACAACTAACAAAAGAAAGCAAAGTAGAGAGAACAAAGATGAATGGTCATGTGAAATATTTAAAAATAAATAAAAAAATTATCCAGCAAAACCTAATATAAATTAAATATTTTAACCAACCAATTGCATTTTCTGCCATCAATCCCAATGCCTTCCACCTCTATGGAAGTGTCAATAATGTGGTGATGAGCACAAGAAATATTGATTCATGAATGCATTTTCAATATGGGGGGAATTGGTACCAACTGCACCAGATTTATTGCAATGAAGCTTTTCGGATGCTATAGCGATTGGTTCCCCAAAAGTGAGTATATTTTGTGACCAGTGTGTCTTGGAAGTGTATGGGGTTGTGGTCAAAATGGTGGGATTTTCTTTTAAGAGCCTACTGGTAAAACCAATATCGTATCCAACATTGGTTCCAACTTAACACTTTTCATGAAATACATTTCTTCTGCTTTCATTGTCACCGAATCATGTCTGGAGAACCCCAACACTAGTCACTGTATCATTCCCGTCCATAACGTCAATTATGGAAACTTGAGAAACATCGTTAACAAGCTCCTTGCTAACACATGACATATAGAAACCATATACATCTTCCCAAAATGGAATACTGGTAGAACCTCTTCCAAATTCAACAACAAAAATAGCTATCGTATCAGGCAGAATGACACCCCCAGGATTTAATTATTGGTCTCGTTCAATAAGTACTGAGCTGAGAATTGACTCGTATAATAGGAAATATACCATCCATTCACTTAGTAACACATCAACGTCGTGAGATCGAATATGACTAGATTTATTAAGTTCTTTGACCATACTGTGATCAACTACAATTACCGCAGTGCATTGACTGATAATTTTTTGTGAACTTCCACTCCATATAATGCCATTATAGATTTTCTATAAGCATTGGTTCTTATCTTATCACTTATCATCTCCTTGTGGATACCAAATGAATTGTACAACCCAAAATAACTTTTATTTGCATGATTTTCTATAACATTTGCAGAAGAAACTCCGAAGTGCATATCTTTATCAGATGAACCCAAAATCTTTTTCGAAGAATTTTCCATGTCTACGTTTTTATCAGGAGTAGAATCAAATCCATTTTCCCTTTTCTAATGGATTGAAAAAATCAGATACATGTAATTCTGTATCATTCTAGTAATCAATGAAAATCTTTGCAAAAATACTCAAATTAATTTGCCTCCACACACAACTTTCCCTTAATATTCTTTGTTCTTTTTCTCAATTAATTCATCTTTTCCCCTGTGAATCAATATTTGAGTCTTGCATCATATAACTTTAAATGCATATACAGTAAACATAATCTACTGCCTAACTGTGACAAATGTCAACACGCAACACCCATACTTAAATAGGGGTTAATATTAAACCTCTATGTCGATAAAAAGAAACATGAATCCTAATTATCTTTGTATAGAAGCTAGACATAATTCATATTGTGATTTCCCTGAAAGTTCACTACACTTTTTCAACATCAATTTCATTTATCCTAGATTAAACATTTCCTTTGATAACTAGTGTAACAAACTTGGAACCGTCAACCATATTACTTATTAAAAACCATGTGATAGCCTCAATCATCTTCTAGTTTCTTGGGCTGAGTTGTATTGGTGAAGAAATATCCACATGCTAAGATGAGAATTCAAAAAGTCTAAGGTGCCCACTTAAGAAATCTTATAAGTACATAAACACATATACCTAAAATTGCATAACATATGCCAACTAAGGACTTAAAAATGGAAACTTATGCCAATTCTCATCATATTAAAACCCCTTGATAGAAAATTATTGAAAACCAAATCAACTTTAAATACAAAAACATACCTGGTGTTCTGAAGAGTAGTGTCAGTAAATATGAATTGTAAAAAACAAAATAAGAATTGAAAGAGTAAATTAAACAAAGAATCACAAACTCATGTTTAACAATAGATGATCATTCACCAAAAAAGAACAAACATACATAGATTCATAACATAACCAATTATTCGTACATAAATACATGTTTATAATTCCAAACTATTAACGATTTTCCAAACAATAAACGATTCCAAACAGTTAACGATTTGCTAAACAATTAAAAATTCCAAACAGTTAACGATTTGACGGACATTACTCAAGAAATTCTAAACAGTTAACAATTTGCCGACCATTACTCAAGCATCATATGATGATGCTTATTCTTATAATAAAAAATCGACTGAATCTAATACTCACAATGGTTTCAATAATGATTCCTCTATAAACTCTAATGTCTTTGCGTATTCGAGGAGCGAGCTAAGTAATTTGAGAAAGCATTGGATAATTGAGTGTGAACATATCCATAATTTAAATGATCACATGGAATCTGGAAAAATACAACCTCGATCTAAAGCAAAAGTTAAGAAATTTATCATCTAACAAGTGGTACACACTATGCCAAACATCTATCAAACGAAGAAAAACAATTAATTCAGATAATGAAAAATATTCATTGATTAAGTGAACCAATTAAGAGCATACAATTCTTATAGGTTTAAACAAACAATGCAATGAACAAGATTTACCAAATTTAATGATAGAACCCTGTATTTATTGATATTGATTTGTTCAACAAAAAAAAATAAACGTAATGGGAATAATTATGATTCCAAGATCACAAGATTTTCATTTAACATGAGAAGATGTAAAAAAAATTATTGCAATGCAGAATATGAGAAATAAAGTCAATTTCTTTTTGCATTAAAACGTAATATGCATAATTATATTGTTAGTTTCTTTTTTATGTATTTTTTAGTAGAAGAAAATCAAAGGATTTGTTACTTTTTTCTTAATATCTATATACATGTGACGAAGTACAAGAAGTCTTTAATGAAGAAAAATAGTGTTTTCACCTCCACAAAGCACAATACTGAACCAAGCAAGGTTACAACGATCGTAAACATCGTAAGAAATCAACCGTCAATTACATCCTGTGAAATCAACGCTCGTGAGTTTCAATATATTGTACAGAGATTTGTTATTTTGGTGTTATTTTTTGGATTATATATAATCCTTTGAACATTAAAATAGAATTTTAGCATGTAACCTATAAAGTATCGAAAATTTAAATCACAAAAACTAACTAGTGAGATAGTTTAAGGAAAGGAGAGACATACCATTTCAATGAACATCTGAGCAAGTAATCTCCATGACCTTTGTCTGGTAGCCAGCTTGAGGCACCATGTAACTGCAACTATGAGATGTGACAATAAATAAGCTAGATCTACTCCCCCCGCTGTCTTTGTTTTGGAAGCCTACAAAGTCTCTGAGGCGTTTACTGCCTTCACCACTGATTTTCTCTCCCAACACCACGTGAATCACTTTTTTTCTCCATCTGCAAACCCCGATTTCATGTATAGCATTGATAAATGATGATGCAAAAATGAGAAAGATGTACTACCAAATATAAAGGTCTAGACATACGGAGGTCGGAGCTCCATGGATTGTGAGTGTGAGGTTGCGGCATAATAGAGAAAGAGAGAGAGGTGTTGGAAAGTTAGGTTATATGGGAATTGGTAATGTTGTCCCGATTGAAACTTTGAGTTTTTGCTTTTTTAATGAATTGTACCCACAACCGTGCCAAATTTTGGCACGATTTTAAACCATACTAGATTATGAATAAATATTGCTAAAATCTGGCTTGGCTTAAAACCGTGCCAGATTCTTTTTGTCCAAGTGTGCCACCTTGGTATTTTTGGTGTAGTGGGAAGTTCCCACAAGGCCAAGTAAACATAGCTACTAACGTAAATGAAAATTAAGTACTTACCTTTACAATGCTCTCAAAATAAGGGAAAACATACAGCATGCCATAACAAAAGGAGGGAGTGAGCTGAATGCTCTTTGGGAACTAATACAAATACAATATAGAAACGAATGTCAGAAAGAATACTCGCATGCTACAGTTACATGCATGTGAAAATACACACACACACACACACACACACAAACACACACACACACACATATATATATATATATATATATATATATACCTTTTCCCAAAAGATGCTTTAATGCATGAAACCTTTTTTATTCCAAAAATGTTGTTTAATACCATTTATTCTCCTTGTCTTTAGAAACTAGTCATTTCGTATCACTATGCATAAAACTGGCATATTCTTCCCATTATCTCACACAGTTAAACAATTTACAATTGTTGGTAAACCTTTTACTACATTCAAAACGTTCATAAACTCATGTCAGAGTTACTTTAACAGTTACTTAAAACTTTAACACCTTTTTACCGACGAAAGCCAAAACTCGGACTTATCCCCCTGTTTAATCATTCCTTTTTCTTTAAGTCCCTTTTATTCACAATTGACGTTGATTTTTATACCAAGTTTATTTACGTCATAAGGACTTATGCCTATTTCATTCGCAATAATGTAACACCACTCGTTAGCATTTTTATTTCATAAAAATTTTCCACTTTACGTAAATTTACCAATTTCCCCTTTTATTGCCAAACTTGCATTTTAGTCCTTTAACAAGTGTTATTTCTCAAAAATGATTATTAAGTTTCCAACTTAACATTTAAAACACTTTTATCAATTTTAACACTTGTGAAATACCTCATTTTACTAAATTTTCACATTTGTCATTTTAACACCTTTAATATATAAAATAACATATTTTTACATATTAAACTCCCAATTTCTACACATTTAAAATACACACTTTATTTATGGGTTTTTGGATCTTAACACTTATTTTACCACGATTTACACATTTGACCTTCTTAACATCCATTATTAACCTTTATATCACAACTTATGTAGAAAAAAAAATCTTACTTTCACATATTTTAACATTAAACCCATTTTAATTCCTACATGAGTTTCATACACTTTAAAATATCCATTAAAGATAAAGTTTTCTTGTTAACATTTATCTAGCATTTTAATCTCAAAAAATGGCTTAAGCAAATCCAATATATTCCTTTGCATAAAATCACATTATTTACCTTATCATTATAACATATTTTATTGTATAAAATGTTGAAGACATACATTTTGAAATTTTTACATTGTCAAAATCCGTCTTAAATCATCTTTTTAAAACCCATTTTCATACAAATGATAAGATTAGGACTAACACATGGATGAAAACTAACATCTATCCTACATATATTTAGTCTAATATATATAAATAAACTTGGTGAAATTTTACTAAACTTTAAACCTGTATAAAGGTTAGTTCTTCCCACATCTAACGTCTCCAAATGTTCGTAGAAAAGTTGTTTTAGAAGGAGCAACCCTCACCTTCAAAGGTGGCCTCAAGGGGTTACCAAAAGCTTCCTCTTAAGCTTGATCCAATAATTCTTCACATGGCCATTCATACCTTTCATGGAACTCTCTTTAATCATCAAGAAACCTTATCCAAAAACCCATTAACATGACAAGAACATTAACTTCTTCACCCACCCAAGCCGCCCTAGGGTTTTTTCATGGGTTTGAAAGCTTTCTTATGGCTTTTAATGGTGTTTGAGGGCAGTGGAAGTGGTGGTTTGAGCCCTCATAAGTCTATGGAAAAACACATTTGGGTGTGGGTAGTATCTTAGAGAGAAAGGGTGGCTAGAATTGGTCATGGGAAAATAATGAACCTTACCTCACCTCCCTTAAGTTTTTATACTAAAAATGGATGCCACACCCGAAATGACCTTGGTCTCAACCCATTAGATTGTTGACACTTGTAAAAGATCAATGGACCAAAGTTTGACAACACTTAAAAAATAATTTTACTACATTTTAGATAGAAAATCCATCTAAAATGGCCTAAATATTTTTTACCGGAGATGTTGAAGAAGGAAAAGTTGCTACAAATTAAATTTTACATCTTTTGGTTGATTTTCAGATATTTCTGAGCACTTTCCTATTAAAGAAAACTAGTTTTTTTTACTTTTGACCCCAAGGTATTTTTATATGTATTTTTTGGACCCTATAAAAGTGTTCATTTTATTTTTTGGGTCTTCCAAGTGTCCTACACAATGTGTACAAAGTTACGTTTTTGCAGTGTTCTGTACCATCAAAAAGTGCTATATTAATTTTTCTTTTGTTTTTTATTTTTCCTCTACATGGTAGTTTGCCTTATATTTTTAGGGATCCAAATATGTGGACAAAATATTTTTATCCCTCTCTAATTTCCCTACAAAAATCGCACAAGTTGGGGTCTTGCGCAGTGCGTGTTGGCAAAATTCACGTTATATTAACCATGCACGTGTCACAATCATTCTTTGGCATTTATGTGTCAAACTTAAGCAACATACTTACTAGGACTATTTGAACTTAAACATGCATCCAGGAGAACCATGCAACGTGGGGATTTTTTTACTTAATTACTTTTTGTTATGCGTCACTTTTCATGCCATTTGACGCAAATCCCTTATATATTTATTCCTCAAATTTTCCTTTGAATAAAATACTTTGATTGTCATTAAATACTTATTATTCTAGGTAGGGGTATTACATTCTTCCCTCATCAGGACATTTCTTCCTCGCAATTCATGGTCATCAACCTTAGAATCCAATTACCTACAACCAGTTTCCAATATTAGGCTATCCTCAACACTATGGTTTCAAACCCAAAGATTTTATTTTCATTAATTACATTGCTAATCCAATCATGTTGAATACTAAGGTTTTATTGATAATTCTCAAGCATGCCTAACATGTCCATCTAAATGAAATCTTCAGATGATCGATACTCACCAAATATCGTACTATAACCAATGAACTCATCATCATAAATCCTTCTTAAGTAAGGATTTACAAGCCTACGTTTCCTTAATAATTTTGGATCATGCCTAGCCTAGGCTGATATAACCTCAACATTTTTAATCATACACATCAATGATCATAACACGGTCATCTAATCCCATTGGTCTACTCGATCAATATCTCCTACGAGATCCTAACACTAACCTAGAGTTATCCTGCGTATCACAACACAAATATACACAAGCGGTTACATCCATAAACTGTATAACTTTTCATAAAGGTCAACACTAGCACCTAATGTTTCATCAAATTCTGTTACTCACAATATTCTGTAGTCACAACCTCGAAACACATGACCAAGTTGTAACTAGCTAGATCGATTAACTAATGAAACATTTTAACCTAATGCAACCAAATAACACATGCAAACTACATGCAATAAAAGTGAGACCACGTGTACACACAAACTCGTGTAGAACAAAGGTGCCTCTGAAGAAGAGCGCAATCATTTACTGTGATGCATCAGACATAACCAGATTAACCCGTATCACTACTGAGCTTATGCAGCACTACACCCGAATCAAAATTGATCAATAACTTCCCATTATCGGGATCAAAGAAGACATAAGGAATGAAAGGAATCAGGCGTCGGTCACGCCAAAAGAAAAGAATTGAATTCTAACAATGAATAATTCCACACAAAGTACGAACCCACAACTTACCCTTCAAGTATATAAGCCTTACTGATATTTGCTAAAGTCTTAGCCTTCGCACATACCCTGGCTTAGACCATTAACCCTAACAGGTCCTAACCATAATCATCCATCTTTGCGGAATGAACATAACACAAAACCAATTTCTTCGAGAAGCTGAAACTCTAGGCTTCCCTCCTTAGGACCAATGCTACTAGTTCCATCATTGGTTAGCATAACTGTCCAAAATCAAGGTGGAGTTACATCTATTGGTGCTTATCGTTAGTCACCGACCTATCATACCCAGGCCTTCATAATTTCAACACACAATAGCTAAACTCAGTTTCTGAGATCACTCTCATCGAGTAAAGCACGACAGTCACATGGTTTCGAACATTTGACTCACGGACCGCTGCTATGACCCTTAACAACATCCAACATGATCCTGAATCATAAATATCATAATGGCATCTTAAACTTTCAAGTGTTATCCAGCCTAAGACCTAATGATTTCCTCACTAAAGTTATACTAAACCAAACAGGTAGCACACACAGGTGCTATAATTAAGCCTAATACTCCACCCAAGTGCTATTTCTAAAAACCATGATGAACATCATCGTGTTGTAAGTCTCTCAAGTGCATAACCTAGCACGTATCAGCCTACTTCCGACCTTATCCACAAAAGTCATATCATGACACAATTTTATAAATAAAAGCCATGGCACTAGTTCCAAAGTACTACGATAAATCAATATTACCTGACAATACTACAATCATCAATGATTTACCATCACCACATAAACCTAAATAGAACATAGATTATTCCAGATGATTCATGGAAAAGACACCAACTCAATCATCCCCAAATGGACATACACATCCTAGTGTAAGAGTCATCTTGGCATAATTCTATCATTTATAATAGCCAATCACGACCATTAACTCATAACCTAAAGGCACCAATCCTAGTCACTTCGTATTATACCAACCGTAAGTATATATCCATGACATCATAAGGAATCCCAAAAGGTTAAAAGAGAGACATCATTATCATAATAATACGTGTTACATAGCCTTAAGTTCACTATTACTAGGTAACATCTACCACTTGCATTAACATCTCACTAGCAAAATCTTTGTTTAAATTTCCAAGGAATTATCAATATGGATTCACATGCCTATCCATATTACTAACCCGAAGTCAATTTCACTAGTCCACATCATTTAATCCTCAATTAATGTTCTACCACGACAACTAAATTGCCTCACTATGTAAACATCGTACTATGTTCTAATCTACAAGCTAACACAACTATAGATTTGTATAGGATATTGGATGTCAGGTATTGACTATAAACACCAAGGCCTACACCACGGACTCCACAAGGGATCATATTCCTCAATACCACATTATTATCTCTAAATCTATAGATTTATACCATCGCCTCTAACACCGCATAAAAAGGACTATCTAGGTTCACTCATAAGTTGAATCCAATTATTATGATCATCTAAGCCCTAATCGTAATCAAGATACATAAAGCGTTCTCACTACAGAATCAACACTCTTAAACATACTACTCCAATACCTAATCTCCACAAATAGATCTAC
This sequence comes from Sambucus nigra, assembly GCA_949130495.1. NCBI lineage: Eukaryota > Viridiplantae > Streptophyta > Magnoliopsida > Dipsacales > Adoxaceae > Sambucus > Sambucus nigra. The sequence continues at coordinate 230,596,357 of OX422224.1, forward strand.
AAGATTTCCAACTAGGTTGCAATGAACACTACTTGACGTTTCCAATACCACCAAGGCTACTCTCATCATCAAAGTTGCCACATAATACACCTCACACAAATATCACGATTCCTCCACTATCAGTCTACAGTAACACCCATAACTTACCAACACATATACAAAAGAAATGCCGTGGAATATGAATGGATACTAACTTAGTCATTTACCATCTCATAAAGAGTTGCACATCATGCTAATATCCTTGACTTCATTGTCCAGGATACGAATCGAAACTGTCACTAATCTAGCATGACTAACCCAAACTAACATTGACATTGAGAAGATTCGCTACCGACCTCACCACATCACACCCGAAAGTAACATTGAACCTACAACTATGATATCAAATTGTAATGCCCCGATCTAGATTTAAGGGTTAATAAAGGATCAACCCGATCCAGCTTGCACATTAATTATGAAGTTCACTAGAACAACTTAAATAATGTTTATAATTCAGTTTAATTATTATTTAACCTTTCACTTTTTAGCATATGATTCCAATTTTCATCAAACTACGTGATGCGGCCCAAGAAGAGTGCCCCCATGGCCAAGTAAATAGAGCTACTAATGTAAATGAAAATGAAGTATTTACCTATACAATGCTCTCCAAATACGGGACAACATACAACCTTCTGTAACAAAAGGAGGGAGTGAGATGAATGCTAAGTGGGAACTTATACAACAAATGCAGTATGGTAATGAATGTCAGAAAGAATACTCACACGCTACTATTACATACATGTGAAAATACGTATATATCTACATATTTACCTTTTGCCCAAAAATTCTCTAATGCATGAAACCGTTTTTACTCCAATAAATCGTTTATTTTCCTTGTCTTTAGAAACTAGTCATTTCATATCACTATGCATAAAACTGGCATATTCTTCCCATTAACTCACACAGTTAAACAATTTACAATTATTGGGAAAACCTTTTACTGCATTCACAACATTCATTAACTTATGCCAGAGTTACTTTAATCATTACCTAAAACATTCTTAAACACACGCACACCTCGTGTTAGGAATTTATATGTTTACCATTGAACTTCTGATGCAACACACACACTTGTTTAATTATGGGTTAAACCTCATTAGTTTCCTTACTTACCCATATTGTCATCTTACTTTACCATATCCTTTACTTTATTGACATTAATCATTACTCAATTTACTTGCCTATATTAATTATACACCAAACGGAACATTTATCTTTTCATATAAGTTAGGTTGTTTCCATCACACAACCCATTTCTTATCTTGTTACGATTAATACCATTATCTTTTCTCAAAATCCTACAATATCCCTGGACTTCATGAAATCCACACCATCAGATCCAATTACCATATGCTAACTGCGCCGTAGGTTTGAGTACTTTCACCATTAGAGATGTCATGCCCTTCTTAATTATTTCCCGGCATCATCTGAGTGTTCCATTATCTTTACATGTATTTTAACATTTCACCAAATGTCCACATTATAACTCTTTTCGCATTTTAACCGACACAAGCCAAAATACAGACTTAAGCGCACATTTTCCCACTTACACTTGGAAAATTATTTCTTTTGCTTTAAGTCCCTTTTGTTCACACTTAAGGTTGATTCCAAATTCGTTTACGTCTTAATGACTTGTGAAAATTTCATCCTCAATAATGTAACCCCATTCGTTAACATAACAAAAATGTTCCACTTTACGTAAATTTACCAAATTACCCTTTTATTGCCAAACCTGCAATTTTGTCCTTTGACAAGAGTTAATTCCCAAAAATGGATATTAAGTTTCCAACTTAACATTTAAAACACTTTTAGCCATGTTTAAGACTTTTTCAAAACCTCATTTTACTAAACTTTCACATTTGTCACTTTAACACTTTTAATATATAAAATAATACCATTTTACATTTTAAACTCCCAATTTCTATACATTTGAAATACACGCTTTATTTATGGATTTTGCATTTTAACACTCATTTTACCACTATTTACACATTTGACTGTCTTGACATCTATTATTAACCTTTATAGCACATTTTATGTAAAAAAAACTTACTTTTCACATCTTTAAACATTAAACCCATTTTACTTCCTACATGAGTTTCACACACTTTAAAATATTCATTAAAGACAAAGTTTTCCTTTTTACATTTATCTTCATTATTCATGTAAAAAATCACATTTTAATCTCACAAAATGGCTTAAGTAAGTCTAATATTTTGCATTGCATAAAATCACATTATTTACCTTTAAAGAGTCATTATAACATATTTTATTATACAAAATGTCGAAGATATACATTATGAAATTTTTACATTGTCGAAACCCATCTTAAATCATCTTTTTGAAATCCATTATCATACAAATGATAAGATGAGGAATAACTAACACATGGATGCAAACTAACATCTATCCTACATATATTTAGTCTAATATATATAAATAAACTTGCTGAAATTCTACTAAACTTTAAACCTGTATGAAGGTTAGTTATTCCTACTTCTAAAGTCTCCAAATAGTGGTAGAAAAGTTGATGAAGGAGGAGCGACCCCCGCTTTGAAAGGTGACCTCAACGTGTTACCAAAAGCTTCGTCTTAAGCTTATCCAATGATGCCTTATATGGCCATTCTTACCTTTCATGGAACTCTCTTTAATCATCGCGAAACCTTCTCCAAAAACCCATTAACACACCAAGAACATCAAATTCTTCACCCACCAAGTTTCCCTAGGGTTTCTTCATGGGTTTGAAAGCTTTCTTATGATTTTAATGATGTTTGTGTGCAGTGAAAGTGGTGGTTTGAACCCTCACAAGTCTGGGGGAGAACATATTTGGGTGTGGGTTCTTAGAGAGATAGAGGGTGGTTAGAATTGGTGAGGGGGAAATAATGAACCCTAGATCACCTCCCTTATGTTTTTATACTAAAAATGGAGGCCCTACCTGAAATGATCTTGTTCTGGACCTTTTAGAAGTTTGACACGTGTAAAAGATCAATGGACCAAAGTTTGACAGCGCTTAAAATAATTTTACTGCATTTTAGACCAAAAATCCGCCTAAAGTGAGTATAAATTATTTTTTTCAAAGACGTTGAAGAAGGTAAAGTTGCTCAAAATTAAAATTTACATCTTTTGGTTGATTTTTAGATTTTTCTGAGCACTTTCATATTTTGGCAAAAAATAATTTTATTTATTTATTTTTTTACCTTTGACCCTATGTTATTTTTATATGTTTTTTTGGACCCTATAAAAGTGGCCATTTTATTTTTTTGGGTCTTTCAAGTGTCCTACACAATGCGTACAAAGTTGCATTTTAGGAGTGTTGCATACCGTTAAAAAGTGCTAGATTAACTTTTAATTTCTTTTTAATTTTTCCTCCACATGGTTGTTTTCCTTATATTTTTAGGACTCCAAATATGTGGTCTCACTATTTTTATCCCTTTCCAATGGTCCTACAAATACTGCACAAGTTTACATCCTGCGTGGTGTCGCAGGCAAAAAATCGTGTTATATTAACCATAACCGTGTCACAATCATTCCTTGACATTTATGCGTCAAACTTAAGCAAAATACTTACTAGGACTATTAGAACTTAAAAAAGTCTTCATATGAACCATGCAACATGGGGATTTTTCTCCTTAATTACTCTTCGTAATGCATCACTTTTCGTGCCATTTGGCGTAATTTCCTTATATATTTATTCCTCAAATTTTCCTTTGAATAAAATAGTTCGATTATCATTAAATACTTATTTTTTAGGGCGGGGTATTATAAGTATGGTATGCCCAAAGGATGTGGGGAAGATCGTCCACCCAAGAGCTCGTTTCGTTTTCCAACCTTTTTTTCATGCCATCGAGAACTATCTTATTGGAAGCCTCGGTCTGCTAATTGCTCCGGGGGTAGGCCATTGAGCTGAAGTGGTGCTTGATGATGTGTTATTGCAGAAGCTTTTGAATAGCCCATTTTGAAATTGTGTTCCATTGCCCATGATGATTGTTCTTTGCACACAAAAATGAGTAATGATGTTCCTCCCGTGATTTTGATCATATCAGCATCTCTGATGTTTACCAATGGTTCTGATTTGATCTAATTTGTGAAATATTCTGTGCCGACCAGGAGATGTTTGCGACTTCTTGGTGCTCTAGATAGTGGGACCGCTATGTCCAAACCCCACTGATTAAACATCTATGGGGTGGTAAATAATTTTAAGTCACTGGCCTACTGGTGAAGCCTGTACAAGAACTTTTAACAATTCTCTCATATTTTGACGAAGGAGACCGCATTCTTCTGCATGTACAATCACCAATATCCTTCTTTTAATTGTTCGAAAAGAGAGGGATCTTCCCCTGTATGCCTCCCAAAAAATGCCATCATGATGTTCATATAGGACTTGGTCTATGTTATTTGGGTGCACGAATTGAAGGGAGGGATCTATGAAAGATCTCCTATAAATATTACCTTCAGGTGATAGGTAGAAACGAACAACTTTCATCCTGACTTAATGGGCTTGGTTGTTTTTGGCTGGTTGGATGGCCCTTTACAAATAAATGGTGATTAGATCCATCCAGCTAGGAGCTTGCTAAACGGAGATGAATTATTTGATGATCTTGGGGTTTGCAATACTGTGCTGAGCGATGAACTCTACTTTGATGGTTCTTTTTAGATTAGAGTCTACTGCCGATCTTAAAGCGACCAAGGCACCGAGTTGGCTATTATTTCCCGAAGACAATTGTTGAATGTGGACCCTATTGAAATTAGGAATTAAGTCTCGAACGACCTAAAAATATGTTGAAATCTGCTCATATTAGGAATTATATACTCTTGACATTTAGTTGGACACCAACATTAAGTCATGATATATGCGAAGGTGGCTTGTATCCAAAGAGAAGACTGTGCACAACCCGATGATGGGGGCTTCATACTCGACTTCATTATTAGATGCTTCAAAGATAAATTAGATACCCTATTCAATCATAGTCTTTTTAGGAGAAATGAGTACAACTCCCACTCCTTCCCCTCTTGAATTAGACGCTCCATACACATAAAGAGTCCACCTTTTAAATTTGTTAAACTCTTGGCTGATTGGATGGTCGGTGAAGTTCTTGTCGCTAGGCCCTTCTTCCCCTACAAAGTTAATAATGAAGTTTGCTATTCCTTAGACCTTTATCGCGATCGTTGTTTGATTATAAATATCAAACCTTTTAAGTTCCACCGACCATTTGGACATTCATCCAGATAGGTCGGATTTTCGAAGGACTTCTTTAAGCGATGACTATATATGAGTGAGATAGGAAATACTGTGTTAACTATTGTGAAGTAATAACCATAGAGTAATCCAACTTCTCAAGTGGAAGGTAGCATTTCTCAGCATCAAGGAGCATCTTAATGGCATAGTAGATAGGAGCCTAGTGCCCCTCTTTCTTAAACATTAAGGCTAAGCTGCTGTATACTCGGATACCACACGATACATATAAACCTAATCCCTTATATTTGGGATTAATAGCAGAGGAGGTTGAATTGACTAGGTTTTGATTTCACTAAGTGCCTTCAAGCACCTCATTCTAGGTTAAGCCTTTCTCATTTTTAAACAATCGAAAGAATGGTTGACACTTTTTGAACTATTTGGAGAAGAAAAATTGAGAGAAACTTGGATACCCATTAATCGTTGAATATAATGAAGTCTCTTTAGTGGGTGAATATTATTGATTGCCACGATTTGATTGGGGTTAGATTAAATCTCCTTATATGATCACGTATTCTAGGAACTTACAATATTGGACTTCGAAGGAGCACTTGGATGTATTGAGTTTCATCTTGTAGTATTTGAGGATCTTAAAGTCTTAAAACTCTCACATGTGGTTGGATTTACGCTCGATTTTGAAAATCATGTCATCCACATAGCCCTTTTATTGTCTCATAGCTGTTCCTCAAACATTTTGGTGATCAACCATTGATTTGTAGATCCCGCATTATTGAGACCAAATGGCATGACATTGTAGAAGTATAGATCGAGAATGGTAAAGAATGAGATTTTTTCTTGACCAGGGCCGATTATTGGGATTTGATAATAGATTGAGTACGTATCTAAAACACTCACCCATTCATGGCTAGTCGTGGTGTCAATCAAATGGTCGATCTTTGACAAGAGAAAGTTGTCTTTGGATAAATATTTATTGAGGACGGTTAAGTTTATGCACACTCCTCGATTTCCATTACCTTTATTTACTACTACATGGTTTGATAGACATTTAGGTAATTGAACTTATTTAATGGACCTTGACTCTAGAAGTTTCTCGATCTCTTTTTTCCACGGACTTTGCTTTTTTTGAGGTTATTCGATGAGCCTTTTGCATGATTGATGGGTATGTTTGGTCCACATGAAGTCGGTGACACGTGACTTCAGGATTGATCTTAGTCATATCATAATGCTTCCATGAAAATTTATCTTAATTTTCCTTGAGTAGTGAAATCAGTTCCTGTCTTTCCTAATCAGTGAGCGAACTACCGATTAGGAATTTATTCTCTAGGTGAAAATCATCCAACATCACTTATTGCAATGGTTCCATAACTTTATCCGCATGGGCTACCCTTTTCTCTTATAACCCCTGCTTGCCATACTTTAGTTGTTATTTTTATGGTTTATGTCCATCCTCAGTCGTCTCAGGGAGACCTCTTTCTCCTTTTTCTTCTAATATCCGTTATTCCATTATCGATGATGCATTTGTTCTTCTATTTGTAAGTAAAGGGTAAGACTTTCATAACTTGTAGCCATCCTCTTTCGAGGATAACATTTTAAGGACAATCAATCTCCACAACTAGGAATTCAATTAATTTTTAACAGTATCACCTTTCCCAGTGGCATAGTCATATTTCCAACGAAGTTGATAAAGGGATGTTCACTTATTTCAAATCATCCATTCCAAGATTAAGTTTATTGAACAAATCCAGGTACATAACCTCTGAGAAGATTCCCTGATCAACTAGTAAATTATCCAATCTTGATTTTCCATCCCGAGTTTGATTACTAGTGCATGAGGATGCAGAGTCCTATATTCGATCAGGTCATCCTCCATGAAGACTATATGCTTATTATAGTTTATGTCTTCTGAATGTTGATGCTTAACTGCTGGACTATTGGCAGGTTCAATTTGGAAGTCTTCCATCATTGCTGTGACTTTATTCAGTTCCTTCTGAACAACGTTGCCCTAGATTTTCTAGGAACTTGAGGCACAGTGATTAATAACAAACTCATGCCTTGATTCATATTCTAGGATGTTATCTAGCTTTCGATCGACGTCAATAATGGTTTTGTCCAGTTCTTATCCAGGTAGTCACTCAAATGGACAAACTAAGACAATTCTTTTAGATTTGATTTAAGGGCCTTCTAGTTCTCCATTTTATGCCCATAATATTTTTGGTATGCACACTTAAGTGAATTATTTATCTTTAGTGGGTCTCCCCCATATTATTTGGACACTTTAGGAAATGTTGATCCTTGATTTTGCTCAAGATCTTATAATTTGCCTTCTTGAATATGGTGTTGATTGCTTGTAAACCCCTAAAAGTATATGTCTTGTCTCCATTATTTGATTATCTATTATGATATTTCCCCCCTCTTTTAGGGCCATTCTTTTTTTCATCACTTTTGGTCATCTTCGAGCACTCATTATCATTCTAGTCATTGATGACCATATCTTCCATCTTTGCGTATTTCTTTATGCCATACATGAGTTCATCAATGGTGTTCGCCTCCTTCTTAGTGAGGGATTGATGTAACATAGAGCTGGTGGGAAATCCTATCTTGAATGAGGCTACATCGACTTGTTTGGAGTATTAGCATAAGGTTTCCTGGAGTTTCTTCCTCATAGTGGGGAGATAATCTATTCTCTTCGGATGGGAGCTATTGGTGATAAATCAAGCAGTGGAGGCTTTAACTAACTACATAAAATTATTAATCGACCTATGTGGAAATTTCTCAAAACATTTTACGCAACATTCTACAAGATGGAAGGGAATATGTGGAGCATAAGAGTGCCGTGGTGATTCCAAAAGGTCATAGCTTGCCTGTACTGATGTACGTGGCCAATGGGGTCAGTCTTTTCATCCTACATTTGAACCTGGGATTTATAAAAACTTCTTTGGGGGATATGTCTCTTTGATTGATCTTGAAAAAAAGGATTTCATTTGGGTGATGAGGGCCCTCTTGGACATTTCTTTAGTGAATCTATACCCATGATTAGCGAGGTGTTGATCAATTTCTTTCCTGGCGAGATTATAAATATTATGTGTACAATGTCCTACCTCTTGATCTCGTCTCATCGGCGACTCGCATACACGGAGTTCTCCTTTCCACGATGTGAAATCCTTCCTCGACTATGAGTTTTACTTGCCTGAGGTCAAGGGGTCTATCTATGGCGTTTGCTCTTACTCTGTGGAGCTCTCTCTCCATCTTTTCCAGACATAGATGCAGACGTGAATTTTCCTCCTCTCAGAGACATGTGTCTTCCTCATATTGGCGAAGCCACTATTCATATGTATAGACTAGATGTGAGACCTGAGTAAATCTAGGTTGCTCGTTGCTTTTCTCAGAGTGTTGCTCTTGTGGGAAATAATGCACATGAGGAGCGTCTCGACTCCTGTTGGGGTGGATTGCTGATCTTACCCTCGGCATTGGAAGGCCATTCTACTTGTTGCCATTAAATGAAAAAAAATGCACAGTACGGGTGTCATATATAGGTTTGTTAGTTCTAACTGATTTAGGAAAAAAAATCATCTTTTTCACAGATGACGCCAATTATAGGTGTAATTATCCCACAATGAAGAATCCCAAATAATTAATACCAAATGAAATAAATTCAATCACAATTATAGGTGAAATTATTCCATAATGAATAATCCTAGACAATTAATACCAAACATAATAAATCTAATCACACAATCAGGCACAACACAAATATTGACTTCGTTTAATAGTGGCCTACGTCCACAGGGTATTTTTCCTTTCTCCTGATTTTTCTATTAGTAACAGGAATTACATGCCCTCTTTCCCTAAGGTAAGGATTACACTTATAGGGAATACGAGAGAGTTTGATGAAAGGGTTCAAAAATCGTTAATTGAGTTGTGTTTGACTGCACTGATCTTGCTGCGAGATCCTCACCAATGGAATTTTTCTTCGTTGTTATTTTGAGATGCGGCCGTCTAGCAAATCGTGTTGGGGTAATGTTTATCTGACCCAAGTTATTTGGTCCATTTGGATAAATCCCCCACAATGACAATGAGTATTCTTCTAACTAACTAACTAACATATTTTATTCATAATGCCTTTATATAGTGATAGCTGAAGCAATCTAATATTGGGCTTTAGGTTTACGTTGTGTGGCATTTATGAGGTGTGGGATATTATTAAATGGGGTATTGTTTATAAACAAGTAATATGATATGACATGTCAGATAAATGAGGTTTGTTAGTTGGATTATATGGACAAGCTCATGTACTTGTTATAGAAAGTATCAGTTTCTACAAGAATGTGGTAGGGATGTGTTGTGACCAAAAATGGAAATGTGTGGTTATCACATGAGGATGCCTTTGGGATAATTGATGAATTTTTCTCTTGTATTAGGATGGTTGGCGTGTAGGATCCCAATAAACTTACTTCCCAGTATCCAAAATAAAACCCTTAAGAATCCTAAATGGCTATCGACGGATTCTTTTAATTCCCATATGTTCTTCACAACTCATAGCCCAAAGATTTAGGGATCAATAACTAAGAGATATGTACATACCTTGGCCTCCATTTCCTTTTTTGAACATCAAGATTAGTTGGGGTAATATGTGGTCATTGAAACCTATTATAGGTTGTTGATACCTTCGATTAGTGTTGAATGCCGATAGTGGTGTATGGTTGTGCTATGTTTGGTTGGATATCTAGATTATTATCGATGTTCATTCTTTCAATAATATTTATTGATCGACTTGTGAGTGTATCGATAGAGGGGGAACTTATAATGCTACAAATTTCCCCTCGTGTATGTTCATCTCAGGGAATGAATGTATGTGGGAAAAACATGGTATTCTTATCTTTTTGAACTGTTGGATGGATTTAATGATCAAGCGTGACTATGGTTTTTTTAAAAATAACATGAAAAGGTTCATTTTTTAAGGTGAAATGTGTAGTTGGTTGATATACATAAGTTTGGTCTTGTCCAAGAAATGCCCAAAACGAAGACTCTTGCCTTCATAAGTTGCCTAAGAGTCCCTAGCACTTAGAACCTCTCATGCACAATTTCATCCTAAGTTCCATCAGCTTTTGAGAAAACCCTATAATATGATAGTATTCAAGGAAAATCTATCTAAAGAGTTGGACTTACCAGAAGTCAACGTTTAGTGTCGGCCTCAGAAAATAGTAGGAGGGCATACCATCAGTCTCACCCATATCAGTTAGACAGCCAGACAATCTCATCTCAGCTCGACCTTACAAGAACAAATTTCAAACAGTCTCGGCTAGACGAGAAACTCTACCTCAGGCATCTCATACGTACATGGAAATCGTGATAAGGGTATTGTTGGCATATCCAACTAAAACCATTATGGAAAATCAACCAACACATGGGGAGAATATTATTTATTATAACTTTTACAACTTTCTCTATAGGTGTCAAACTCTCATTAGATGATCACTCATTGACACATCGAGTGCACTCCTGAGGGGTGACACTGCGCACCACCAGGACTATTAGAAACATCCACTGCCTCCTTTCCTAGGGATTAATCTCTAAAATAACCCTACGATTACACTGAATTTGTAGAGAGAAATAGAAAGAGAGAGAGAGAGAGAAAGAGAGATAGAGATCTTGTATGGTCCTTTAATGACTTTGGCCTATCTTTAAATGAAATCACTCCCAAACTTTGCACAGTGGATGTAGGCTAACTTTGAACCACTTAAATATCTATGTTCCTCTATTTTCTCTCACCTCTTATGTTATTTTACTCACATTCACCATTGTTAAATGAGTTCTCAAACAGGTAAAATCCTTAAGGATGATTTCCAGCATTATCATTTTGGCACAATCTATAGGAAGAGACTGAGTTTTCTTTCTCACCTTATCTTAAACTATCATTTTCTTGCCTATTTTGGTGATCCAACCTCACCGCTGCTAGGATTGAATCACCATTGAAAGAACTTGAGTTTAGTTATTCTTAAGCTTCACCTATTCATCCCGTGCCTGTTTTTTTTATTGTTCTCCTTTTTGGTATTTGATCAGATTATACCCGAGATGGCCACTAATTCGCCTTCCAACATTGGAGCCAGTTCCATTCAACCATGTCATCATGAGAAGGATCCCAGATGATTCCATTGTTCACTTGATAGCGCCAAACGCCATAAAGGCCGCCACTTGGAAGTTGAGGGACCACCCCTATCTCACCCGAAACAAGTTCAACACCAACTTAGGCATTGGGATATCAAAGACCCTCAACATCTTTACCTTAGAAAGGAAGTCAAAGAGTATTTGGAGGATTTGGTGTGCAATGAAGAGAACTATTAGGAGAGGTATGAAACTTCTAATACCTCGTATCAGCTGAGGACGACCCCAAATCCAACTTATGAAGTGAGGAGTATCCAACACACTCCTCAGACTCGTTAGAAAAGCTCTCCATTTAACATGCTCAGTAGGCTGTCGGCTTTCAACTGTCTTAGCCCAAGGGGCGATGGTAACCGAGTCCAAAATCTTCAAATCATTAATGGCACACGTTCCACTAGTTGTTTGGACAATGACGGGCTAAGATGAGACTAAGAGAGAAGGGAGTACATAAAAGTCAACAACGAATAAAGAATTGCTGGTAGAGAGTTGATCGCCAAGATAGTCGCTAAAGCAGAAGGAGCAGGTGATGATGTAGTTCCAGCAAAAAAACCTTGGAATAGCTCAATCCAAACGTTAGAGGACAAGATTAGCTATCTTATTAAAATTCAAGATCTGAGCCACGTGGGGATACATAGAGGTATCTCCTTTTGTGGTGAGAATAGTTAGCTATCCAACTCCTACTAAATTCAATCCGTTGACCGTAATTCCCAGGTATGATGGGAATACGAATCCTATTCATCATATAGATATGTATCAATCAACAATCGATATCTACTCATCCCAGACGAGATAAGGTGCTGAGTATTTTTTAGCACCCTCACTAGTGCGGCTCTTGTATGGTACACCAACCTGTCGAGAGGGTCCATAGAAAATTCAAACAGTTGGTTAAAAAGTTCATTCAAAATTTTTATTTTGGCATAAGGCCGAACAAACGCGTAACTCTTTTGCTGAATGTTAGGCAGGGAAATAATGAACCTATAAGGGACTATATCTCTCGATTTAACACGGAAAAGTTAGAAGTCGAAGACTATGAGGACAGTATTGCCATGACAATACTCATCAGCGGACTTTAGCCAAGAAATTCTTATAGAATCTCTCCAAGGATCCTCCAAATTAGATGATAGAACTTTTGGCAACAGCCGATAGAATCATGAATGCGAAGAAGGCCATATCGGTGAAGAGATTTGATCTGAAAGTGGCTAACAATAGTAAGCGTGGAAAACATAGAGATAAGGAGAAGGAAGGAAATAAAATACCCAGTGGTGATAAATTTGCCAAGTATACTTTACTGACGATCAATACTGACATGATCCTGAATGAAATAAAGGATGATAAAGAGATCGGGTAGCCAAAAATGTTAATACCACCCCCTCAGAAGATGGACATGAGCAAATGGTGCGAGTTTCACTAAGATCACGATCACTTGATAAATTGATGCTTCACCCTTAAAGACGAGATTGTAAAGCTGCTATAATAAGGGAATCTTTGGAAATACATGGATAAAAATAGAGGCCGAGACAAGGGCATGAAAAGGTTTATTTAATGAAAGGTAGCCAAAACCAAGAAGGAGGTGAAACTAAACATAAATGAACTAGAATCAGACGATAGTGGTGAAGATGATCTAGACCTTCCTGTTTAGCCTCCTATAGTTAATGGTAAATTTCATATGATTTCCTTTGATGTAAAAATGATATTCGGGGAATTAGCAGGCGAAGGGACTGAGTCGACCGATAAGAAGGCTCATATAGTTGACGCAAAAGTTAGACACAAGAGGGTTAAGGTTAATTTGTTCGAGGCCAAAGGTTAACCTAGTAAGATGAAGAAGGTAGACGTGGGCAGTCTCGTCGTGGGATTTTGAGAAAATATTTTAAGGGAATTTTGTCCCTGCATGACGACCCTCTGATCATAAGTACATGAGTTCAAGACTATAATATGGCTCGTATATTGGTGTACAGAAGACGCTCAATTGATGCTATGTTCTAAGACTATTTTAAAGGAGGGAAGATGAGAAATAAGAGACTGTCCTATACCACCAACCGTTAATTGGATTCAGTGGAGAGATATTCCATTCACCCTGTGTTTACGAAATGAATGTATGCATGGTAACCTGGACGATATGCTTGACCAGGATGATAATATTTTTATGATGGATGAAAACGTTTTCTCAACCTATAATATAATTTTGGGGAGGGTTGCACTCAAAAAATTTGAAGCCATGCCTTCACTGTATACCAAATGATGAAATTCTCGACTCCTTATAGAGTAGGAAAAGTAAATGGTCATCAAGTAAAAGCACGAGAGTGATACTTTACCTGGACAAAAGAGAAGTAGGCCCATAAAAGTAAGATAACTTCATATAAAATAGATACCCTTGATCAAAGAGACAAACAAAGACTCAAAAAGAGAGCCTCTAGAAGAGGTAGAATATATCGTCCTCAAGAATGAAAAAACCATTCAAATAGGCTCCTACCTCAATCCATAGATTAATAACGAGTTGGTTGAATCATTAAGAAAAAGCCAAATGTGTTTGGATGGCGCCGTAGTGACATGCCGAGGATTGACCCCTAAGTCATTTGCCATTAGCTAAATATCGATGATATAGCAAAGCCGGTGAACCAATGAAGAAGAACCTTCCCCAAGGATATCTATGAAGTTATACAAGAGGGAGTTAATAAGTTGTAGTCTTTAGACGTCATCAGGAAAGTGCATTACCCTGAATGGTTGTCCAACATCGTCATTGTGCCAAAGTAGAATAGAAAGTGGAGAATGTGCACGGATTTTACTGACCTTAACAAGGCTTGCTCGAAAGATAGTTTTCCTTTGCCTAGGATCAATCATATGGTGGATGCTACAGATGACCACAAGCTGATGAGCTTCATGGATGCATGCTCTGGGTATAACCAAATTTTAATTCATAAAGATGACATTGAATTTTTTTCAAAGACAAGGGAACGTACTGCTATATGGTTATGCCATTTAGCTTAAAGAATGTAGGGGACACCTACCAGAGGATGGTCAATAATGTTTTCAAGGATTAAATAGAAAAAATAATTAAGGTTTATCTGGACAACATTCTTACAAAGAGTTTGAAGGTCGAAAGTCATGTGGCAGACTTGGAAAGAACGTTCGACACGATGGATCAATATAGGATGGAGTTCGTTCTATCCAAGTGTGTTTTCAGCATAGGTGTAGGGAAATTCTTGGGGTTCATTGTCAACCAAAGAAGTATCGAAGAAAATATTGTAATGATCAAATAGTTAATTGATATGAAAACCTCAAAGACAATAAAGGACATTCAAAGACTAACAGGTCGAATCACGACATTAAATAAGTTTATCTTTAGGGAAACAGATAATTGTTTTCCATTCTTTAAGATCTTGAGGAAAGTGTTTGTTTGAGATGATGAGTGCAAAAAACCATTTCAAAAATTGAAGACCTATCTCAGCACTCCAAGGCTCCTTTCCTGACTAATAAAAGAAGAAATGTTTTACTTATACCTGGCTATCTAGGAATTAGCCATCAGTGAAGCCATCATTCGGGATGATAACAAAGTTGAAATGCCTGATTACTTTAACAACAAAGAACTACAGGGAGTAGAGTTGAGGCACTTAAAGGAGGAAAAACTTGTATATGCTTCGATCCATAGTTAAAAAAAGTCGAAACCCTATTTTTAAGCTCATACGATGGTAGTAATTACCAACATGCCTCTCCAACAGGTCATTCATAAACTCGAGATGTTGGATAGGTTAATATCTTGGTCAGTTGAGTTAGGTGAGTTTGATATCATCTACGGGCCAGGAAACTCAATCAAGGGGAAAACATTGGTAAATTTTGTGGTCGAATTTATATGGGAAACCTAGGACGACAGCGAAAGGGAAATTCTGAGCGAAGTCCCGCATGTCATCCAGATAGGGAAGGAGATCATGGCCAAAGAAGCAGTAGCCGACACAACATATGGTATACTAAAGAGAGATTTACTGCTAAAAAATGGATCCTTGGCAGATGGTCCTTTTTATCTGGGGGCCAATATAGAGCTTATTCATTGATGGTTCATCTTGTGGAATTGTCAATGACATAGTACTAATTATATCGACACCAGTTGGAACCGACATTGAATATGCCCTGCGGTTTAACTTTGAAGCATCAAATAATGTATTGGAGTATATAACTCTATTGGATAGAGTCTCCCTTGAAAAAGCACTGAATGTCAAGAAAATGGTTGCTAATAGTGATTCTCAGTTGATAGTTAACCAAATTTTAAGGATTTATAAGGAAAAATATGAGAAGATGGTTAAGTACTTAGCCCGGGTAAAGAAAATCCTGCCGAACTTTGAAGAGATTAAGGCTATAAGAATTCTGAGAGTGGATAATGGGAGAGCATATGGTTAGCAAGGATAGCATCAACTACCTAAACATATATCCGACGATCAGTGCCTGTAGAGATTTCGCTAAAATCGATTATAGAGACCGATGAGATCGATATAAAAGTTTTTTTATATATAAATTTGGGGGCATCTTATATGGACCCAATAATAGATTACATAAGATATGGAAAGATTCCAGAGCCAAATCCGAGAAAAGGAAATATAATACCATGCAACCAAGTTCACCATCATCGGAGATGTGCTTTATAAAAGAGTTTTTTTGCTTCCAGTGCTGACATGCATGCACTACATGACGTAAGATATGTGCTTAGGGATGTACATGAAGGCTTGTGTTGAGCCAAATAGGTGGAAAATCATTAGCCAAAAGGATTGTTACCCAGGGTACTATTAGCTGAACCTTGCAAAAGACTCAATAGAATACGTTCTGAGATTTAATAAGTGCCAACATTTTTCAAGCATAGCCCATCAGCCTCAGTAACCCTTTTCCCTAATATCAGACCTTTAGCCATTTACCACGTGGGGAAAAGACCTGGTCATCCCCCTTGTTTAGAGAAAAGGGAAATTTTAGATTCTTGATTGTAGCAATTGACTGTTTCTTTAAGTGGGTAGAAGTAGAGGCTATGGTGACAATTATGGAAGATAAATGCTTCATATTTATCTGGAAAAATATCATTCGTCATTCTATTCTTCCTAACATGATGATATATGATAATGGGAAATAATTCAAGAACGAGTATCTAGAAGCTTACTACGGAATAGTTGGCATCCAACAGTTCTACTCCTCGTCAGGCCGACCACAGGCTAATGGGAAAATAAAGTGACCAATAGGACGATATTGGATGGAATAAAGAAGAGTTTAAAAGGCGCTAACGGAATATGGGTTGAGTTACACAACATTCTGTGGGCACACAAGACGATCAAGAGGACACCAACTTGAGATACGCCTTTCGTGATAGCTTGCAGATCAGAGGTTGTGATTCCTATAGAAATTGGGTTGTAAGCCATAAGGTTTAGACCTATGATCCCGTGATGAATTTAGAAGAAAAATATTAGACTTGGACCTCATTGAGTAAAGAAGGGAGGATGAACTAGTTAGATAATCAAGATATCAATAAAGAGATGTTAAATTCTATAATAAGAAGGTCAGATCTCGGTCCATCGCTGTGGGGGAGTTGGTGCTGAAGAAAGTCATCCAAAAAGAAAACAAGCTCGATCTTAATTGGCATGGACCCTATAGAGTCACTGAAGAAGTCATCATAGGTAAATATCGGCTAGAAAACCTTGAAAGAAATCCATTTTATATCCCATTGAATAAAGATCATCTGTAATTTGTTCAGTTGATGTAATCGAAAGGCAAGTTGTATGAATATATGTTCTTATATGAAATATAATGAAGTGTTTTCTCATTTTTTCTTTACAACATTTTTTAAATTCAAATAATTAGGTAAACATTATTTAAGTATGGTAAATATTAAATCTCTCTCTCGGCATTATGGGAATGCCTAACGAGTCTTGGCTCCAAGGCACTACTCTGCATAAACCCTGAGAGGTGGGAGGTACCTAACATCATTTCTATACCGTTGGACCCTTAAATATCATTTAAGTATATTGCAATTGTGAAACATCATTTAAGTATGGTGAATGATAAATCTCTCTCTCTACAATTTGAGAATACATAATGAGTTTTGGCTTAAAGGCACTACTCTGCATAAACCCTGAGAAGTGGGAGGGCCTAACATCATTTCAATATGGTGAGACATTTAAACATCATTTAAGTATGGTGATTTATGTGTTCCTCTCTCGGTAGTATGAGAGTGCCTAATGAGTCTCAGCTCCAAGGCACTACTCTGCATAACCCTTGAGAGAGATGACGTCTTTGAATTCATTTTAATATGATGAGATTAACTCCATTGAAGTATGGTAAAAATATAAAACAAGAAAAAAATTATGAAGGCAACTGGCAGATACAACACTTTAGAAAAAAATTCATTATAATATCAAAGTAGAAATAGATTGTTCATACATCATAATGACAAAAGCTACAAAAGAGTGTTCAAATTGGTTATAAAAAATGGGCTTAGAATACCACAATCAGTCACCTAGAGTAGAAAATTAAACACTGGATACTAGAGTTTTGGTGACAATCAGCTCGACTGGAATTTTATCAGGGATAATAGTGTTTGATTTTTGGTCCCCTACAACATCAGCGCCATCCTACTCTAAAATAGTAGTCTCGACCCCAGCCACTATTGTTTTAGCATTCTCAACTCCAGCTTGGACTTCATGTAGGGCATCCACACTTGAAGGATCAACAAAGTTGAATGAGGAGACAATATTGTCAAAGAGAGGACCATTAGCAACAAGGTCACCACATTAATTGACGACCCGATGACACACTGTTTTAGCCCCTTTCTCAATGTATTGGATGGCATAACCAAAAAACTCCTATGATTCTTTAAAGTCTGCTACAACTTGTTCAACAACCACCCAATGACAGATATTTTGAAGGACAATGATAGACTGAAATAAAATTGAAAAGTTAGTATGAGATGATACTAAACTTTAAAACTTTTGAAAATACAATGGTGATTTGTTGTTAACATGGGTGTCCATATGAAGAGAAAACTTAATGACCTGGGAGGGGTCTTAAGCATCAAAATAATGCTTGTCACAGTCAGGGATGACCGAGATTATAACTTTCCAAGCCTTTAACTGGTTCCCAAGAAGAGAGTATGCATTAACACCCATCTAAGTAATGTGCACATCAACAGAGACATCATCCCTGATAGGAAGGAGATGGCCAATAGATGGACTTGGTGGGACTTCTTTCCTCTTTTTCTGTTGAGAGGGAGGAGGGGTTGAGGTCCTTCCAATGAACTCTTTTCATTTTTAGACCCCTATGCAGCTTGGGGACCTCATGTAGTTGATTTCTGCTAAGTCTAAGTGGGATGAGAAGATAATCCTTGAAGACAGGCCAAGAAATTGGAAGACATAAGGGCTACAATTTACTAAACCTCATTCAAGATACTAACGTGATGATCTATAAAGAAAAATAAAAGAAGATAAGTATTGTCATCTTGTGTTGAAGTAATTCAATACGGTAGTAAGGTTCAACAAAGTTAGGTTATTTGCTTACGGAGTGATGTCAGGGGTTCTACCCCTATGCAAGAGTTTTATAGCAGCTCTAAAATCATTAAATCCTCAAAGATAATGGGACCATCCCCCCTAAGTTAGTTGATGAACTCCTTCATCTCATCACTAAGGCCAGGATCTAGTTTGGTCAAGATCGAGACACGATCCTATTTTTGAGGCACCCTCACCACATCTATAGTGGATGACTCACCATCGTCGAACTCTCAGTCCCTAAAAATGAAGAAGTAATGGGATTTCCAGTCGTGTTTTGAGGTTTGACTTATATATAACAAATTTTTATTAGAATGACAAGTCGTAAATGATAATTACAGGGGGTGGCTCTCATCGTGACTACATTATAGCATGCTTCTAAGATGTCAACTGGAATATCCATATCCTAAGAAACTCTCCAAAGGTGAGAATCCCCAAATAGAGTCCTCCAGGTATTTGGCATTAATGAAGCAGGGGAAATGCCAATAGAAGCAGGGGTATAAAATATATATGGATGGATTGGAATGCAAAAGCCAATTTTAAACATATGATCATAGACAACCACCTCTCCCTAATTTATGAGACTAAAGGCTCGCTCTTCTTCAGTAGGAACCCTCATATGGATGTAAGACTTTATCCCTTAGAGGTGCCTCCAGACCACCAGGTTAGTTTCACAAACATTATTGGGAATGGCCGAGGCAACACTTTTATCTAAAAAGTAAGGATCCTCATTTTCTTCATTCTCAGTGGTAGGGGCCTTACCACAAGGATAACGAATCCTAAAATCGGGCAGAGTCATGGCCAAGAAATACTCAGCTATGGGAGGAAGTGGAATATTGTTAGCAGTATCAAACTCAAGCTCATCATTAGAAATATCATAAATTTGGGGCCAAGATCCACTTGTTGATGAGATGAAGTTCTAGGATGACCCCTATTACTAGACTCATCAATATTTCCCTCATCTGTACGGGCCATCAAAACTCTCATTTCCACCTCAAAGGATTCGGCCGGAGAATCCCGTCGATTGTCATGGATTTCCAGACATTCAGAAGGGCTGTAGACTTTAGAAGATGAGAAAAACACAATATCATTATTGATTATAATGACAACTCTAGTCTCAGATGGATTAGGGTAAGTAAGAAGTAATGTAGTGCTCTCTATAGTTAAAGGGATTGGTGTAATGGGAACCTGAGACCTATGTTGATACTCGACGTCATCTCTCATAATCTTTCATCTTATGCGTTGATACAAATGTGGAAAATCTTCACCTAGCTTTACAACCTACAGTACATGACAAACATTAGAGAAAACTAATGGAACAACTATGAGGGATCAAAATGGGCATAGTTGAATATTTTTTAGCGAAAAAACTTATGAACACCATTAAGAACACTTTCGGTTACCTTTCACTGGAGAATATGTAAAAAAGGCAGAGGCAACATCCTTAAAATCTAACAAACCAAATCACACTGCCCTAAAAATCCGCCTGACTGTCTACCCACCTAAAGCTATCACGAATTTAAGGTTAAACACCACAAATTGTTGTCTAGAGTAGACAGAGAACTCCAAAAAATGAAGAATCACACAAATCAGAACTAAACTATAAGAAATGAGGAAAAAAGTGAGAGGGTACTTGAAAAGCATTAGGATATTTTTAGGGGCAAAAGAACACGGGAAAATATGGAAGATTGAACTTTAGAATGAGGGGATTGGTAAAGAGATAAAGAGAGGCAAAAACTCTAGAAGTTTTGAAGTAATGGTGAAAATGAAGAAGGAGAAAGGATTTTACAACCCAAAGCGTGTTGGTGCGATTCATAAAAACACATCATTAGGGCATGCCCAACGAAGTGACGTTTGTCTACCCACATGACATAGGGACTCACACTAATCCGTTCAGCAAATGCCATGTGTCCCACTTCATCAGCCAAAAGACCCCTTTGTCAAAACCCACGTGACCATTGTACCTCCACTAATCTTGAGATAACCCCAGACGCAAGGGCCATGACGAGATGAGATAGAAAAAGTAGTTACATCTTAGCCTCCCATTGACCTTAAAGACTAAGGTCTAGGGGTGATTGATATAAATAAGTCTGGTCTCGCCCAATCAATGCCCATTATGGAAATGTAATAGCTCGTTATATTTATGACTTATTTATGAATATTATATAAGATTTCAGTAATAATTGATTGGGATGTTTTTATCAAATAATTTTTTTTATTAATATTATATTTAAAAATAATTTATTTTGGTTTGAAATCGAATCAAACATTTAAATTGTTTATTGGACATTTTATAATGGTTTAAATATGCAAATTGGACAATTTTGAATTATGGGTCAATATCGTAATATGCGTTAGCTTAGGTGCCAAGCTAGGATTTGAGGGATAGACTTTATAAGGAATATTATGTTTGATTATAAGGAAAGAACGATAAAAAATTGAGGACAAAAATGAAATTTAAAGAGGCAAAAACGAGATGAATCAGAATAGTCAGTTTGGAGTCTTTTAGATCTTCTTTTTGATTGCTTTTGGATGAGATTTGAGAGAAACTCAAAACACATACCTGTCCCAATTTTGTTGTCTCGAATCCAAATCTGATGTCGGACTGATAATTAGGATAATGTTCAGATCTTATTTTTTTGTGTTTTCATAGAACAATTGTGGATTTTGACTCTCTTAAGGTTGTTTCATTCTTCCGTTATTAATTTAGTGTGCTACACTAATTCAACCTTGATTATACTGTTATATCCATGCTATGTGTTAGATTTATATTTATTATATGCTCGTATACTATTTTCATTATTGTTCCCATTTTGTGGGTGTTATTTTCATGTCGTGTATTTTGGGTATTGAAACTAGTTGATTTTACGAGAATGCTGGGACCTTACCTTTGATCATTCCTTCTTTCCCAGTTGGCTGGCAGCTTTATAGAATTGGGCGTGTTTTGACCCATTTGTTATGTTAAAAGTAAAAGGGTGAGTGAGTTTAAGGTGACATAAAGGATATGAGTTTGGGGATTGGGTGTATGGAGAGGCATTTAAGAGTGTATTAAAGTTTTAGTTTATTCCATATTTAATGAGTGGTTTCAAAGTAGAAGTGGTGCGCTGGGATATGCCGATCATGAGGGTGTGTTGTGAGAGAATGTCGATAGGTTATTATAGGAACTTTTGATATATAGGGCTAAATTAGAAAATATTGAATCGAAATGTAAGTTGTGGTAAGAGGTCGAAGATGATTCCTAGAAACAATTGGAGATGGAGTTCGGGAAGGACATTTTTTATTATGTTTTTAAGGATATCGACATAGCCTTTACTATGTGATTTTTTTATTGTGCCCCTGAGTGGACTTCATAGATTTTTGGTTAAAACTAATGGGTGATATGTCGGTGGTATCCTTTTCTTATTTCAGGGTTTTCTATTGTGTTGATGATGTTACAGAACTTTTTATTGGTTTGTAATTTTTTGTAATCTAACTGTCATGATGCTATTATCAGTAATTAATGATGTTACTATGCACTTGTGATTTTCTTTAACTTTGTTTTTTTTTTTCCGATTGAGAAAGGTGTTAGTGATTATGATTTTCCTTGATGAATGATGTTGTGAGTGGTGTTATCAATTTTGAATGAATAATTTCCCTAAGTGAGTAGCGTTACTGTTCATTTGTGTTTTCACTTAACTTTAGATGTTCTCAATTGAGAATAATGCCATTAATAGTGATTTTCCTTAATAAATGATGTTATCGATTAGGATTTTCATAGATATTCTACTTTATGCATAGTAGGTTGTCCTTTTCATAGATAATATAGAGATTATGCCAAAATAGTTTGTAGGTTTTGCCTTTCATAAATATCATAGAGATTGTACCATAGAAACTACAGGTCATGCATTTCAGTGATAAGATAGAGATTATGCTAAAAGAGATTATAGGTTTTGCCTTTCATTTATATCATAGAGTTTTTGCTAGAAAAACTATAGTTTATGCCTTTCATCGATATCATAGAGATTATGACACAAAAACGATATGTTATGCCATTCATTGATAACTTAGAGATTATTCCAAAAGATATTATAGGTTTTTTCGTTCTCAGATATTTGACCATAGAGATTATAGGTCATGTCTTTCACCAATCACAAAGAGATTATGCTAAAAGAGAGTGTGGGTTCTACCTTTCTCCAAAAAAATTCAAAACATATTATAGGTTGTGCCTTTCACCAATCGCAAAGAGGTTACCCCAAAAGAGATTGTAGGTTGTGCCTTTCTCAGAGATTTGACACAAATATTATAGATTATACATTTCACCGATCATAAAGAGGTTATGCCAAAAGTTATTTTAGGTTATGTCTTTCTTTGAGATTTTTTCATTGAGATTATAGGTTGTGCCTTTTACCAATCACAAAGAGATTTTGACACAAGAGATTGTAGGTTCTGCATTTCTCAAAGATTTGGCCAAAGAGATTATATGTTATTCCTTTCACCAAGCACAAAGAGGTCATAACAAAATATATTGTATATTGTGAATTTCTCAGAGATTTTACCACAAATATTATAGGTTATGCCTTTCACTGATCACAAAGAGATTATGCCAAACGAGATTATAGGTTGTGCCTTTTTATAGATTTTTCCACGTGTAAATTATACTATAGAGTTTGCTAAACATAGGTTGTAATGGGTATGAAACCAAATTTATTTCATATTACTTTTTATGATTACTTCATAATTAATATATTATCACACTTCACTATATTCTCTCTATTGTACTTAAGATAAAACAAGCACTCAATACATCCTGAGACATGTTACCAGGAACACACAAGTCAATGCAACCATACTAATGCCCAATAAACTCAATGAACATCCAAAATATACATTAACCTAGGTCAATTATACACACAAACAAGATCATATCACATGTATTATAGATAAGTTCAACATCCAACCTGAGAAGTTTAAAGCTCATGCACACAAATAACATCACATAAGAAAGTTCCAAACCACATCCCATAACCAATGGTAATAAAGCTCAAAGAAAAAAACATAACAGAAGCCCTCAATAGCTGAATTCAGGAAGTCAATAATGCTCAAATATTATAATGTTTATTAATTTGTTCTTGTAATTTATGAACCATTGTACAAAAGTAAAGTAACATGTTTTGACATGTGTATGCCCAATCCCTCTCACTCAAACCTACCATAAACCTCCCCAAACCTTCCATAAACCTTAACTAAAGATTAGACCTTAACAAAACATCATTTTAATAAAAACCCAAGAGTTTTAGTCACTAACCTTGAGGTCTTGTCGATTAAAAGTCCGAGGAAATAGTTAGGTGCTAAACTATTTTTCACTTAATTGAAAGCCAACTAAAGGAGTTTTAGTGGAGTAAAATTCCACTTTTAGTTGACTAAAAGTGACTTAGTTCAAACTTTTACTTTGGTAACTTTGTCCAACCTTCCTACCCAAAACCCTAACCTTTCCAAAGTATTCACCAAGCTTCTTACTATCTTTTTTCTGCATACTACCTCACTTTAACACTATAAATAAATAACCCCCTTAACCATTTCAACACACTAATCCTAAATACAAGATTGAGTCATTATACCTTCCTAAACCCATATCTCTCTAATGTGGAGATTAAAAACCAAATCTCCATTATTGCCAAACCTTCAAACCATAAACTCTTCCAAAGTTCTAAACCAAATGAGTTCCTAGAATAAAAAACTATTATATCCGTGATGCAAACAAACTCCATGTGTTTTAAAGTAAGCCCATTTCTTATAAGTTCCTCACCCCAAAACCATATAATCCATGTTCTTAATAATCTTAGAAATGATGCATTTCTATATTTCTTTTAAGAAACAAATAAATTACCAAAATCGAAAATCTTCCTGTCCAAGTTCCATACCCAAAACCATCTTGTGTTTCAAAGTGCTTTAAACACAAGATCACTCTTGAACCAATCTACCCATTTTTGCTTAGATAATAGCACACAAATCTACTAAAACAAATATTCATAACAAAAATCCACTTGTGTTACAAAGGGATTTAAATACAAAATCTATCTTGGACCAAGTGATCCCAAAATCACATGTGTGCTTAGAGGTTAAAACTAAATCTCCTAAGATATTGATCCTGACCCAAACACCCACTTGAGAAAAATATATGGGAAACATGATTGTTTACTTTTCTAGAAAAAGAAAGTAAACCCACCTCACCCTTGTTTAAGTAAATAACTTACTTTAATATTTGGTTACCAAACTTGTACTATTGATTGTAGAGAAAACTTCATTCTATGTTCACATCCGGTAGTGCCGTTGTTACGGGTAATAAAGGCGTTTAATCCTTAGATTAATGCTTAGGTACCGCTTGGGAAAGGAGGAGTGTATTGTCTTATTGGTTGCAGTGTTTAAGGGTGGATTTCCGTGTGAGGTTTATGTTCCACAACAATTGAATCGAAAATAGTGAAGTTCCCGCGTATTGTCTCAAGCATGGACATAGGCAGGGTGGAAACATGTTAAAAACCTCGGTTTGTAAAGTTCCTTTAAACCTGCTCAACTCCCTTACTTTATTAACATTCATTCCTTACTTTAAATGCTTAATACTTAAACCATGAATGTGAATATGAATATGAATTATAATGGATGCGAGACAACAAATAAACAAGTCATTTTATCGAAAAACTAAGAAATGGTTTTGTTAAGTTAAAATATTTATAAAACAACTATGAAAAATAAGAAAGAATTGTTAATCAACAAAAAGATAACAAATTTTCATTATCCCAATCCCCCCTCTTATGATAATTTTCATATTATAAATTGGTATCAAAGCTTAGGTCATAGATACTTGTTTTGAAAAAAGTATGTTTTGAGTTTAAAGATCACATTCTAAAGAGGGGATTTAAAAAAAATGACATTTGTCTAGATTTTGAAAAATACAGGAAAGAATTTATTTTGAGACAAGTTTTTAGATATATATATGAAAAATAAGAAATTTTAAATTTCCATATTTGAAATGGTTGTGTTTGATAAATAAAATGCCCTTGATTCAAAGCAAAGGTGTGTAGATGTAAAATGGGTCTTGAAAAATGATTCTTTAAAGAAAAATAATATGAAAAGTTGTTTTGAAAAGGGTTTAAAAGTGAAATTGATTTTGAAGAATGAATTTGAATTTTTTTTGTCAAAGTATCATAAAAGTTCACTTTCATGTGAATATATGCCTTCACTTATTTCATATGTTCTTACCCATAGCTCATACATGTAGAATACTCACACTTAGGACACATATCTTTCATAAATTAAATCTCCAATTTATGAGTAAATAAACTAAGTATTCTTTAATACTTTTTATAATAAGTTTGTCTCATAAAAGATATTTTGGAAAAGAAATCGAAACAAGACTTTGAAAAATAAAAAACAACTTGTTAAAAATATTCATAGTTGTAAGACCGTTTACACAAAGTATGACAGACTAGGGGACGAAAATATTTTAACTTTGGAATGTCATAAAAATATTATACCATTGAGAAATTGCTCCAAAAATTAAAAGGTTAAATTTGTTGAAGAAAACCCTTGGAAGTGTAATAAAGAATTTTTTTTGAAAAGATAAATTTAAATGTTTTAAGAACTTATTTTTACAAGGTTACCTAAAGATGTTTTGAAAATCATACTTTGGTTCGTGATATTTGACAATGATGCTTTACACACATAACCCTCCATTGATTTATTCCTATATATTATCACACATGACGACGATGTTAATAACATGTTAATGTAATACATGCCATAACTAAATGTTTCCACACGCGATTAAAATACGAATGTCCATTTTTGTGTCACATGCCCACTTGGTTGCACTCACCATTGAAATATCCTTGACGCATGCTACACGGGTAGTTCATGTTTCTCACAAGTTCATTTATACTAATACTTACATTATCACTATATAACTCATGAATTAATATGCTTACACCCTACGACGCTAGTTCCTAGAAATTGTTACAAGTCATTAATTGTAAACACTTGTGTTTTACCTCCCTAAAATAAAAGTTCTACATCCAGATGATCATACTCACACCTATGCTGAAAAATATGCTCCGATGTTTTTACATGATTATCTTTGTAAAATAGACCATGTTTAAGAAAGTCTCATCGGAGACTTACAATCACATGCTGGAGAAAATACATAATTGAATACCTTCTCATGATAAGTTAAAAGTTGTTAGACACCGGTTATGCAATAAAGTCATACTTCTAATGTGCTCACACAAACTAAATTTTGAAGGTATTCTTGTCATCACTGAGTGGAAATCCCACTCATGAGATAAAGGTGGCAATACCACCTTAGTAAATATGGGATTCCATTCCCATCCATATGATATTTTTCAAGCAATCCTACCCATTAGAAGGCAACACCTTCTCATATGAGAACGTGTTTTATTTAAAAATACATTCTCACTTAAGACATGATGGCAGTCCCATCATTGTAGCATAATATTGAGCCTAAATGATATAAATGCTTTTTGTATATTGATGGCAATCCCATTACTAATGGAAATTCAACCGTTGTAAGAATTTTCACATGAATTAAATCGAAAAAATATGGAATTTCCATATACATGATATATTACAATTCTTGTTAAAAAGTGCTTGTAATGGCAATCCCATTACATTGAAAGAATAAATTTTTGCATAATTAGATTTGTGTAAAAAGATTATTATATGATATATGACTTATGTCTATAATTGCTAATCTAAAAGATCATGTAATACATTCTTGAGTATTTCATACACTTGTGATACTAATAAAACATTTTCAAGTGTACATGTGAAAATAGGTATATGAAGGATCATTGAGAAGGCGAACCTATTACAAAAGGAGGATAAAAGGGGGAGGCTTATAAATTTTAGTTAACTAAAATTCATATTTATGTGCACAAACATCTTAAATTCAAAAGTACACATTGATTAACTCCCAACACCTTAGGATAAGAATCTCACTCACCTTTTTACGAGAGAAAGAAATTTTTGGAAAATCTTCTACATACCATTTTTTGAAGAACATAATTAACACATTTTGATGAAATTTTCTTAAAAGTAAATAAAAAATATTAAAATATATTAAATAACTATTTTTGTAAAAGACTCATGAGAACCTAAACATAAAACAAGAAGTAAATGCCACACATCTTGATTAAGGAGTTTATTACAAATTGACACAATTGCCCCCCATTCCCACACATTGTAATACCAAATTAATCTCACATGACTCCCCTTAGATGAAAGATACACGTATCACATCCTCTAAAACAAAAGTGAAATGGTATCACAAAACTAATTTCAAAACTCATGAAAGTTTTTGAAAAATTAATGTTATAGAAAATAAAATCTTTGAGAATGGTAAAACTTGATTGAACTTTACTTCTCCTTAGATCACATACATTGAACAACTAGCTCACTAAACTCTCCACTAAATCACGTACACTCATAGTCAAGACTACCTACATAAACAACCAATACAACTAAAAAAAACCAAGAACCCACACGAGGGAGAAAATATTTTTTTTCGAGAAACTATTGCCTAAGATTTCAACTTAATCTTTTCCAAAGATAAAATTTGCACCATCCCAAGCTAGGAATGATACACATACATGACATGTGCATAACCAAGTGTGAATTATTTACTCCTATATATTTTGTACTAATCATGATACCCATTTCTCAGAACATAAGAAAATATTCCTTTGAAACCCCTTTGCCATTTTCAAAAATGACAAAGGGGGAGAAAAATAATATGAGAAAAAGACATTATTCAACCAAGGGGAGAAAAAATGTTTTTCTAAAAACAAGTCTTAAAGCGAGGGGGAGATCAAATTGTTTTTCTCAAACTATATCAATTGTATTGTCATCACTAAAAAGGGGATGATTGTAAAACCAAATGTATTTCAAAGGATTTGGTATGATGAAAAAAAATTAATATATGATCAAACTTCACTATCTTCTCTATAATGTACTTGAGATAGAAACAAGCACTCAATGCATTATGAGACATGTTACCAGGTTCACATAAATCCATGCCATCATATCAATGCCCAAGCAACTCAATGAATATCCTAATCAATATAATATAATAGCAATATCAACCTATATTAACCACACACATAAACATTATCATATGAAAATAATTAAAGATAAGTTTGACATCCGACAAAAGAAGTTTAAAGCTCAACCTCATAAACAACATAACACAAGAAAGTTCATAACCATATCCCGTAACTTATGGTGTTATGTATTAAAGCAAGAAACATATCAAAAGCCCTCATTAGATGATTCAAGCAAGTGAAGAATGATTAAATACCATGATGTTTATTACTTTATTCTTCTTATACTTTAGAATTCATTGAATAAAAGTAAAGTAAAATGTTTTTAACATGTATATTCTTAATCATAGTCACCCAAACTTACCTTAGAGCTCTCTAAACCTTTCCTAAAGTTTGGACCATAGCCAAAAATCATTTTGACTAAAACTCAAGGGTTTTAGTTAAATAAAATTCTAGGAAACAGTTTAATAAGCTAAACTATATTTTAGTTGACTGAAAGATAGCTAAAGGAGTTTTAGTCGACTAAAAGTTCTCGAGTTCAAACTTGTATTTGGGTAACTTCTTCCAACCTTCCTACCCAAAACTATAACCTTTCTAAATAATTTACAAAGCTTCTTACCACATGTTCGCTGCGTACTACCTTACTCCAACACTATAAATAAAGTCCTCCCTTTATCATTTCAACTCGCCAAGACTAAACAAAATCTTGAGTCGTTCTACTTTCCTAAACCCACGTACCTCTAATGTGACATTAAAATCCATATCTCAATTTGTAACAACCCTCACGTTCGAGAGCCTATTTTATATTTATTTACTATGTGTAGTAATTAATTATAAGATGATGAATTATGGAGTAAATATTACTTTAATATGAAAAAGGATAATATTTACTAAATTGTTGTATGATTACCTAGTGAATAGGTACAAATATACATGTGGTGATGTATGATGTCATAAGATATAAAATGACATTTTGGTTTAATGAGAAACCGAAACTTTAAATGAGTTACAAAATTTCCAAATGATAAGAACTTTGGGAGAAATTGAGAGATTTGGAGATTCAAGCATGGATCATTGCCTACAACAAATCAAATCTACATTTTCATAATCAAGGAAAGTTATCTACTTGCTATTATATGATTTAAGGAGAGTAATTAGTTGTGATAGTTATGAATTTGTTGTGTTTAATCATTTTAGGGTTTGTGGATTTATGGGTATTAACCGTTGGAAATTGATTTGGATGATTAATATTGTAAATGATGGTAATTAGACATATTTGTGGTGTATTAGTTCCATTAAATGATATGGGCTTTGGTTGTTGGAAGAAGAAATAGAGAGTTTTGGTCTAGGTCTGCAATGACCGGTCGACCGCAGTTCTCAGATAGGTCGACCGGGCCTTCGGGAGAGGGCACACTGCTTTCTTTCAAAGGCATAAATGTTGAGGCGCGGTCGAACGCGTCCCCCTTATCGATCGACCAGCCCTGCTTCTTAGGCAAAAAAACTTGAGACGCGGTCGACCGCGGTCTTGGGACCGGTCGACCGGTCCCCTATTTTCTTCCCAAAATTTTACTTTTGCTTTTAAATCTTTTCTTTTCATAGGGACTTAGGAAACTTCTTGAATGAAGTAAACTTTGGCTTTTAGCATCCTAGTTGAGTCTGGTTGTCACCTTAGAGTGGAATGGATTTCACTTGGAGTTAAGTCCAAAGGGGGGGGGGGGGGGTTCCAAAGTGATGCTTAGGCATCACTCTTTTGGTTACTTCTTAATAGGAGGATAGGGGTTGTAGGCCCATGTTTGGAGACTTAAGGGCTTATCAAAATTTTATGAACTTTGGGGACTTGTAGGATCATAATGATCATTTGGAGATTTAGTCGGGACTTGTAATTTGAGGAATATTAATGACGATATTCGAGGGGAATTAGGTTCGCATAATGAACCCAAATGCTTAAAGATGATAGGTTCAACTAAAATGGACCCAAATTGTGTTAATGATGATTGGTTCAAATAAAATGAACCTAGTTGTTTAATAATGATAGGTTCAAATAAAAAGAACCAACCACATGGATAATGGAAATGGAAATTGGTAATGAATATTGAATATGATGATGAGATTAAAAATGTAAATGTTAATTTACTGTTACACACCTCTCTAAATGACATCATAAGGGAAGTTCGCGCGGGTGGTGATGCCCCCTGGCTAATGAATGCAGGGTGGATACAATCCTAGGCCATGTGAGCGTTTGTTATCTATATATTTTCTGCGATGGGTAGGAGATTCCGGGTGTGGTCTTGACTATCCCGCAGGAACATGGCCGCTTCCCGACGTCTTGCATTGTAGGATCCCAGGTTGTCTTATGATAGGCCCTGGAAGATGATGGTCATTTAGGGGCGCGCACAGTGGGGAAACCCGAACGGGCGGTCTTAGAATCGTTATATGTATATGAATATAACTATATTTTTATCAAGTGGGACTTGATGGTTGTTAAACGCCACAAAGAGCATATGATAAATGCCACAAAGAGCATGGATATGTGCCATAAAGAGCACGAGAATGAGATTAATGAAATATGTGCCATAAAGTGCACTTGATATTAATGGTATTCCTATTAAGGAATGGAAAGATGAAATGGTAAGATAATTAACTATGGAAATTTGATAAATGAGGAAAGGTTTTAAATTTAAGTTATTACTTTTCTTTCTTTTATGTAAATGACATTTCATTTCATCATTTAGTTAAATTGTAATGTAAATTTATCATCCTTATCATTCATGCATAACTGTTCATTTCTATCATACTTTTTATATCTTTTGGTGATTATATAGAACCCGGCCCTGACCGGTTTACTTTCCTTATCGTGTATATGATTGTATCCGCTCAGGTGCTCCCCCGCAAGGACGCTAGTCTTGATGTTCCCATTCCTTTGCTTTCGACGAGCTGTAAGATTTTGCGGGTTATTACAGGATATTGAATTAGACGCTTTCATCTTTGTGTTCTAAATATGATAGGGTCTTTTTACTCGGGTGTGTGGCCCAAACTTTTGTATTTGATTAATGAATGTATTACATAAGATATTAAATTATTGTACTTCGTTGTATGTTGCTGTGGACCGACAGCCTATTCGGTCCTTTTGTATTCATTCGTCTTAGTTGTATTATATATGTTCTTGTGGAAATTCCACTTACTTATCAGACGGGGTTGTTTTAATTTAAATTTCTTAACTGCATTTTAAATTTCTAAACTTTTTGGCAACCCGTTTTCTGATTTATTGTGTGGTTTTCCCGTATACTCAGTTTATATTTTGTGAAGCTGAGAATGATATCCATCCATGATTCCTGTTACATTGGAGTATCAGGCTGACCACCCCTTATCTCAGATCTCGGGTTGTCACTGATGTTATCAGAGCCTCAGGTTCTAGAGTCTTTATGATCTATGCGGACTTGTCATGTTCTACCGTAGAGTTCTTTGATATAGAGCCTAATGTTAGGACTGCTTTGCTGCTTATGTTGATGATCTTCTGCAAAATAGATTGTTTTATATAGCACTCTAACTAACGTTTCTTCATCTCAGATGTCGCCTAGGAGAGGTCGCCCAGTGAGACGTAATAGGGTTGTAGAACAGGAGGTAGGTCCTCCCCCGCCGCCACAAGGGACCCTTAATGTTGTGGATGTAGCAAACATAGTGGCTCAAGCAGTTAACTCCGCCATGACCATAGTGGTCCAATAATTGTCGCAGGCTCAACAATGGACTCACTATGTCCAAGCTCCTACGAGACTTACTCCGTGGGAAAGGGTTAGAGAATCTTTTCTAAAGGGCAATCCCCCGAAATTCGAGGGAGGTGCTGATGTTATTAAAGCCAATCAATGGAAGAAAGACATGCAAAGCCACCTTCGAATGATAGAGTGTAGTGAGGAGAAGAAGCAAATCCTTGCCACTTTTAAGCTTGTTGGATCTGTGTTACACTGGTGGGAGATGATGACCACACCAGAGCAGAGAGATACAATGTTAATTTCTGAATTCTGGGTTTTGTTCGATCAAAAATATTTTCCTCCCGCAATACAAGGGGAGATAACAAGGAGGCTGCAAGACCTTGTACAAGGAGAGAAATTGGTGGCAGAATATGAAGAGGAGTTCACCCGATTGGCGAGTTTTGTACCGGATGAGGTGAATCCGGAAGATAGGAAGATCTCGAAGTTCATGGGAGGTCTAAACTGGAGAATTCGGCAACATTTGCTGGGTAATCCATCTTTACAAACTTTTGATGAGATTATGAATGCAGCATTGCTCCATTTCCAGGAGCATCGGTTGTATACGCAACGTAGCAAGAAAACTACTACTGTGGGGCAAACAGGAAAGCCTAGAGGGCATGGGGTTGGAGGAGGAGCATTTCCCTCATTCCAATCCTCGGGTAGTAAGCATAAAGAGAGGGACCCTTAGCAAGGGGATTCGTCTAAGAGACAATGCTTTGGAGGATTTATTGCGGAGGGTAACAATAATAAGCACGGACAGGGTGCTTCGCAATGTGAAGGTCGGGGTGGTCATAGAGGTAGAGGTCATCCGGGCCAAAGCATTACCCAGTTTAGAAATATCATGGGTCGTGGTCAGGAGGATATGAAGGGACGGTGCTTCCGTTGTGGGGAGGTGGGTCATTATAAGATGGAGTGTCCTCAGATGATTGGGGGCCAGTTTCATAGGGCTCCGCAATAGCCATATGTTTAGTTTCCACCTCCGGTACCTATTATGGTTATTCCTCCCCAGTAAGGACAACTGCAGTATGGGCGTAATTGTCAAATTCAGGAGGCTATGCTTCCTCCAGTTCTGTCGGCACCGCCCGCTATTGAGGGTAACTTTTAAAGTAGGGTTATTTGAGTTGTGTGCTATTTGATATGGGTACTACACACTCATTCACTTCTAGGAGCTTTTCTCAGACTACAGATTTGATAATACCTGCTGAGAGTATTTTTATTAGCGTTGAGTTTTCTATGGGTGATGGTTCGCTCATTTTTTTTCCTTGTTTGTAACCTTATAGGAATTATTCTTGGTAATTTGTGCTTTGAGGCCGATTTACTCTTCCTTGACATGGTCGAGTATGATGTGATATTGAGTATGTGATTGGTATGCCATATCTCCACGACCAACAAAGTTGAGTAGTAGCGTATCGGAGGGGTTCCTTGTTTGGATTCCGCTTTTGCAGGACGCTCCACGCGTGAACCTCGACAACGTTGGAAGTGGGAAGATATTATTCTTTTTTTTCTTTTTGTTCATTTCATTTTCTTTTATTTTATTTCATTTTTTTGGTTAAGAGATGGGTTGAAAGGTTTAGCCGAGAATCACGTAGAAGAGTGATTAGTGACTATTAAAGTGCAAAATAGAAGCGCTGTATACAGTTCTATCCTCTGAACGATGTGAGGGAGATTGGGATGTGAAGTCGAGTAAAGACTTCGGGTTATGCCTTGATAAGAAGGCTATTTAAAAAGGTACCTATATTGTGGGATATATAATTACAGGGCTTTAGTTTGGATCTGTTTGATTTGTTAAGTCTTTAGTTATTTATATAGTAATGTATATAAGTAGAATCTTTTCGGTCCCGAACATGTGTCTTAGACCTGTATACCTTGATGACTGACAACGCGAGGTAGTAGTGTAATGGGAGGGTTCCTTGTTTGGATTTCACCTCGGCGAGACATCCCACGCACGAAATAGAGAAAATGTCGGGAGTTGAGAAGGGTCTTGGGCACAAGGGATATACTTAGTATTAGGTGCATACGACTTAGACAAGGTATAGTATAGGTAGGTAGACTTTAGGATTATTTGGACATAGGGCCTTTAGTATGTGACATTAGTTTAGGAGGGCTGTTGGGAGTTGACCATGAATAAGTCGTGTGTTAACTCTAAGAGGGATTTGGTTCCCTGATAATGAGAAGTGGGAGGATTTCAAGAAGTTTGGTAGTTAAGGCCGAAGGAGATGAGGCCTCTCGTAGTAGAGTGTTATGGAGGTAACGAAAAGGGTGAATTGACTCGCACCCCTGAGCCATGTTGTTAAGCTCGAGGGTGGATTCAATTGACAAGCCTCTGCCACGATTGGGAATAATAATACTGGATCATAGACCTAATGTTTATTCACCTCATAAGCTAATACTTGTGAGAAGTATTATCCCATGCTTGAATTAAAATTCAACCTAGGGGTGACCGCTGTGTAGGAAAGGGAAGTGCTACTTCCTGGGCAGAATTTAATCCTTCGTGCGAGCAACATTTTTGTTGCAAGATGTCGTAAGAGTGACAAGGGTGGTTAAATCCACATACACAAGCTGTTGATTGAGGGAACAAAACCCTGCTCTATTGATTTTGGAGGGAGGGGTTCGTTTCCATAAGAGAATCTTTATCCCGAATGAGAAGGACTTTAGAATGGCAGATATGGAGAAATCTTGCAGCTCTAGGGTTGCGTTACACCCGAGTAACGACATAATGTGTCAAGTTATGCGCCGCCAGTAGTAGTGGACGGGCATGACGAGGTTGTTGGACTGCATGGGGTGCCTTTGATTTTAGTTTCCGACTGAGACAAGATTTTCATTTCCCACTTGTGGCAGGTTTCCAAGAAGCCATGGGAACCGAATGGAGGTTAAGTACTCCTTATCATCCTCAAACAGATGGCCAGACCAAAAGGGTAAACCATATGTTGGGGGATATATTCCTTATGTCTGTGCCTGACTCCAAGAGTAGTTGGGAATAGTGTCTTCCATCAATTGAATGGGCTTAAAAATGATTCGTATCGATTCACTATCGGGATGGCGCTTTAAAAATACTTATATGGTAGGCCTTGTGGATCTCTCGCTTGTTGGTTAGTGGTGCGAGATGATAAGTCTCTCGGACCTGGAATGATCCGAGATACTTCTTCAAAAATTGAGCTCATTCGAAATCGCATTCGCATAACCAAGATGGACAAAAGAGCTATGTCGATACGAGGAGAAGGCGTGTAGAAATTGAGGTCGGGGACCAAATTTTGGTGCGAGTGTCGCCTAGGAAGGGCATTAAGCGTTTCGAGTAGAAAAGGAGAACTTGCACCGCATTACGTTGGACCTTTCCTATAAATGTTAAGGTGGGTCGGGTAGCCTATTAACTTGCTATGCTGAAATACTTGCAGCAAGTTCGTGACGTGTTCCATATCTCTTCTGTATAGACGTACAAGAGATGTGATGGTGCCTTTAGGCACATTCCTTTCGAAGATATTGAGTTGCAACTTGACGTTTCTTATGAGATGTAGTCGGTTGCTATTTTAGAAGCATAAATAGCGGCAATTGAAAGCGCAGGTTGTACCTTTGGCTTTGGTGCAATGTAGTCACCATGGTGTCGAGAAATCGACATGTGATCGTGGAGATGACATGCGAGAAAAGTATCCGCAATTCTTCTAGTGAGGTATACCAGAATTTTGGGGGAAAAATTCCCTCATAAGGGGGGGGGGGGGGGGGGAGTATGTAACAACCCTCACGTTCGAGAGCCTATTTTATATTTATTTACTATGTGTAGTAATTAATTATAAGATGATGAATTGTGGAGTAAATATTACTTTAATATGAAAAAGGATAATATTTACTAAATTGTTGTATGATTACCTAGTGAATAGGTAAAAATATCCATATGGTGATGTATGGTGTCATAAGATATAAAACGACATTTTGGTTTAATGAGAAATCGAAACTTTAAATGAGTTATAAAATTTCCAGTTGATAATTTGGATAGTGCAGTTAGTCCCAGTAGGTACGAGACAGTCAAAATAAGTGCCATATTGCATTTTGGTATTTCGGGCACTTTTTACTGGTTATAGCTTAAATGTGTAGTTGCGATTTATTATATCACGTATTAGTCATTAAAGTTGAGATTTTTTGACTTAAGCCACGTTTAAGTGCCCTATCCTATTTCTATTCTTCCATTACACACAATTGAGCCTTAGAGAGAAAGGGAGAGGAAGAGAACTTTGGGAGAAATTGAGAGATTTGGAGATTCAAGCTTGGATCATTGCCTACAACAAATCAAATCTGCATTTGCATAATCAAGGCAAGTTATCTACTTGCTATTATATGATTTAAGGAGAGTAATTAGTTGTGATAGTTATGAATTTGTTGTGTTTAATCATTTTAGGGTTTGTTGGATTTATGGGTATTAACCCTTGGAAATTGATTTGGATGATTAATATTGTAAATGATGGTAATTAGAAATATTTGTGGTGTATTAGTTCCATTAAACGATATGGGCTTTGGTTGTTGGAAGAAGAAATAGAGAGTTTTGGTCTAGGTCTGCAATGACCGGTCGACCGCAGTTCTCAGATCGATCGACCGGGCCTTCGGGAGAGGGCACACTGCTTTCTTTCAAAGGCATAAAGATTGAGGCGCGGTCGAACGCGTCCCCCTTATCGATCGACCGGCCCTGTCGAAGTGAACTTTCTGCTTTTATTCTTAGGCAAAAAAACTTGAGACACGGTCGACCGCGGTCTTGGGACCGGTCGACCGGTCCCCTATTTTCTTCCCAAAATTTTACTTTTGCTTTTAAATCTTTTCTTTTCATAGGGACTTAGTAACCTTCTTGAATGAAGTGAACTTTGGCTTTTAGAGTCCTAGTTGAGTTTGGTTGTCACCCTAGAGTGGAATGGATTTCACTTGGGGTTAAGTCCAAGGGGGGGGGGGGGGGGGTGTTCCAAAGTGATGCTTAGGCATCACTCTTTTGGTTACTTCTTAATAGGAGGATAGGGGTTGTAGGCCCATGTCTGGAGACTTAAGGGCTTATCAAAATTTTATGAACTTTGGGGACTTGTAGGATCATAATGATCATTTGGAGATTTAGTCGGGACTTGTAATTTGAGGAATATTAATGACGATATTCGAGGGGAATTAGGTTCGCATAATGAACCCAAATGCTTAAAGATGATAGGTTCAACTAAAATGGACCCAAATTGTGTTAATGATGATTGGTTCAAATAAAATGAACCTAGTTGTTTAATAGTGATAGGTTCAAATAAAAAGAACCAATCACATGGATAATGGAGATGGAAATTGGTAATGAATATTGAATATGATGATGAGATTAAAAATGTAAATGTAAATTTACTGTTACACACCTCTCTAAATGACATCATAAGGGAAGCTCGCGCGGGGGGTGATACCCCTTGGCTAATGAATGTAGGGTGGATATAATCCTAGGCCATGTGAGAGTTTGTTATCTATATATTTTCTGCGATGGGTAGGAGATTCCGGGTATGGTCTTGACTATCCCGCAGGCACATGGCCGCTTCCCGACGTCTTGCGTTGTAGGATACCAGGTTGTCTTATGATAGTCCCTGGAAGATGATGGTCATTTAGGGGTGCGCACAGTGGGGAAACCCAGACGGGCGGTCTTAGAATCGTTATATGTATATGAATATAACAATATTTTTATCAAGTGGTACTTAATGGTTGTTAAACGCCACATAGAGCGTATGATAAATTCCACAAAGAGCATTGATATGTGCCATAAAGAGCACAGGAATGAGATTAATGAAATATGTGCCATAAAGTGCACTTGATATTAATGGTATTCCTATTAAGGAATGGAAAGATGAAATGGTAAGATAATTAACTTTGGAAATTTGATAAATGAGGAAAGGTTTTAAATTTAAGTTATTACTTTTCTTTCTTTTATGTAAATGACATTTCATTTCATCATTTAGTTAAATTGTAATGTAAATTTATCATCCTTATCATTCATGCATAACTGTTCATTTCTATCATACTTTTTATTTCTTCTGGTGATTATATAGAACCTAGCCCTGACCGGTTTACTTTCCTTATCGTGTATATGATTGTATCCGCTCAGGTGCTCCCCCGCAAGGATGCCAGTTTTGATGTTCCCATTCCTTTGCTTTCGACGAGCTGTAAGATTTTGCGGGTTATTACAGGATATTGAATTAGATGCTTTCATCTTTGTGTTCTAGATATGATCGGGTCTTTTTACTCGAGCGTGTGGCCCAAACTTTTGTATTTGATTAATGAATGTATTACATAAGATATTAAATTGTTGTACTTCGTTGTATGTTGCTGTGGACCGACAGCCTATTCGGTCCTTTTGTATACATTCGTCTTAGTTGTATTATATATGTTCTTGTGGAAATTCCACTTGCTTATCAGACGGGGTTGTTTTAATTTAAATTTATTAACTGCATTTTAAATTTCTAAACTTTTTGGCAACCCGTTTTCTGATTTATTGGGTGGTTTTCCCGTATACTCAGTTTATATTTTGTGAAGCTGAGAATGAAATCCATCCATGATTCCTGTTACATTTGAGTATCGGGCTAGCCACCCCTTATCTCGAATCTCGGGTTGTCACAAAATTATGGACAAATCTTCA
This sequence comes from Sambucus nigra, assembly GCA_949130495.1. NCBI lineage: Eukaryota > Viridiplantae > Streptophyta > Magnoliopsida > Dipsacales > Adoxaceae > Sambucus > Sambucus nigra. The sequence goes on from OX422224.1 coordinate 230,635,719, forward strand.
TTAGAGTAAAGCTTCAAACCTCAAACCTTTCCAAAGTTCCAAACCAAATGAGTTACGAGAATCAAAAACCATTTTATCAATGTTCCAAACCAGACCTTTTGGGTTACAAAACAAACCTATTTCATCTATGTTCTTCACCTAAAACCCATATAATCCATGTTCTTAATAATGCTATAAATGACAAATTTATAAAGAGGGAGTGTTCCACCAATGTTAAATTATTTCTTTAAGAAACAAACCAATGTGAGCCAAATTACAAATATCCAAACTCTTTCTAGCTAAGTTACATACCCAAAACCCACTCATGCTTGAAAGGGACTTAAACACAAAATCAATCTTGAGCCAAGATACCCATTTATGCATAGAGATTGAAACATAAATCTTGTAAGACAAATATTCATAACAAAAACCTACTTGTGTTATAAAAGGATTAAACAAAAGATATCTCTTGAATAAAGTTACCCTGAAACCACATATGTTCTTAGAGATTAGATCCAAATATCCTGACATTGATCTAAACCCATACACCCCCTTGAAAGAAATACATGGGAAACATAGTTGTTTAATTTTCTAAAAAAAGAAAGTAAATCCACCTCACCCATGTTTAGTAAAGAATTTGATTTATGCCTTAGTTACCAAACTTGTACTATTGATTGTGGGAGAAACTTTATTATTTCTTCACGGACTGTAGAGTAATTGTTCTAGGTAGTTGAGGCGTTTAAAGTCCTTGGGATATTGTGTAGTTACCATACAGGCAAGGATGATGGTATCATATTATTAGTTGTAGTGTTTAAAGGTGTAGTTACTTATGAGGTTTTGGTTTGACTATAAGTCAACGGAAGATAATGAAGTATCGAGTAACGTCTTGAGTGTGGACGTAGGAAAGGTCGAACCATGTTAAAAACCTTAATTTGCAAAGTTCCTTTAAACCCTCTTACATGCATTACTTTATTTACATTCATACTTCACATTAAATGATTAATACTTATATATTGAATGCGAATGAGAATGGATGAAAGACAATAAATAAACAAGTCATTTTGTTAACAAACTAATGAATATTTTTTACTAAGTTACAATGTTTATATAAACAATTATTAATTCACAAAAAGTTGACAAAATTTTACTATCCCAATTCACCCCCTCTCTTGGGATGAGTTTTGTGCCATCAGTGGGGATTTTTCCTATTTAAAAATAACATTACCTATTGTGACTGCAACATGGATTTTTTAATGATAATTTTTATTGTGATTGTTTTGACATAAACTACGATGTTAGATTTATAAGATGCCTATGTGAAATCAACAAGTAAGAAAAATAAGAAAGGTATAGTTTGTTTTCATTGATAACAAAAAATGTAACCATGCCTTACAACTAATTGAGTTCATAACATATTGGAAATAAATGAAAGGAAGTCTAAAGAAACCAAACCAATTTTTTATTATGCAAAATATTATTTCAACCATTTGCAGTTAATGGAAATGAGGTCCTCCGAATCTAGTTTTGATATTTTATAAAATCTGGTGGTTGAGGTTTCTCTGAAGATGTATGGACCTTCGCAATTTGGTGCAAACTTTCCTCCTAAACCTCCTTGCATAACGTGTTGTGTTGTTTTTAAAACCCAGGTCCCCCACCTTGAACCCCTTTAGTTTTACCATGAAATCATAAGCACTTGACAATTTCTTAGATTTGGATTGGAAAGTACTCTATGATTTATCTCTCCTTCCATCTAACATCTTGATCTAAGTCATCCTTAGTTCGGGGAAGAGTTTATGCTGTAAGGACATTCTAGCCGACGGGACCGTCAATCCAATAGAATTATTGCCTTAGTGTATGCTTCCTTTTGGAGGGTCGATAAGCCTATCATACTAATTCTATATTGTCATCCCATGCTCCAAGAAGTCTTACTGAATTTTTATGAGGATGTTGATGAGGGTTTTGTTAGTAGCCTCCACTTGTCCATTGCCTTTGGGATACGAGATCGACGAGTGGTGGTGTTTGACGTTGTATGTCTTGGTCAGGGCTTGTATTTCATCATTTTTAAAAGGCATGCCATTATCAATAATGATGAATTTTAGGATTCCAAAATAGGTTATGATGTTTACACAAATGAAATTAGCCATGACAATCTTAGTGGAATTTCTTAGTGCTATAGCTTCAACCATTATGTGAAAAGTTCATTTTCTACAAAGATCCGAATTTTTACTTGAGAATGGAGAATGATTTTCCCACTAAATTGAAAGCCCGTGTATGAAATGGGTACGGAGTGGATAAGGTCCTTAAAGGAACACTAGTTGCATGGATGAGGTTATCGTGGATTTGACATGGATTGCACTTTTTGATGAACATTTAAAGATCTACTTGCTTGATTATCCAGTATTAGTGTAGTTGGGAAAACTCTTCGCATAAGTTATAGCCGCCAATGTGTGCTAGATCATGGACCTTATTCATCACTTTCTGAGTATCTTCTCTAGCTATACATTTCATTAGCTGTTGGTTATATTCTTTTTGAAAAAATTCCCATGAATCAGAAGGTAACGTATGTATATCCATCTAAGTGTGCTTGCTGCCTATCTTTCTATGGGGATCAAGCCGATTGTGAATTATTGAACATAAACATCTCTCCAGTTGGTGGAATTGCCTAAAAAAATAACTTTCTCCTATTTTGGTGTTTCTTGACATTCTTCACATTGCTCTTAGAGATCTTCCATTTCCTTGTTCATCGACACTACAACATTTGGGCATTTTTATCATGATCAAGGACGAACCATTAAAAAGGAGTAGTCATGGTCAATGAACATGACAATTAGGGGGGTGATAAATCCCCATGTCACGATCCTTTTTACACGATAAAATCATTAAAAAATGAGGGTAACAAATACTTGTCACGGTCAAGAACTATGACAACATCATCATTATCACGATCATGTCACTGTCCTTGATTGTGACAATTATTGGCATTTTCATGGTCAAAGACCATTATAAGGTTAACTTATCCGTGCGAACGGTTGATTTTTGCCCGTGCACATGGGGGAGTCAATGCTAAAATGTTTGACGACTGTGCACATTGACCAAAATTAAGGCAGAGAAAATGGATAAGGTTTTTTTCTACAGTTTTGTCATGGTGAAGGACCATGACAAGACCATTTTTTCATGATCATGTAGCTCGATAATACCGTTGAACATGGAAAAAATAATTCTGCACAGTACCTACTGCCCAACGGTAAACCTGTTCAAATAAGTCCTTATTTTTTTTAAACCAACATCATCAATATAATATGACAATATAACACATATCAAAACAAAAATATAAAAAATAAATATATCAAACCAAATTAATGTCTTAAGTTAATTCAAAATACATCAATTTTAAATACACTAATTCCTGCAAAAACTTTATAGCGCCTGAGGAGACAAGTCGACGAAATGATGTACACCCCCAACATGATGTCAATATGTCATACACCGGATTGCTAGTCCAACCAAAAAACCCCATCCTCTTTTCCCACTATAATATCAGTGACCCAAAACCAGGACTCAAAATCTTGGACTGAACGGCTGTTGACCAAGGTAATAGGAGTGATGCTTATGTCCTTCACTCCCTTGGCAATTGGGGTGCGTCCATACGTGTTAGGGATATAGATCATCTCCCCATTTAGCTCAAATAAAGTCGAGATAGTTGGGTTAGGGGTAGAGTACATGCAATACAAGAATAATGAGTGGACACAATTTGGTGGGGTGAATGGAGTAATGGTCCACTCACCCACCTTTTCCTTTACCTTTCGTTTATCATTACCCTTCCCATTACCTTTATCAATGATAGTGTTTTTGACCCATTCGAATATCTATGTTCGATTTTGAACATATCAAACTTGGAGCACAACCCACTATTACTACAAGTCGTGCCCATTAGCTTCAACATTCCTATTCAAGGGCTGACACCCTGAGTACGTCCTTTTCTATCTTGGTCCCACACTTGGCTTAGTGTATCCGTAGTCAGAGATGGATTGTTAGCATCACTTTGGATATTATTCACCAACTTTAGCCTCTTGTAAAAAAAATACAAACATGTTATTCACTTTGAAAAATAATATTATTAAAGAATATGAAATTAAGATAATAATTTCAATTATAACTTAAGATGATCTTGGAAACTTGCAAATTAAGAGGCTTGCTCTTCTTCGTTTGAATCTTGATATAGGAGTCGAGCTTTTGTGGCTTTCCTCCAGGCCACTCCCAGACTCCGGAAAAATGTGATCAAATTAAAGTAATTTACGTACCACTACACAAAATGTAATTTAATTCAAATTTCTTACCATCCTATGATCCACCTCTACATACGATGTCCGCTCGGAGCAGTGAATATCCACATTCTTTGTCTGGTTAGTCCTCTTCGAGCCATGGGAGGACTACTGTCTCTCAAAATTTCCATTGTTCACAAACCTCTGCAAGTTGAAAACATGATTGAATACTTCTCAGGGCCAGTATCCCTATGCGCAAGCAAGGACTCTCGATCTATCTCAAAATTATGGGCATGGAAGTTCCTCTTTTGATTTCTCCATACCAACCTGGCTTTGTGAAGGGTAGAGGCATAGTCCATAATATTTTTCTTAGGGAGGTGATGATGTGGATTATTGGTAGAAAGGTTGATGGGGGTAATGTCATTCAAAAGAAGTGTATGCATAAAGGTTATGATAAAGTTTCTTGGATGTCCTTAATACAAACTCTAAGAGGTTTTAGATTTGATGAAGTGATAATAGGTATGTTTTGGAGATGTATTTATTTAACATGGTTCTTTGTGATTATCAATGGGAGAACTTATGGCCATTTTCATCCATCTAGAGGATTAAGACAAGGAGACCCTTTGTCCACAAGTCATTTTATCTCGGTAACCGAATCTTTAAGTAGAGGCTTACATAGTTTTTGTTTACTCAAGGTTCCGTTAAACCTTTCTCCCACCCTAGACGATGTGATGTAATAAGTCATATCATCTTTGCAGATGATCTCATTATATTCATAAATGGTTCTAAAATAAGCTTAAATAACTTAATGTATTTTCTCTCTTCTTATGAAGCTCAATCAGACCAACTCATAAGTGTGGAAAAAAGCCAATTCTATACAAGTTCTAAAAGCAGTCCCAGAGTTAATCACTTTATTGTAGCAATTACCAAATTCTCTCATAGTTCAGCTCCTATCAAGTATTTAGCGATTCCTTTATTTTAAGGCAGAGTTAAACATGTTATGTTTGAAACTTTAGTTCAAGGCATTGTCTCCAAAATTTTGAGTTAGAAGAATAATTTTCTTTCTCTTGGAGGTTAAATTACTCTTTTTCAATTTGTCTTAAGATCTATGCCTATGTATATTCTCTCTGTTATCTCTTCTCCTAAAAAGACTCTAAGAATGATATATATGTTATACTACTCATTTTTATGGGGGAATTATCTAAAAGAATGGGAATAAGCACCACTTGGTGAAGTGGGATGACTTATGATTTCCAAAATCAGAAGGAGGATTATGAATTAGATCTCTAGAGTTTATGGTGATGACTTATAATCTCAAAATAACTTAGGAATATAAAAATGGCTCCTCTAATTGGTTAGTGTTTATGACATAGAAATATCCTTCAATGCCTATTTCCCAAGGCTCTATGATAGATAGATGAATTAGTAGAGTATGGGACCTTTTGGAAGATAATTTTACTCAAATAAGAGATGAATGAATTTTGACTCAATCTTCCTCAGGTGTCTTCTCTTTTTCATCAGTTGTAAAGATTTTGAGGAAAGCTAAATTAAAATCAACATCTTATAGCTTCATTTGAAACTCTAATATCCCCCTAACATCTCATCTTTTTCTTGGAAAATGCTCCATAATGTAGTGCCTATAGATCTAAATATCAAAATAGTGGGTATTAAACTTTCTTCTAGGTGCCATTGGTAATCAAAATCAGAAGAATTTCTTTCCCACCTCCTTTATATCGGCCCTATTGCTTATAACATATGGCCTTTCTTTGAATTTAAGTGAAGGATATCCACTTCTAACCCTCCAAACTCAAAGATCATGTCATGGTGGCTCCACTCCATCTATGATCCTCTTCTCAAATGGTTGTGCAAAGTAGTTTTCTACAGTATCTTATGGGAAATCTGGCTATTCATGAACAAAGCCAGATTTGAAAATTTGGGGATGAACACTTATATTATTATTTAGAGAAATATTTATAAATTCAAAGACATAGCTTCTTCCTTCAATCTCAAGCCTTCTCATTCTTTCAGATGTGTTGAAGCTCGTACCTTTAACATTCAATTTTTTATTCATTCTTCTTTAACCTGCCTCGCCATTTCTTGGTCCAACCCCGATCATCCCTTTTTGAAGCTAAATATTAACGAGGCTTGTGATTCTCAAGGTAGAATGGGTATGCGAGATATTTTGAGAAAAAAAAATCATGATCTTTCATATGGGAATATGCTCATTCAAGAGAAAATGAATCTAATAATTTGGCAAAAACTCTGGCAATTAAAGAAATCTTAGTTTACAACATCTTTAATAACTGGAAAAATCTAGTTAAATTAGACTCAATGCTAATGGTTAGTTGTATTAATGATAAACTCAAAATTCCTTAGAGAATTAAGGAATTATTCCTACAAATACAGGAATTGATCAAGAGCCTTAACATTAAAGTAACTCACTATTTTAGAGAATCTAATTTTACTTATAATCCATTGTCCAAGCATGGCCTAGTTTCCCACGTATCTCATTCTTCTCATTCAGTTCACGAATTTCTAAGAAAAATTAAAGGAACTTTTAGGCTAGATAGTTTGAATTATCCCCATTTGAGGGATTTTCATAAAGTTGTATAAATCTTCTTTGCCTATTATTTTTATCTTGTAAATGCTCTGGGAGAATATTTTTCTCTCAATATCAATACATTTCCTTTTTATTTTGAAAAAAAATAAATTCTTCTTCCATGTCTTTCGTTGCCCGCCTTAACCCGACAATACATTGTCCCATGCATCTAGGGGAAAGTTGAATTGTTGTTGTCCAACAAACATATAATATAATATAGCTAGTTAATTAACATTAAAAACATAATAACATCATATATGAAAGTCAATTTTTTAATATAATATCGATATTTTCATACCTTTAAGGCCCCCGGATAACCATCTTCATCTCCACTGGCATGATACTCCAATATTCATGCGCGATACCAACTGCTGATTTCAATAACTCTAACTCCCTCATCTATAGACTAGTCTTATTTTCAACTATGCTCCCATACTTTTCAAAATTGATGGGATTATTTTTATAAAATCTCTCATCACCCCCGCTTTTTCTCGGGGTCTGGTGGCTCGATGAAGTCATTTTCTGGGAAAAAAAGTTTTAGTATCATAATATATAACATAAATCAAATGAAAATATTCAAGTTTTGGATTTAAGAATTTAAATAACACAAAACTATTCCACCCACTCTGAATCGAGATATAAGAATGAAATGGAAATACTCACACGACTGTTTTAATATAATAACCAACATTAGAGTTAACGAACAATAAATTAGTATTTGAGATGGTTTAAAATTACATATTACAAATTATAATCCTCAATGTATTTTCAAAAACTAAATCACTCTACTCATTTAATGTATCTAGAAATTATTTCAAGTTCAGGTTGTCATCCAAAATGGATTGATATTCAGTAGAGGCAACCGGGTAATCTACGCTACTAGTTAGAAACTTTGACGCGTGCAAGACGACTGACCATAACACATTACTGACATAGTCTAAGTAAAACACTTGTTTGATTTTTCCAAGTGCATAAGCAAATGACTCGTCATTCATATGCTCCTTTATTTTAATCTTGGACAAGTCTACCATTGTCAAATTGGTATCTGAATCGACTTTACAAGATTTTAGCCCTCAACTCTTACCCATTCATAATAAAAACAAACTCTTTGAAATATGTTGTTCAAACATGTTTTGAATTACACTATATTAAGTCATTTATGCTTCAACGAGGTTTTATCTTTGGCACTAGCCCTTAAATACATAAGATCCTTATATGAAATGCTGCTGTTTTTTAATAACGTATTTTTCTCATAAAACCTCGACGAGAATACATAACATTTCAGTCGATACTTGTTATACTCACGTGCTATTAAATTGGGATGAGTGATGAGATGATGAAGACACGAGGTGGCATCACCCATCTTAAACAATTGAAATTATTGATTACATAAGTTAATTAGATAAGTTTTAAAGCTTGGAATTATTTATCCTTTAATTAGGGACATTTGACATCATAATTACCTCCTGTGACACACAAAGTTTTAATTCACTGTCTGAATGTGAAACGACCCTTCATTTTTTGTTGTTGCTAGATGCATTATATTTTTTTACATCGAATGATAAAATTTATCAAGATGGTGATCAAGTATATAAGATAACAACACTAAGAAAAATTACAACACGAAGTTACTCTCTCCAGTTGTCGACATCTTCATGGGTTTTAAACATATAACAAGTCACTTGCTCATATTGTAAAGTTTTCAGTTTAACTCGTTTTGCCGAGACTTGACCACCCTCATCAGTGAAATCATCTTCGTTATCTATAATGTTAGGATCAAACATATATCCCCTAGAGAACATTGATGCCTATATACTAATGTATTCCTCTATAATGGATCCTTCAATGTACCTCGTATTCAAAACATACACTTTAAAAACTTTCACCAACCATTCAAATCGGTAAATCCATTGATATCTTACTGAGCCGTAAAGAGGTTCCTCATCACATAAATGAACCAACAAGTGAATTCTTATGTCGAATAATGTCTGGGGGAGGGGGGGGGGGGGGGGGAAGTACTTTCTTAACACACAAGTTGCTTCAGCTAGAGTTTTTTTTGCAACCATGATGTGGTTTCAGTTGATTGCGTTTGCACACAAAAGTGTGAAGCAAAGGCTAATTTATATAACGCCTCAACATAAATCCTTATGCTTAGAAATAATTCTTAGAAAATAAAAGGACCACTGCATGATCACGTGTCCATCATGAGACTTAGAATTTTATAAATCATGTGTGGCATGACTTGTAATTCTCTAAAAATTTCATGAAAATTAGAGGGTACTTTCAAATTATATAATTTGTCAAAAAACACCTTTCTTTCTTCACTCGTCAAAGTTCATGTGCCGGGGGGATTATATTCCTCCCGCTATTATTTTCTTTCAACCATTATTACCACCTAAATTTCAACACTTTAAGAACACGTTGTGCTTTTTTTCCAACCTTCGAATGACCACAACATAGGCATGTGATCATAAGATATTTTGTGATGTTTGTCCCGACATGCATGATATCTCATACATGGCATACGAGGTTACCCTTCCAATAGTCATGTCAAATAATTCATGGTATATGAGGTTCTACTTCCAGTAGGGCAAGTCGAATAATATTAACCTCCTAGACCATGCCTTCCCTTTGTCGATTTTATTCTCAACGAGGGTCTTTTTATGCTTGACATTCTTAAATTTAGGACTCTTACCTATAACATTATCTCCGCATTTGGAAAACCTCCATTCAATTTCTAAATCTAAAATCTTTCTCGAAGGTAGCCAATGTTTTACCCTACCCGCAAAAAATTAGGTCCTTTATCAAATCTAATCCTGTCATCGGGAGGCAATAATCTCTTATAGGAATGATATACAATTTTTCCACTATTCTTGAGATGTTGAGATTGAGTTTCCTCTCCACAAATGTGAAACCCAGAGTAACCACAAAACATTAAAGCCTGATGAAGTCCCATAAGTTGGGACATCATGAATTTCTCAAATCAACAAAACTTTTAATTTGAACTCTTATTAGTTGCTATTGTTAAATGATTTCACACTCACTACCCATAACTAATTCAATTATTTTACCAACGATGCCAAGTAGACATCAATGTCATCACTTGGTGCCTTTGGCTTAATTATCAATAAAGAAAACATTGAATTTTTTTATCTCATGCACAACTAAGGAGGGGGTTTAGGGTTTCTAAGATCACCGGACATACACATTAATTGGTGCTTAAAGTGACAAATTGATTGGACGCGTCAATTGAAATTACAAAACAAATGTTACGTTGTTCATCAAAAAAATGTGACACCCCGCCTAGTAAAATACCGGGCGATCACTCTTATATCAAATTAAAACAGGAGTCTCATATGATTCATTCTTAGCATCACTGTCGAAAACCAATTTAATTACTAATATCCTATTAGGTCGGGGTCAAATTTTTAATTAACTAATCTTTTTAACCAAACCAATCAAATAAAACAATTACAATAATTTATATGCAGAAACTGAAATGAAATAAAATAAAATAACCAAACACTCGGTACAATAATACAACCAAATCGAATGCCACACTAAAAGACGATAAAATAAAAAATGAGTACAGTTGGGCCATAAGCCCGAATGTTACTATAATACCTCCTATCTAGATCTCAATAATAGAAGCGTCTATAATATACCTGCTTGCATCCACAGCTGCTGCAGAAAACGTCTTACTCGAAGGAATCATCACCCAGCCATCCCTGTGTCTGGACACCTATATATATATATATATATATATATATATATATATATAGCAAGAGAGGAAAAATAGAGAAAATGGGTCAGAGCCTGAGTTTTGAAAACATTTTAGCAAGTGCTTCAAATTCATATTTTAAAATATGATATTTCTCATATTTAAACTGGTATCGCTCTCACATGAGATATACCTCACCCCTCTTCTAATAGTGCACAACTATCGCACACCTTTTTAAACAACCTAGTTAAGCTACCCTGCCTAACTAATGTATTTACCCATCTTCTAATAATCCTCATAAATTCGAGTACTAAGGACTAAACTTCTCCCCATTCCCAACATTACGTTACGTTCGTGCGTGGGGTGTCTCGCGAAGCGAAATCCAAACAAGGAACCCCCCAATATACTACTACGTGACAATGTTGGTCGTCGGGATCCATTAGGCCCTCAGTACACGCCACATATTATACCATCCCATATATATATATATATATATATATATATAGTTCTCACTAGAACCTATGATTCATATTCACATAAATCCGAATATTGATATATCGAAAGTGGTATCACACTTTATTCATTCTTTTCACTTTATACAAGGTTCATCTCATATATATAAACATTATAATATACACAACAAGTATATTAATCATCCACCGAGCTATAATATAAATAGCTTAGCCATTCTTATATACTAGGCAACCGTGGATTATCTCAAGTACACATATATTTTAAATCTCATTACATATATTCATATTCGGCACCCATAGGCTTAACAGTGGTTCACACATACTTTACTATCAAATCCAAGTACATCCTGTACTAAAGGATCACATGTTCCACATCACTCAGGAACTGTATCATTACAAATCATACATATTGGAGGCGAACATAGTTCCAAGCCTATGGGCTACGCACATACCTACGCACCCATATGACCGTCAACACTATCATTCTCAGATAGCCCGTACCTAGGTTCCATGCTCTTGAGGTACCAAATCTAAAATCCCCCTGAAGGCAACACATGATAAGATTGTCCTCTTTCGAACGCCAACCTACCGTGATAGCAAGTATGGTAGGTATGTCATAAACATAATAAACAATAATATAGGTACACATTCCACTTATATACATATATCATCGATTAGGTATTCACACAACCATATTATAACGATAGGTATTTATCTCACATATACATAATTTCCCTTAGGTAATTATTTAACCTATGTGTATAATAACATCAGGACATACGCACCACCCATATAATCATCCCCTACGTAGTATATTTATATCTCGAATATCTTATGCATTTATCAATTTTTGACTAATCCACAATATTTTATTTTTGAGCTTTTCTCACCGCATAATGTTAATATCAACAACCCCGATATATTCATTCGTCTCATAATATATATACATTAACGACATCGTATATATATTACTTATATGTCTTCTCAATATACTATGGCTATAATTTCCAAACTCTTATAACGATAGCCAATAACCTCGAATATTTCCATTCATAATAATATAAGCAGTCACACCCTTAAAATATTACCCCCAATACGTACTCTCTTATTTATTATTCAAATCACACCTAAATACCCCTTTAAGTATTATTCCTCACGAACACCCCTATTTGGGTAAATCTTGGATTTTGCTTTCAATTAATCCAAGGTACATGCCTTACTAAAAAAATATATATTTAGAAGTCCCCACACTATTTTTAGGAACCCCAAATATTTATCTCCAAACAATTCTAGCCTTTATTTTTCCAATTTTCGGTTTGATTTCCGAGTTGATGATTTCAACCCTGGAACTGGTTTCTTAGAAAGATTATAACAATTCGAAAAAAATAAGAAAAATACACGGTCAGTGCCTACGTGACTGTATCGAAAATATCTACAACTTTCATGTTTTAACCAAGAATCGAATTGGCTGACTTCCTAGCCGAAACAGCTCGGAAGTGACGCTGGTCACTATTCATCTTCTTCTCCAAAAATCCAAACCTCCATTAAAGCACCTCCAAGATTTTTATCTCCTCTCTCATCATCAACCAACCTCAAACAACCATAAATACACATATAGAAAGGGTTATAATCATCCTAGAACCCATAACCAACAATTAATTTCAATAAATTCCAAGTTTCTCAAATTGGGTATTAATCGAGTTATATCCGTTTTAATCTTCCGAAAATCCATTTGATCCACGAAATTTCAACCCAAGAATCTTTAATTTTATACCAACTACAATATGAGAAATAAACACACTAAATCATAAAGAAAGTTAAACACTTGCCTTGTGGATTAAATCCAACAACCCCGAGTCGAATTCCGCGAATTTTTACCCGGAATTCCTTTTCTTCCTTCTTCTCTTCTCTTCTTATTCTTCTCTCCCTTATCTCTTCTCTTTCTCTCTCTTAAATCTGATTTTGGGGAAGAAATGAGGGTTTTCTCTTACTAAACCCGAAATTGGGTATATGCCCAATTGTTAAATGACTCGTGTACTCATTTACGAGCCCCTACTAGTCCAAAAATGTCCAAAAACCGAATACTATCCCCGGATACTCTATTTTGACTATCTCGACCATTTCGATCCCAATGGCGTAGTTAAAATCTCCATCCGAGTCACTTAACCTAAATTCACTATTTTGACCCAACACGTTAAATACGTATGTTTTCGAATTTAAAATATTTTCCTTTGTCCCTTTACCCAACTACGACATGTAATAAAAATAATCTACTCATATACTTAGTCTCAAAATATAATCTATGTAAATATTAATCTGTCACTCGAAAACTAATATTTACTATTCACTTTATAATATTAAATTTATTTAATTTCACTAATAAATCCCATAATTACTATTCACAATAATTCTTCAAATTACCAAATTACATCCACAGTGTAATTTAAATTTCTTTAAAAGTACGGGGTATTACAAAAAATCTAGGTAAATAAAATATATTCTTTTCTGAACGGTTGAGTCCATAGGATGATGTATGATATTATCCCCTACTTCTGCCTTAGTGTTCCAAGTCACTGCCTCCGATATCCATGGTATTGTGAAAAATCTCTTCAACCTGGGTCAAATGAAAATATTTCAAACCTAGATATTTCAACATCTTGGTTCCCCATATACCGAACAATGATCAAGATTTTTATACTCCTTTGCATAAATTGATTTATACTTCATTCCCAAACCTTTTAAACTATTCTTGATACTCGGATAATTATTTGGAAGCGTACTTTATTTGGGAAGAAAACTTTTCACCCAATTTAGAATTACAGTCACACTATTTTGAGACAAACCAAAATGTCTCTTCAAACTATGCAAACTAACCATGGTAAGAAAATTGTTTTGATCTTTTTCACAATCAGCGTACAATGATTGGGTTGATTTAGATTAAAAACTTTGGTAGTCATCGTCAAGTTTTATTAAACACCGTCATGATTACTAGAACTTCCACCACAATTTTTATTTTTTTCTTTATCAAAATACTCACTTTCTTTAATCATATGAACTATGTGAGCATCGCCTATTCGATCATCTAACTTAGTATGCTCTGGGGGGATCCTCCTATCCTTTAGTCACTGGCCTACTTGACAATTGTTGTGGAGGTTATTCGAGGACAAAGGGACAATGTATTTCCCCGTAAAAAACCCACACTCGATAATCGTCTTGCATATCCCATATAAGAAGATGTAATTGAACTATTTTCTACTCAAACACTTTCCTATTTCTACAACGTGTACAAGGACACGAGAACTATTTTTGAATTTTACAAACTTGTTAGCACCTCTATGGTATACTTCCACGAGTCTATTTGTCGCACCCATATACTCTTTATATAAGGAATACCCCATAACATCTCGTGGTAATCGTTACCTACCATGTGTGAATAAAAGGGGTGTTTCCACAAGTTAATTTATCCCAATGGGGAGTTAAATCATTACTTAATAATATTAATGTTGAAAAACTATCATGTAGAAACCCTAATACCCAATTAGTTTTAATTATAACTTATAACCTAATTGAATCCAATTTTCAAAACCTAGGTTGAAACCCTGAGCCGCATATAAATACCAAATTGGTTTTAGTTATATTTTATAACCTAAATGAATCCAATTTTCAAAATCTAGCTTAAAATCCTAAGCCGCATATACATACTAAATTGAATTAGTTATACTTTATAACCAAATCGAATTCAATTTTCAAAACCTAGGTTGCAACCCTAAGCAACGTATACATACCAAATTGATTTTAGTTATACTTTATAATGTAATCAAACCCAATTTTCAAAATCTAGGTCGAAACCCTTAGTCCCGTATACATACAAAATTGGAAATTATGGTAGAATATTCATTGTGTTCTTGATTACTTTTTTTAATAAATCCAGAAATTATTTTTAAATAAACCCAAAAATTATTCACATTATACATACAAATTATGCATACGAAATATGAAAATCCTTCACTTTTTTAAGTAAAACCACAAATTATAATTTTAACCAAAATGATTACATTTACAATAAATAAACACA
Source organism: Sambucus nigra (assembly GCA_949130495.1). Classification (NCBI taxonomy): domain Eukaryota; kingdom Viridiplantae; phylum Streptophyta; class Magnoliopsida; order Dipsacales; family Adoxaceae; genus Sambucus; species Sambucus nigra. Next base: position 230,650,828 of record OX422224.1, read on the forward strand.
TATATTCAAGAACAAACAGATATTAAAGTCAAATTGATCAAACCTTCAAATGCAAGTGTTGCACAAGTTATTTTCTAACAATATCAAGATATACATATAAATACAACTATTTTACAACAAAAAAACACATACATTCAAGCCCAAACAAATATCAAAGTCAAATTATTGATACCTAGGTTTTGCACAAGTTGTTTTCTAACAATGCCAAAGCCATACATGTAAATACAATTATTTAATAACAAATAAACACATGAATTCAACAACTACAACTATATTTATATACATATATACAAACCATTTCCTATATATACCTAGAACAAAACCTAAAAACAATGGTAAAATTCTGTAAATCATATCCAAATTGAGTTTATATACACACACACACACACACACACCAAATATATTAAAGTTAATATGTGTAAATCGTACCTTTTGGGTAAAAATGGTGGGTTTTTTTCCTAGGAGAGAGACGCATCCGAGTTAATGAGAGGAAGGAGGGAAATAGTATTTTTTTTGTGGGGGGGGGGGGGGGGGGGGGGAGGATGGATGAGGGATTTTAGAGGTGGAATCCTAATTTTTTTGTCACAGTCATTGTCCGTGAGAAGCCCATGATAAAACAATATCTTGTGTATTGTCACAGTTAAGGACCGCGCCAACACACACATGTTTTTTGTCACGGTCAAGGACTATGACAATAGCTAGATGGATTTTGGTGACTTTTTTTTTTATCTTTCAGTGTAGTGTGATGGCCATTAATAAACTTCTCATTGGATTATGAAATAGTGGGCTATGTCATTCACACCACAATGTTTGGTACTAATGATTTTACTGGCCACTGATGGGTTGTTGTTGGGTGTTGGGTGGTTAGGGGTCTAGCCCATTAGCAATGTTGGAGTTTTAGGTATTGAGTTGCGTGTCTTGTTGGTTCTACAATGTTAAGGACGGGGCAACGAGGATCGAAGATAAGTTACCTACCTAGGACAAGAAATTTTATAGTAAAGCTACCAATAATGGGCTAGGGATGGTTGGGGTAGTTGTTATCAGTGTTGGCATTGGTGTCGAATTTTGTACGGTTACTTTAGAAAATGTGGCGTTGAGATTTTGGGGTATAATGGTTGGGGTTTCCAAATTTATGGACAATGGTGGGTTTTAATACCAATGGAGGCGAATGAAAGTAAAGGTCACAGCGGGCTTTGAAGTTCATGGGTTAATAACGTCCTCAGATAACCTCTCCATTCAAACTAGAATAATCTCCATTAGACTCACCTTTGTAGAAGTATTGGTAGTGGTTTACTGGGGTTTAAGAGTTTGTCCCTTAAGGACCGATGTGTAACGAGTCTAAGAGAGATATTAAGCAGAGGCATAAGAGATAATAACTGATAATAATTATATAAACATGCAAGAAATCGATTTTAAACAGTAGTAATGGGTATCAAGGGTGTGATGGAATATAGAGTGAGAGAGAAAATATCAGTTTAAAAAAAAAATCCAGGGGGAAACCTATAACACCAATGGTTTACCAAATAATGACTATGGAAGTTATGACTCTTCTCGCAAGAATAATGGTGATGATATTTATGAAGGTGATAAAGGGAATGTTTGTTGTGTGACTTTCAAGATTGATTCCAGTAAGTGACAACGCATATTCTTCTAACTAAAGTAAATAAGGGGGAGTGTCTTTATATAGTGATAGCCAGAGAAATCTCATCCCTTAATCTTGGGCTGTAAGTGTACATTCTATGGAATTTATGAGGCATGGGCCATTATGAAATTGGCAGTGGTTCATAAATAAGTAGTATGAGAGCGTATGTCTACTACAGGAGGTTTTTCGGTTGGCTTATAGGGACAATCTCAAGTACTTACTATAAAAAGTATAAGTATATACAATAATATTGTAGGGATATGTAGGTTATGGTAATGCGTGGTAATCACGCGAGGATGGGATTTTTCGTTCATTGATTCATTTTGCTCTCTTATAAAGATAGTTGGAATGTGGGATCCCAATAACCTTACTCTCCAGCCTCCAACCCATAACCCTTAAGAATCTCAAATGGTTATCGGTAGAGTCTTTCGATTTGTGACACCCTGCCTAATTAAATACCGGGTGATCAGTCCTTTATTAAATTAAAATCAAGGTGAACGGTTGGTTCATTCTTAGCATCACTGTCACAAAGTAAAATTTCCAATTTAAACACCCATAATAATTAAGCTAAGTGTTAAAAAAATTTAAAACCTTATTTCCATTTTATTTAAATTCTAAAATGAAAACCTTTTTAATAACCAACAGATTAGGAATCACATAAATACAAAGGATGGAAATTAATCAAACAATAATTAAACCATCTTCATAAACCACACCAAGTTTAAAACTACAAATGAAATCGTCCTGACAAAGGTTAACTCACAAAGGGTATCGAATACTGGAAATAATATAAACATAAATCTCAGATAAATCCAAACTGAATAGGGAAACGGGCGACACATGCCCTAACTAAGCAGAACTAAAATAAGAGCAGAATCAACGAAGAGGTCGTCTAAAGTAAGGGCTTACAACTCCCACATAGGCTGCAGCATGTCAAATCCCGAAGATCTTATGGATGATGCCCCTGTGGCTGGGCACCTAGAATACATATATATATATATATACAAGAGAGAGAAATGACAGAAAGAAAGCGGGTCAGAGCCCGAGTGTAAAACAATTTTAAAAATAGTTTAGCAAGTATTTAAAATGCCTACTGGCTAATGCAACAACCATGTTAGTAAGAGACACTCTCTTGAGAATTCTCACCTCTCATCTAGTGTGCACGTCTACCGTACTACTAAACTCATAAGTTTATCTAACTTATTTTTCCATAAAGTTTTATCCAGAGAAGTAGAATGGTTATGATATTTATATTAAACAAAATCAATTTCTTCAAGATTTATTACGTTACATAGAGCACACCATACCGTTAGAAGGTTCCCGAACACTTATTATAAAGTTGGAGCATTTATTCATTACTTAGATACTTATACGCACAGTAGAAAGTTCCCATATAGATATACGTATATATATTAGTCACACATTTAATATATATACTAATGACACTCCACATAAAATCTATGGTGCTGGCATACTCTGCTATCAAGTCCCCGTATCACTCGTACTAAGGGAAATACTAGTTCAAAATCACTCTCGAACTGTATTAACACAAAACACATACAAATGGAGGCGAATCATAGTTCCCCATCACTAAGATATCAGCACATACCCTCACGTCTCTTAGAACCATCTGACTATCACTCAGATAACATGTATCAAGGATACTATCTTCTAGGGTACGAGTCATTATCCCGCATAAAGATCCAATCGAGATAAGACAATCCCGGCGTGGAAACCTCCGTGATAGCAAGTAGCTCGAGTATGATTTTTACATAGATACATAATATATGTACAATCACATAGAGTCATATATATAAATGTTCATATTTTCTAAATTAGGTGCGTCCACGACCCATAATTATAATTATCCGTTCTTAGCACATATTACTCGATTATCTCGCATAACAGATTCGTCTCTTTTGTTCTCATTTATAATTTATTTCATACTTACTTCTCATCTCTCGAAGTATTCTATCTTACTAAGTAAAATTTCAGTTGGTATGCTCTCACTTACCTTCTGATCTAAATCCTTTACGAGTACCAATCTTTTAGTAAACGTACTCACAATTCCCAATACGTGAATAACTCCCCGTTAACCCATAATTTTATCCCACATCAAATTTCACTCAACGGAGTCTACCTAGACCGTATTGGTCCTCTTTATAACCCATTATACTCTATCAATAATAATTAAGGGTTCCTACGCATTTTAACCGGATTAAATAAAAAGGGAAAAATATGTAATTTTCCAGGAGGGATCGATCGATCGAGGAACGGGGTCGATTGATCAATCGATGTTCTTGGTCGATCGATCGATCAAGTAGTTATGACAAATTCTGCCATTGTTAAGTTACGGGTTTGCTTCTACAACTTCAACAAAAACTCCATTAATGACCCCCAAACTCCCAAACAACATTACTATTGGTATTATATACCTATATACATGATTTCCTACATGAAACATGTCCAATTTCATCAAAGGTATCGAATTAATGGGGTAAAATTAACATAATTATCAAGAACCATAATTTTCATGAAACATCCATTCTTTTAATTCTTTTCCATATTTCTTGATTCTTAATCCATAAAAATTCGTGGGTAATCCTCTACATATGATGTATATGTCCAGAATATATTCAGTTCCTCTAAAACATGCGATTTAAAGTCTCTAAATTATAAATTTCTTCAATAAAACATTTTCTTAACAATACTAAACTAACATGGGTGAAACATTAACTAAGAACAAATCAAGATAAATACTTGCTTAGAAATTCAAGGGTCTAATTTGTGGATGAAAAAGGTATGGTTTCATTCCTCTTCGCGCGATCTATGTTTTGGTGGTAGTGGCGGTAAGAACGGATGAGTTCTTGGCCTTGAATTGTTTGAAAAGCTTCCTACCTTCTTCTCTAATGGCCGTTCTTAACTTTTGTGATTGTTAACCCTAAAAGCCTAACTCAAATGGTTGATATACCTTAGGGAAATTCATGGGTTTAATTACCCAAAAATACAAAATGTCTAAAATAACATCTCGGGATGCTAATTAGGCCTACAAACGCCCCGAGGCCCAAACTAAACCCCCCGTGTATACTTTTCTGACAATTTCAACCCTTTCGGACACATTAGCTCACTCAAAATGACTATACGAGCGACTTATAATTTAGTCACTTTTAATAATAACAATTTAGTTTTGACACGACACAGGCGTGTTGTAATACCCCGTATTTTTATAGCTTTTAAATTATGGGATTTATTAAATTTAATTGAGATAAATTAATTTAATTTTAATCCGGAATGTTACTTTAAATATTTACTAACGTGACGAGAGTTAGTAATTATTGGAAATTTGTTATTTGTTGCATATTACTGGATGAGTATAGTAATATATGAGATTTATTTATATAATATTGTCACGTGTGAATAAAATGGCAATTGTGGAAATTTAAGTCGGGACGCGCCTGTGTCGTGTCGGGACTAAATGTGAATTAATAAAAGTGAATATTTTATAAGTCATTCGTATGGTCGTTTTGAGTACGCCAACGCGTCCGGAAGGGTCAAGATAGTCAGAAAAGTGTACCCAGGAGTTTAGTTTGGGTCTCGGGACGTTTTTAGGCCTAATTAGTAACTCGGGAGGGCATTTTGGTCATTTTACATTTTTGGGTAATTAAACCCACGAAAATCAGAGGAGTTATATCAGATACCTAGGTTACCTTCTAGGGTTAGAAACTCTAAACACAAGTGACGGCCATAGGAGAGGAAGGAGAGAACTGTCAAGGCAAATTCAAGGCCCGAAACTCAACGGTTTGCACCACCGCCGCCGCCACCAACGCGTAGATCGCGAGATGGGGAACGCAACCATACCAAATTTAGCACCAAACCAGACCTCTGAAAATCCTAGGCAAGTGTTTATCTTGCTATTTTCGTTGGTGCAATTTCGATATTAGTTTAGGAATGATTAGGGATGAAAAATATGGAAGAAAACCCAAATTGTGATCGGAATTTGCATGTCGTAAAGACTAAAACCTTATTCTGGAAGTCTCTTGTGATGTAGAAAGATAACCCACGAAATTTTGGTGTAAATAAGAAAGAAATTCTGGGATAAAACAGATTAGAATCATGAGTTAGATATTTTTAGGGTTCTTGAGTTTTAAATGAATTATGGCATGATTAATCCATGTTTAGTGATGTAAATTGATATGTTTTACGTTGAAAATACCTGTTATGGTGATATAGGGTTAGTAGTATAAATTATGGGTCGATTGGGATGAGAAAAGATGGAACTTGTTGATGTTGGTAAAGGAAACCCGTAACTGCAATTCTGCAGTTTTCGCAGACCTGCTTGATCGATCGACCCCTCCTGATAGACTCCTATTTTCCCTTTTTAAATGAGTTAAATTCAATTTATCGTGAGATAATTCTTGAGCATCCTTAATGAAATGTTTTGGGAGATAGGGGAGACCAGTAGGACATGTGAATAGATTTTGGGACCCTCGATGTCGGACAAAGAGTGTATTTTGGGATAACTACATAAGGGTCGGTAAATTTATGATTTAAAGAGGGAGAGACACGTAAGAGAGTTACTTGGGACAAATGTGTATACCTACTGAATTTTATAATTGGGAGGATAGAATCCATGAGCATTATGTAGTAAGTGGAAATGTTCCTCAAATTAAAATAAGATGTGAATGGTTATACGTAATAACTAAATAATGAGAAATAAATATGAACGTCGTAATTATGGGAATTGAGAATATACCCATTATTGATATGGAAATATTAGTATAGTTATATGATTGTGTATGCATATACTATCTATGTGTGAAAATCATGCCCACGCTACTTGCTATCCCTGAGGTTGCCGCGCTGGGACGATCTTATCCTGTGTTGCCTTATGAGGGATATTGACTCGTACCCTAGAAGATAGATATCCTTGGTACAGGCTAGTGATGTGATAGTTCAGACGGTCCTAAGAGACGCAGGCATGTGCCATCCTCTTAGAGACTTGGAATCTATGCTTCGCCTCATTTTGTTTGTGTATATGTATCCTTGGTACAGGCTATCGTAGTGATAGTTCAGACGGTCCTAGGGGACTTGGAATCTATAGTTTGTGTATGTGTTAATACAATTTGAGAGTGATTCCGAATTTGTATTCCCCTTAATGTGAGTGATATGGGGTTTGGATAGTAGAGTATGCCCGCACCATAAGTTATTATGTGGGGTACTGTTTTGATATATATATTCTCGAGTAGTGAATATATATATATATATATATATATATGAAATTATGAAATCTGGAACTGCCTACTGTGATTTGATATGTAGGACATGGTTGATGACTCAAATTGTAAATACTTGTTTTGAGAAAGTATAATATGAAACTAGAAAGATTTATTGATTAATAAAGGCAAAATGAGAACTTTGGTTACTAATTGAAATATTCTTTTCCAACAAATGAATCGTGAAATTTGGTATCTTACGAGTAATATAAGATAAGTTAAACCATTGGGAAGATTAGTGCGATAAATGATAAGACAACCCGTTGGGGAGGTTAGTGCGATAGGTGTGCACATTAGAAGAGAGGTGAGAATTTCTCAAGAGAGTGTCGCACTAATATGTTGTTGCATTGGCCTGTATCAATTTAAATACTTGCTAAACGTATTTTAAATCAAACACACTTTCGGGCTCTGACCCGTTTTCCTCTCTCTCTCTCTCTCTCTCTCTCTCTCTCTCTCTTGTATATATATGTATGTATTACAGGTGCCCAGCCACAGGGGCGTCTTGCTTAGAATCTCTTGGAAGGAACGCGCTGCAGCTTAAGTGGGAGTTGTAGGTCTCTTGATTTGACCACCTCGTTCATTCAGACCACTCTTAGTATTTTCATTTAGATGGGCATGTGTAGCCATTTCCATTATTTCATTGTTATTGGGCATTTGTATTTCAGTTATTTCCAGTACTGTTACTATGGGATTTATTCAGTGGGTGTGTTTACTTTAGATTTCACATGTTGACATTCGATTGACGAATGTTTTATATTAATTGGATTATGTTGCAGAATTTAATGTAGTGTGATTATTACTAATTGAATGTTGTTAATAAAAGAAATGATTTTTCTTTAAATAAAATTTGGAAAGTATGTATGAAAAATGGTTTTGACACTTAGCTTAATTATTTAGGGTGTTAAATTGGAAAATATATTTTTATCGACAGTGATGCTGAGAATGAACCAACTGTTTACCTTGGTTTAATTTAATATAGGAGTGATCGCCCGGTATTTAATTAGGCGGGGTGTCACAGGTGGTATCAGAGCATCAGGTTCTAGTGTCCTTAGGATCTGTACGACTTATTATGCTTCCAGCGTTGCTTTGTTTGTTATAGAGCCCTATGTTTAGGATTGTCGATTCCTTTGACGAGATTTCGTTCTCCTGCTATATTGTGTATGCACTAGTGAATTCTAATTTCGTTCGTATGTGTGCGTGTGCCGAGCGATGACGGATGTCAGAACATGATCGTTAAGCGTACATCAGGAGGCAGGGCTCAGTTGTTATTATGAAATATATCCGAGGATGATGATCGTAGTCGAGGTCACCTCCATTATGGCACGAGAAGCCACGACTAGAGAGGCGGATAAGGTGCAAAAATGATTTTCAAATGCTGTTAGAGTCAAATGAGGTGCAAGGGTAAAATTACCCAACGTATTACAAAAACAAAAGTGTGGAGACTATCAATGGGAAATTTTGGAAACGCGAAAATTGTATGTGTCTTTACCAAAGGCGGTAAAGTATCCAAAGGCTTAAATATAGGACGGAGTGTGGCAAACCGAAAGTGAAAATTTAGAGAAAATTTTCTTGGCTTTCGGGACGAAGTTATAATGGTTGGAGTCAACCACCAATTTTAGAAATGAAATGCTATGCCTATAGGAGAACCTTAGGTACAATGTTGACCGTATGTTCCTTCCTTAACTGTTCAGGATTAGAAGCAAATGTGGTTCTGAACTCATTGAGAGAGGGCATGTCAGGGTTCCATTCGTGAATATAAATCTTAACCGTTAGCGAATTTTTTATCGAAAGAGGTAGATACTAGTGGAGGAAACGACTCCAAGTGGGAGACCAACTTGTAATAATAGTTGATAATACTCGAGGAGGAAAATTCTGATGGACGACCGATTCAGAGGTTGACATTGTCATATTTTGTCAAAATAGATGGTAACGCTTCTTTGTAGACAAGTTAAATAAATGAAAGGATTTAGTCGAGAATGAGACTGAATGAAACGATGGTGGTATAGCACCACAAAAAGGATGTGGATACACATCAGGAAAACCATTTAAATGCTTGAGATAGTTAAATTCTTACCAAGTGATGGTAAATTCAGTAAGTACTATTATAGATAGTAACATGATCTTTATGGCCTGAAAAGTTAAGAGAACAATCGAGATGGTTAACAGGAGTCGAGTTTACTAAAGTCCGATAGGAGGAAAAATCCTAACCTGGTTAGTAGGATAGGTGGTAAGTGGATTATGTACTGAGGTATTTTGTACGGAGTGATATCGCTCACGATAATATGTTCCAAGGTGAGTATAAGGACAAGAATACGGTGCCTAGTAAAAGGCAACGATTAAAATAATTTTGTTATGGTTGGGCAGACGTGTTACGTCCGAAAACCATTTGTGCAGTCAAGACGATTGCCAGGATGGAAGTATAAGTTGTATCCTTAGAGGATACGGCGTGTTTATGTGACACGAGAGAGTCACTATATTTTGTTCATTGCTAGATTAGCATGTGAGACGAGCTTAATGCATATAATTATAAATGCTACCATTATGTGAATATTTTTCCCTAGTGTAGCGGGATTTTTTTTTTCTTTAGTGCTATCCGCGGAGGATGAATGAGTATATCAACAGTGTTTTATACTTTATTGAGGTTACTCGTTGTAGTGATACGACATACGAGTATGATATTATCTTGTTTAAAACATTACAGAAATGGTTAGTACAATAGTGGGCATTTATTGCAAGGCTATCGGAGTGGTTGCATTAGTGCAACATGTTTTATGTTTGTTTTGGCGAGGCTTTACCTGTGATAAGGTTGGACTCGCACTTATATTATCTATCCCAGAGACTTCAGAGGAGATAGTGGGCTCGAGATATTCGGTGCCAATGTATGTATAGACTTTGTCAGTATAATTCCGTATGTATCGGGATTTACCGTTGAGCGAAAAGATTTGACTCAGTATTATGTTTAGCACTCCGGACTTAGTGATAAGAAGAGTGCATTGTTATATTTATTCTTTAGAGATGTGGGAGTTAATAGTTATACCCCTATTATTAGGGAAGGGAATTTTGAGAATTCCGATCGTATGTATCCGAGGTTTATAGAATGTAATTACCATCAACCAATAAGGGACGATAGTGAAATTGGTGAAACGTTCTTTGTTAAGCATAATTACGGGAGAAATTGTAACTTTTCTGTTAAGTGACGGAATAACGGGGTATATACTATGGACGGAGGACCTAACGGATTTCGATAATCGACAATGCTAGGCAGTAGTGTATCGGGGGGTTCCTTGTTTGGATTTCGCTTTGCGAGACATCCCACACATGAAACTTAGCGTAAGGTTGGAAATAGGGAGACGTTTGGTCACTATTCCATGAGTTCGGTACCCTGGTCGAAATGGGATCAAGTAATTATGTATGTAAGTTCGAAGTTGATTTTTTTTTTAAAGGATATTGGAGCCGAATTTTTTTTGTGGTAGGAAAGCATTATAAGTTATCCCCACGAGTGGAAGGGAGGAACGATGATAAGGAGAATTTAAGAATTTTGATTTCTAGGGTGATTAAGAGTACCCAAATGTCATAACCGCGTACAGAACGCAAGGTGAATAAAGAGTTGGAATGGTTTCTAGCATGGATTGTCTGGAAAGAACTTTATATTATACAAAAGAGATGATATGTAATTATTTTGATGAATAGAGCGATAGTGATTTATTTTGGTTGTTGTACCTATTTGGGAAAATTGTTGTACTTATCTGAGGAAGGTTGAGGATTATTATCCCTCTTTTATTGTCATGGAAATTGAATGCCCTATCCCTTCTATTCCGTTGAATTTAGTTAGTCCTACAAATGAGTAGCACGCCGTTCGCTCTCCCAGGGCGGTCGGAGTGTTGCAAAAATGTGGGCATCTTGGTTAACTACAGTTAAAATAGTCCGAGTCGAAGGGGCGTGGTAATAGACGTGTAAAATATATGTTTATGGGACTAGTATAACGAAGTGGAAGTGATAGAGTGGATTAAACGTCACATGAGGGGCGAGGATTCATACATAAGTGTGCAATTAGAATAGCACTCCCTAACTTGATTGGAAGGCTGTGGGAAGCCATTTAAGAAGGGGTATTCCTTGAATGGAACAAAATTAAATTATTATGAGGAACACTCGAAGCGGAGTTGTTAGTAGTCAAGTGTGAGAACGATTTCCACATACAAAAGAGTAATGATGTTAGTATAGTATAAGGGTTCCAGAAGTGCGCTTCGTGGAGAGAAGAGCACGGGTGGAACTTTCGGCATACTACAAGGAAGGAAGGGGAGTATTACGTGTCACTAATGTGAGACATTTCAAGGGAAGAATCGATGTTTAGCGAAACGTAGTGAGTAGTCTCTACATGCACTGCCCATAGGTAAGGTTTGGTTGAAAGAGAAGAATTAACCAAATAATTTTGTGTTTATCGAAAATTCCTGAAATTGGAAGAGTCGGTAAAGTTCTTGGATGGGTTGCCATCCTCAAAACAAGATCAAGGGTTTATCCCGAACATGTGAATTAAGTCGCCGAGAAGGAAGTGATTGATATTCCTTTGGGCTGGCTTACAATATTAACTAGTATGCCCCAGACTTCCTTTGAAAGGAAGGATCGCGCCAGTGCATGGTCCGGCGCAGTATAAATTTCTGAATCAGGATGAGATTGGTGAATCCCACCTTTGATATGGGATTTCAGGAACCAGCGGAGATAAGATTTTGTTTCAAGTAGGATGTATCACCCTTAGCCAGGGAATAAGCGCATGGTGATTAAAGATTAGTGGAGCCACGTGAAGGAGATTTTGGAATCTTGGTGCGATGATTTCAAGAATGCTCTGTAGAAGCACTCGTACCTGTTTGTCGCGTATGAGGTACTTATTAAGGTTTTGTTATGGAAGAACCTCGACTATTCTCCTTCCGTATGTTTAGAGGAGAGTAGATAATAAGAATTTTTGGATCGGTCGAGAAAACATCCTATAAATGTGGAAGAATTCCACGACTGTTTTAAGCGAGCAAGAGTGATAAAATGTTCGTAATATTTTCTCAGAATGGGAGTTTTGTATATGAATAAATCCGAGTATTTGTCATGTAGTGAGGTGCGGCCTCCTAATGTTAGTGAGATAATGAAATTTTAACGTATAGGCGTGACCTATGCAAATGTTGTCGGGTGGGAGCACAATGTGAAGTGTCTCCAATGAGAATGTAAAACAATATTGCTGTGAGGAAAAAGCTATAGTGATTGAGCACCGTACTATGTAGATAGTTTGCGTACTGACAAGGATATCCAGGATTGTACTACCTAATAGGCCTTATTTTCCGAATTTCGGGACGAAATTCAGTTATTAGGGGGGGAGTATGTAATACCCCTTATTTTTATAGCTTTTAAATTATGGGATTTATTAAATTTAATTGAGATAAATTAATTTAATTTTAATCCAGAATGTTACTTTAAATATTTACTAACGTGACGAGAGTTAGTAATTATTGGAAATTTGTTATTTGTTTCATATTACTGGATGAGTATAGTAATATATGAGATTTATTTTTATAATATTGTCACGTGTGAATAAAATGGCAATTGTGGAAATTTAAGTCGGGACGCGCCTGTGTCGTGTCGGGACTAAATGTGAATTAAAAAAAGTGAATATTTTATAAGTCGTTCGTATGGTCATTTTGAGTGCGCCAACGCATCCGGAAGGGTCGAGATAGTCAGAAAAGTGTACCCAGGAGTTTAGTTTGGGTCTCGGGGTGTTTTTAGGCCTAATTAGTAACCCGGGAGGGCATTTTAGTCATTTTACATTTTTGGGTTATTAAACCCACGAAAATCAGAGGAGTTATATCAGATACCTAGGTTACCTTCTAGGGTTAGAAACTCTAAACACAAGTGATGGCCATAGGAGAGGAAGGAGAGAACTGTCAAGGCAAATTCAAGGCCCGAAACTCAACGGTTTGCACCGTCGCCGCCACCAACGCGTAGATCGCGAGACGGGGAACGCAACCATACCAAATTCGGCACCAAACCAGACCTCTGAAAATCCCAGGCAAGTGTTTATCTTGCTATTTTCGTTAGTGCAATTTCCATATTAGTTTAGGAATGATTAGGGATGAAAAATATGGAAGAAAACCCAAATTGTGATAGGAATTTGCATGTAGTAAAGACTAAAACCTTATTCTGCAAGTCTCTTGTGATGTAGAAAGATAACCCATGAAATTTTGGTGTAAATAAGAAATAAATTCTGGGATAAAATAGATTAGAATCATGAGTTAGAGATTTTTAGGGTTCTTGAGTTTTAAATGAATTATGGCATGATTAATCCATGTTTAGTGATGTAAATTGATATGTTTTACGTTGAAAATACCTGTTATGGTGATATAGGGTTAGTAGTATCAATTTTGGGTCGATTGGGATGAGAAAAGATGGAATTTGTTGATGTTGGTAGAGGAAACCCGTAACTGCAATTCTGCAGTTTTCGCAGACCTGCTTGATCGATCGATCGAGCCTAGAGCTTCGATCGATCGAAGGTTCGATCGATCGAGCCCCAAACCTCGATCGATCGACCCCTCCTGGCAGACTCCTATTTTCCCTTTTTAAATGAGTTAAATTCAATTTATCGTGAGATAATTCTTGAGCATCCTTAATGAAATGTTTTGGGAGATAGGGGAGACCAGTAGGACATGTGAATAGATTTTGGGACCCTCGATGTCGGACAAAGAGTGTATTTTGGGATAACTACATAAGGGTCGGTAAATTTATTATTTAAAGAGGGAGAGACACGTAAGGGAGTTACTTGGGACAAATGTGTATAACTACTGAATTTTATAATTGGGAGGATAGAATCCACGAGCGTTATGTAATAAGTGGAAAAGCTCCTCAAATTAAAATAAGATGTGAATGGTTATACGTAATAACTAAATAATGAGAAATAAATACGAACGTCGTAATTATGGGAATTGAGAATATACCCATTATTGATATGGCAATATGAGTATAGTTATATGATTATGTATGCATATACTATCTATGTGTGAAAATCATGCCCACACTACCAGCTATCCCTGAGGTTGCCGCGCTGGGACGATCTTATCCTGTGTTGCCTTATGGGGGATATTGACTCGTACCCTAGAAGATAGATATCCTTGGTACATGCTAGTGATGTGATAGTTCAGACGGTCCTAAGAGATGCAGGCATGTTCCATCCTCTTAGAGACTTGGAATTTATGCTTCGCCTCATTTTGTTTGTGTATAGGTATCCTTGGTACAGGCTATCGCAGTGATAGTTCAGATGGTCCTAAGGGACTTGGAACCTATAGTTTGTGTATGTGTTAATACAATTCGAGAGTGATTCCGAATTTGTATTCCCCTTAATGTGAGTGATATGGGGTTTGGATAGTAGAGTATGCCCGCACCATAAGTTATTATGTGGGGTGCTGTTTTGATATATATATTCTCGAGTAGTAAATATATATATATATATATATATATATATATATGAAATTATGAAATCTGGAACTGCATACTGTGATTTGATATGTAGGACATGGTTGATGACTCAAATTGTAAATACTTGTTTTGAGAAAATATAATATGAAACTGGAAAGCTTTATTGATTAATAAAGGCAAAATGAGAACTTTGGTTACTAATTGAAATATTCTTTTCCAACAAATGAATCGTGAAATTTGGTATCTTAGGAGTAATATAAGATAAGTTAAACCATTGGGAAGATTAGTGCGATAAATGATAAGACAACCCGTTGGGGAGGTTAGTGCGATAGGTGTGCACATTAGAAGAGAGGTGAGAATTTCTCAAGAGAGTGTCGCACTAATATGCTGTTGCATTGGCCTGTATCAATTTAAATACTTGCTAAGCGTATTTTAAATCAAACACACTTTCGGGCTCTGACCCGTTTTCCTCTCTCTCTCTCTCTCTTGTATATATATGTATGTATTACAGGTGCCCAGCCACAGGGGCGTCTTGCTTAGGATCTCTTGGAAGGAACGCGCTGCAGCTTAAGTGGGAGTTGTAGGTCTCTTGATTTGACGACTTCGTTCATTTAGACCACTCTTAGTATTTTCATTTAGATGGGCATGTGTATACCTTTCCATTATTTCATTGTTATTGGGCATTTGTATTTCAGTTATTTCCAGTACTGTTACTATGGGATTTATTCAGTGGGTGTGTTTACTTTAGATTTCGCATGTTGACATTCGATTGACGAATGTTTTATATTAATTGGATTATGTTGAAGAATTTAATGTAGTGTGATTCTTACTAATTGAATGTTGTTAATAAAAGAAATGATTTTTCTTTAAATAAAATTTGGAAAGTATGTATGAAAAATGGTTTTGACACTTAGCTTAATTATTTAGGGTGTTAAATTGAAAAATATATTTTTATCGACAGTGATGCTGAGAATGAATCAACTGTTTACCTTGGTTTAATTTAATAAAGGAGTGATCTCCTGGTATTTAATTAGGCGGGGTGTCACACGTGCCCCGACTTAATTACCATATTTTCCATTTTATTCACTCGTGACAATTTTAATAAAATCAATCTGATATATTACTTTACTCATCTAGTCATATTAAAAAAAATTCCAATAATTACTAACTCTTGTCACACTAGTAAATATTTAAAACAAATTTTCGGATTAATATTAAATTAATTTATCTCAATTAAATTTAATAAATTCCTAAATTTAAAAGCCATAAAAATACGAGGTATTACACGATTCCCATGTGTTCTATGTAACTCATGCCTCAAAGATTTGGGGATAGATAACTAAGAATAATGTGGACACCTTGACCTCTGTTGCCTTCTTTGAATATTGAAATCATTCTGGGTAGTATGTGATCATCGAAATCTATTGTGGGTTATTGATACCTTCTATTAATGTCTAGTGATGATCGTGGTGTATGGTTTTTATATGCTTGGTTAGATATTTAGCTTATTATCAATGGTCATTCATCCTATAGTAAATGTTTGTTAATCTTTATGTGAGTGCATCTTATGTTATCGATGGTGGAGGCACTTATACGTCTTTGTAGAAGGGTGGTTATACTGGGGTCTATGAAGAACTGGAACGAGTGAGGCATGGCCCTCTTCCACAAATGTTTCCTTTAAAGTTTCCAAAGTCTCAAGAGTATATGGAGACGAAAACCTTATACTTATGGTAATAATGGAGATTTTTGTAACTTACTATCTGAAAAGAGAATAATGAGTAATAAGTTTAACAAAAAGGATAATGTCTTAGATAAACAAAGAGATCTCTTGGAAGGGATGGATGTAAAGGGAGTGAAGTGAAAAGAACTTTGGCACTCAAGAGAGAGAAGGGAGAAAATACATTTCTAATGTAATTCTGACACAGTAACAGTGCTAACTTGAGTTTTTTGTGTGTTCTTGACTTTACCCAAGGTTCCTATTTATAGGTAGATACTAGGGTTGATGTGATGCTTGGGTGCCAAAACTAGGCACTCTTAGAGACAAGGTATGCAATGTACCTTTTGTCTCTGTAATCGGTTAACCGCACATCACTTCTGCAGGTGACACCAGGTGCATACCAAAGTCAAAAAGAAAATATTTATGAAGTCACATGTTGGCACTATATAGTGCCAAGACATGTGATTTCATTAATATCTTTTCAAATGGTAACTTGGTGAGAATTTTTTTGTAAAAACCTACAACTGGCCTTAAGAGCCGCTCATTAATAATGAGTTAAAAATTCTTTTGTGAGCAACCTCTTGGATACTCACTTATTTAATCTAAGTGTGAGCTGTGTTAGTGCCTCAGAGACCTCTAAAGTCTCCCCTATTAGTAGTCTCTCTATCCTAAAGTGTCAAGTGGTTGGGCCTTGGCTTTGCCCAACAAACCTTGTTTCTTAGCCACCAAACCAAAACTCGCTAGAAATATCAACTGGCCCTCTTGATCCCTTCTTGCTCAATCAAGGCTACATGTGTAAGAAAATAATAATGTTAGTGACTATTTATAAAGTAAGACTTATAACAGTTATTGGACTGTGAGAATTCCCTCAATCTTTTGGGTCTGCTTGCTAATTTTCTCTTTTATCTTGGGATTACTTGTTGAGCATCCCTCTCCATTATCCTATAGGCAGTGTGTGTTTATTTTTGGCCTTCTCGCTGTGAACCCTCTCGCCAATATTCTATTTCGATGATATTTAGGTTTGAGCCCCTCATTGTGAACACTTTCGTCTAATCGACTACTTTGAAATCCTTTTATATCTGGGGACATTCTTTGTGTACCCTCACGCTAGATTTTTCCTATTGGATTTTCTTTGGATTTGATCCACTCATTGTGGACCCACTCAAAAAACCTTTTTTGGATTCTTTCTGGGTTTGGTCGGCTCATTGTGGACCCACTGGCCAAATCTCTTATTTTATCTTCCTTCTATAATTGAGCCACTCGTTGTGGACCCACTCACTTATTCTCTCATATGCTCACCTGTGAGTCCTTCCCCCATTAGTCCTGCTTGTGGGATGTTGAGTGGGTACCCCTTTACATTGGTACCCTTGTGCAAAAGTGTTTGTGTTGGTTGAATTGAAGAGTTTTTCACGAAATAATTATTACTTTTTCTTGAAATTAAAAGGGTTTATTTAGTCAAATCATTACACTATTTGGCATTAAATGTTTCTATCACTTCATCTCCTTTTATTGTCTTGAGGAGACACGTGTCTGCTTAGGAACTCACATCCCATAATTTAGGTAATCCTTTTATTCCTTTCGAGACTCCAAACGTGAGATCCCCTCTTAGGTATAAAAACTTTATTTAAAAAATATTGACGTTTACCTTTATCATTTGGAACTTTTATTTCGAGAGTTTTTTTTTAAGAGAGAGAGAGGGGTTTTTGTCTTCCCCAAACCTTCATTTCCTCCATAACTGTTTCTCATAAACTCTCCAATGTTCCCATGGCTTCTTCTTTCAAAATATTTTCCATCGCCATCTCTACTGCTACTAGTGAACTTCTCATTGGCTCAATGTTTGTTCAAGTAATTGTGTGAACCGTTATTGCCACTGAAGTTATCACCATGACAACCACTACTATTTTATCCACCACTACCCTTACTAGTGGGTTTAGTGATGCTTTTTCTAATACTGCCTTGTCTATATCTTAGAGAGAGTTTCTTGAAAATAGCTCGAAGAAGGATTTTGGACTTTACCGTATTGCTCCCTATTTTGGGGAAAATGATAGGTTTATGCCATCGCTCAATCAGTTTGGGGAGGAGTTCATGGTGAAGATCGATAAGAGACCCCATTTGGGTAAACTACATATTATAGTGGATATAGGTGATTTTCCCTATTCCCAAATTAATCTTGATGTTTGTGGAGGTTCCACAGATGAGTGGGACCTCTGGGTGGACCACGTTCTCACTGATCCCTCCCATAAGGTTATTATCAAGGGTCTTGGTCTAACAAGGACCATGAACAATTTTAATACCTGTACCATTGCTAAAAATCCCAATAATTTCAATCTTTCGGTCAGTAGTTGGATCATTGATTCACACACTTTTATTATTAGTTGGGTCATGTTTTCTATCACCCTAGAAGATATCTGGGAGCTGATTGGCCTCCTCCTCTTGAGGAGTCATGTTTTTACTAATGGTTTTGAAGATGACGTGGATTCGGAAATGTCCGAGGAGCTGCCCCGAGTACTGTCTGAGTGCAGTCACTATGTGGCTATCAATAAAATATGTACCACTAGGTATTCCTTCGCTAGGTGGAAAATGTACTGGTTTAGGTATTTTGAACCCACTCCCAAAGAAGGAAGCTCAAGTAGGGTGCTCAAAAGTCAAGATGGACCCAATAGCAGGTCCCCCTCACACTTAGCATCTTTCTTTGTCACTTTTCTTAGTAGATTTCTATTTGCAGGGAGGCCAAATGACTCCCCTCACGAATTATTATTTCGTCTTGCTGTTAGGATCGCTCGAGGGAGGGATGTGCCCCTTGCAGCGCTTACCTTGTGTTAAATGTACACCTTGTTGGATCGCTCCCTTGAACATTGATTATAGGTTACGCGTTTCACTGATCACAAAGAGATTATTCCAAAAGAGATTGTAAGTTATGTATTTTTAGAGAATTTTCCATGTGTAAATTGTACTAGAGATTTTGCCAAATTAGATTATGATGGATGTGAAACCAAATGTATTTCATATTACTTTTTATGATGACATCATAATTAATATATGATCACACTTCATTCTATTCTCTCTAATGTACTTGAGATAAAAATAAGCACTCAATACATCTTGAGACATGTTACTAGGAACACACAAATCAATGCAACCATACCAATGCCCAAGAAACTCAATGAGGATCCTAATCAATAGAAGATATAGATCAACCTAGGTCAACTACACACACAAACAAGATCATATCACAAGTATTATTGATAAGTTCAACATCCAACCCAAGAAATTTAAAGCTCAACCACACAAATAACATCACATAAGCAAGTTTAAAACCACATCCCATAACCTATGGTCCTAAAGCTCAAAGCAATAAACATATCAGAAGCCCTCAATGGATGATTTAAGAAATTCAATAATGCTCAAATATCAACATGTTTATTAATTTATTCTTGTTGCACTTTAGGAACCATTGTACAAAAGTAAAGTAACGTACTTTGATATTTATATGCCCAGTCCTACTCACCCAAACCTACCATATACTTCCCCAAACCTTCCATAAGCCTTACCTAAAGATTAGATCTGAACTAAACATCATTTTAATTAAAACCCAAGAAATTTCGTCGACTAAACTTGAGGTTTAGTCGACTAAAACTCCTAGGAAATAGTTTAGCAAACTAAACTCTTTTTTACTTGGTTGAAGGACAGCTAAAGGAGTTTTAGTGGAGTAAAATTCTACCTTTAGTCGGTTAAAAGTGACTTAGTTCAAACTTGTATTTTGGTAACTTCTTCCAACATTCCTACCCTAAACCCTAACCTTTCCAAAGTATTCACTAAGCTTATTACCATCTTTTTTCCTGCATATTACCTCACTTTAACCTTATAAATAAATAACTCCCTTTACCATTTCAACTAACTAAGAATACAAGCATGAGTCATTATACCTTCCTAAACCCCTTTCTCTCTAATGTGGAGATAAAAAATCAAATCTCCATTGTAGCCAAAGCTTCGATCCTCAAACTTTTACAAAGTTCTAAACCAAACGAGTTCCTAGAATAAAAAACTATTATATCCACGATCTAAACCAAAATCCATGAGTTATAAAGTAAACCCATTTCCTCCAAGTTCCTCACCCCAAAACCATATAATATAGGCTCTTAATAATTGTAGAAATGCTGAATTTCTAGATAGAGAATGTTCCACCCATGTTTAAAGATTTGTTTTAAGACACAAACCCATGCGAAACAAATTATCAAGATCAAATCTACCCATTTGTGCTTAAAGATTAAAACACAAATCTCCTAAAACAAATATTCTTAACAAAAATCCACTTGCGTTACATAGGTATTTAAGCACAAAATCTATCTTGAACCAAGTTACCCCAAAATCACATGCATGCTTAGAGATTAAACTTAAATCTCCTACGACATTGATCCAAAGCCATACACCCACTTGAATAAAATACACGGGAAACATGATTGTTTACTTTTATGGAAAAAGGAAGCAAACCCACCTCACCCTTGTTTAAGTAAATAACTTTCTTTGAACTTTGGTTACCAAACTTCTACTACTGATCGTAGGGAAAAATTCATTGTATCTTCACAGCGGTAGTGTCATTGTTGTGGGTAATAGAGGTGTTTAAATCCTTGTACTACTACTTAGGTAACGCTTGGGAAAGGACGAGGGAATCGTCTTATTAGTTACAGTGTTTCAAGGTGAAGTTCCTTGTGAGGTTTAGGTACCAATATAAGTGAACCAAAGATAGTGAAGTTCTCTAGTACTCTCTCAAGCATGGACCTAGGCATAACAGAATCACGTTAAAAACCTTGATTTGTAAAGTTAATTTAAAACCTATCAACCCCCTTACTTTATTTACATTCATTCTTTACTTTAAGTGATTATTACTTAAATTATGAATGTGAATGAGAAGGGATGCAAGACAACAAATAAACAAGTCATTTTATAAAAAAACTTAGAAATGGTTTTTACTAAGTTAAAATATTTATAAAATAACTATAAAAAGTAAGAAAGAATTGTTAATCCATAAAAAGTTGACAAAATGTCATTATCCTAATCCCCCCTCTTAGGATAATTTTCGTACTATAAATTGGTATCAGAACCTAGGTAATGGATACATGTTTTGAAAAAAATATATTTTGAGTTTAAAGATCACATGGAAAAGAAGGGATTTTTGAAAAATGACACTTGTCTAGATTTTGAAAAATACAGGATAGGATTTTATTTAGGAATTTTTTTTAGAGATTGATACGAAAAAGAAGAAATTTTAAAGTTCCATATTTGAAAAGGTTGTGTTTGACAAATAAAATGCCGTTAATTCAAAGCAGGGGTGCTTACATATAAAATGGGTCTTGAAAAATGATTCTTTAAAAAAGATATGAAAATATTTTTTGAAAAGTGTTTAAAAGTGAAATTGATTTTGAAGAATGAATTTGAAATTTTGTTGTCAAAATATCATACACATTCACTTTCATGTGAATATATTCCTTCTTTGATTTCATATGTTCTTACCTATAACTCATACATGTAGAATATTCACACTTAACACACATATCTTTCATAAATTAAATCTCTAATTTATGAGTAAAGAAACTAAGTATTCTTTAATACTTTTTCTAAGAAGTTTGTCTCTTAAACGATATTTTGGAAAATAAATCAAAACAAGACTTTAAAAAATAAAAATGAACTTGTTAAAAAGATTCATAGTTGTAAAACCTTTTACACAAAGTATGACAGACTGAAAGACAAAATTATTTTAACTTTGGAATTTAATAAAAATCTTATACCATTGAGAAATTTCTTTAAAAATTAAAACGTTAAATATTTTGAAGTAACCCCTTGGAAGTGTAATAAAGAAAATTTTTGGAAAAGATAAATTTAAATATTTTAAGAACTTACTTTTAAAAGGTTACCTAAAGATGTTTTGAAAATCATACTTTGGTTCATGATATTTGATAATGATGCTTTACACACCTAACCCTTTTATGCTCCCTTGCTTTATTCCTAGATATTATCACACATGCCGACTATGTTGATAACATGTTAATGCAATACTTACTATCACTAAATGTTTCCACACATGATAAAATACGAATATCCATTTTTGTATCTCAGGCTTATTTAATTGTGCTCACCATTGAAATATCCTTGATGCATGCTATAGGGGTAGTTCACGCCGCTCACTAGTTCATTCAAACTAATACTTCCATTATCATTATATAACTCATGAGTTAATATGCTTACACTCTATGGAGCTAGTGCCTAGAAATTGTTATAAGTCATTAGTTGTATACACTTGTATTTTACCTCCCCGAAATAAAAATTCTACATCCATATGATCATACTTACCCCTATGCTAAATTATATGCTCCAATGTGTTTACATGATTGTCTTTGTAAAATAGACCGTGTTTAAGAAAGTCTCACCGGAGACTAACAATCACATGCTGGAGAAATAGATAATTGAACAGCTTCTCATGAAAAGTTAAAAATTATTAGACATCGGTTATACATACAAGTCATACTTCTAATGTGCTCACACAGAATGAATATTGATGATATTATCGTCATTACTGAGTGGAAATCCCACTCATAAGATAAAGGTTGTAATAACACCTTAGTACATATGGGATGCCATTACGATCCATATCATATTTCCGTAGCAATCCTACCCATTAGAAGGCAACACCTTCTCATATGAGAACATGTTTCATTGGAAAATACATTTTTACTTAAGACATGATGTCAATCCCGTCATTATAGCATAATATTGAGCCTAAATGATATACATGATTATTAGATATTGATGGCAATCCCATCGTCGTAAGAATTTGCACATGAATTAAATCGATAAAATATGAAATTTCCATATACATGATATATTGAAATTCTTGTAAAAAAGTGCTTGTAATGGCAATTCCATCACATTGAAAGAATACATTTATACATAATTATATTTGTGTGAATGGATTGTTACTTGATATATGACTTATGAGTAGCATTGTTAATCTAAAAGAGCATATAAGATATTCTTGAGCATACACTTATGATACTAATATATATCTTTCAAGTGTATATGTGAAATAGTTATATTAAGGATCATTGAGGAGGAGATTAATGGAGTACACATAAACCAAATGAGGCAACTACAACAAAGAGAAGTTATCATCCAAAAGGCAAACCGTTTGCAAAAGGTGGATAAAAAGGGGGAATCTTTTAAAGGCCAGTTAACCAAAATTCATTTTTATGTGCACATACATCGTAAATTAAAAAGTACACATTTATTAACTCTCACACACCTTAGGATAAGAATTTCAGTAACCTTTTTATGAGAGAAAGAAACTTTTGGAAAATCTGTACATACTAACCACTTTTTGAAGAACATAATTAATACATTTTGATGAAATGTTCTCAAAAGTAAAGAAAACATATGAAAATGTTTTAAATAACTATTTATGTAAAAGACTAATGATAACCTACACATATAATAAGAAGTAAATAAAACACATCACGATTAATGAATTTATTACAAATTGACACACTACCCCCCCCCCCCCCCCCCCAAATCCCACATATTGTAATATCAAATTAATCTCACACGACTTCCATTAGATGAAATCTATACAAATCACATCTTATAAAAAAAAAGAGAAGTGGAATAAAAAAACCTTATTTCAAAACTCATGAAAGTTTTTGAAAAAATAATATTGCTGGAAATAAAATCTTTGAGAATGGTAAAACTTGATTCACCTTAAATCATTTACATTGAACAACTAGCTCACTACACTCTCCTTAAATTACCTGCACTCACAGTCAAGCCTAACTACATAAAGAACCCATTTCGCTAAAAAAATAAGAACCCACAGAGGGAGAAAATATTTTTTCAAAGAAACCATTGACTATGATTTCAATAAAACCTTTTCCAAAGATAAAATTTACATCATCCCAAGCTAGGAAGGATACACATACATGACATGTGCATCACCAACTTTTATGCATGTGAATCATCTACTCCCATATATGTTGTACTAACCATGATACCCATTTCTCAGAACATAATAAAATATTATTTTCAAAACTCCAACCTTTTCGAAAATGATAAAGGGTGAAAAAATGATATTAGAAAAATACATTATTCAAATTGGGGGGGGGGGGGGAGAAAAATAGTTTTTCTAAAAACAAGTCTTAAAGCGATGTAATACCCCACACTTTTATGGAAAATTAAATTTAATAAGTAAGTGTATTTTGGAAATTTGAGGAATTATCATGAATAGTAATTTTTGGAGTTTACGGGGATTAGATAATTTTAGATATGTGTTATATTTACTTTTGGGATTAAGTGATTTAGTTGAAGAATTTTAATTATTTTTCACAGATGAGTAAAGAGACCAAGGATAATATTTTAATGGGAAAACCCTCATTAAGTTATGTTGGGTTAAATTAGTAAATTGCGGTTAAGTGACTCGGATATAAATTTCGATTGCACGGTTGGTCTCAGAATGGTCGAGATAGTCAGAATAAAGTATCCGGGGGTTGTATTTGGATTTCGAGAATTTTGGACCAGTAGGGACTCATAATTGAGTAAACGAGTCATTTTTGGGTTAATAAGGGACAAGCCCTTATTTCTCCCTTATATAGGCATGGGAGAGGAATAAAGAAAGAAAGAAAAAGACAGAAAGAAAGGAAGAGGAGAAAAGAAGAGAGAAAAGGGAGATTCTGGCCAAAATCCGAGTTTCGACTCGAGGTCGTCGGATTTTATCCTCTAGGCAAGTGTGTACTTGCTTTATTTCATTAAGTGTATATATATCTCATATTATATTTGGTAAACTATATGATTTTGAGTTAGAAACCTTAAAATAAATTTGGGAAAATTTGAGTAGGAGTTTTCATATTGATGTAATGTAAACTCTTAATGATTTCTAGTGTTAAATCCATGTAAATGGAGTGAAGAAATGAATTGATCGGTACTCTGTTTTCAAACCGCGGTCGACCGGGGGTCCAGGGTCGGTCGACCGACACTCTATTTTCAGCCCAAGATTTTGGATATTTTTATTCCTTCCCCTCTTTGAGTTAAAGTTTAGGGGCCTTCTAAATTAAAATATTCTAGATGGTTATGACCTAAAGGATGTGAGGAGTTGTGTATTAACTTCGGGTTATTTAAGAGGTTAATCTGGAGTGTGGACCTAACTAATGTTTTGGGATGAAAGACATTTGGGAAAATCATTTGACAAGCATACGCATGTGCATTTATACGTATAGGATAAGTACGGGACGATTGAAATGGAGTAAGTCCTAGGATGAGATTAGGATTGAATTTGGGTTATAGGCTAAAGAGGTTTAAATGGTTATCCGATACGTCTGTGGGTGACTATCGTATAGGTAATAAGAAACCTATGGGACTAAAATAAGTTGAGGGTCAACTTATTTAATTATTACGAATTGGTGAATTCGGTGATTATATAAATCCTTAACAGTGATTAAGTTACAAATTATATATATCAAGTGAGGGAATACTTTTGAGTTTGGTATCGTAAGTGTGCGAATACTTGAATGTTATTACTAGTGGGAACCTTTGGGGTTTTTGACCATCGTTATGTCAGATTGGTAATTATGGTGACATAGATATTTGAGGAACGATGTAGATTATATATACGATGTGATTACATTATATATAATATGATGCGAATATATATATATATATATATATATATATATATATATGTGTGTTTGTGTGTGAATGGTATATTTATGTGAAGCATACCCCATTTAATGCTATCATGGGAAGTTGCACGATGTGGGTAAGGCCCCTAGACAGGTCATAACGTCCATTTTTATATTGTGTGATTTTTATTAGGGGTGAGATGTGGTGAGTACGTTTTGTCTCATTTTTGGGGAGTAACTATGACCGCTTCCCATACGTTGCGATTTGGTCTTTACCAAGTCGGTGTGAGAGTCTGATCGCTGGTACCCAGGATGTTATGTGAGTGATTCCCTGGTAGATGATAGCATTGAGAGACTGCATCCTCGAGTTATAGCTCATTGGGATGGTTATTATACTTGTGTGTATAGTATATTAACAGTGGATAATAACAAGATCTTATATATCTCTAACTAGTGTAAAGAGATAAATGAATAAAGATTTATTCTCATTTTGGGAGATTTTATCCGGACTTAAATTGTGATTGGTATATAAAAGTGAGTATTATGTGTACATATTTATATGAGTATATATATACGTTATGTACTGAGGGCCTAATGGATCTTGATGATCGACATCACCAAGTAATATTGTATCCGGGGGGGTCCTTGTTTGGATTTCTCTTCGCGAGAGACCCCACGCACGAACATGGTATAGTGTTGAGACTGGGGAGAATCTTAGCCCTTAGTACTTGGGTTAATTAGGATTTTTAGAGATTGGGTGGAATAAGTTTAGTTAGGTAGGGTCGCTTAACTAGGTTGTCTAGAAGGTTGCGATTGGTGTGCAATATTAGAAGAGGGGTGAGGGGTATCTCATGGGAGTGCGATACCAATTTAAGTATGAGATAAATCATATTTTTATAATATAGCATTTATGCACTTGCAAAACATTTTTACGACTCGGGCTCTGACGCGTTTATGTATTTTCCTCTCTTTTGCTATATATGTATATTTATATAGGTGTCCAGACACAGGGATGCCTGGATGATGATTCCTTTGAGTCAGACGTGTGCTGCAGCAGTTGTGGATGTATGCAGGTTTACTGTAGATGCTTCTATCCTTGTAATATAGATAGGAGGTACTGGAGAACATTCGGTCCGAAATCCCAATTGTATTTATTTATTCTTTTACTGCCTTTTAGTGCGGCATTCGATTTGGTTGTATTATGTTAAACCTAGTGTTCGGTTATTTTATTTTACCTCAGTTTCATTTATATATAAACTTTGTGGATGTTTTAATTGAATAGTTTGTTTAAAAAGATTTTTTAAATAAAATTTTGACGCCAGCCTAATAGGTTATTAGTAATTAATTTGGTTTTCGACAGTGATGGTAAGAATGAAACATATGAGAATCCTTTTTTAATTGGTACATGATTGAGTGCCTGGTATTTTTTTAGGTGGGGTGTCACAGATGGTATCAGGGCATCAGGTTTTAGTGTCCTTAGGAATCTATGCAGACGTACTACACTTTCAGAGTTGTTCTTGACTTGATATAGAGCCTTAGGATTTGGATCGTTGATTACTCTTGTGAGTTTTCATTCTCCTTCTATTACATAAGACTATAGTGAATCCTTTGCACGCTCGTTCAAGGTTCGTGTGCTGATCGAGGAAGAACAACCACATAAAGGCCATTTTGAAGGGCAGTAGGAGTTGGGGCTTAGTTGGAGCTATGAGTTGAAGTTGGGAATGAGGGAAGCAGTAGAAGTCACTCTCCTTGTGACATTTTTCAAGGATAGTTACAATGAATACAAAATTATAGTAGTTATGAGTATCCAAGTACTGATATAGTAGAGAGCGGTGCTAAAGTTAAATTTCCCAGTGAAGTAGATGGGGAAAAAGGTCTTTGATAAGGACTATAGATTGAAGCTAAGTCGTGCGAAGTAAGTGTAGCTTTACTCAGTGGAAGTAAAGGGCTCAGAAGCTTTGGATTAGAGCTGGGTATGGAAATACCCATATTTGAAAATTTGAGAAAAAAATTTCACTCGTGGGAGCAATGTTGAAATGGTGGGAACAGTAGTCACCATGTTTAAGGGAGCAAGATATTTTGCTCATAAAGGAATCTTACGGATGGTTTTAACCGCGAGTCCAAATGATTTAATAGGAATGAAAAGAATGCAATTTGAATTATTCACATAAGGATCGGTCAGAGGCCGACAGTGAATAAAGTGTGATAGAGAGAAGTGAACCTAGTACCAAAGTAAGGTAGGTACAATGAAGAGAGAGTCCTTCAGAAGAATGAGTCCTTCAAAAGAATGATAGGCTCATTAGAAAGTGTTGATAACACTTCTAGAGAAATTGTGTTTTTAGAACCCCATTGGTGGATATCCACCTAGGGAATTCATTGAAACGGGGCAGTTGAAGCCAGCAGTGGAGTTTCCTTTCGACGAAGAAGTTAAGGGGAATAATGAAGGCGATTGTCAGGATCAAGGCTATAGAGTCTAAAATGCTGATAACTTTAACATGGAAAGGGTGGACAATTGGCAAAGTTATTGTTACGAGTTTTACCTTGGATGATAGAGGTATGTTTTGCGTGGCTAGATAGAGTCGTGGTATTTCGTTAATCCTAGATTCGTGTGTGTAATTAGAGTTATGTGGCGGTATTGATAACATTATATAGTGTATGTTTTAATGTTTTTCTATGGTAGCGGGGTTCTATTTTGATTTTTTATATGGTTTGTACTACTCGTTTTGTATGTGTTATATGACTATAGTACTATTATAAGAGTAATGTTATTGTATTATCGAAGCGATAGCAGGCTACTGATGGAAAGACTATCATATCCATAGTCTCTGAGTGGAACAGGTTGTTGTTGCGACATCTCACCTGGATATAGGTTGAGTTCGCCGTTATTATATGGGTAGATGGAACTTCGGTGAGCAGATGTTTCATTATCATGATTCGAGTGCGTGGAGACCTTATAGATATGATTTAAGGTATGCAGGATTTTTTGTTGAGCTGTGAGTTTAAGCTCGTTGTTATTTGCGCAAAGGACTTAGTGTTAGTACAAGCACTATGCGGTATGGCTACTAGAAGGAAATAAGAGTTTAGACCACATTTTTTACGATAGGTGGGATGGGATTATCCCAGTGGCATATTTGAAACTAACGAACCTCCACGATCGATAAAGTTAAGTAGTAGTGTATATGAGGGGTTCCTTGTTTGGATTTTGCTTGCGAGACGCTCCACGCATGAACCTTAACGACGTCGGAAGTGGAGAGATGCTATAGAATACAAGGATGTTGGTTTTGACGATAAGCCACTTAGTGTAGAGAAAACACTATAGACTATGAGTCGTGTGCAAATTGTATGCTTTAGGCGATATAAGTGTTATGGAGAAGCACTGAAATGATTCTCTCACCGGAAGTATGTGGGTGAGGAAAGGTAAAGGACATTTATTTGAGGCTTATAGCCAGGCCTTGATAAAAATGCAAATTTTGAAGGTAGTAAGTTTTGGGTATGATGTTCGTAACATGTTTGTAGAGAGTAGGCGCCTCGATTAGTTAGGCTTTCCATTTCTCTAAGATGGAAGGATAAAGTAGTAGAGGTACGTTAGTAAGTTAGTGAGGTAAGATTTAGGACGTCCCGATGGTTTGCCTTAGACCATTATATCTTGATGATCAATGATGCGAGGAAGTAGTGTAACAAGAGGGTTCCCTGTTCGGACTTCGCTTTGCGAGACGTACCACGCATGAACCGAGCAAATGTCAAAAGTTGAGAGTGGTCTTGGGCACTAAGGTTTTAATTATAACAATACTTATTTCACGTGGGTAGGAAAACGCATCGATCTTAGGATTATTAGGAAGTAAGTTTCGTACAATTAGTAGCGCCGAGGTAAGGAATTAGTTGTGAGTTAACCGAAAGTTATAGGATGCATGGGAACTTGAGAAGGTGGTTGAGGATACACAAGTGTGAGCATCAGGCCAAGAAAGTGATGACTATTTTAGAGAAAGTGTTACGTGTATTACGTTTGCAATGTTTGTGCAAATAGGCACAGGTTAAAAAGGTGTATGTGCACCTTGGTAAGTTGGTTTTATATACCGCCTCAAATAGAAGGGGCACAGTCTATAAAGTTGAAGTATATACTATGAGGTAATTATAAATGAGATTGAAGTTTCTGAATGCAACATCGTAAGAGGTACGCGATAATCCGAGTGTATAAATACGATTATAGAAGCACTAGGAGTGACGTGACATTAGAGTCAATCTTATAACGAGGTAGCGTTATAGAATATAGAGATCTAGATAAGATTGTAATAGAGTATAAACCTTGAGATAGGCGAGTACTGAACGAGTGTATGGTTGAATGCCATTGGATTAGTATCCTTCCACTTTGATGCATAAGGATGTGGAATGATTCATGATCCTAGGTTAGTGTTGGTAGTATCGCTTGTATCCGAATTTTGAGGGCGAAATTTTGTTATAAGGGGGAGAATGTAATACACCGCACTTTTATGGATAATTAAATTTAATAAGTAAGTACAATTCGGAAATTTGAGGAATTATTATGAATAGTAATTTTTGGAGTTTACGAGGATTAGATAATTTTAGATATGTGTTATATTTACTTTTGGGATTAAGTGAATGAGTCGAAGAATTTTAATTATTTATCGTATGTGAGTAAAGAGACCAAGGATAAAATTTTAATGGGAAAATCCGCATTAAGTTGTGTTGGGTTAAATTAGTAAATTTTGGTTAAGTGACTCGGATGTAAATTTTGATTGCACAATTGGTTTCAGAATGGCCGAGACAGTCAGAATAAAGTATCCGGGGGTTGTATTTGGATTCCGGGAATTTTGGACCAGTAGGGACTTGTAATTGAGTAAACGAGTCATTTTTGGGTTAATAAGGGACAAGCCCTTATTTCTCCCTTATATAGGCACGGGAGAGGAAGAAAGAAAGAAAGAAAGAAAAAGAGAGAAAGAGGAGAAAAGAAGAGAGAAAAGGGAGATTTCGACCAAACTTCGCCGGATTCAACTCGAGGTCGTCGGATTTTATCCTCTAGGCAAGTGTGTACTTGCTTTATTTCATTTAGTGTATATATATCTCATATTATAATTGGTAAACTATACGATTTTGGGTTAGAACCCTTAAAATAAATTTGGGGAAATTTGAGTAGGAGTTTACATATTGATGTAATGTAAACTCTTAATGATTTCTAGTGTTAAATCCATGTAAATAGAGTGAAGAAATGAATTGAAATGGGGGAAATGGCAAAACTAGGGCTTTAAGGATTTTTGGGTATAAATCTAAGAAAAAATGGTTTAATCCCCTAATTAATTGATGTGTTAGTTAGAAATCGATATCTAGATGTTTGTGATATTGTCGGTGTAGATTAGAAACCATAAAAATGGAATTTGGGGTTATTGGTTGGAAAATTGGAGAACTGATTTTCGAAGAACTAGTGTGACCGTCGACCGTGCCCCTATGGCCGGTCGACTGCGTCAAGGAAAAATGGGCTACTGGTTAGTTCGTTAGGAATAATTTCAATATGCGATCGACCGGGGGTCCAGGGCTGGTCGACCGACACTCTGTTTTCAGCCCAAGATTTTGGAGATTTTTATTCCTTCTCCTCTTTGAGTTAAAGTGAATGGGCCTTATAAATTAAAGTATTCTAGATGGTTATGACCGCTTCTCATATGTTGTGATTTCGTTTTTACTAAGTCGTTATTAGAGTCCGACCACTGGTACCCAGGATGTTATGTGAGTGATTCCCTGGCTCATGATAGCATTGAGAGACTGAATCCTCGACTCGTTGGGATGGTTATTATACTTGTGTGTATAGTATATTAACTGTGTATAAGACCAAGATATTTTATATCTCTAACTAGTGTAAAGAGATAAATGAATAAGGATTTATTCTCATTCTGGGAGATTTTATCCGGAATTAAATTGTGATTGGTATATAAAAGTGAGTATTATGTATATATATTTATATGAGCATATATATATTATGTACTGAGGGCCTAATGGATATCGACGATCGACATCACCAAGTAGTATTGTATCGGGGGGTCCTTGTTGGATTTCGCTCCACGAGACACCCCACACACGAACATGGCACTGTGTTGAGACTGGAGAGAAGCTTATCCTTTAGTACTCGGGTTAATTACGATTTTTAGAGATTTGGTGGAACGATTTTAGTTAGGCAGGGTCACTTAAATAGGTTGTCTAGAAGGATGTGATAGGTGTGCACTATTAGAAGAGGGGTGAGAGGTATCTCATAGGAGTGCGATACTAATTTAAATATGAGATAAATCATATTTTTAAAATATAGCATTTATGCACTTGCAAAAAAAATCTACAACTCGGGCTCTGACCCCTTTATCTATTTTCCTCTCTTTTTCTATATATGTATATTTATATAGGCGTCCAGACACATGGACACCTGGATGATGATTCCTTCGAGTCAGACGTGTGCTACAACAGTTGTGGATGCATGCCAGTTTACTGTAGACGCTTCTATCTTTGTAATCTAGATAGGAGGTTATGTAGAACATTCGGGACGAAATCCCAATTGTATTTATTTATTCTTTTATCGCCTTTTAGTGCGGCATTCGATTTGGTTGTATTATGTTAAACTGAGTGTTCGGTTATTTTATTTGATCTCAGTTTCATTTATACATAAACTGTGTCGATGTTTTAATTGAATAATTTGTTTAAAAAGATTTGTTAAATAAAATTTTGATGCCAGCCTAATAGGTTATTAGTAAATAATTTGGTTTCTGATAGTGATGCTATGAATGAACCATATGAGACTCCTATTTTAATTTGGTACAGGATTGATCGCCCGATATTGTTTTAGGCGGGGTGTCACAAGCGAGAGGGGATCTAAACATTTTTCTCAAACTACATAAATTGTATTGTCATCACCAAAAAGGGGGAGATTTTGAAACCATATGTATTTCAAAGGATTTTGTATGATAACAACAAAATTAATATGTGATCAAAATTCACTATCTTCTCTCTAATGTACTTGAGATAAAAACAAGCACTCAAAACATTATGAGATATGTTACAAGGTTCACACAAATCCATGCAATCACACCAATGCCCAAACAACTCAATGACGATCCCAATCAATATAATATGAACATCAACCTATCTCAACCATACACATAAACAATATCATATCACAAGAATTAGAGAGAAGTTTGACATCAAACCAAAGAAGTTCCAATTTTAACTATATAAACAACAACACACACGAAACTTCAGACATATATCCCATAACATATGGTGATGAATATAAAAGTTAGGAACATATTACAAGCCCTTATTGGATGATTCAAGCAAATAAAGATTGCTTAAATACCATGATGTTTATTACTTTATTCTTGTTATACCTTGGGAACCATTGTACAAAAGTAAAGTAACATGCTTTAACATGTATAATCTCAATCATACTCACCCAAACTTACCCTAGAGCTCTATAAACCTTTCCTAAATCTTGGACATAGGACATATTCATCATCATCCTTGCGTTAATACCATCATATAGGGTCGGCCACATGGATTCTCCTTTTCTATTCTAATCTATTATAAATAAAATTATCGCTAAAGTTTAATTTCTTAACATCTCGCCTAAAAATTTCCTCCGACGATGGCTTAGGGCAACCTCTTTCCCTTTTACCCTCTATTTCCAATAATCTTACTCTTGTTTTATGTCCATCTACTGGTCTGTGCAACACATGTTCGTACCACCTAAGTCTACTTTCTCTTAATTTATCGCTAGTTGTAGCTACTCCTAACTTTTATCTCACATAATGGTTTTTAATTTTGTCCCTACTAGTAATTCCTATCATCCATCGGAGCATCCCTATCTCACTAATATTAATTGAAGACTTGGTTCATGTTTTTTCTTTAAAGACCAACATTTCGCTCCATATAGGTCATTGGCCTAACAACTATTTTATAAAAAAATTCTTTTAATTTATTAGTTATTCTCTTGTCGCATAACACCCCACTTGCTTGTCTCCATTTTATCCAACCAGTTGATATTCTACTCGTAACATCCTCATAAATATTTGGATTACTTTGTATCACTAAACCTAAATAATGAAATTGATTAGTTTTGTTAATCACTTTTTCTTCAATCTTTAACATTATGCTATCCGATACCTCATTATTAAATTTACATTCCATAAGTTCAGTTTTATTTCTACTAATTTTTAATCCTTTAGCCTCTAAGGCTTTTCTCCAAATATCTACTCTCATCGATAAGCCCTCCTTTGAAGAGTCCACTAAAACTATATAATCCCCAAACAATATACACCATGGGACATATTCATGTATGTCCTTAGTAATCTCATCCAATACTATGGAAAATAAGTAAGGACTTAAGGCCGATCCTTGATGTAGACCCACTTTAATCGTAAAATCCTTAGTTTCTCCATATATAGTTCTTACTATAGTTTTTGTGTTATCATGCATATTTTTAACAACTTTAATACAACGCATAGGATTCTTTTCCTCCTTAAATCCCACCATATTATATCCCTAGTTTATCCTATGCCTTTTCTATAAAGACCATATGTTTCTTAAATTTTGGACCAAAATAAAAAGTTATTTTGACTAAAAGTCAAGACTAACTTTAATATAACTCATATGAAATAGTTTAGTAGCTGAATGATATTTTAGTTGACTGAAAGACAGCTAAAGTAATTTTAGTCGACTAAAAGTGCCAAAGTTCAAACTTGTATTTAGGTAACTTCCTCCAACCTTCCAACCCAAAACCTTAACCTTTCGAAAGTATTTACAAGGCTTCTTTCCAACTTTTTGCTATATACTACCTCACTCCAACACTAAATAAATCCTCCATTTACCATTTCAACTAGCCAAGATTAAACAAAATATTAAGTCATTCTACTTTCCTAAGCCCATGACCCTCTAATGTGAGATTAAAATCCATATCTTGATTATAGCCATTTTTCCATTAGAGTAAAGCTTCAAACCTCAAACCTTTCCAAAGTTCCAAACCAAATGAGTAACGAGAATCAAAAACCATTTTGTCCATGTTCCAAACCAAACCCTATGGCTTACAAAGTAAACTTATTTCAATTAAGTTCTTCACCTAAAACCCATATAATCCATCTTTTTAATAATCCTATAAATGATAAATTTATAGAGAGAGAAAGTTCCACCAATGTTAAACTATTACTTTTAAGAAACAAATCCATGTGAACCAAATTACCAAGATCCAAACTCTTCTTAGGCAAGTTACATAGCCAAAAAACAATTGTGTTTAAAAGTGATCTAAACACAAAATTACTCTTGAACCAAGATACCCATTTGTGCATAGAGATTAAAACATAAATCTCGTAAGACAAATATTCATACCAAAACCCACTTGTGTTACAAAAGGATTTAAACACAAAATATCTCTTGAACGAAGTTACCCCCAAACCACACATGTTCTTAGAGATTAAGCCTAATTATCTTTACATTGATCCAAACCCATACACCACTTTGAGAGAAATACATGGGAAACATGCTTGTTTAAATCTCTAAAAAAAGAAAGCAAACCCACCTCACCCGTGTTTAGTAAAGAACTTGATTTATAATTTCGCTACTAAACTTTTATGATTGATTTCGGGACAAAAATCATTATTTCTTCACGGATGGAAGTGTCATTGTTGTGGGCAGTCGAGGCATTTAAAGTCCTCGGGCTATTGTGTAGGCCATTTGGGCAAAGACGATGGTATCATCTTGTTGGTTGTAGTGGTTAAGGGTGGATTTACTTGTGAGGGTTTCGTTCGACTATAAGTCAACCGAAGATAATGAAGTATCGAGTATTGTCTCGAGTGAGGACGTAGGCAGGGCCGAGCCATGTTAAAAACCTTAATTTGCAAAGTTCCTTTAAAACTTTTCACCTGCATTTCTTTATTTACATTCATGCTTTAGCTTAAAAGATTAATACTTATATCTTGAATGTGAATGAGAATGGATGAAAGACAATAAATAAACAAGTCATTTTTTCAATTAAGTAAGAAATATTTATTACTAAGTTACAATGTTTATAGAAATAATTATTAATCCGCAAAAAGTTGATAAAATTTCATTGTCCCAATTCCCCTCCCCCCCTCTTAGGATAATTTTCGGGCCACAAGTGGGGATTTTTACTTAAAAAAAATAGCAATACGTGGTTTGAATGCAGTATTGATTTTTTATTGATAATTTTGATTATTATTGTTCCAACATAAATTACTATGTGAGATTTTTAAGATGCTTATCTGAAATCAACAAATAAGAAAAATATGAAAGGTGTAGTTTGTTTTCATTGATAACAAAAAACGTAACCATGCTTTACAACCAACTGAGCTCATAACATAATGGAACATCAATGGAAGGAAGTCAAAACAAACATAATTGATTTTTTCTAATGCAAAAGATTGTTTCAGCCATTTGTAGTTGATGGAAATGAGGTGCTCCTAATCTAGTTTTGAGATTTTATAAAACCTCGTGGTTGAGGTTTCTCTGAAGATCTTAGGATCTTCATAATTTGGCACGAACTTTCCTTCTCAATGTCTTTGCATAATGTGCTGTGTTGTTTTTTAAACTAGGCCCCCCACCTTGAAGTCCTTAGGTTTTACCATGACATCATAAGATCTTGAAATTTTCTAGGATTAGGTTTGGAAATTTGTCTGTGCTTTATCTCTTCGCCCATCTAACATCTCGAGCTAAGTCATTCGTAGTTCGGGGATGAGTTTATGCTGTAAGGACATTTTAGTCGATGGGACTGCCAATTCAACTAAAGTATTGCATTAGTTCCATAAATAAGAAAGAGACGTGAGAATCCAATATGATTCCTTTTAAAGGATCGACAAGTCCACTGTACTAATTCTATATTATCATCCTATGCTCCAGGAAGTCTTACCTCATTTTTTTAAGGATGTTAATGAGGGTTTTATTATAGCATCCACTTGGCCATTGCATTTGGGGTACGAGATCAATGAATTATGGTGTTTGACATTGTATCTCATGGTCAAGGCTCGCATTTCATCATTTTTAAAGGGCGTGCTATTATCGATAATGATGAATTTTGGGATTTTGAAATAGCTAATGATGTTTTCACAAATGAAGTTAGCCATACCTATCTTGGTGAAATTTCTTAGTGCTATAGCTTCGCCATTTTGTGAAAAATTTCATTTCCAAAAAGATTCAAATTTTTACTCGAGAATGGGGAATGATTTTCCCCGCTAGATTTAAAGCCAATGTGTGCCAGATCATAGGCCTTCTTCATCAGTTTATGAGTCTGATCTAGCTATACACTTCATTAGCTGTTGGTTGTATCCTTTTTGAAAAGGTTTCCCATCAATTAAAAAATAGCGTTTAGATCTTCGTCTAAATGTGCTTGCTGCCTATCTCGCAATGGGGATCAATCCTTTTGTGAAGTATTGAACACAAACATCTCTCCAGTTAGTGGAATTGCCTAAAAAATTGACTTCCTCCTATTTTGGTGTTTCTTAACATTGTTCACATTGCTCTTAGAGATCTGCCACTTCTTTATTCATCGACATTACAATATATGGGCCTTTTTTTTTATCATGATTAAGGACCTTAAAAAAGGAGCTATCATGGTCAATGAACATGACAATTATGGGGGGTGATAAATCCATGTCTCACAATCCTTTTTGCACTGAAAAAATCATTAAAAAATGAGGGTAACCCAATATTTGTCACAGTCAAGTATCATGACAACATGATGATTATCCCGATCATGTCACTATTTTTGACCGTGGTAATTATTGGTGTTTTAATGGTCTTATCACGGTCAAAGACCATGACAAGGTTAACTTATCCGTGCAAATGGTTGAATTTTTCCAGTGCACATGAGGGGATTTAGTCCTGAAATGTTTGACGACTGTGTGCACGGACCAAAATTAAGGCTGTGAAATGGGTAAGGTTTTTTTCTATAGTATTGTCACAGTAAAGGACCGTGATAATACCTTTTTCTCACGATCAAGGACAATGACAATACCGTTAAACATGAAAAACAATTATCCACAGTGGCTACTCCTCAACAATAAACCTGTTCAAATAAGTCCTATTTTTTTTAAACCAACATCATCAATATAATGCACATAAAAATCAAAATACAAAAATTAAATATATCAAACCAAATTAATGTTTTAAGTTAATTCAAAATACATTAATTTCAAATACACCAATTCCTATAAAAACTTTATAGCGCCCAAGGGAAAAGTCAGCCAAATAATGTACACCCCAACATGTCGTCAATATTGAAAATACCGTGTGTGATATTGATTCAAATAGGTTCACAAATAACTCCAAGAAAAACTATGCTTTGGGTTCCATAAATAACTCACACAAAGGTCTGGGATTTGTGAATTGTAAAAACAAAGTTTTGAACCCTAAAAAAGATGGAGAATAAACCCAAAAAACTAAAATCGTATTCTGTTAAAACCAGTGTTTTCTCCACACGAAATTTAGTATCCCGATACCCTTTTGTGACACCCCGACTAATTAAATACTGGGTAGCTACTCCTTTATTAAATTAATACAAAATGCCAAGTTGGATCAGTTCATAGCATCACTGTCGAAAACATTTTAATATTACTAACCACCTAGTATTTAAAAAGTAGGTTGTCCATTTTAATTAAAACCGATTAACATGCAATAAATGAATTATGAAAAGTTAACATAACCAACAATATAGTCACAATAGAATAATCATCCATTAAATAATGAGTTTGGAGGAAAACTCCTCACAACAAATGGAATTCCGAAATAATTAAATACAAAGTCCACATCACTAAAATTAATTACAACCCAAAGTCTGAAATAACTGGATAAGTAAAATGTCTCTAAAAGGAATGGGCGGCATGCCCAAAAAATGATAAAAATTGATAATGGAGTCAAGATAAGAAATGGAGGCGTCTATTGTCAAGGCCCTATAACTTCCACAGCAGCTACAGCACGTCACCTGAATAGAACTCCTATGCATGGTGTCCTTGTGGCTGGGCACCTAAAAAGGTTTTAAAAAAATAGATTTGAAAGAAAACGGGTCAGAGCCCGAATGTGAAAATGAATTTTAAAAAATGCAAGTGTTTAATATCATTAAACAGTGAATATAAATTACATGGTAGTGTGTGCACTCACATGAGTTCCTCACCTCTCAACCAATTGTGCACTCTTATCGTACCCATGCCCATTTCTAGTTGCTCTCATATCTATCTAGTCCAATGCTAAATCTAACATTTCTATATGATATCCAACTCAAATCCCAACTTCTTCTATTTATTAGAATATTGTACCTTATTACACAGTTTCCCCACTTTAGTATTTCAATATTATAAATCTTACATTTTCACTTTACAAACCGTTGCTATTACTTATACCCACGATTATTCACGACTATTCATTTCAATCAACAGTATATTATTCTCACCATAAATATACAATACTAGCAACCCGAGGCTAAGCTGCGGTGCTCACATACTCTGCTATCAAATCCCGGTACATCACGTACATGAGGACCACGTATTCCGAATCTCTCAGGAAACGTTTCATTAACAACAATCACAAATAGTGGAGGCGAACATAGTTCACAGCACATGGGTTACGCACATACCTATGCTCCCATGATCAACAGACTTATCAACTTCTCAATAAGCCCTTCTCTGACCTATGTCCTCGAGGTACCAATCTAAATCCCCCCCGTAGGCACACAAAGATTAGATGGCCCTAAACGAACGCCAACCTCCCATGATAGCAAGTACGATAGGTATGTCATACACACATAACTACATATACTAAGCATTCACACATCTTAGATATTAAAATATTTGATTAGTGGTATACTTCTCATTCTTATACCAACACTTAGTGTTATACAAATCACATGTCCCCGGTTTATATGTATTTGAGTTATCAATTACTCTCACTTCGTGATTAGTTACTCGCTTCCCAATCCACAAATATCATCCGGCTCAAGACACTATTCTAAGTTTTACTCCTCAATGTACCCCAATCTCCCAACTATACCCACTAGTTAATAAGGGAAGGTTATCTCATCATTTAAATAAGTCTACGGGATACTAGAAATCAATTCAGGCCAAAATGGACATTCTGTCAACTCGTTAGAAGTCTCGTTCGAACGAAGGGCTTCGAACAAAATACCAACTCGTTAGAAGTCATA
This sequence comes from Sambucus nigra, assembly GCA_949130495.1. NCBI lineage: Eukaryota > Viridiplantae > Streptophyta > Magnoliopsida > Dipsacales > Adoxaceae > Sambucus > Sambucus nigra. The sequence goes on from OX422224.1 coordinate 230,690,759, forward strand.
CTGCCATCTCGTTAGAAGTTCGTTCGAACGAGGTCATTCGAACGACCTGGGCAGGTATTCTAACGAGATGGCAGTTTCAGCCCAGAAAATCCCAATTCCGTTTTTCTCAATTATTCTCTCCTCTAAATCCACCCTAAGACCATCCAAGTCGTGTTTTAACGTATATAGACCATTTATAATCACCATAGGTCATTCCTTAACACATTTAAGGGGTCAAATATTACAAATTATCATGGAATTACTATGAATCTTCAAATATATCTCCAAACCCTATGAACATGAACTCCTAATTTTCTTATGTCTAATTACTCATCATAAATCCGTTTTTAAATCATCATATGTAACTATTCAAGTATTAGATCAGTCCATTATCATACTACATGCAAATCCTAACCCAAATTCAAAGTTTCTCCAACAAATTTCATGGGTTTTCTTCCAAAAGTTCAATAAAAGATAATTCCTACACTAAGCATGGAAGACGTATTCAATGCATTAAAAATACTAAATCACTTGCCTTATATTGCTCTTCAGAATTTGATGTTGAAGGTTGAGGGTTGATCTCTCCCCTTTCTCTACAGATTTTCTCCCAAGGTTGCAGATGGTGGTTATGGGTTTTCTCTTGGGAACCTCTTCCAACTCTTCCTATAACTCCCGTAGCCCTCTAACTTGTCAAATGCTGGTAATGGACTTAGTGGGTTACTAATAATTTATAATTAACTCTTCAAATTCGTAGGCTTTATTTCCCAAAATTTCAAAATTACCAAAATACCCTTTTAAGTTGCCGGTATGGCCCAAAAATGCCCCGGGATCCAAACTAAACCCCCGGCTAGTGTTTTATGACTATTTTGACCCTTCCGGACTCGTTGGCGCACTCAAAATGACCATTCGGTTGATAAAAATAAAATTCACTTTTTAATTCAAAATTTTCATTTCTGACGCGACTAACACGCGTGTCCCAACTAAATTCCCCAAATTGTCGTATTTCAGTCTCGCGACAATTTTAATATTTTCAATATTCATATATTGCCATATATACACAACATAATCAAATACCAACTCACATATCGTTAGTATTTATATCCGGATTAATTCTCAATTAATTTACATTTAATTTAATTAATCCTTTTAATAAATATCAATAAAAATACAGGGTATTACACATTTAAATACTAAAATTCAAGGTGGTGACATGTCGGCTAAAAACACCCGTCGTTCGAACGAAACACAACGTCGTTCGAGTGACACTCCATCTCTTTCGAACGAGATGTGACGTCATTTGAACGACCGTCAGTGATCCTCGTAAAAAAACTTTTACAAATTAAATAACTTGGAATGCTTAAAAACCAAAACTGTTTACGGGATCAGGCGCATTTATCCAAAACCTTTTTATGATAAAAATCATTTCAAAAATTATTTTTCATAAATAGAAAAATATTTTTTTTTCAAAAATATCCCAACAGTTTTTATGTAAAACGTAAATGAAACAAAAACACATTTTACCAAATTAGTCCTTATTGGGCATGATTGATGAAGTCGTCTTGAAATTTGTATTGTCGATTTTAGATGTAAGCTTCCCGATTCTTCGACAAACTTGTAGCTGTATACGACATACTAAATGTGACGAAAATGTTCTTACAAATCTCCCCCTATGTCTATGCCGGTACAAAATAAAAATATCCGAATTATCAAAAAATGACCTATACAAATCTACACTCCCAAAAACTCAAATATGGAAAGATAAACTTAACAAGTCTTGAAACTTGGATTCAATAATCAACTTTTCAAATCTCCGAGATTTTCTCATCAAGGTATGCATTCCAAAAGTCTTCAATTGTACCTACACACATGCGATAAAGCAAAAATCACGTGATGTATTGAGTTTGAAATGATATAAAGTATAATAAAATTAAAGCATAATCAAATCTCCCCCATACAAAAACTCCTCCATACCATCATAATTCTTTCTCCCTTTTTTATTTGTCCAAAATAGATAAGGAAATGAATAAATCACATAAAGAAAATCGGGGTGTCACGGTAAACAAAGCAAACAAACTATTTTTAAGTTTTTTTAATTTTTTTATACAAATAATGCAAAAATATGATGTTACAAAAAAATCACACCATGAATTTGTACTAAGATAAGCAAACCGAGGATAATGAATGGGTGTGAACAGATTCGATAGGAACATCAACTCAATCATATCATATGTGCAAGATGCATAAGTGTACTCCTAACGAATGAACATACAAAATAGTCCATTGGTGTAAAATTATTGAATTTAGATGACATCGATGTAATCATATCGACAAATCAAAGTATAAATGATTTCCACACCAATAACGTCCAAAACTATGTAATGTTTTTTCATGACTTTCAAGGATGTGCAAACCGTATTGAATTCTCCAACCAAACTCCCTCATATATATTTTCTTTTTGAGGTGATATACATTCTCAAACATTGAAGAATTGGTGAATAAACCTAATGGCCCCCTTTTGGCATATATATCTCTTTATTGCCTTTCAATTTTTTGGGGCTCTTTTAAACCTCATTGAACCCCGAATAATTTTCAATCCTCACTTTTTAGGACCTTTTAAACGGTGGCTTAATCGCAAAGGATAAATGAGTACTTTTCGTAGCCCTTCGCCATTTTAAAAAAAACACAATCTCACAAACAGTTTAAACCATGCACTACTTTTTGTCAAGTTTTATCGCATTTGGTTCGTTGTATAGATAGAATTGAAGCAGACCACTCAACCAACATGTGATAGACAAGCACAAACATCAAACAAATCGGTGCATGTGTGCAATAAAGGACAAATAGAGTCAATCACGTAGGTAGTAATACTGTATCATCTCAAAGACCCCAAACTTTGTATAACACATGAATGACACACAATATTGTCTCAAAACACTACCAACCAGTCACATGGATATGGCATGAAGTTGTGACTTGGTCATCCTAAGTGTTCATTCATATAAGTTGCAAACAAAATACAAAACTCTTTTTGGATTTTTTAAAATTTTTCATAGAAAAGACAAAATCTATTTGCATTTTTGAACACTGTTCAGAAACAATCCAGCAGTACTAATAACATAAAAAAAGGAAGAATTAGGGACTACATATAGAATATTATTCCGGGGTCGTTCGAACGATATGCCTTGTCGTTCGAATGACAGGCCATCTCGTTAGAAAGAGAAAAGTCAAATTTTCCCAGATTACACAAAATGACATGCAGTTTTGTCCACTGAGAAAATTTTAGAAAAAACAATTCCTTGAATCGGCAAATAGATCTAAAATAGTGCAAAAAATGGTACCAAAAATAAGTAAAAATAAATAAAATACAAATGGTACATATTAGCAATAGGCAAAAGTGTCATCATATAAATCACCCTTGCTAGAAAACATGTCTAGACCTCAACCGGTAGGTACGGTGGAGTTTTCCAAAGACGGTGACATCTTTTAAAACAACTTCATCAAATTATGTGAAGTCTTGACCAAAAACTTCACTTGCTCGCGAATATGTACAAATTTTTTATCATTATGTGCCAGGAAAGTATCATGAGTGGGTGAAGGTGTGTGATCATGTGTAGGAGTATAAAGTGACACATTACCCAACTTAAAGCGAAATTCCCTTAGGTGTCCTCGCTTTTTGCAATGGGAGAAAACATAAATCGGCCTAGGAATTAATTTTTCAAAAATTCTAGGAAGTGTTCTCCTAACGGTAATGGGACACCCAGGTGGGTTGGGTTGAGAAACATGTGAATCAATCACCAAAGTGGAAATCAACTCGGGTGTAACAAAAGAAGTGGACGCACCGTCATGACCTTTTCCTAAATTCTCACCACCACCCAAAATGAGATTGGGGACTATATTTTCAACTTTCTTAGATGCATTCTCTAAAGGGAATTTGACCACCCGGGCACGTTCGAGATCACTCTCGATTTTGGATACACGTGTAGTCAGGCTAGACACCGGGTCGATCAAGTCACACTTTTCCCTCCTTAAAACTTCATTCTCGCTCTCCAAATCTAAAACCCGATGGCCTAAATCTCTATTATACTTCTTTGTTTTCAAGGTCTCGGTGTATAAATCCCTAAAAGATTTTTGGAGCTCACTTTCATCTCCATTCTCGAACTCGCTCTCATCTCCACTAGAAACACTCGAGTCATCACCATCACTCTTGTGGACACTATCATCATGGGACAAAGTGGGTACGCTCACATGACTTAAAAAAGATACACACACCCCATGAGCTAAACCTTTTTCGGACTCATCTTTCTCATCATCTCCTTCATTATCACTAAGAGTGGTGGGCATGGCTACTTTCTTCCCTTTTCTCCCTAGCCTAGTAGAACATTCAAAAGCCTTATGACCTTTGCCTTGACATTCGAAACAAATCATCTCATCTTCCCCAATATCTTCCTCTTTTTCTCTCTCACTCTCTTTTTCATTGCCCTCTGAGGCCTTTTCTTTTTTCTCAAAAGACTTTTTATTGAAAGAATTATTTTTGTTCACTTTAAGAAAATTTCTAAATTTTTTTGCAAATAAGGACACATCGTCAATGCTAAACTCTTCCTCAAAATCAGACTCATACACCCTCTCTTTCTTTTTCTTCCTAACTTGAGTCTTTAAAGAAAAGCCTCTATCCTTAGCCTCAATGGTTTGGGGAAACATGTCAATCTCATAAGTTTGTAGGTCTCCTACGAGCTCTTCTAACTTAATTGAATTTAGCTTTCCCAATGAATTCAAAACAATGACTTTAGGAAAGAAATGTTTTGGAAGAGATCTCAAAATCTTTTTAACAACATGCGTGTTATCAATCGACTGACCTAAATTAAAACCGGAGTTAATAATGTCCAACAAACGTGCATAAAACTCATCAAAACATTCAGACTCAAACACATTAATGGTCTCAAACTAGGTGGCCGAATTTTGTAACTTTGATTCTTTAACCGCGTTCGTACCCTCATGTGTCAATTGGAGGACATCACATGCCTCTTTAGACGTGGTGCACGTCATAATTCAGTGGAACTTGTCAGGGGGATGGCTCTAGAAATAGTACTCAAACCACGAGAATTAAATTTAGACATTTTAGAAGAATCTTTAGTCCAATCAGACACTGGTTTCAAAGAGATGATGTTATTAGCAGTGACAGTGGGAGGAGTCCACCCTCTTTCACAAAGAAACCAGACTCGTTCGTCAATGGCTTTTAACTGGGATTTCATACGAGCTTTCCCATAGGTATAATTGGACCCATAAAAAAATATCCATTCAATTATATAAGTTCTCATTTTCAAACATTGCAAAAAACTTTAAAAAAATCAGATTTTTCAAACAAAAATCAACATCACAAAAGTTTGCGAAAAATAGGAATACGCGATAAATTAGCGTAACTTTCTCTGATACCAATTTGAAAATGCCGTGTGCGATATTGATTCAAATAGGTTAGCAATTTCCAACTTAAACTTATGTAATTAGATGTCTAAATTTTCTAAAACCAAATACCAATTAAATTAGCCCTAAACATGCATCCATGTGACAATTTAAATCTCAAATTAAATCAAGCGATGAACAAGCTGACAATGACAAATTATGGGAAAAAATCCCTGCAGGGCAATTTTTTTTTATTTCCACTATAATTTGTAAAGTAATGGTTTACAATCGGAGTAAATCAAAAATAAAATTGGACTTACGAAATACCCGCTGGTCTTAGTTCATAGTCATCATCCTAGGAACATCGCAGCACTCCCTATGACACACAATCGATCAACCTAGTACCTCCCGCAAGTGGCACATGTGGTCAGCACAGTACCTTTCCAAGGAACCTATGATTTAGAAGCAAAACTCCCAGCAATACTATGCTTTGGGTTCCACAAAAATCTTACACAAAAGTCTGGGATTTGTGAATTTTAAAAACAAAGTTTTGAACCCTAAAAAAGATGGAGAAAAAACCAAAAAACACTAAAATCGTATTCTGTTAAAACCAGTGTTTTCTCCACACGAAATTTAGTAATTTGACACCCTTTAAATATTAAAATTCAAGGCGGTGACATGTCGGCTAAAAACACCCGTCATTCGAACGAAACACGAAGTCGTTCGAGTGACACTCCATCTCGTTCGAACGAAATGTGACGTCGTTTGAACGAACATCATTGATCCTCTTAAAAAACTTTTAAAAATTAAATAACTTGGAATCCTTAAAAACTAAAACTAGTTACGGGATCAGGAGCATTTAACCAAAACCTTTTTATGATAAAAATCATTTAAATCATTTTTCATAAATAGAATTTTTTTTTATTTTTTTCAAAAATATCCCAACACTTTTTATGTAAAATATAAATGGAACAAAAACACATTTTATCAAATTCATCCTTATTGGGCATGATTGATGAAGTCGTCTTGAAATTCGAATTGTCAATTGTAGATGTAAGCTTCCCAATTCTTCGACAAACTTGTAGTGATATCCGACATACTAAATGTGACGGAAAATGTCCTTACAAATATGTCATACATTTGATTGCTGGGCCAAGGAACAATAACTCGTCATATTTTCCCACTATAATCTCAATGACCCAAAACTAGAACTCAAAATCTTAGATTGGACGGTTGTTCACCATGGTACTAGGAGTGATGCTCATGTCCTTCACTGCCTTGGCAAATGGGGTGCCTCCATGCATGTCAAGGATATATATATATATATATATATATATATATATATATATATATATATATATATATATATATATATATCTTCTCCCCATCTAGCTCAAATAAAGTCGAGATAGTTGGGTTAGGGGTAGAGTGCATGACATACGAGGATAATGAGTGGATCGAAGTCAGTGAGGGAGAAGGAGTAATGGCCCCCTCACCCACCTTTTCCTCGCCATTTCCTTTATCGTTACCCTTCCCTTTCCCTTTATCTCTGATAGGGTGTTTGAACCATATAAATATAGGTTTGTCATTTGTTGGAAACTTTCCAATTTTAAGTCTGTGTCCGATTTTGTACATGTCGAACTTGGAAAACAACCCAGTGTTACTGCAAGTCATGCCCATCAGCTTCGACTTTCCTAACTAGGGGCTGACACCCCGAGTACATCCTTTTCTATATGGGTCTAACAATTGGCTCAGTGTATTTGTAGTCAGACATAGCTTGTCAGCATCACTCTGGGTGTTGTTCACTGACTTTAGCTTCTGGTAAAAGAATATAAAAAAAATATTATTAACTTTGAAAAATAATATTAATAAACAAGATAGAAATTAAAACAATAATTTCAATTATAACTTAATATGGTCTCGGTAACCTGTGGAAAAAGAGGCCCATTCTTCTTTGTTTGAATCTAGATATAGGAGATGAGCCTATGTGTCTTTCCTCCGCATAAGATATAATCGAAGTGTGACCAAATTAAATTGAAGTGTGACCAAATTAAAATAATTTACTTTCCAATACACAAAATGTAATTTAAATCATATTACTTACCATCCTATGCTCGACCTCCACATAATATGTATTCCCGAAGTAGAGAACATCCACATTCTTTGACCGATTATTCCTCTCCGAGCCACTGGAGGTCTACTATCGCTCAAATGCCTCGTTGTCCATAAAACTTTACCAGCTGAAAAATGGGACTGGATCCTTCTCCGAGACAGTGTCCTTATGCACAAGAAAGGACTCTCGATATTTCTCGAATTAATGGTCATGCAAGTTCCCCTTTTGAATTCTCCTTACAAAATTGGCCTTGTAAAGGGTGGATGCATAGTCCATAATATTGTTCTTGGGTAGAAGATGATGGGACTTATTTATAAAAAAATGATGGGGGTAATATCATTCTAAAGTTAGATATGCATAATGCTTATGATAGAGTTTCTTGGATATTCTCTTTCCAAACTCTAAGAGCTTCTGGATTTGACGAAGTGGTAATAGATATGGCCTGAAGATGTCTGGAGATGTATTTCTTTAAGATGGTTCTCTATGATTGTCAATGGGACAACTGAATCTTTAAGTAGAGGCTTACATAGTTTATCTACTCAAGGTGCTATTAATCCTTTCTCCCACCCTAGAGGACGTGATGTAATAAGTCATCTCAGCTTTGCATATGATCTCATTATATTCAAAAATGATTATAAAATAATCTTAACGAACTTAGTGACTTTTATCCTTTCATATGAAGCTCAATGAGACCAACTCATCAGTGTGGAAAAGTGTCAATTCTATACAAGTTCTAAAAGCAGTCCTAGACTTAATCACTCTATTACAACAATTACCAAATTCTCTCATGGTTTAGCTCCTATCACGTATTTGGGGATTCTTTTATTTAAAGGTAGAATGAAAGTTGTTATGTTTGATTATAGTGCAAGTCATTGTCTCTAAAATTCTGAGCTGGAAGAATAATTTTCTTTCTCTTGGAGGTAAAATTAATTTTTTGCAATATGTCTTAAGATCTATGCCTATGTATATTATCTATTCTATCTCTCCTCCTAAAATGACTCTATGATTGATAAATAAGTTATGCTTCTCATTTTTGTGGGGAATTAACAAAGAGAATGGTAATAAACACCATTGGGTGAAATGCGATTACTTATACTTTCGAAAATCAAAAGGAGTGTTAGGAATTAAATCTCTTAACTCTATGGTGATGGCTTCTAATCTCACATTAACTTGGGAATATAAAAATGGTTCCTCTATTTGGTCAATGTTTATGAGATAAAAATATCCTTCAATGCCTATTTCCCATGTCTCAATGATTGCTAGAAGAGTTAGTAGAGTATGGGACCATTTGGAAGATAGTTATACTCAAATCAGAGCTGAATGGGTTTGGACTCAATTTTCCTCAAGTGTCTTCTCATTTTCATCTGCTATAGAGATTGTGAGGAGAGCTAAATTGAAAGTATCATCTTATAACTTAATTTGGAACTCTAATATCCCCCCTAACATCTCAAATTTTTCTTGGAAAGTTCTCCATAATGCAGTTCCTCTGGATCTAAATATCAAAACAATGCGTATTAAATTTTCTTTAAGGATTGCTGCTCAAAATCAAAAGAATTTCTTTCCCACCTCTTCTATATTGGCCCTATTGCCTATCAAATATGGAATTTGTTTGAATCTAAGAGAGGGGTATTTACTTCTAGCCATCCAAACTCAAAGATCACGCCATGGTGGCTCCACTCCAACTCTGATCCTCTTCTCAAATAGTTGTGCAAAGTAGTTTTCTGCATCATCTTATGGGAAATTGAGCTATCCAGGAAAAAATCCAGATTTGAAAATGTGGGGATGATCTCTTCTATTATTATTCAAAGATCTAAAGATATAGCTTCTTCCTTCAATCCCAAACCTTATTCTTCTCTCAAATGTATTTAGGCTACTAAAAGCTTAAACATTCAATGTAATATTCATTCTCCTTTAACCTACCTCACCATTTCTTAGTCCAGACCTGATCATCCCTTCTTGATGCTAAATATTAATGGGGCTTGTGATTCTGAAGGCATAATGGGTATGGGTGCTATTCGGAGAAACTCATCAAGAATTTTCATATGGGCTTATGCTATTTTAATAGAGAATGAATCTAATAATTTGGCAAAAGCTCTGGCAATTAAAAAAACCTTTCTATATTGCACCCTTCATAACTAGACAAATCTAGTTATTGAATAAAATTCAATGTTAATAGTTAGTTGTATTAATGATAAGCTCAAAATTACTTAGATAATTGAGGAATTAGTCCTACAAATACATGAATTATTCAAGGGCCTTAAAATTAAAGCAACTCTATATATTAGAAATTCCAATTTTCCTACTAATCTATTGTCCAAGTATGACCTAGTTTCCCATGTATATTCTTCTTTTCATTCTGTTCAAGAATTTCTAAGTAAAATCAAAGGAGCTTTTAGGCTAGATAGTATGAATTATCCCTATTTGAGGCATATTCATAAAGTTGTATAAATATTCTTTGCCTATTATTTTTAGCTTGTAAATGCTCTGGGAGAAGCCTTTTATCTCAATATTAGTAAATTTATTTTTTATTCAGAAAAAATAAAGTTCTTCTTCCATATCTTCCATTGCCTGCCTACACCCGCTAATATACTGTCCTATGCTTCCGGGGGAAAATTGAATTATTGTTGTCCAACAAACAAATAATATAATATAGTTAGTTAATTAAAATTAAAAACATAATATATCTTATATGAAAGTCAAATGTTTAATATAATATTGATATTTTCATACCTCTAAGGCCCGAAGATGACCATCTTCAGCTCCACGGGCATGATACTCCAATATTCGTGCGTGAGATGAATTACTAATTTTGGTAACTCTAACACCCTCGTCTATAGACTAGTCTTGTTTTCAACTACTCTCCCATACTTTTCGAACTTCACAGGCTTATTGTTAGAAAATTCCTCATTACCCCCGCTTTTTCTCGGGGTCTGGTGGCCTAATTAAGTCATTTTCTGAAGAAAAAAAAATAGGTTTAAGTAGCATAATATATAACACAAATCAAATGGAAATATTCAAGTTTGGGATATAAGAATTTAGATAACACAAAACTATTCCACCGACTTGAAAATATTGAATGGAGATATAAGAATCAAATGGAAATACTCACACGACTTTTTTAATATAACAACCAACATTAAAGTTAACAAACAATAAATTAATATATGAGATGGTTTCAAATTACCTAATAAAAATTGTAATCCTCAATATATTTTAAAACCCAAATAACTCTACTCATTTAAGTATCTAGAAATTATTTCAAGTTCTGGTTGTCATCCAAAATGGATTGATATTCAGTAGTGACTGCCAGATCATCCACGCTATGCGTGTAAGCCGACTAACCACGATTCGTTATTGATATAGTCTAAGTTAAACATTTGCTCATTTTTTCACGTGCACAAACATCTGACTCATCTTTCATATGCTCCTTGCTTATCATCTTGGATAAGTCTACCATTGTCAAATTTGTATCTGAATCGACTTTACAAGATTTTGTCCTCAACTCTTACCTAATCATAATAAACACAAACTCTTTGAATAATATATATATATATATATATATATATATATATATATATATATATATATATATATATATATATATATATATATAGTGTAATTCAAAAATGTTTTTAATTACATCATAGTAAGCCATTTATGCTTCAACGAGGTTTTATCTTTGGCACTTGCCCTGAAATACGTAAGAGCCTTATATGAAAGTCTTCGTTCTTTATTAATGTCGTTTTCTCGTAAAAACCTCAACTAGAATACATAACCATTTTAGTCGATACTTCTTATACTCATGTGCCATGAAATTCGGTCTAGTGACGAGACAGGCAAGACATGACGTGGCATCACCCATCTTAAATAATTGAATTATGGATAACATAAGTTAATTTGATAAGTTTTAAAACTACAAATTATTTATCATTTAAAAGGGACAGTTCACGTCATAATTACCTCCTGTGACATCCAAAGTGTAAATTCACTGTCTGAATGTGAAATCATCCTTCATTTTTTGTTGTTACTGGATGCATTATATTTCCTACATCGAATGATCAAATTTATCAAGAAGGTGATTAAGTATATAAGATAGCAACACGAGGTGAAATTGCAACACGAACTTACGCTCTCCATTTATCGATATCTTCATAGGTTTCAAACATATAATGAGTCACTTGCTAATATTGTAAAGTTGTCAGTTTAATTAGCTTCCCATGACTTTACCACCCACATCGGTGAACTCATCTCCATCATCTATAATGTTAGGGTTAAGTATAAATTCCCTAGAGAATGTGGATTCCGATATAGTAATGAATTCCTTCGCAATGGATTCTTCAATGTGCCTCATATACTTAACATACTACTTACAAACATTCATCAACCTTTTAAATGGGTACATCAATCGATTTCTCATTGAGCCGCAAAGAAGTTACTCACCTCATAAGTGAACCAACAAGTGAATACTCATGTCGAATAATGTCGGGGGAAATGCTTCTTTAAGACACAAGTTTATTTAGATAGAGTTGCTTTTACAACCACGACGTGCTTTCGGTTGATTACTTTTGCACAAAAAGTGTGAAGCAAAGGCCAATTTACATTATTCCCCTACGTAAATCCTTACGCTTAGAAATAGTGCTTAAAAAAAATGAAAGGACCACTGTATGCTCACGTGTCAATCGTGAACTTGAACTTTTGTAGATCATGTGCGGCATAACTCGTAATCCTCTAAATATTTCATGAAAATTATAGAGTACTTTCAAATCATGTAGTGTGTCGAAAATCTCCTTTCTTTCTTCACTCATCACAATATATGTGCTAAGGGGGGGTTACATTCCTCCCACTATTGTTTTCTTTCAACCATAATTATGACCTGAATTTTAACACTTTAAGAACGTGTCATGACTTTTCTCCATCCTTCAAATGACCACCACCATGGCATGTGATCATAAGATATTCTACGATGTTCTTCCCGGCATGCTTGATATCTAATACATGACATATGAGGTTACCCTTACAAAAGTCAAATAATACACGACATAAGAGGCTACCCTTTCAATTGGGAAAGTCAAATAATATTAACCTCTTAGACCACACCTTCCCTTTCTTGGCTTTATTCTCAACGAAGGTCTTTTTATACTTGACTTTCTTAAATTTAGGACTCTTACCTTGAACATTAGCTCCACATTTAGAAAACCTCCTTTCAATTTCTAAACCTGAATCTTTCTTGAAGTAGCCTATCTTCGACCCCACCCATAAAAAATTAGATCCTTTATCAAATGTAATCTTATGATTAGGAGGCAAGAATATCCTATGGTAACGATATATAATTTTTCCACTATTCTTAATATGGCTAGATTGAGTTTCCTCTCCACAAATTTGACACCCAAAGTAACCATGAACATTAAAGCCTGATAAAGTCCCATAAGTTAGGACATAATGAATTACCCATATCAACATAACTTTTAATGTGAACTCTTCTTAGTTACTAGAGTCAAACTATTTCACACCCGCTACCCACAACTCATTCAATTATTTTACCAATGATGCCAAGTAGACATTAATGTCATCACTTGGTGCCTTTGTCTCAATTATCAACAAAGTCAACACAGAAAATTATGATTTCATGAACAACTAAGGAGGGGGATTTAGGGGTGCTAAGATCACTAGCCATATACATTGATTGGTGCTTAGAGTACCAAATTGATTTAACTTATCTGATATGCCCAAAGTGCACCCGTCAGCTCAGAGGCATTAACCTCGGCCTGTAAGACGATCGAGGTAACAATGGATCAGGATTACCCATCAGTGAGGTCGCCCTTCACCAGGTCGTCCATGACTGACGTTGCAAGTACCACCATAATTGGGCATCAGTCGAGGTCTGCATGACTCATGGGGTCAGTTATCCATCAGGTCGGCCACAACCGACGTTACAAGTATCACATTAGTGAGGGCATCATCTGAGGCTCAGGATCAAGTGTCAAGACAACATCGGCCCTGGCCGATGTTCCAAATATCTAACCTCGGTTAGCATCCCAGCCAAGGTCATCATATAATCCCCGGCCAAGGCAGGGGTCGTACTTCACCAACCTCGTACTCATCCAGGCTGATGTTTGTACTAAGCAAAGACAGCCGAGCATCTATATGCACATGTATGTCTTGGAACACTTGGACAAATCCGTTATAACTGAATCATTCCCTCCATGTGAGGGAATATTGAGGTCATCGTTACTTAGTTGAGATCAACCAGATGTCATCTTGGCACTGGCTGGGTCTCCATGCACATGCACTTTGCATGCTTAGGGGTACATTACACTCCCCAAGAACTATATATTGAGGTCATCATCAACATTATAAAGGATCGAGAATTACAACCCTAGCTAAAACTCTGTCAATTTACACAGTGGAGAGAGAAAGCTTGAGAGATTCTATCCATGGCCATTAGTGCCTTATTTCAGTGACATTACTCACTCACTTGTGGACGTAGGCTTAATTGGCTGAACCACTTACATATTGATGTTCATCCTCTTCTCCTCACCTCCTTCTGCATATATACTTGTATTCTCCCGTGCTACCATTGTTAACTCTTGCTTGAGCTTGCCAACACATTATCTGGTGGTGCTATTTCCAGAATCATCATTTTGACTCCGTCTGTGTAAATGAGAAGACATAACTCCTCCTTTCCTAGCTTAACCTCACCAGAAACTCTGGTGGTGAACCAGGCCTCACCCCTTGTGTAGAGATATTTCACCATTGAAAGAGGTCCTTTAAGGTATTAAGCTCACCTTCTTTACAAGATCTTTAGTTTTAACATATGGCATTGGAGTTACCACCACCTCCTCCACCATTTGGTGATAGAGGACCTAATTCCAGCCAGGCACCACCCCACTTCAATATGGCTGAGGTGGCAACAGCGTTGAATTCATTAGCTGCAACTCAATAAGAAATGAAGGAACAATTTGCACAACTCAGTCAAAATATGATGAGTCCACCAGGGGTCTCACCGGAGATGATTACTCTAGCAGTTGTTCAACCCCATCCTACAGCCAGGGGACCACCCTCGGCAGCGTAAAAGGACAAACCTACTCCTTAGCGGAGGAGGGATGTTGCTGACCCAAGGCGTTTACATCTGTAGAGGTAAGGAAACCCTTGCCTTGAGGATAGGTATGATGATATGGAGGCAGAAAATGCTCCAGAGGACTGCTGGGAGCCATATGAGGTTTTGAATAACACGATACGTCCTATCCAACAAAACAGAGGTTGTGGGGGCAGAAGAGATGGTGGTGCCCAACAAAGAGGGTCAGATTTTGATCGCTTGATCATAGGATCGGCCTTTGAAAGGATCGGCCCAGTAAAGGACCTAAGACAAAGGCTATCCAGGTCTAGAAGTGTAGTAGGATCACAAAGGGAAGATCGGAAACATCGACCTCATCAGGACCGATCCCAAAATGGCCGGGGCAGGGATCAATAGGAGGTCAATAGCCGATGTTGTGCAGCAGTTGGGTAACCCTCAGTCCACCCACTAGATGTGGCTAGAGATAACCTCGGCCAGGCTGACATTGCAAGGCCATGGAATGACTCCATCCAATGCCTGGAAGAGAAGATAGGGAACCTCATCAAAAGTCGAGACCCACTGCAAAGGGGGTTCTTAGAGGGTTCCCCTTTCATGGAAAGGGTAGTGAAATTCCAAACCCCTGCTAAATTCAAACCACCTACGGTGTCTCCCAAGTATGATGGTAGTACCAACCCTGTGCATCATATTGAGATGTACCTGTCTGCGACGAACATTTATTCAATCCCAGATGAGATGAAGTGCCAAAATTTCTCTGGGACTTTTACGGGAGCTGCACACATCTGGTTTACCTCTCTTCTGAAGAACTCTATTGAGAACTTTAAGGGCTTGGCTGAACGATTCATTCACTATTTTTATTTTGGGGTGAGACCTCAAAAGAAGACCACCCATCTGTTGTACGTCAAGCAAGGCAAGAACAAGAGCCTAAGAGACTACATTGCTAGATTCAACAAAGAAAAATTGTAGGTTGAATATTATGAAGATAATATAGCTATGACTTGCCTCATTGGAGGACTCCAGAAAGGGAAGTTATTGTGGAAGCTTGTAGAAGACCCTCCCAAGTCCATGGAAGAGATATTGGCAACTGCAGGAAAGGTCATGAACACTGAAGAGGCTATGGCCGCAAAGTATGAGGATGAGAACGAAAGTGGCAGCGGGAAGTTCCAAAGGAAGAAAGATGGAAAAAATAGGTCTGCAGACGATAAGTTTGCACACTATACTCCTCTAACCGTGAGTTGTGAACACATCCTCAACGAAATAAAAAGTGTCCGGTCCCTGAGATGGCTGTAGAAGCTTAAGGCTCCTCCACATAAGAGGAACAAGAACCTATGGTGTGAGTTCAACCAAGACCACGACCATATGACAGACAAGTGCTTCTCCTTGAAGGATGAAATTGAGAAGATGTTGAAATCTAGAAAGATCAGGAAGTATGTCAATGGTAAAGATCCTAAGAGGGGAATAGATGACCCTAAAAAGAAGAGAAACGACAGATGTCGAGATGATCCCCCAGCGAGAAGAGATGATGAATCAGATGGTGATAATGAGGACGATCCTGAACTCCAACCAAAAGATGACAATGCCCCTGTGAAGAGGGTTGGTATGATCTCCTTTGGTGTTAACACCATCCGTGGAGGACTAGCAGGGGGTGGCTCAGAAGTAGCCAGCTGTAAAGCTCATGTGGAGGAGGCTAAGTTAGTGACTAAAGTAGAGGTTATGAATTTGGCGTCTTCAGAGGCTAAGAAGAAGAGAAAGAAGGTGGATATGGATACTCTTATAATTGGGTTCTCTCGATTTGATTTCAAAGGTATCTTAGATCCACACGATTACCCTTTGGTGATCACCACGAGGGTTCATGGGTGTGAGGTTTAGAGGATCCTTGTTGATGGTGAAAGCTCCTTGGATGTTATGTTTTGGCCCTGCTTCAAGAGCCTAGGCCTCAGCAGGGAAAGGATTGTACCCTATCATCATCCGTTGATTAGCTTCAACGGAGAGAAGGTCCATCCCTTTGGCATGTATGATATGGATGTAAGAATGGGTGACGACCAGCCTAAGAGGTTGACCATGAGGATCAATTTTTTTGTGATGGATGAAAATGTCTTTTCGGCCTACAACCTCATCATAGGACGATTAACCCTCAAGGAATTTAAGGCCGTGCCATCAACGGTCCACCAAATGCTAAAATTCCCAAACCCTTATGGGGTAGGGGAAGTGTAAGGTGACCAGACCGCGGCACGAGAATGCTACTTCAACTTGGGGGAAGATAGAGAGGCACATAAGAGGGTAACAACCACATATAATATTGATACACTTGATCCTAGGGATGAAATAAAGTTAAAGAAATGAGAGGTCGTGGAAGAGGTAGAATCCATCATCCTCAATGAGGATGAATTGAAAAAACTCGTCCGAATTGGAAAGGCCCTAAAACTTGAGGTCAACAAAGAGCATATAAGATTTTTGAAGAAGAGGCATAGTGTCTTTGCTTGGAGCCACGCAGACATGCCTGACATCAACCTGGAGGTTATGTGCCATAAACTTAATTTGGCATAAGATGTTAAGACAATCAAACAAAGATGAAGAGTTTACTCCAGGGAAAAGTATGATGTCATCAGGGAAGAGGTCAGAAAGTTGGAAGAGGCATAATTCATCAGGGAGGTCATATACCCATAGTGGTTATATAATGCCGTTATTATGCCCAAAGCTAATGGGAAATGGAGGATGTGCGTAGAATTCACTGATTTGAACAAGTCTTGCCCTAAAGACAGCTTCCTCTTCCCTCGGATTGATCAAATGGTAGATGCCACGGTAGGACATGAACTTATGAGCTTCATGGATGCGTATTCAAGGTATAATCAGATATTCATGGATGTTGAAGACTAGGAGAAGACAACATTCATCATCGATAAGAGGACCTATTGTTACAAGGTCATGCCCTTCGGATTAAAAAATGCAGGGGCCACGTATCAACGTCTCATAAATAAGATGTTTGAAGATCAAATTGGTAGGACCATGGAGGTATATGTAGATGACATGTTGACAAAGAGCTTAAAAGCTCAAACTCAAGTGGCCGATCTGGAAAGAACTTTCAACACCATGGACTTATACAGGATGAAGCTCAACCCTACCAAGTGTGTCTTCGGAGTAGGAGCTAGAAAGTTTATTGGATTCATCATCAGTCAGAGGGGAATAGAGGCCAACCCCTAGAAGTTCAAGGCTTTGCTTGATATGAAGACACCAAGAAGTATAAAATACGTTTAGAGGCTCACTGGAAGATTTACTGCACTCAACAGATTTATTTTCAGAGCTACGAACAAGTGTCTTCCATTTTTTAAGGTGCTTAAAAAGGCCTTTAATTGGAACGAAGAGTGTGACAAGGCCTTTAAGGAGATCAAGTCCTACCTCGGATACCCCCAACTCTTATCCCGGTCCATTTTGTGGGAGAAGTTGTACGTTTATCTAGCAGTCTCAGAGTCGGCTATAAGTGCAACCATAATACGGGAAGATGATGGGGTACAGAGGCCGGTATACTTCAATAGTAAGGCCCTGCAAGGGTCTATACAGAACTATCGTCAGATGGGGAAGTTGGCCTACGCCTTACTACATGCTTCCAGGAATATGAAGTCCTATTCCAAGCCCACTTTATGGTCATCCTCACTGACTCCCCACTAAAGCAAGTCCTCCACAAGCCCGAGAAGTCAGGCAGATTGATGACATGGGCCATCGAGTTAGGAGAGTATGACATTTTTTATCAACCCAGGGTGGCCATCAAAGGGCAGGCACTCGCAGACTTTGTTGCCGAGTTCGCATTGGAAGAGGCTGAGATTAAGAGTATTCCATAGATTGTAGATGAATTAGATAGTAACATCTTCCAAAATCTGGAAGAGGTTATGTCCAGCAGAGCCAGAAAAGGAGTAGAAGAGAATGAGGAAGACAAGTACCTCTTCAAGGAAGGGACCCTTTCAGAGTGGAACTTCTATTCAAATGAAGATGTTTGGAACCTCTTCGTCGATGGGTCTTTTTGTGAAAGTGGTAGCGGTGCAGGGTTGATAGTGTCATCACCGGATGGTACCGACATTGAATATGAACTTAGATTCAACTTCAAAGTATCGAACAATGAGTCAGAGTATGAGGCCTTAATAGCAGGCCTCTTATTCGCAAAATCACTTCGTGTTGGCCAACTCCTAGTACACAGTGACTCAAGGTTGGTTGTCAACCAAATCCTGGGAGTATATGAGGTCAAGGATAAAAGGATGACCAAATATCTGAAGAAGGTGAGAATGATGCTAGAAAGCTTCACAGAAGTGAAGATGAAGATGATACCCCAGTTAAACAATAGTCGTGCAGATGCACTAGCAAGGTTGGCTTCAACAATAAGGATAGGCATCAGAAGGATAGTACCAGTCGATATCCTACTCAAACCGACCATTGAGGAAGAAGAGTTTTCTAGCCTTGCCTCAACTTGAACCTAGGGGACTCTTGGATGGACCCCCTTATCAGATATATCAGACAGGGAGAGCTACCAGAATCAAATTTAGAAAGGGGGAAGTTTAGGTACAGAGCTGTCAAGTTCTCAATAATAGGAGATATCATGTATAAAAATGGATTCCTACTGCCTCTCCTCAGATGTGTCCATCCCATAGAGGTATCCCACATCCTGCAGGATGTACATGAGAGTTCTTGCTCCAGTCACATAGGAGGAATACCTTTAGCCAAGAGGATAATTATGCAGGGATACTGGTGGTCGACCTTGGCCAAGGATGCTGCTGCCTATGTAAAAAGGGGGTGACAAATGCCAGAGATTCTCTAATATACCTCATCAACCTCATCAATATATGACGTCAATTATCTCACCTTGGCCATTTGCAGTTTGGGGGATTGACTTGGTGGGACCATTCCCAAGAGCTGCGAACAACTATCGATTTCTGATAGTAGCAATTCATTACTTATCCAAATGGGTAGAGGCTGAGCCCATGATCACTATCACCGAGCAGAAGACCTTCCAATTCATCTGGAAGAACATCATATGCAGATAAGGTCTCCCAAACACCCTCATTTTAGATAACGAAACGCAGTTCAATAATGCTTCCTTAGAGAAATACTGCGAGAGAATCAAGATCAAACAATTCTTCTCTTCTCCTGGATGACCTTAGGCAAATTGTCAGACTGAAGTCACGAATTGAACAATCCTTCAGGGGATTAAGAAGAGGTTGGAAGAAGCCAGGGGAGATGGACATAAGAGGTTTATGCAGTTTTATGGGCCTACAGAACAACAACAAGGACACCAACGGTGGATACCCCATTTATGTTAGCCCATGGCTCAAAATCCATCATACCTACAGAAGTAGGACTCCCCACTCACAGAGTTCAGACCTATGACCCCGAGAAGAATGGGGAAGGGAGAAGACTCAACCTAGATTTGGTTGAGGAGAGAAGGGAAGATGCTGATCAGACAAGCAGCTTACCAGCAGAGAATAATAAAGTTCCACAATCAAAGGGTGAAATCAAGACCTATAGTTGTAGGAGATCTAGTGCTAAAGAAGACGTTGTAGAAGGCAAACAAGCTCCACCCAAACTGGCATGTCCCTTACAAAGTGACTGATGACGTTGTGCTTGATACTTACAGGCTATAAAATCTCAAAGGTGAACCTTTTTCAAACCCTTGGAATACTGATCACTTGAAGAAATATTACATACGATGTTACAATTTTCTTTGTAATACATGTATCATTTTATGAAGAGGATGTGAATGAAAAGAGCATTTCTTGTGTCAACATTGTTTTATTATGTTTAAACATCATTTTTTTTGTGAAAGGTATGAGGTAAACATCATGTTTTGATGACCTCAGAACATAAACATCATTAATTTAGTGAAATGTATGCGGTGAAACGTCAAAATTTGGTGACCTCAGACCTTAAACTTCATTTGTTTGGTGAAAGGTATGAGGTGAACATCATAATTGGTGACCTCAGACCTTAAACATCATTAATTTGGTGAAATTTATGAAGTGAAACCTCATAGTATGATGACCTCAGACCTTAAAAATATCATTAATTTGGTGAAATTTATGAGGTGAAACGTCATATTTTGATGACCTTGGACCTTAAACATAAATAATTTGGCGAAAGGTATGAGCTAAACATCACAATCTGGTGACCTCAGACCTTAAGCATCATTAATTTGGTGAAATTTATCAGGTGAAAAGTCATATTTTGATGACCTCGGACCTTAAACATCATTAATTTGGTGAAAGGTATGAGGTAAACATCACAATCTGGTGACCTCAGACCTTAAGCATCATTAATTTGGTGAAATTTATGAGGCGAAACATCATTAGTATGGTGACCTCAGACCTTAAGCATCATTAATTTGGTGTAATTTAGGAGGTGAAACATTATAATTTGATGACCTCGGACCTTAAACATCATTAATTTGGTGAAGTTATATGAGGTAAAACATCATAATTTGGTGACCTCAAACCTTAAACATCATTAATTTGGTGAAATTTATGAGGTGAAACATCATATTATGGTGACCTCAGACCTTAAACATCATTAATTTGGTCATGTTTTTTAGGTGAAACATTATAACTTGGTGACCTCAAACCTTAAACATCATTAATTTGGTGAAATTTATAAGGTGAAACATCATAATTAAATGACCTCACACCTTAAACATCATTAATTTGGTGAAATTTATGATGTGAAACATCATAGTTTGATGACCTCAGACCTTAAACGTCATTCGTTTAGTGATAGGTATGAGGTAAACATCATAGTACGGTGACCTCAGACCTTAAACATCTTTAATTTGGTGAAATTTATGAGGTGGAACATCATAATTTGATGACCTTAGACCTTAAACATCATTAATATGGTGAAGTTTATGAGGTGAAACATCATAATTTGGTGACCTCAAACCTTAAACATCATTCGTTTGGTGATAGGTATGAGGTAAACATCATTGTATGGTGACCTCAGACCTTAAATGTCATTAATTTGGTGAAATTTATAAGGTGAAACATCATAATTTGATGACCTCGGACCTTAAACATCAATAATTTGGTGAAATTTATAAGGTGAAACATCATAGTTTGATGACCTCAGACCTTAAACATCAATAATTTGGTGAAGTTTATGAGGTGAAACATCATAATTTGGTGACCTCAGAACTTAAACATCATTAATTTGGTGAAATTTATGAGGTGAAACAACATAGTATGATGACCTCAGACCTTAAAACATCATTAATTTGGTGAAATTTATGAGGTGAAACAACATATTTTGATGACTCAGACCTTAAACATCACTAGTTTGGTGAAAGTTATTAGGTAAACGTCATAATTTGGTGACCTCAGACCTTAAACATCATTAATTTGGTGAAATTTATAAGGTGAAACATCATAGTATGGTGACCTCAGACCTTAAACATCATTAATTTGGTAAAATTTATGAGGTGAAACATCATAATTTGATGACCTCAAACCATTAACATCATTAATTTGGTAAAGTTTATGAGGTGAAGCATCATAATTTGGTGACCACAGTCCTTAAACATCTTTAATTTTGTGAAATGTATGAGGTGAAACATCATAATTTGGTAACCACAAACCTTAATATCATTAATTTGGTGAAATTTATGAGGTGAAACATCATATTATGGTGACCTCAGACCTTAAACATCATTAATTTGGTGAAGTTTATGAGGTGAAACATCATAACTCGGTGACCTCAGACCTTAAACATTATTAATGTGGTGAAATATGTGAGGTGAAACATCATAATTTGATGACCCCAGACCTTAAACATC
The DNA here is from genome assembly GCA_949130495.1 of Sambucus nigra. Taxonomy (NCBI): domain Eukaryota; kingdom Viridiplantae; phylum Streptophyta; class Magnoliopsida; order Dipsacales; family Adoxaceae; genus Sambucus; species Sambucus nigra. Next base: position 230,713,124 of record OX422224.1, read on the forward strand.
ATTAATTTGGTGAAATTTATGTGGTGTAACATCATAGTTTAATGACCTTAGACCTTAAACATCATTCATTTCTTGATAGGTATGAGGTAAACATCATAGTATGGTGACCTCAAACCTTAAACATCATTAATTTGGTGAAATTTATCAGGTGAAACATCATAATTTGATTACCTCAGACCTTAAACATCGTTAATTTGGTAAAGTTTATGAGGTGAAACATCATAATTTGGTGACCACAGTCCTTAAACATCTTTAATTTGGTGAAATGTATGAGGTGAAACATCATAATTTGGTAACCACAGACCTTAATATCATTAATTTGGTGAGATTTATGAGGTGAAACATCATATTATGGTGACCTCAGACCTTAAACATCATTAATTTGGTGAAGTTTATGAGGTGAAACATCATAACTCGGTGACCTCAGACCTTAAACATTATTAATATGGTGAAATATATGAGGTGAAACATCATAATTTGATGACCCCAGACCTTAAACATCATTAATTTGGTGAAATTTATGTGGTGAAACATCATAGTTTAATTACCTTAGACCTTAAACATCATTCATTTCGAGATAGGTATGAGGTAAACATCATAGTATGGTGACCTCAAACCTTAAACATCATTAATTTGGTGAAATTTATGAGGTGAAACATCATAATTTTATTACCTCAGACCTTAAACATCGTTAATTTGGTGAAGTTTATAAGGTGAAACATTATAATTTGGTGACCTCGGATCTTAAACATCATTAATTTGGTGAAATTTATGAGGTGAAACATCATAATTTGATGACCTCAGACCTTAAACATCATTAATTTGGTGAAGTTTATGAGGTAAAAGATCGTAATTTGGTGACCTCAAACCTTAAACATCGTTAATTTGGTAAAATTTATCAGGTGAAACATCATAATTTGGTGACCTCAAACCTTAAACATCATTAATTTGGTGAAATTTATTAGGTGAAACATTATAGTTTGATGACCTCAGACCTTAAACATCATTAATTTGGTGAAACGTATGTGGGGAAACATCATAGTTTGATGACCTCAGACCTTAAACTTTATTAGTTTGGCGAAATTTCTGAGGTGAGACATCATATTATGGTGTCCTCAGACCTTAAACGTCATTAATTTGGTGAAATTTATGAGGTGAAACATCATAATTTGATGACCTCAGACCTTAAACATCATTAATTTGGTGAAATTTATGAGGTGAAACATCATATTATGGTGACCTCAGACCTTAAACATCATTAATTTGGTGATGTTTATGTGGTCAAACATCATAATCTGATGACCTCAGACCTTAAACATCATTAATTTGGTGAAATTTATGTGGTGAAACATCATAGTTTGATGACCTCAGACCTTAAACATCATTCGTTCGGTGATAGGTATGAGGTAAACATCATAATTTGATGACCTCAGACCTTTAAGATAACATGTAAGAAAAGGCATTTATTGAAAAAAGTAAAATCCACTGAAGAAGATGATATTACATGAAACATTAGGAGTTACAAATACAATGTACCAAAACATGTTGTCAGAGTTTACAAAAGTTACAGATGAAAAGAAACAAATTACTACTTAAAGATCCACAAATCAAGATCTAAGCATCTGCAGTAACATTAGTCTGCTCTTGGCCGACATTGGCCACCTCCACTATATCATCTTGAAGATTAGCCCTTTCGATTTTCGTAACTTCCAATGGTGAAGTCTCTGTAGGAGTAGCATCTTCCTCCTCAACCTCTTGCAAGGCTTGAGCAAAATAATCGTTGAAGCCCAGACCAACAAAGTCCGAGGCAGTTAAGCTCCCTGTCTCCTTCTCCTTTGAAGCTATCGACTTCCCAGTTGCCTTAATACCTCTTTCGAGATATTCAAAGTCAAATCTTATAAACTGGTCAGAGACTTTGTAGTCGGCCAAGATCTTTTCAGAGGCATCCTCAAGGGCAGCCTTTATTACAGCATCAACCTTTTCCTGAAGGACGTTATCTTTCACCTGTAAAGTATAGGTGTGGTCCTTCTTAAGCTTGGCTGTGTCCCTATCCCTCTGCTTCACCTTATTTTTAGACTCATCCAAAGTTGTCTTCAGATGTTCAACCTCTGCATTTAAAGAGGCTTGCACCTTATGGGCCTCTTTTCCCTTCTCAATAAGGGGTAACTTCCTCAGGGTCCAGTCAACGAATTGGTGCATAAACATAATACCCTACAAAACAAAGTTAGATGTATGAGTTCAGGCCTTAATCCATTTAAAGCTGAGGTTACACTTGGAATAAAAAAGAAAAAGTTTTTACATGGATAGACTTGTGAAGGCTAAACTCGGCCAGTAGAGGGGTATGAAGAGAACATAGGAAACGCTTATCTATGCCGGTTATTGCAGAACTGATGGCATCCATTGCCTTTAGACCATGGCCTATCAGACTGTCGCTGATCTTCAGCTGCTCCAGACGAGGGGCTAAAGCATCATTTGATGAAATAAGGATGGCGCGATCTCTCTTTTGGTTTTTAGAAGGCCTCTGATCCTCCGCATCAGTGGTAGTCTTCCTCTTCTTGGTAACATCAACCTTAGACGTGATGACACTCTTTTTGGGGGGAGGAACTGCATTATGCCCTGCCTTCTTCATCAGCTTAACGAGAGTAGGGGCATACATCTCCCACAAGTCATCATAGATGCCTTCTGGGCGTTCTACAAAAAGAAGAATTTGAGTTAGTAAATTATAGGTATTAAAAGTCAGAGGTACAACTATAAAAAATAATACTTACGAAGCTCGGTCAGAGGAATTCCCCCAGGCCATTCTCAAAGAGGTAATAGGGGGTCATCAGGTGTTCGTACTTGACCAGCCAATCGTGCTCCCCCTGATCTTGATGATTCTTAACCTTTTGTAAGTTATCTTGGCTAAGCCCAGGGTCGGCCTTGGCAGCAAGTGACACCTTCCCCCACCTCAGAGGTGTCCTTAGCTCCAAGGATGAAGAGATTTCACAAGGACCAAATTCCCATGCCCCTGAAGCGAAGAAATACCGTGGTTTCCAGTTGTGATTTGAAGTTTGGGTAACCAATAACATCTTCTTATCAAACTTCCTAGCTAGGAAGTGGTAGTAGCTGGGGTGGTTTTTGGCATAGGATAGGACATAACATCCTGTGAAGACCCTAATAGGAAGGTCTGAGTGGTGGACTACCTTCCAAAGGACAATGGCCTTAATCATCACCCTCCAGGCATTGGGTGATAACTGTGAGGGGGCCAAGTTGATATGGGATAATATGGCTCTTATCATAGGATGGATGGGGAAACGGAATCCCGACTTGAACATCTGCTCGTACACACAGATCTCCTATTCTCGACCACTAAAGGCCCTCTCATCTCTCAAAGGTCTCCTGAGCTTAATGGAAGGACCTATGGAATAGAGATGCCTAAAGGCTAAGAGGTCATACTCAGTAATAGTACTCTCTATCTCGACAGCCTCTGAGGTATCAACGTCACTCTCATGACCATCATCCTCATCCCTGGTAATGTCGGCCTTGGTAGATGAAGGGACACCATCGGGAAATCTCTGAGCGAACTTAGCCCTGGTGGCAGCCGATAGAGGGATTTCATCGATGGGTGGGGGAATAGCCACACTTGGCCCCACTATCTCGACATCAGAACAAGTCTGTGAGGTGCTAGCACCATTATAAGATGAGACACGACTTTGGACCTCATCCTGATCAGGACCTGATCTTGCCTAATAGAGAAGTCCATAGCCTCTTGTAATGAGTCTACATACATAGGGTCTGAGGTAGATGACTCAGACTCATACATTGGAGATGGGTCAATTGGGTCCTCTTCTAGCTCAAGGTATATCACCTTCATAGGTGGAATAGGTGAAGGGAAAATAGGTCTGATGGGGAAGGCCTCAGCCCTACGAGCTTCCTCTTGGTCTAGCACTATCTCCCTAATTTTTGCAAAGGTCTTCTCTAAAAGAGAAGGGAAATCTTCTATGAGCTTATACAGAGGTCTGAGCATAAGTTAGACGACCCTACACTTTGGGACCCAAACTACAAACAAACAATTGGGCACAACCTAAACTAAGGATCAAACTTGGTTTTTGAAAGATTTCAAACCAAGAACAGTCAAGAACAGGTTCACCAAAAAACTTAAACTACACTGGAAAATACAAGAAATGGAAATGCAGGGATGAAAAATGACAAAGGAAAGATAACAATCAATACTTGATAGAGTACGAGGTGAAGAGTAGGAAGATTGAGCAAAGAAATCCACAAATAGCCTCAATCAAGTTCTTGATGAGAGAGAGAAAACACAGAAGGACCAGGCGATAAAAATGAGAGAAATGATGAAGAAAGAGAAGAAATGGGTTTTAAACCCTCAAAATGTCTTGCACACATCCCAAGGCCCATCATTACCTTGGGAGCCCAAAAGACAATCAGCATCATTACACTATCAGGCATGCTACCCACTTCAGAAGTGGACACCTGTCAAGGAGATATTGGTACATAAAGAAATAAAGCCTCGGACATACATACCCCTTAGTCACCTACTTACATAGGTAACTAAGGGTTAGGGGTGATTGATATGCCCAAAGTGTACCTGCCATCTTAGAGGAATTATCCTCATCCTGTAAGACGGTCGAGGTAACAATGGCTCAGGATTACCCATCAGTGAGGTCGCCCTTCACCAGGTCGTCCATAACTGACGTTTCAAGTACCACCATGATTAGGCATTAGCCGAGGTCTGCATGACTCATGGGGTCAGATATCCATCAGGTCAACCACAACCGACGTTACAAGTATCACATCGGTGAGGGCATCATCTGAGGCTCAGCATCAAGTGTCAAGACAACATCGGCCCTGGAGGATGTTCCAGATATCTAACGTCGGCTGGCATCCCAGCCAAGGTCATCATATAATCCCCAACCATGGCAGTGGTCGTACTTCACCAACCTCGTACTCATCCAGACTGAGGTTCTTACCAAGAAAAAATAGCCGAGAATCTACACGCATATGTATGTCTTGGAACACGTGGACAAATCCATTATAACTGAATTATTCCCTTAATGTGAGGGAATATTAAGGTCATCATTACTTAGTTGAGATCAACCAGATGTCATCCTGGCACTGGCTGGGTCTCCATGCACATGCACATGCACATTGCATGCTTGGGGGTACATTACACCCCCCAAGCACTATATATTGAGGTCATCCTCAACATTGTAAAGGATCGATAATTACAACCCTAGCTAAAACTCTATCAATTTACACAGTGGAGAGAGAAAGCTTGAGAGATTGTATCTTTGGCCGTTAGTGCCTTATTTCCGTGACATTACTCACTCACTTACACGGTGGACGTAGGCCTAATTGGTTGAACCACTTACATATTGATGTTCATCCTCTTCTCCTAACCTCCTTCTATATATATACTTGTATTCTCCTGTGTTGCCATTGTTAACACTTTCTTGAGCTTGCCAACACCTTATCTGGTGGTGCTGTTTCCAGCATCATCACTATCTAACAAATAAATGTTACATTGTTCATTAGAAAAATTTGGAAATAAAATCAATTATTTTCTAAATGGTTGAATCCGTAGGATGATGCATGATATTATCTCCTACTTCTGCCTTAGTGATCCAAGTCATTGCCTCCAATATCCACGGTATTATGAAAAATCTCTTCAACTTAGGTCAAATGAAAATATTTTAAACCTTAACGTTTCAATATCTAGGTTCCCCATATACCGAACAATGATTAAGACTTTTTTACTCCTTCTAGTATAGTATGCAATCATAGTTGCAAGCATAAATAGATTTATACTTCATTCCCAAAACTTTCATGGTATTCTTTATACTCGAATAGTTATTTGGAAGATTATTTTCTTTAGGGAGAAAACTTTTCACCCCATTTAGAATTCCAGTCACGCTATTTTGAGACAAACCAAAACTTCTCTTTAAACTATGAAAATCGATCATAACATGATTTTTTGTTTATCTTTGCCACAATTAGGGTACAAAGATTGGGTCGATTTGAATTTCAAACTTTGGTAGTCATCATCAAGGTTTATCCAACACCGTCATGATTACTAGAACTTCCACCATAAGATATATCATCTTCTTGATCGAAATACTCATTTTATTTCACCATATGAACATGCGAGCATCATCTATTCGATCATTTAACATAGTATTCTCTAGGGGGACCCTCCTATCCTTTGATTGTCGTCCTACTTGACGGTTGCAGTGTTGGTTGTTCGAGGACAAAGGGACAATGTATTTCCTTGTGAAAAACCAACATCCGATAATTGTCTTGCATACCCCATCTAAGAATATGTAATTGAACTATTTTCCACTCAAACACTTTACGATTTATACAACGTGTATAAGGACACAAGAACTCTTTTTGAATTTTAAAAACATGTTAGCACCTCTAAGGTACACTTCACTGAGTCCATTTTTCTCACCCATATACTCTTTATATAGGGGATACCCCGTAACATCTTGTAGTAATCGTAACCTGGGGGTGTTTCCACAAGTTAATTTATCCCCATGGGAAATTAAATTATTAGTTAATAATAACAATGCTGAAACACGATCATGTAGAAACCCAAGTCACATATAAATACCAAATTAGTTTTAATTATAATTTATAACCTAATTGAATAAATTTTTCAAAACCTAGGTTAAAACCCTAAGCTACATATACATACCAATTGGTTTTAGTTATACTTTTTAGCCTAATCGAATCTAATTTTCCAAACCTATGTTGAAACCTTAAGCCGGCTATACCTACCAAATTGGTTTTAATTATACTTTATAACCTAATCGAATCCAATTTTTAAAACCTAGATTGAATCCTTAAGCCGCGTATCAATATGAAATTGACTTTAGTTATACTTTATAACCTAATCAAACCCAATTTTCAAAACCTTGGTCGAAACCCTTAGCCACGTATACATACAAAATTGGAAATTATGGTAGAATGGTAATTGTGTTCTTGATTACATATTTCAATAAATTATTTTTAAATAAGCCCACGCATTATTGACATTATACATACAAATTATGCATATGAAATATTAAAATCCTACACATTTTTAAATAAAACCACAAATTATGATTTTAACCAAAATGATTACATTTACAATAAATAAATATATATATTCAAGCCCGAACAAATACTAAAGTCAAATTGATCAAACCTTCAAACCAGATGATGCACAAGTTATTTTCTAACAATATCAAGATATAGATCTAGATACAACTATTTTACAACAAAAAATACATATATTGAAGCCCAAACAAATATCATAGTCAAATTGTTGAAACCTAGGTTTTTTACAAGTTGTTTTCTAAAATTGTCAAAGCCATACGGGTAAATATAACTATTTGATAACCAACAAACATATGAATTCAACAACTACAACTATATATATCAAAGTTAATAGGTGTAAATCATACATTGCGAATGAAAATGGTGGGGTTTTGACATAGGAGAGAGAGGAAGCAGAGTTAATAAGAGAGAAGAGGGAAACATTGTATTTTTCAAGGGGGTAAGGGATTTTAAGGATGGAATACCGATATTTTTTTTCAATATAATTATTCATGAGAAGCCCATGATAAAAAATATCTCGTGTATTGTCACGGTCAAGGACCGTGACAACACGCATGTTTTTTTGTCATGATCAATGATTGTGATAATAACTGGATGGATTTTGGTGACTTTTTTTTATCTTTCAATTTAGTGCATTGGCCATTAATAACCTACTCATTGGATTCTGCAATAGAGGGATATGTCATTCGTGCTGCAGTGTTTGGTATTGACAATTTTGTTGGCGGAGTTAGAATATTTTGCTGTCCATTGATGGGTTATGGTTGGGTGTTGGGTTGTCAGGGGTATTGCCCATTAGCAATGTTGGAGTTTTGGGTATTGGGTCGGGCAACTTGTTAGTTCTTCAGTGTCAAGGTTGAGGCAACGAGGATCAAAGATTGGTTTCCACCCTGGGACTAGAAGATATACATTAAAGCTGCTAATAATGGGCTAAGGATGGTTGGGGGAGTTATTATAAGAGTTGGCATTGGTGGCGAATCTTATATGGCTACTCTAAAAAATATGGTGTTGAGGTTTGGGGGGATAATGGTTGGGGTTTCAAAATTTATGGACAACGGGGGTTTAAATGCCAATAAGGCGAGTGAAAGTAAAGGTCACAGGTTTTTTTTAAGTTGATGGGTTAATAACATCCTCAGACATCCTCTCCATTCAAAGGAGAATACTCTCCATCAGACTCTCCTTTGAAGAAAGGTTGGTAGTGGTGTACTAGGATTTAAGAGTTTGTCCCTCATGGATCGATGTGTAACCCGTTTAAGAGAGGTCTTAACTAGAGGCATAAAAGATAATGAATAATAATAATAATAATAATAATAATAATAATAATAATAATAATAATAATAATAATAACAGCAATAATAATAATAATAATGATAACATACACATGCAAGAAATCAGTAATAAACAATAGTAATGGGTCTCAAGGGTGTGATGGAATATAGAGTGACAGTAAAAATATCATTTTTAAAAGGAAAAAAATTCAAGGGAAAACCTATAACACCAATGGTTTCCCAAATAATGACTATGGTAGTTATAACTTTTCTTGTGAGAGTAATGGTGACGGTATTTATGAAGGTGACAAAGGGAATGTTTGATGTGTGTCTTTTAAGATTGATTCTAGTAAGTGACAACGAATATTTATCTAAGTAACGAAAGTAAATGAGGAGGAGTGTCATTATATAGTGATAGTTGGAGAAATCTCAGCCCTTAGTCTTGGGCTTTGGATGTACATGGTGTGGAATTTATGAGGTGTGGGCCATCACTAAATGGGTATTGGTTCATAAACTAGCAGTAGGAGATCTCATGTTTGATACATGAGGTTTTTAGGTTGTCTTATAGGGACAGTCTCAAGTACTTATTATAGAAAGTATAAGTATATATAAGAATATAGTAGGGATATGTTGGGTATGTTGATGTGTGGTTGTCATGTGATGATAAACTTTTTTTTTTATCATTGATGCCTTTCTTTCTTATTAAGATAGTTGGCATGTTGGATCCTAATAATCGTACTCTCTAGTCTCCAACCCATAACCCTTAAGAATCTCAAATGGCAACCATTGGAGTCTTTCTATTTCCATGTGTTCTGCCCAACTTGCCACAAATATTTGGGGATAGATAACTAAGAGAAGTGCTAATACCTTGACCTCTGTTGCCTTATTTGAACATTGAAATCAATATGGGTAGCATGTGATCATCGAAATCTGTTGTGGGTTATTTATACCTTCGATTATTGTTGAGTGATGATAATGGTGTTGGTTTTTCTATGCTTCATTAGATATTTAGCTTATTATCGATGGTCATTCTTCCTGTAGTAACTATTTATCGTTCGTCTTATGAGCACAACTTATGTTATTGATTGTAAGGGAACTTATAAATCTTTGCAGGTGGGTGGTTATACCAGGTTCTATTAAGAACTGAAACTGGTGAGGCATGACCCTTTTCCACATATACTGCCTTCAAGGTTTCTAAAGTCTCAAGAGCAGTTGGAGATGAAAACCTTCTATTTCTGGTAACAATTGAGCATTATGTAACTTACTATCTGAAAAGAGAATAATGACTAACAAATTTTATAGAAATTATAATGTCTAATAGATAGAAAGAGATCTCCTAGAAGTGATGGTTGTGAAGGGAGTGAAAAGATAAGCACTTTGACACTCAAGAGAGAGTAGGAGAGAATATTTTTCTAATGTGATTTTGATAGAGTAACAGTGTTAACTTGAGTTTTTTGGGTGTTCTTGACCTAACCCAAGGGTCCTATTTATAGGGATCTACCAGGGTTGATGTGGCGTTAGGGTGCCAAAATGAGTCACCCTTAAAGAAAAGCTTTACAATTTATCGATTATCTCCATCATTTGTTAGTCGCGTATTCCTTTTGACAGGTGACACCTGATGCATACCAAAGTCAAAAAGAAAATATGTCGGTTAATAGTGCAAAAACTTGTAATTTGGTAAATATCTTTCCAAATGGTAACTTGGTGAATAAAATTTTGTAAATACTTGCGAGTGACCCTGAGAGCCATTCGCTACTAGTCAGTTAAAAATACTTTTGTGTGTATCCTCTTAGCTACTCGCTCATTTAATCTAAGTGTGATCTGCATGATTGCTTGGGGGACCTCTAAAGTCTTCCATATTGGTGTTCTCTTTATCCTAAAGTGTTAAGTGGTTGGGCATTAGCCTTTTATGTTCTTAGATAACAAAATAAAATTCCATAGAGATCTCAATTGGCCTGCTCGAGCCCTGCTTGATCAATCAAGGGTACCTGTGTAAGAAAATAATAATGTTAGTGACTATTTATCAAGTGAGAATTATACTGGTTATTGGACTATGATCATGCCCTCAATTGTTTGGGTTTGCATGCTCATTTGCTCTTTTGTCTTGGAATTGCTTGTTGAGCACCCCCTCACCATTTTCCTATAGGCAGTGTGTGTTTTTTGGGCCTGTTCGTTGTTAACCCTCTTGCGAATATTTTTTTTGTCTTATCTCTGGGTTTTGTCCCTTCGTTGTGAACCCTCTCATCTAATCAACTTCTTTGGCATCCTTCTGTGTTTGGGGCCACTCATTGTGTACCCACTCACTAGATCTTTCCTGTTATCTTATCTTTGGATTTGAGACACTCATTGTGGACCCACTTTCCAAACCTTATTTTAGCTTCTTTTTGGGTTTGGGACAATCGTTCTCGACCCACTTGCCAAATATTTTATTTCGGCTTTCTTCTGGAATTGATCCACTAGTTGTGGATCCCTCTTTTGTTCGTGCACCTGCTCATCTGTGAGCCCTCACACCCAATTAGTCTTTATTGTGGGAAGTTCAGTGGGTACCCCTCTACATTAGCCCCCCCGTGAAAAAGTTATTGTGTTGGTTAACTGAAGAGTGTTACACGAAATAATCGTTACTTTTTGTTGGAATTCGAAGGGTTTCTTTAGTAAAATCATTACATTATTTAGCATTTATTGTTTCTATCACGTTATCTCCTTTTATTGTCTCGAGGAGACCCGTATCTACTTAGTAACTCCCACCCTATCATTTGGGTAATCATTTTATTCATTTCGAGCCACGAAACATGCAACCCCCTCTTAGGTATAAGAAACACATTTAAAAAATATTAACGTTTACCTTTGTCATTTACAACTTTTATTTCCAGAGTTTTTAGAGTGATAGGATTTCGTCTTCCCAAAATCTTCATTTCCTCCATAACTATTTCACACAAACTCTACACTATTTCCATGGCTTCCTATTTCAAAATATCTTCTACTGCCATCTCTACTACTACTAGTGAACTTATCATTGGTGCCATGCCTATTCAAGTAACGATATCAACCGTTTTTGCCACCGATGTTACCACCGTGATCATCACTACTGTTTCCTCCACTACCACCCTTTCTAGTGAGTCTAGTGGTGCTTCTTCTGATGCTTCCCTCTCTAAGTCTTAGAGAGAGTTTCTTGAAAATATATCCAAGAGTGATTTTGGACTTTACCGCCTTTCCCCTTATTTTGGGGAAAATGATACGTTTATGCCATCGCTTCAGAAATTTGAAGAGGAGTTCATGGAGAAGATGAATGAAAGACCCCATCGGATTTTTGTTGAGTCTACTGATGGTCCCATTATTTTGGCAGACGACATTCAGCATATCAGAGTGGATATAGGTGATTTTCCTTATTCCAACATTAATCTTGATGTTTATGGAGGTGACCCAGATGAATGGGACCTCTGGGTTGACCACGTTCTCTCTGATCCCTCCCACAAGGTTATTATCGAGGGGCTTCGTCTAACAAGGACCATCCACGCTTTGAAGATATGACATTGTTGCACCATTTCTAAACATTCCAATACTTTCAATCTCTTGGACTTTTGTTGGAGCATTGATTCTCACACTTTTATTAATGGTTGGGGTGAGTTTTTTTATCACCCTAGAAGGTATCTGTGAGATGATTGGCCTCCTCTCTTGGGGAGTCATGTTTTTACTAATTGTTTTGAAGATGATGTGGAGAAGGAAATGTGTGAGTTGCACTAAGAACTATTTGAGTGACCTCGCTATATGTCTATCAATAAAATAGGGACCACTAATCATTCCTTTCCTAAGTGTCAAAGGTAATGGTTCATGGATTTTGAGCCCACTCCGAAAGAAGGAAGCTCAGGTATGGCACCCAAAATTCAAGATAGGCCCAAGATCAGGTCCCCCTTGCACTTAGTAGTTTTTTTTATCACTTTTCTGAGTAGATTTCTATTTCCAGGGAGGCCAAATGACTCCCATCACGAATTATTATATCTCCTTGTTGTTAGGCTCGCTTGAGGGAGTGATGTTCCCCTCACAGCGCTTAACTTGGGTTCAATGTATACCTGGTTGGATCGTTCCCATATAGCTATGGAATGATCCCATCTTTTCTATGATATGACCAATTTTGATAACTCCCTCACTTTGTTGGCCTTATTGTTTAAGAGATTTCCTAACTTTGCCCCAGAGGCTCGTTCCTTAAACAATAATTCTGCCCAAATTTTAAGGTGTCCAAGAAGTACCCCAAGCAAGCTTTGGGTCCCTTAATTGATAATATTGATGAGTTCTAATTTTGTCCTTATTGCAAATGAGTGGGGGTGTCTTTTCATGGGGGTCCTTCACCACCTATGCTAGAACTATTTATTTCCCTGCAGATTTAGGGTCAGTGGCAGACTGTCCTCATATATCTGTCATGGCTATGGTCCTTCCTTTCATTCTTCCCTTATTGACTGACCTTGGTCAATGGGTTAAATTTTATCTCTCTCAGCAAGTTAGAAGACAATTTAGGTATGATCCGGGAGTCCACACCCCCACTTACCCTTCAAACTACTCACCCACTGAGCTATACTTAGAGGCATATGGTAATTTTACTTTCGAGGGGACTCTCTGTAGAACTGATGGATTTTGTTTCCTTTTTGTTCCCACTCATAATTACCTCCCATACTTCAGTTGCTCGTAGTTTAGCTTCTAGTAACATCATATTTTATTAATCAAAAAATGCATTACGGATGTGCCCCACAAGACTATTCCTACCAAGATACCCAGTAATGATAAATACTTGGGAAAAAGAACTCAAAAAAAGTTGTGGTTTTGCAACACTGTAGAGAAGACCCCTTTCAAGCAGGTCACTTCCATTATAGTGATACCTTTACGCGAAGAGTCTATAGATGTCAAACACCATGAGCCCCAACTAGACAAGGCCAAAGGAAAAGGAAACCCAAGTCTAAGGCCCCATAAAAAAGAAAGAACCCATACATAGAAGGTATTCTAGCATTTTCTCTTCTACATAATGAAACTGCCAGTTATGAGGTTTCATATGCTTGTTCCCCATCTTACTCAATTAAAAAGGAACGGGTTAATTATGGAAGAACCCCTTCCTATGATGATAACAGTTCTTCTTCAAATGATATTGGTGTTATTGACTCTCCCCAAGGTCACTCGCCTGATGCTTGTACTTTGTTGTCAGCATCAAGAGGCACTCGCAATGAGAATGACAATACCATGATATACTCGCCTTCCACCATTATCCCCACCACTGGGCAGCTACCTTATGGGCAGTCTCCTCGCCCAAACATTGTAAGTGCCTTCTATTATCTTTCCTTTATTTCCTTTTTATTGATATTTGTCATATGTTTTCTAACTTTAACTCTATCCTTTATAAACAGGTTTCCTTCATGAGGATGAGTGGCTTCTAGGAGGTGAGGTCCACCCCCTCACCAGCATCTTCCCCACTACCACGGTTGACTTTCCTTCATGGGGAAACTCTATGATTTTTTTTCTTCTTTGGGCCTTTCTAGAGAGGTTTATTCTCATATCTTTAAGACTTACATCTACTCTTACTCATTATTGTCTTTAATATTGTGACACTCCGCCCAATTAAATACCGGGTGATCAGTCCTTTATTCAATTTAAAACAAAGTGTTTGGTTGGTTCATTCTTAGCATCATCGTCGAAAAACATTTAACATTAATAATCACCTAATAAATAATTAAGCTAGTGTCAAAACATTTTCGATTTTTAAAGTATACCCAACGAATACATTAATAATTTCTAAGTATTAAAACATCAACTATTTATCATTCACGAGAATAGAATAAATACTGGATATAATTGAACTGCTGAAATAAATAAGACTGGATAAAACATTCCAGTTGAAAATCTTAAGCCAATAAACCATAAAATAGTCAATCCAAATGAAATGAACATTAAAATAAACCAAGTAAAATCTCTCTGCTAAAACGGATGAGAATGGGCGACACATGCCCTAAATGAAATGTCTGAATAGAACTGACAAAAATGATAGAGGCATCTAAATGCAAGGATCTGCAACTTCCATAACCATTGTAGCTTGCTAAATAATCCAAGCGTCTAAGTCCGGTAACCCTGCAGTTGGGCACCTAATATAATACATATATATAGCAAAAGAGAGAAGAATATAAAGAGACGGATCAGAGCCCGACTTGTAAAAACATTTATTTTTGCAAGTATTTAAAACTGCAATAAAGCAAGTATTATGTGCATGTTAGTTTCGAACTCTCACATGATATTCTCACCTCTCCACTATTGTGCACCTAACGCACATCTACTCCAACCTAGTTATCTATAACACTCTCAACTAGGACATAGGCTTATACTTCTAATTATATCTTGTAAGGGTATCCCGTATCTCCCATACAACACGTTATTAAAATAGTTTATCCCGAATAACTACATTTCGTATTCACCATTCTACTAATTAATCTTTTACTCAACCAAGATTATTTTATTTATCAATATTACTATATCTACTAGTTTCGCACAGTAGAATTATTCACAAATATATATATATATATATATATAGTCACATCATCCCTATACATATATATACTAATCCTGCACCCTTAGTTTGAGACCACTTGGTGCAATGCATACTCTGCTATCATGTTTCGGTGCATCGCTTACTAAATAAAGGAGTGTTGGTTCAATCTATCACGGACTATAAAATTCAAATCACAAATATTGGAGGCGAACATAATCCCCAGCCAAATGGGTCACGCACATACCTACGCTCCCATTCAACTGTAGAAACTATCCTACATCTCAAATAGCATGTAATCAAGTTCATATGTTCTGGGTACAAGTGAAATATCCCCCTAATGGGTAACATGGGATAAGACTGTCCACTACGCGAAAACCTCATCTGGATAGCAAGAAGCGTAGGTATGCTATACACACAATAATAAACATATAATAGGCATTCTCACATCCTATTAAAATCAATAGGTATTCATCCAACCCGTACATATATTATCCATACATAATATTTTCTAATTACTACTTATAATATAATCATTTCAATTGCTCTCTCTCAAAATTTCCAAGATTAAATTACCGTTCCAATATTTAAAGTATTATTTCCCAAATACTTCCCAAGAATTATGCATTGTGCTAAATTCACCAAATAACAGTTTTCTTTACTCAAACTAACTGTGTAACTCGAATTAAGCTAAAATAGGATTTTCCATGTTTTTGGACCTGTCGTTCGAACCGGGTGTGATGTTGTTTGAACGACATCTCGTGAGAACCAGTCTCGTTTGAACCAGGCTCAATCTCGTTCGAACGAGATTGAGCAGTTCCCTTCCCCAAACAGACCTGCTACGTTTCCCACCATTAACAGTTACGCTTTCACCAGATTTTCAACTCTAAAACCTCTAAATTTCAACCTAAACACCAATCTATCGATTCCAATCATCTTCCTAACATCTATATATGATTTTTAACACTATAACATCATTATATCATCGTGAATCATCAATAAAATTCGAAATCCCCAATTTAATTATCACGAACCCTAGTTCTCAAATTTATATGCATAACTCTAAATTAAAACCCAGATTTATTCAGAATATTATCATAAATTCGTGGAAGTAATTTTATTTACATGAGGGAATCAAACTCTTATCAAATCAGTCCTAATTTATGATTAATTCTCCCAAATTTTCACCAATATTCATCTTCATATTAATGGGGTAATTATCTAGTCTAACATGACCACAAATATTGATAAAGAAAGTAAGAAATAAACACTTTCCTCTAATATGATGTTCTGATCTGCTGATGAAATTGTTATAGGCTTGTTCCTCATCTTTTGATCTACTCTTTAGTGGGATTTGTGGTGCGAGTCCTTGAGTTTTGCACCAAGAACACCTAGTGACTCTCTCCTTCTTCCTCTGTGGTTCTCTCTCTATCTCTCGTATGTTTAGAAACTGAAAAACTTCCTCTCACCCACATACACTCCCTTTTATTTTTCTAATTTTCGTCCATATTAATTCCCCAAAATCCAAAAGACAAAAATACCCCTACGGGTGCCAGTTTTACCTAAAAATATGTCGGAGTCCAAATAAAATACTCGAGTAGAGTTTTATGACTATCTCGACCCTTTTGGACTCAATGGCGTACTCGAACTGACCATACGAGTTACTTAAAAATAATTTACTTCTTTAATCCATTAAATTAGTTCCGACAAGACTCACACGCACGTCCTGACTTAATATCCCAAATCATCGTATTTTTCACTCTCAATAATTTATAAAATTTCATAATTCCATATTACGTAATCACACAGTCATATTCAATAATTGTGAACAATAAGTATTAACCCTTGGCACGCTAGTTAATATTTATTTTTAATCCAAATTAATTAACAATTAATTTCTCACACTATATTTAATTAATTCAACAATAATAATTGATCCCATAATTATTTAATATTGTAAAAATACGGGGTGTTACAAATATTTACTGTCATTATTTATTCTACAATTTCCTACCTTATTTCCTACTACCACAAGGGGATATTATGTGTCGTCTCGTTCTGTGAAGGTATTCGCCAATCTTTTTAGATACTTTTCAAGGTTTTATCACCCACTAGATTTTGACTCACCCTTGTAAACTTACTTCTGTAATTTGTCTCTTTGATAGGTGATTGTGAACTCTTGTCCACCTATTAGTCCTCTTGCCTCCTCTACAATGATCAGTTATTTTCCCAGGCCTTCTACTACTACACCTTTAGAGGTATTTTTTAGCACTTCTTCTTTTGTCTATACTTTAACTTTTGTTTATTGTCAACACTATCTTATCTTTGTTGTGCCTGACTTGTTTTCCAGGGTCCATTTTCGAGTGGCCCACTAGTAAGGGGACACTTTTACCCACTAGGGTTGTCATTCTAGGTTTGTCACCTTTGAGAAGATATCCATCCCCGAGGTTTGCATTCCTATGGATAATAAGCCCCAGATTCAGCCTCTTCTTGCTCAGCCTAATTTTAGTGTGGCTTCGAGTTAGCCTATCTCATAGGTCTTTGTTTCTACATAGGTAATAAATCATATAGTCTTTCTTATTTCCTCTCTTAGTTACTTTTATTTCTAATATTTTTCTTATTGACAGGCTAGTATGAGTATCCTTTCGACCTCTGTGGATGAGCTGAGTCCTTCTCCCCCTCCCAGGGTTCATGCACTTAATTTCACTATTTTCTGGTTTTTAGTAACTTGTGATTCTAGAATTATCTGAGTTGTATCTCATTTCTTATATGCTTTATTTTAGGCTAGCATCAACACTTCTCCACCATCTATATATATATCTAGTGATCAGGTGAGCAACTCAGGTACCACTCCACCTCAGGTAATTTCTATCTTCTCCTGGACTTTTTATACTAGTAATTTTTTCTTTATTTGAGAGCATCTTGGATCATGACCTTTATTTCTTTCTAGGTGATCCCCTCGTAGGCCCCTATAGGTGTGGTCCCTCTTGTGATCTTACCTTTGGGCACCTCCTCATTAGAGGTGTCTCAGGTATATTATTATATTTGGTATTTTACCCTTCTTACATTAAACTATGCAAGATATCTTGGTGACATATTCTTTGTTTATTTGTTTTTAGGATGATACTATTGAAGTCCCTCTATCTGCTGGACGTGTTGCGAACACTGTGGAGGTGGATCCTCAGGTACTTATTTCAATATATATTTTCTTTAAACTTTCTTTTCCTAAGTAAGTGCTCACTAACACATCCTTGTTTCCTTGTTCCCACGTTAGTGAAGCGAGCGTTTCAGTGACCATGGGACAGCTTGGGAGCAAAGCTGTAAGTAAGGTACTATACTGTCTGATGATACAGGAAATCGACCATAGGGCGTTCTCATATCAGCAGATCAAAAGTTATATGTGTGTGTTAAACAAGTAAAGTAAGTAAATAGAGAGAAGACAAGATATAGAGTGGTTCAGCCCCTAAAATGGGCCTACGTCCACTGTGTTGCTCCGTTCTCATTATATGCGTTGCATTGTACAGTATAATCGTGCCTATAGAGGCGTACAAGTATGAGAATAAAGGAGAGTACATGACAGTATTGGAGATTCCGATGAGCCCGTGAGGTGGCTGTGATGCAGATTCTAGGCCTCCAAAGCTTATGTTGGGGTGATGTAGAGAGAATCCGTGTTGTAGTGCCTCAGGTGTGTCTGGAAAAACCCCTACCTCTTTTCCAGGTGTGGTCCTCTATTTATGAGGAAGTGAGTTGAGTCACGTGCCCTGAGCACATGGCGTATACCAAGTCTGCAGTAGATGTGGATGAGGGCGTGCGACCCACAGAGTAGCAGCGCTGAGCTGTTGGAGGGGGACCGCGGACCCTAAGTTGGGGTGTCGCGGCCTCTGATGGAGAGGGCCGCACCCTATAGGAGTTCTGACCGCGCCCTATAGGTGTTCTGGCAGAGCCTTAAGTGAGGTACCAGCCGCGGCATGTATGGATCAAACGCGATTGTAGAAGTACTGCCACGGCAGGGTGCTATACTTGTACTATCAATAAGCCCCCAAGCCGTAGTGCCAAGGGAGATATATTGGGACTGCGGCTAAGTAGCCTAGGTGCCGCGGTGCTTCCAAAGTGACGATTCGTCTTCCGCGCTCCCTTATATAAATTATTTCTGGCCGTGGACTTCATTACGTTTCTAAAACTTTTGAGAGAAAATTGAGTGAAAATCTTGTTCTTCCTTTCTCAAGCATTTTTCGGCAGCCTTCTTAGGTGGTTTGAAGCTGCGTGTGTTGTTTCCAAGGTGGTGTGAGGATAATCATCACAGATTTCTTCATTTCCAGGTAATCTTTCGATCAATAGACTTCGTAGTTTGCATTTCTTTCCAGTTTTTTAATAATCGAACATCTGAATCGTACACCAGACCTATTTCTAATCTTCATGAACAAACTCTAGCTGTTTAATAGGAATCTAGGGCTTCAATTTAAAATCTGCTTATTCCCTCAGAATTGAACACATGAATGCTGAGTACCTCAATAATTGCTAGGATAAATCTTCATATGCTGAACTGAGACCTAAGTTTGATAATTATTAGGATCCTCGAGATGCCATGAAAATCATATAACTGTTCTTGTTGTTCTTGATGTTTTTCACCAAGTTCTTCATATTTTGCGAATTTTGATCTTTAAAACGATTAAACGTTATATACATCAATTGTTTTAAGAGTAAAGCCGCGGCATGATGCCCTAACTTTAATATATTCCCATTTTGGTCCTTGTGGCATACCGTGGTCGTCGGCCGCGGTCTCTTAAAATTTGAGATTTCCCTTTTCAAAACAAGAGTAGATAACTGCAGACATCTTAAAAACGACAGTGGACATTTATTTGTTGGAGGGAGAGGCCGCAAATTTATAAAAAATACCAGTAATGTTGAACCCCGTTCTGGAACCAAATCGCGGCGTTTAGTAGGCTGGCTTAGGACCTTTAGGCTGATTTATCCTCCTTGGTTAGATGAGGGCCGCGCCCTTTGATATGGAGGGTTAGATGGTCACCCTTTTAGGTTCAATAAATA
The DNA here is from genome assembly GCA_949130495.1 of Sambucus nigra. NCBI lineage: Eukaryota > Viridiplantae > Streptophyta > Magnoliopsida > Dipsacales > Adoxaceae > Sambucus > Sambucus nigra. The sequence goes on from OX422224.1 coordinate 230,733,053, forward strand.
GTTGGCAATTCATGTAAATAATCTTTTCGCGACTTCTTGGTCTTTTCCAAACCATCATGGCTGCGGCGCCTAACTGCGGACTCTGCTTTTCAGGTACTGCTGCAACCATATGAACTTTGACCCAGACGAGTTTTTGAGAGGCTTTTGGGCGAAGCATTTTGGGGCATCTCCTTCTGAAATTTCTTCCGTGCATCCTCTAAGGTCAATAGGCCCTTGCAAATTAAAAGACTGCCCGAACTGCATCAGACTCGACTCAGACTCCGCGGACTCCGCATCTGGGAAAGCCTTCCAATCTCCACTGATGGAAGAGGAAGCCAACTCAAGTACCCATCCCATGGGTGAAGGAGATATTGTCGCGGCTGCTAGAAATAAGCTTGGAGGTACATCAGGGAGGGCTGAGAGACCCTTGGCCGCGCTTGGTATCCGCAGCTTAATGACCCAAAATTGGGTTGAGCAGGTGGCTGAGGCCTTCGAATTTCCATAAGATTTGACGTGTTCAGCCCCTGTCGCGAACCAAAGATCGTGCACGGTTCTATCTGATGACAAAATTTGCTTCCCCCTGCAGGCGTTCATTTACGGGTTGCGGCTACCTGTCCCAGTTCCTATCCATCGTCTTTTCCAGACAATGAAACTGGCCCCAGCCCAGTTAGATCCCAACGGTTGAAGAGCTGTTCTTGCCGCGATCGTGCTATGGGAGAACTTGTTCAAAAAGGAAATTACTCCCATGGAGTTCTTTCATTTCTACCACCCAAAAGAGAACTCCATAAATTTCGCAGGATACTACTACTTTTTACTCCGCGACAGGAATGAAACCCTTTACACTGGGAGTCCGACCAGTGTAAAAAATTGGAAAGGAAATTACTTATACATTTCTGGAGAAGGGTGGGAGTTCCACCCTGAAGAGAATGACAGGGAAAAGTTGTTTCAAATGCCGCGGCAATGGGGAACTCCCTCCGAACTAGGTAATTTTTAAATGTCCGCGTCCCTTCCGCATATTTTGTTAAATATCTGCTAACCTTTGGATTTATTCTTCTTTAGTCCTTGATAACTTGACTTTAAACAAAAGGCAATAAAAGAGGGTTGCTGAGGCATCGGCGGTACCTGCTGAACACAAGAAGTTCAGCACACTAGTTACATCAGCGAGCATATTCGAAGCAGGTTTCTTCCCCAATAAGTCAATTCCCCAGCAAATGGCCGCGGAAGGTAACACTAATAAAATGTTTCTGCAATTTTTGTTCATATACTTATGCTTAAAGTTGCTTCTCTTTTTTAGGTGAGGAAGTTAATAGGGAGTTGCTGGCTGCGCAGCTGGCAGAGATGGATGAGGACGCGATCGTCTTGAATAATACAGCGCGAAGTAGAAAGAGGAAGAGGTCCAAAGCCAAGGGATCTGTCGCGGCCCCCTCTGGAGATAAGGCCACTGATCCTGCCGCGGATCAGGTGGTTAATGATGAAAACCCTGCGCAGCATGAACACTTCGATGACGATATAGGGGAAAATTTGGCCGCAGTTGGCCTGATGTCAGCTGAAGTCCCCCTTCGATCGTCCTCCCCTCCACCGCCAACTGTAGTGGCGGTTAACGCGAACTTTCCACCTCCCCAATTCCGCGGAGAGTCCGGGCCAGACGGTAGACCAAGGCCTCAATTAAGGCAGCCTGAACCCAATTCTTCCTGGGACACTACTCCGAAGGCTGCGTGGAGAATGAAGCGAGCCTTGGATGCCGTGGACCTTGACAGGCTGATTGGAGAATATCATGAAGATCTAGAGGACTGTGGCCTCCACAGCCTTCTGAGGGTACGTACTAGTCATTTAACTTTGCATCTCATATTTTTTAGTACTTTTGCTAACGCCTTTTATTTCATACAGACCGCTGATGTGATTGTGGTCCAGAAGAGGAAATATGAGGCTTTGTACAGGCTGAAAGAGGCCGAGAATAGTGCTCATGCCACGAACTTGCAGTCTGCACGGACCTCTTCTTTTGAGGCAGGTAAAGAGTCCGCTGCCGCGGCCCTTTAGGCAGCCCATATGGACTTAGAGAAGGCCAACAAGGCCAGAGAGAAAGCGGAGGAGAATTTTAATCAAGCCGCGGAATCTCTGAAATACTCACAGGCCCAGACAACCGAAGTCGCCCGTGTTGTAGAGATTGCAAATACCAAGCTCGCCCTCCTCCAACAGAAATATCAAGAGTTAGAAGCCAAGTCTGCTCAGAAGGATGAAGCTCATGCCGCGGTAATACAAAAGTTGGAAGTTGATCATGGCGACGCCCTCCAGCTAGCCATAGATCATGTCGTGGAGTCATTCAAAGGCTCCAAGGATTTCTTCCTCATTAACAACAGGGTATACCTCCATGGTTACCAGGAGCTGCGGCAAAGGTTTATCAGGAGGTTCCCTGAGGCCAAGGAGGAGGTCCTTGCCTGGAAGTTAAGTGATGCCGAGCATCAAGAGAGCATTGTTGAGCTTAAGGCCGCGGCTGAAGAGAGAGAAAGGCTTAGGGCAGAGGCAGCGGTTGAGGACGGAGAGACAGAGACTGCCGCAGGCGGAGAAGAGGCTGACGATGATGATGACGCAACCTCTTAAATTCTTAATTTCTGTTGCATCATCAATATAGGGTTGCGTCCCTCTTTTTTTAATCATAAACTTCTGTTGTGGATGCGGCGTCCATTCTGTAATCTATGGCTACTAATACAAAGGCTGCGGCCATATTTTTATCACTGATTGACTGCTTAATATTCCTTGCTTTTCTATATTGCATGTTTTACATTGCCTGCTATAATGAATGGTTGCACATTACTGCCTCATATTTGCAACTTTCTTTCTGTATTGAATGAATTTGTAGGACTTGTAGCTAGGTCTGCGGTAGCATAGTATAATTTGATGCAATCTTGTGCTCTTATTAATCATCTGCGGTATCCTTGTCACTTTATGGCCCCTTTTTGTTCTGGCTGACTATACCATGAGCATTCGTACTTTGTCTGACATTGGAACAAGTTCCTTTCCGTGGACAATTAATTCTTTAGAATGTGGACTTTTTTGTTTTTCCCTTGCATTTTTCACTGTAGGGCTATGATCCCCCAAGCCGCGGTGCCAATGAAGTATGGTTTTGGGGCTGCGGCTTAATTTCTTCAATTTTCGGTAGAAGCCGCGGCTGCCTTTTGTTATCTACTCATTTGCCATGTAGAAATAATGAATAGATTGATGTCGCGATAATTTGAATGAGGGCAAATATTCTGAATTCAAGTCCACCTCAGCGACTCTCAGTCGCGGTTGCTTTAATTGAATCTGAATTCAAGTCCACCTCAGCGACTCTCAGTCGCTTTTTCCATTCAGCTGTGGCAGGTTGCCATCCAGCGCTAGGGCAGCGGTGGATGAGGATGCCGCGGAATCTACTTGACTGCTGACAAGATAATGAGGCTGACCGCAGAACCTTGCCCTTGGGAAATCGAGGCCATCCTTTTATAGGTTTGACATGCTTCATGATCATAGTAACAGAGCCTCCTATAGCTGCTTCGATTGTCTTTCATGGCTTTCCTTTAGTCGATCTTGGGACACTATGAAGCCTCCCCAAGCTTATCTTGGGACATTATGAAGCCTCCCCAGGCTGGGTTATGTTATTAAGCCACCCACAGCTAATATGCGAGACACTATCAAGCCTCTCTAGGCTGGGTTATGTTATTAAGCCACCCACAGCTAATATGCGAGACACTATCAAGCCTCTCCAGGCTGGGTTATGTTATTAAGCCACCCACAGCTAACATGCGAGACACTATCAAGCCTCTCCAGGCTGGGTTATGTTATTAAGCCACCCACAGCTAACATGCGAGACACTATCAAGCCTCTCCAAGCTGGGTTATGTTATTAAGCCACCCATAGCTAACATGCGAGACACTATCAAGCCTCTCCAGGATGGGTTATGTTATTAAGACACCCACAACTAATGATATATATAAATCCACCCCAGGCTAGATATTGTAAGCCTCCCGACTCGATGATGCATCCTAAAAGCTAAGAACGGGCATTATAAGCCGCCGTGGCTAATGTCTCACTCCGAGAGCAGAGAATTGGCGTTGTAGGCCCTGGTGGCTAATAAAAGCTCCTTGAATCCTCAGATGCTTTTGTGAATATGGTCATCATATGATAAGATGTAGTTGCACATTGCGATGGGAACTTCTGAGCTAATGAAGGTCGTAACCTATCCATAAGTGCATCCTGAAGTAGAATAATCCTTCGAGATAATTTTGTTATATTTCCTCTGAAATATGTTTGAGACAAAAAGTCTTTTTGTGAGATAGCAGGTTATGAAACCAAGAGAAATATCAAATATAGCTAAACTTGCTAGTTCATATATTTATATATGTATGCTGCACGTAATGACTTTGTTAACAAAACATAAAGTCTTGAGTATTAAGGCTACAGTGAGCTTCATAAAACATAAACATAAATAGTTGAAATTAGAAAGACTAAGGATGAGATGCGACATGCAGCCTCTGCCAGGTCTGGATGAATCTCTTATGCATTCTTCAGGAATCACTACAGCATCCCTTGCCTAATTAGCCTTTCAACTTCATCCTTCAGAGCATAGCATTGCTCTCTGTCATGGCCATGGTCCTGATGGAATTTGCACCAGGTAGCTTTGTTCCTCTTATGGGGTGGAGCTCTCAATCTTTCTGGCCACGTCAAAATCTTGTCCCCTTTGATGAATTCCAAGATATCTTCAATCGGGAGGCTCAACTGAGTATAGACACCCAACTTTTTTTGCCTTTTTTGACCTCTGACGGTTGATTCCGTAGTTTCATTTACTGTCGCGGTAGGCATGGCTGGCTTTGCTATTTCCTCCACTTCTGCGCCTATGTTTTTAGATGCCGCGGCCTCCAGCATTAGCACCCTCTGAGTGAGAAAATTGACCTGGGTCTGAAGTGAGGCGTGGCTATCATAGAGGTGATTAAGGTGATTGTATAGTTGCACAATCTCATCCTTGACTTCTGCACTCCGGCTGGATTCTCCTTCCATCTCTGCTTTTGTTAGTCTTTACAAAGTATATATATAATATGAGAACAAACTAACAGAAGTGAGCAATCTCAGAGATACTGAAGTAATCAAGTAGGAAATGGGGATACAACATTTTCACTACTACGGGGCACTGCGGCCGCGGCCATAAGGCACGTAGTAAGATGCACTGCCGCGGCCTCATATGATACACCACGGCAGAGCTAGAGCCCAACTGATTACGCTCCTCAACGTTTGAAGCTTTTGTAACAGCTACCCTAGTGGAGGACACGGCCATAAGACATATTTACTGTCTGGCCGCATCCCCTCCTAGGCAGCAAGGAGCAATCCCATGCCTGAAGCTCGGGAACTGAGTTTCTCTCCCAAAACTTATGGAGAGCACACCTACTAGGGTTTGTCCATGAGTAAATAACCTCTCGGTGCACAACATGGCACAGTTTCAATGATAAACCCTAGATCATAGGCCAAGAACAGCAAAAAAGGAGTAGATACAATCCCTCCCTTATCATTCATCTTTTTGAGGCAAAAGCCCGTCATGCTTTTCAATACTAGCTAGATAGAATGATATCACAGGGGTATGCAAAATAGATCTAAAGCCATAAGATGGAGTACATCTGGATATAAGAAATACCCACTTAAGGGTGTGAATATGATGCGGAGTCCAATAACTAGTAATCGACCCGTGAGGAGATGATCCAAAGGACCCCCAGGGATCGAATAAGGTGTTTGAAGAACTCATATATGCAGAGAAACAAGGTTGAAATATCTCGTTCCCACAGACGGCGCCAAACTGATGATACGGGAAATCGATCATAGGGTGTTCTCATATCAGCAGATCAAAAGTTATATGTGTGTGTTAAACAAGTAAAGTAAGTAAATAGAGAGAAGACAAGATATATAGTGGTTCAGCCCCTAAAATGGGCCTACGTCCACTATGTTGCTCCGTTCTCATTATATGCGTTGCATTGTACAGTATAATCGTGCCTATAGAGGCGTACAAGTATGAGAATAAAGGAGAGTACATGACAGTATTGGAGATTCGGATGAGCCCGTGAGGTGGCTGTGATGCAGATTCTAGGCCTCCAAAGCTTATGTTGGGGTGATGTAGAGAGAATCCGTGTTGTAGCGCCTCAGGTGTGTCTGGAAAAACCCCTGCCTCTTTTCCAGGTGTGGTCCTCTATTTATGAGGAAGTGAGTTGAGTCACGTGCCCTGAGCACATGGCGTATACCAAGTCTGCAGTAGATGTGGATGAGGGCGTGCGACCCACAGAGTAGCAGCGCTGAGCTGTTGGAAGGGGAACGCGGACCCTAAGTTGGGGTGTCGCGGCCTCTAATGGAGAGGTCCGCACCCTATAGGAGTTCTGACCGCGCCCTATAGGTGTTCTGGCAGCGCCTTGAGTGAGGTACCTGCCGCGGCCTGTATGGCCTAAACGCGATTGTAGAAGTACTGCTACGGCAGGGTGCTATACTTGTACTATCACTGTCGTACCTTATTCATTCCTTTTTGTTTTCTTTCCCTTTGTTTTCATTTCTTGCTATTACTTTTCAAGTTCTCACCATCACACCCATGTTTCCTTGTTTTCAAGTTGGTGAGGCAAGTGTTCCTATATCTGTGGAATAGGCTATGAGCACTCCTCAGGTATAATACTGTCACACCTTATTTATCTTTCAATATATATATATATATATAGTTACTTCTTGATGATCAAGTGTTTTACTAATGTTAATTTCTTCTTTTCTTGCCAGATTGGCATAGCACGTTTAGGAGGACTCTCCCAGTTGTCATGTAGTATGCTCACCCCTTTAGGCCTGGGGGTAAGTTTTTTTTATAGTTTTATTTTCTATTTCTTTTTTAATTAAAGTTGTTTAGTTACTCATTTTCTTCTCCTGATCCATTCTTCATATATATTTGTTTCGAGGATCACATGAGTGTGACCATGGAAGAAACTAAAGATGAGAGGCCTAGTTCTGGGGCCACTCGGTGTTATGGTTTCTAGCGAGGAGTTTTACCTTCTTCCTTCTGAGTCCGAGTCTACGAATACAGGCTATGATGATATTGAAGTGGAGGCTCCTGAAATCTTCTTAAGAGACCTGTGGCGTGAGGAGAAACCAAAGAGGTTCAAGAGACATGAGAGAGAGATATTGGAGCTAATTCTTGAGCATCATCCTAAGACCTTCATTTTCCAGAGCGACCTTAACATCAACAACCTCACTATATACAATCTTAAGGCCCTTACCAGCCACATTTACAATTTTTTGTCCGTTGCTCCAACTGATCTTACCATCTCAAAGACTTCACTCGTCCTATAGGCCTTTTATGGCCTTTAGCGTTTCCATCACTTCCAATTATACTAGCTTAATGCTGCAGTTAGTCATTTCACGAGAATCCAATTTAAGAAGATGATGAAGCTTCATTTGTCTAGGCAGACTAGATTTTAGCAGCGTGATGCTGAGGCCACTCGATTGCATGGACAAATTTAATTGGCTAAGGCCAAGTTGGCCAAGGTCATGGCAAGTGACTCTAAGTATGAGGCCTGCCTAGATAGAATGGAGGAGGAGTTTGTTCAGGAAGTTGATTCTTCATATGCTGACGTGTACTCACGAGAGAATCTCTTTTTTATTTTCTCTAGTTGATATTTACGGATATGTACGCCTTTTATTTTCTTATGTATTTTTCCTTTTTTCTTGTACATGTAAAGACTTCTCTATTTTCTTGGAGAGTCTTCTGTATTAATGAAAATAGACACTTTGCTTGCATTTGTACATTTTCATCCCTTGTTCACATTATTTATGTCTAAACTGATAATTGTGTACTATATGATGCTCCCTATTTCTATAGGAGTATTTGCACTAACTCTTGGATAACTAAATTTTAAAACTTTCCCTTATTCTATAGGGTACTTGTTTCACATTTGATATCGAACTCATTCACTTTTAGGGAATGACTTAGAGGAGGGGTTGACCTCCCTCCCCATATTCCCAAATAATCATGCAAATAATTCATAGAACAAGATTAAATATAGCATCTTAGTTCTTCAAAACTTGTTCTCAATATAAATAAAGAAATCTAGTAATTCTCTAAAATAACCCCTGAATCTGTAGGGTATTTGAATTGTTATAAATAAAGGGACTTTTCTCAATATACTTTGCCTTTGGGATACATATGCCCCCAAGTATAATGAATAAAGTTCCTTATACTCTGAACCTTCTCACAAACCTTGAGAGTCAAAATTTGTTTTGCCTGTGAGAAAACATATATTTATTTTTGTCATACTTAGGAAAAAATAATAGCTTGATTAATCTGGGTGCATCCACTCACAACTTATTAGCGAGTGGGTTCTCATAAGATATTATAAACAAATTCAGATAACTAAAGGAGATCTCAAGTGTGGCTAGTCAAAATAAAGTATATTCAATCACTTCTGTGAGATATCATTTTTCTATGTTGTGTACATTGATTTCATGCTCAAAATTTCTTTTACAAAAGGAGCATCTATACTAGCGCAATCATTTGAAATTACAAAAAAACTTGAAAAAATTCAAGCATAGTATTTTTTCAACCACTTACAGTTAATAGATTGGATGAATTCATTCTTAGGTTCCGATATCTAGTAATAAGATGACTTCCCCACTCCTTGCACTACAAATGGACTTTCCCAGTTCGACTTAAACTTGGATTCTAACATGCTCCTTAGGTCGTGAGTGGATGATCGTAAGACCAGATCCCCTATTTGAAACTATCTAGGCTTAACCAGGTATTCATAATTTCTAGATAGTTGTTGGGTATAAATTTTGAAATTTTCTTTGGCCTTATCTCAATTATCATCTAGGGCTTCCAATTTTATGTGCCTAGGATCTGGTATGGGGCCATTACTCAGAGCCACTCTAGTCAAGGGTACTACTAATTTTATTAATAGGATAAGATTTAGTCCCATAGATCAAAGAAAAAGGAGTAAACCCGATTGGATTTCTCTTCAAAGTTCTGTAGGCCCATAAAACCACTGGGAACTTTTCATCCTAAGCCCCTGGCATGTCTTCGAGCATCTTCTTCAAGATATTGATCAGCGTTTTGTGCATAGTTTCTGCCTGGATATTCCCTTTGGGATATGATATAGTTGAATTATTATGCACGAACTTGTATTCGTTCGTCAGGAGCCCCATTTCCTTCCATATGAACTATTTTTCGTTGTCCATTAGGATAACCTTGGGAATACCAAACCTGCATATTATGTATTCTCTAATAAATTGGGTCACCACTTGATTAGTCACTTTTTTTAAAGGAATCACTTCTATCCACTTGGTATACAATTCAGTAGCAATAATGATGAAGGCTTTGCTATGATAGGATGGATTGATATTACCTACTAGATCAAATGCCCAAGTGTGCAAGGGATAGGGGCTGCTAGGATTTACATTTCTACTCATGGGGCATGGACCATGTTGCTATGTACTTGGCATAACTTATCACCCTCCACGTGGGAAGGTTCATGAGCCTCCTTCGACACTTTCTGTACATTCCTCTTGGCCACACATAGAAATGCTCTCTCATTATATCCTCTTTTTTAGGGCTCTCCTTCTACTAAAATAGAAATGAGCTGCTCTTTTCTTGAAGTAAATTTCTCCTGCCCTCTCAGTTGACAAATCTTTATCTTTGAGGTAGTATCTACAGGGTTGTGTCTAATATTCAAAATTTTCTACGAAGTTAGCTTCAGCAGGTTGGTCAAACAGGGTTTGGCACTTTAAATAGACTTGTTGCAGATGAGCATCCTCCATGCTCATGGTCGACCAATAGTAGCCCCCCCCCCCCCCCCGCTACAACCATCAATAAAGGAGAATGTTAGTTTCCCCACAATGCTTCCCATGCATGACTGTCAACCTTTATCTAGCATCTTCATTTCCTACAAAGCTATACATGAATATGCTTGGGCTTTCAAAATGGAGTGTCCCTTGGATAAAGTGATAATTTACTAGCTCGGACATCTTCATATCACCTTTTTTATTTCATCATTATTGCTATTGTTATTTGCCTCACTGTGATGGTGGCCTCCTGTATCTCCATCTTTAATGTATGGTCTATCATGGCCAATGCATTCGAATGCCTATTCATTATCTGTGCATGTCTCTCTATCGTCACTTTCAGAAACTGACTGAATAATCTTTAAATAATTGATCTCTATGGAGCTAGGTTGGCATGCTTGAGGATAAACTCCCCATTAACTTGTTTCACAACCAAGTTAGAATCCCCTCATATACACAATACTCTAATTTCTCTTTTCATCCCCTTCAATAGACTAATTATGAGAGCCTCATACTTTACCTCATTATTGAAACATTTGAAATCTAGCTTGAAAGAGAGGGCCTTCTCTTTTCCATTTGAGAGAATGATTCTATCCCGCCTGTCCCTTGTGCATAAGAACCATCAAATTCTATCATCCATTCTTCCATTTCCTTTGCTAAGTAGGTTTAAAAATCCCCACTCAATAATTCTTCGCTTGGACGCTCAAAATTTTGACTAGGGAAGTGGGCCAACAAGTCTGCTACTACTTGTCTCTTGATGGACTTTGGGACCACACATTTCAGATCATACTAAGATAATATCAGAAACCATCTTGCTTTTCTTCCCACCAGGATAGTTCGCACTATGAGATACTTTATATGATCACACTTTCTGATAATAAAAGCGAGAAAATAGTGTCTCAGCTTCGAGGCTACAAAGACTAAGGTAAGACAATGCCTCTCCATATTGGTATATCTGGATTTAGTGATTGAGATTACTCATGACAAATAGTACATCGAATTCTCTATTCCTCTTTTCTCTTGAGCATGCAAAGTGCCTATGTACCTTTTTATTGAGGTCATATAGGGAAATAATGGCGCACTTGCTTATGGTGGTATCATTATTAAGGGGGAGGTCAATATTTCTTTTCTCTTATCGAAGGCTTTCTTCTAATCTTCCCACCAGATTCACTTAGCTTTCTTTTTCATTAGTGGGGTAAAAGGGTGAGTGACCTCCATCAAGGCTGGTATGAATCTTCTAAGACCAGAGACCTTCCCTAAGAAGCTTTTGAGTTGTCGCTGATTGTTTGGCAGTGGCATAATCAAAATAGCTTTCTTCTTTTCTTCATCGATCTGAACCCCGTATCTATTCACTATAAACGCAAAAAACTTTCATGTTGTCACCACAAAGGCATATTTAGAGGGGTTCATCTTCATTTTATATTTACGGCATCTCTCGAACACCCGCCTCAAATCTTGCACATGCTTACTTTCCTTCTTAGATTTCACTACCAAATCGTCCATGTATATTTCCAATATATCATGAAATAAGTCATGACATATGTCCATCATTGTGCACTGATAGTAGTGCCTACATTTTTCAGTTCAAACAGCAAAACTGTGTAGTGAATATTCCCCAATAAAGCCCAAAACGCTATTTTCTCAGCATTTGCTAGATCCATTCTAATTTATTGTAGCCAACATACCCATCCATGAAAATCTATATTTTGTGACCCATCGGGGCATCTACCAAACTATTAATGTTAGGTAGTGGGAATTCATCTTTTGGACATGCACAAAAGTCCTTAAAATCCATGCAGATCCTTATATTATTTTTGTCTTTCTTGTCCACATAAATGATGTTTGAAAGTCATATGGGATGCAAGATTGTCTTCATGAACCCTGCTTCTAGTAGCTTCTACACGTCAGCCTTTATTTCAAGTCTAACTCAGCTTTGTAGGTTAGAGTGGCCTGTTTCACTGGTAAGGCATTGGGCAAAGCATTCAACATGTGGGAGCTCACCTGGGTCTATCCTAGACATCTCTACATATTTCCATGTGAACACATCTGTGAACTCCTTGTGTAGGTTGACAATCTCCTCCCTTTGTTTGAGATTCATACCTTTGGAGAAGAAGATGGGCATCTTCCAGTTCTTAAGGTTGTTATCTTGGCCCATCCTCCATGCACTTAGGTACCTCTTCAGTCTCATCTATATGTTCAACAATGTGGGGCTCATCTACCAATAAGAATTATGGTGTCGATTTGATGCTTTCATCCTAAAATGATGCCTATGTTGACCACTATAAACAGTAATTGACATTCCCATCAGGTAACACAACTTTCCTATAGGTTTGAGGAGGCCTTGTCTCAACTTCAAACTTCCTCTTTCCTTTCACTTTTTCATCTAAAGGGGGCACTCACTGATCCAGTCTTTCATGCACAGAATTTTTGGGATGAAAGCTTTCTCCATCCACACGGGGCTCCTCCAACCCCCTAGTCAAGCTTCTTCTTTGTTCATCTAGCTCAGTGTAAAATGTTGTGTCCACAAGTGAGCTTCTTCCACTAAAAATGACATTTTTGTGTCCTTGATAACAATATCTCCTCCAAGAATGTTTTCTTTTACACATTATTGGAATGTTTATGGCTCTATCCAATGTGTGTGCATCCACACTTGCCTTATCAGGAGCTGGTAATTGGTGGTTAAATTTATGATATAAAACTTTATGTGGGATGTGAAGTTTCCAAATTTGATCCCTATGTTCATGTATTCAAGTTTTTTCATTTTCTATCAAAGCTAGAAATCACAATAGTTACCGACACAATCTTTTCTTGGGAAATACCAGTCTGATACAAAGTACTCATGGACATGATAATGATCGACCCCCCCCCCCCCCCCCAATACATCAATAAACTAATTCCATTCATTAGAGAAGTCACCTATAAAGGACATTTATGGAAATATGGTACTTGTTTGTTTGGATCTGAGAATAACACTTCATAAGTGTACCCCTTGATCAACCTTCCTATAGGTCCATGGAAGTTTATAGAGGTATCTTTCGTTGTTGGACTACTTACAGGATCTTCTTGGTTATTACTGTTCTAGTATCATGCTTTACGCTAATCTAGTCGAATAATTACTTGAACTTTGTGCTCTTCACAATTGTTGCACATTCTGAATCAAGTTCAACCTCATATGTTTGTGCATTACACATCTATTTAGCCTTTGATGTTACCCTTTCATCTAGAGAAAGGACTACGTCAACTCTTCCTCTTGGGAGTCTCATCCACTCACCCCATTTATTTTCCTACTCTTCTCTATTAAAGTCATCTAAACATTCCTCACATGCTCTTTCATTACTCCACCATCCCTCAGGCTCTTGGGCCTCCTCCTCGTTGTATGCTACCACAATGCTTATTGTGCCATAGTGGGGATCTAGCCGAGGGTTTTCATTGACATCTACTGGTGGTATTTTCAAAGTGCCATTAGCCACCCGCTTGTCAATTATTCTTCGTAAAGAGAAATAATCTTTAGTAGCATGATAAACCCTTCGATGAAACTCACAAAACTTGGTGTCTACTTTTCTTCTGCAATCGATATCTGACCATTAGAGTGGGGGGACCTGCCACCTCCACGTACCATTGTAGTGTAATAATCGATGGCCTCCATTACGTTTCAGGGTAGCGGTGGTAGGATGTCTTACCTTTAGCATTTCCATCCACATAATTCACTGATTGCCGTTTAGAGACTTGAAATCTTCCCGTCGTCAGAGGAACTTGGGTCCTCCACCTTTGGGGCTTGGGTTTGATGATCGTGCTAATATTGCTAGCTGCTCGCTTGAACTCTCTAAACGTTCCATCTTTGGTCTCGTTGACCAGGTGGACTTTATATTCCTCCAATATCCCCATAAATGCATAATTGGAATAATCTTTCCTCTGGTACATCATCATGGACATCCAACGCCCTCTCTTCAAATTGTTTGATGTAGTGAATTAGCTCCTCACCAAGCTTTTTCACCTCTTGTGCAAGGTGTCTTAGTGTGAACTTGTCCTCTGGTAAAAAGACTTTTAAGAAAATTTCCTACACATCTCTTCTCAGGTGGGAATGCTTTTCGGTGCCAAGTGGGAGTACCATGTGTTTGCTTTTCTAGTGAGAGTTTTTTATAACTCTCATAGCTTCAAGTCCTTGTCATTGTAACACCCCTTATTTTTGATGATTTAAATTATTATGTGATTAATTATTATTGAGGGAATAAATATGTGATTAATTATTGTTGTTGGATTAATTAAATTAACAATGCGAGAAATTAATTTTTATTAATTCGAATTGAAATAATTATTAACTAGCATGACAAGGGTTAATACTTATTGTTGATAATTATTGAATATTACTTTGTAATATGTAATATGGAATTATGAAATTTGATAAATTGCCTAGAGTGAAATATACGACAGTTTGGTATATTAAGTCGGGACACGCGTGTGAATCGTGTCGGGACTAATTGAATGGAATATAAAGGTAAATTATTTTATGTAACTAGTATGGTAATTTCTAGTGCACTGTTGAGTCCGGGAGGGTTGAGTTAGTCAGACAACTCTACCCGAGTATTTTATTTGGACTCCGAGAAATTTTAGGCCAAACTGGCACCCCGTAGGGGTAATTTTCATTTTTGGAGAAACTAAATGGACAAAAATTAGGAGTGTATAATATCATCCATGTGGGAGGAATTAGAGCTCACATTCACAAAACTCAATAGAGGGTTAGAGAGAGGGAGAGAGAATCCCAAAGAGTCAAAGCCTCTCGGCATCGTCTTCCACCACCGTGACCACCATCGTGACCACCATCGTTTAGATCAGAAGACGAGGAACGCATCTATACCAACATCACCAATGGATCAGACCATCATATTCGAGGCAAGTGTTTATTACTTGCGTATTTTAGTAATAATTGTGTTCATGTTAGAATAGGTGAAACCCATAAATTTTTTAGAATTAATTTTGATGGAAATTTGATGATTTGATTTATTTTGGGACTGAAATTTCAATAGATTAAATCCCTTCATGTAAATAGGATTACATTCACGGATTTATGATAATTTTCCATGAAAAAATCTGGGTTAAAATGGTTCTTGAATTGTAATTGGAAGAACTAGGGATTTAATGGTTTAATTTGGGCCTTTGGAAATTAATTGATGTATGATGAGGATTTAAAGATAATAGGTTGTTGGAAATAATCTAAATATGTTAGATCATCAATTGGATTTGTTGTTTGGGCGTTTGGGGTTGAAAAATATAGGTTTTAGAAGTGAAAATGGTGGGAAAACGCTGAAATTTTGAGGAAGAAGACGAGACAGAAGGTCTCCCAAGAAGTCGCGCGAAGGTCGTTCACGCGAGATAAGGATCTCGCACGAATTCGTTCGAATGCCACGTGGTAGTCGTTCAAGAGAAAAGTAATTCTGTTTTGAGCGACATGCTTAAATTTTGGGAATCTCCATTTTTACCCCCAAATTAAGTTACGCAATAAATTTGGGTGAGAAAACTGCTATTCGAGGTACTTAGCCTAGTACAGAATTTTTAGGAAGTATGTGGGAAAATAATATTTTAAATAATGAATGGTATGTTGAACTTGGAGATTACATTACGATAGTAATCGAATTAAATATATTATACGTAGTAATGAGATTAAAATACGTATGAGAAGTATATAATTAGGTGGGGTGAATGCCTTTGAATTTCCATAGGATATGTGTATGCCTATTATATGCTATGATTGTTGAGTGTACTAATGGGTGATAACCCGTGGGTACAAGAATATTATTGTTAAGTTTACTAATGGGTGATAACCCGGGGGCATAAGAGTATTATTGTTAAGTGTACTAATCGGTGGGTACAAGAATATAATTGTTAAGTGTACTAATGGGTGATAACCAGGGGGTACAAGAATATTATTGTTAAGTGTACTAATGGGTTATATTATTGTTAAGTGTACTAATGGGTGATAACCCGAGGGTACAAGAATATAATTGATAAGTGTACTAATGGGTGATAACCCGGGGGTACAAGAATTACATCAGTGATAGTAATCAGAGTAAAAATACCATACGTAGTTATGAGAATAATATATGTATGAGATGTATATAATTTAAGTTGGGTGAATACCTATGAATGTTAATAGGATGTGTGTATGCCTATTATATGATATTGTTATTGAGTGCACTAATGGGTGTTAACCCGAGGGTACAAGATTATTATGGTTAGTGGCACTAATGGGTCTTAGTCCGGGGGTGCATAAATAGTATATATAGGTATAGCGATGATGTGACTTTATATATATATATGAACTTGTGAATATTTCTACTGAGTGAAACTGGTAGATATAGTGATAATAATAAAATGCTTTGTGCCAAGTGGTGTTAACCTAAGGGTGTAGGATTAGTATTTATATATATATAGGGGTGATGTGGATATATATATATATATATATATATATATGAAAATACTTGGGAACATTCTACTTTGTGAAAATTAGTAGATACTGTATGAATGAGAAATAAAGTAATCTTAGTGGGTAAAAGATTAACCATTTGAACGGTGAATAATGGATCTTTTAGTTATGTGAGATAAATTATTTCGTTAACGTATTGTATAGACGATACGGGTATACTAGTGGCGAATGTAGATGATGATATTTTGATTTCGAACTAGTTAGGCCGGGTAGCTTAGCTAGTGTGGGTTAGATGTGCATTAGGCGTGCACAATAGATGAGATGAGAATTTCAGGTGAGTGCAATATCTAACATACACATAATACTTGCTTCATTGCAGTTTTAAATACTTACTAAATATTTTTTAAACATCAGGCTTTGACCCGTCTCTTGCACATCTTCTCTCTTTTGCTATATGTATTTATCATATCACATGCTCAGCTATAGGGATACCAGAACTAGAGAGTTTGATTGTTTTACATGCTCCAGCTGTTGTGGAAGTTATAGGTCCTTACAGTAGAAGCCTCCATCATTTCCATTCAGTTATCTAGACATCTTAGTTGGGGCATGTGTCGCCCATTCCTAGTTTTTATCAAATTTATTATTCACTTACTTTGCAGTTGTTTTAGTTGGATGGAATCTTACTATGAGTACGTGAATTTGGAGTTTTGAGCTGGGAGGTTTTTACCTCGTCTTATTTATTCTAGTGTTTGATCCATGTTTAGTGTATTCATGTGTATGATGAATGGTTAACATTTTGATAATTAAAAAGAGAGATGGTTTTATTTTGTCATACGTAAAAAGGAAAAAAAAGTTTTGATGCCTAGTTTAATTCTATATTAGGTGATTAATGTGTTTTTAAGTTTTTGACAGTGATACTAAGAATGAACCAACTGAACATTCTGTTTTAAATTTGGTAAATCACTGATCACCCTATATTTTATTGGGCCGGGTGTCACAGGTGGTATCAGAGCATCAGGTTCTAGAGTCTTTTAGGATCTGTGTGGCTTATTATGTTTCAGTGTAGCGTTCTTTAATAAAGAGCCTTATGATAGGGTTATTGTGTTCCCTTAGGTATGCGACTTACGTTCTCATTTTGCGAATTATATTGGATGTGACCCATTGTATGAAATTTTGTGTGATTCGAACACCGAATATTTTGGTACGACCAGCGAAGGATGTGAGAAGGACCGCAAGAGAAGAAACTTATCAGAAGACATAAATTAATCTGATAATGGTGATCGTGACAAATGTCACCTTGGGTATGACTTAAACAAGTGATAATAAGATCGTCACTTAGGAATAATAGATTCCCAGGGCCCGGTCGTAGATAATGGTGGAGTGACTTTAGGACCACCTAACATAGTCGATAAGGGAGAAAGCAGATGGACTCTTTTGAAAACCATCAGTGAAGATGCGAAGAAGAAAGAGAGATAGTGTAAAAGGCCAATGGAGGTAGAAAATCCGAAGGTAATTGTGTAGAGTGGAGTGTGACGACACTCAGAATTAAATTTGGCTTTAAATTTATAGCTCCTAGGATCGACATAAAGTGATTAGAGTTAATCACCATGTGCAGAAAGTGTGTTTGAAATTTAAAGATTTAGGTACGAGTTTACCGTGAGGTCTTCCATTCGACGTGGTAATAAAGAGACAAGTGAAAATTTGAAACTTATCATATTGAGTAAGCTAGAGACCGATCGTGAGAGAAATGTTGAATTGCATTATGAACTTCGTACCTGGAAGAAATGCATAAATTATTTAAAGGGTCTATAGTTGATAAAGGACCCGTGAGTAGAATTTAAGCATGGATGAGAAATCCAGGTAGGATAAATAATGTCGATGTCGTCAAGGTTATTTGATTACTAGTTATTGCAGTCAAGTGAGCCAGGAGGGTTAGAGAATCTATCTAAAAGGATAAACTGGACTTAACGGTGTTAGTGAAACACCACGTGAGAGTGTACCCAATAGGGAACTCATTTAGATGATTTTGACTGATTAACTTCCTACAAAGTGATGATGAAGTCAATTAGGGTTCGAGAGTCTAGCCAGAGCTCCGAAAGGCCAGTGTAGCCAAAGGGACAATGGAAGAATAATTGTGAGTTCAAACTGCCGGTCTGAGGGAAGGACATTCCAAAATGGTCAGTGGGATATGTGACAGGGAAATGGATCGTGAAGTTTCCCTATGAAAAGAGAGTAGGACTACAAGTGTTAAATGTGTCCACAATTGAGAAGTGAGACCGAAGAGATTGGAAATGGTAAATCATGTCAGTTAGGCATAACAACTGTAGGAGTGATACGTCCAATAAAGGAATTTGGGTAAAGAGAATTAGGCCCAGGAAATTTACAAACCGAGAGTGATGGGTTTAGGATGGACCGGTGGAGTACTTGTTAAGAGTGGCATATAGTATGTCAGGGTCGACGGGGCCCGAGATGTAAACGGGAGTTCAGAAAAGCCATAATTGAGGCCTAGAGATTTTGGGCCAACGTTTCAATAATGGGCGTGGGATCCTCATGATGGAATAAATTGTCCACAATGAGAGGGGACAAACTATTGGATGAAATCCTAGATGTATAACGATTACAGAGGTTCATGGGTCGTGTTGTCATCCATGTGCTCTGACCCCGTGATTTGGCGAGACTGGTGAGGTTTTTCTTTTTCCTTGTGAATAAAGGATAAGTTCTAGTGACATGGGTGTGTCATAACTTATATGTAAATTGGAAACCCTAAAACTCGCGTGAGGGTTGAGTTGAGTGGGAACATTAGTTATAACAACCTTGTTATAAATGTATTTCTCATTGATAGCGGAGCTTTTTAATGTCGCCCGTGAGTGAACCGGGTGGTCCCTAAGGGTATATTTTGTTGTTATAATTAACTACTGCATTGAGTTAGCATTAGTAGAGTATATTATGGTAATGTGTAGTGATTAATTACCGTCTGTTTGAGCGGTAGTAAATTTAGTTTTATGACTATCGTGTCGGGTACTACGGGGGGTAGTAATCTTTGTTTTGTGTGGCCCCACCTGAAATAGGTTTGGGACCAGATATGTGTATATATGAAACTTTCATGGTATTGTATACCTCAACGAGTATGTTGTCTAATTATATTTTATTCCGGTGCGTAGGAATTCATTTGACTGATAAGACTCGGGATACATTGTGTTCTTTAACGAGCAACGAAATATAGCATGGTATATATTTATAGTGCCAAGCACTTGGGATAGTAAGAGTTCCATGCTTCATGTTACATTTTGTTGGGTCATGAGAGTGGATGAGTAGACTTTTATATCAAAATACAGATATCGTGGGAAAGTACATAGTATGGACTGAAGGCCTTACGGACCTCGACAACCAACTAGGTTAGATAGTAGTGTATCGGGGGGTTCCTTATTTGGATTTCACTTTGCGAGACATGCCACGCATGAAACTAGCGAATGTCGGGAGTTGGAGAGAAGTTTGGTCGAAAGTACATAGGTTTTGTATGTTGGTTATTGTTCATATAAAAGAATATAATTGAGTTGATAATTCCATTATGACTTAAGGCCAATAGATTCGCCTAGTCTTAGCACCATTCTGAACAGAGCAATGATGCCATTAAGGGATTGAATAAGTTATGACTAGTGGGGTGGTTGAGTTCACCCCTACTACATCAGCATACCAAGTATGCAAAAATTGAAGTAAGAAAATTTCATGTCATTTGTACACGGATGCGTGAGGTATACGGTGTATGGGAACCCTAGATGATCGAATTAAGCAAGTGGATTATGATTATCATGTGAATTCGATAACATGTAGTCAGCTAAGCTGAAGCTTATTCCGTAAGATTTGTCAGAGACTTACGTTTCAAGATTTGTGTAATGCAGTGCAGAAAAATCACATGTATCATGGTTAGAAGTACATTCAAGAGAGTATAAAATGTATCAGGTTCTAAATAACAGTGGTGAAGGGTTATGATGTAGAGTAATATTGCAAGCTTAGTCTTGCAGTGGGCCACCTAACTGTTGGAAAAAGGGTGGACAATCCGAAACCAGTAGGGGCTTCTTCCACTAGAGAATGGGAGAGTATCCCCAAGGATCTTCTCATGTAGATGAGATGGTGAGATTATAGGTACTGAAATGCGATTGAGTACGAACTAATCTCCACAGAGGGGTGGGCAGGACAAGAGGTCTAATCAGATGTGGGAGAGCAAATTTTATGTGCACCCTCAAATATTCAGGGAGGACGAGAGTAGTACCTTCCACTAGTGGAGTGTGTTCAATAACTCCTATGGATTCACATTTGGGCAGAGTGCCAGTAGAGGTATGGCATGGTGAGCTTGGTTATTCCCCTACTTGATAGTTAGAGGTGGGAGACAAATTATAATTGCAAATATTGGAGAAGAGTTGTGATTATCATGTATATTATGTGTTAAATATATATGTCACAATTAATTTACTCGTACGAACGACCCGATATGAGGTCGTATGTATCCGAAAGGAGGATAAATCTACTAAGGTGTAATAGTAGAAGGCTATATAGTGAATATCTAAAATAAAGTTTAAGTAGTGAAACTTAAGCGGTAAGGCTCGGGCAAGAGCCTATATGACAGGGTAACCTGGAGTTTAAAACAAACACATGTGAAGTGTCCATTATTAAGGGTACTAGATAGCTTACTATATGGGTGGTACGAAGTAGCTTACTTGGGAGCTCAAGGATGCGCTGCGCAATATTTTTAAAGCGTTGTTTGTACCTGGTATACTTTTCCCGAATATCGGGACGAAATTCCGTTGTAAGGGTGAAGTATTTAACACCCCGAATTTTTGATGATTTAAATAATTATGTGATTAATTATTATTGAGGGAATATATATGTGATTAATTATTGTTGTTGGATTAATTAAGTTAAAAATGTTAGAAATTATTTTTTATAATTCGAATTGAAATAATTATTAACTAGCGTGACAAGGGTTAATACTTATTGTTGAGAATTATTGAATATTACTGTGTGATATGTAATATGGAATTATGAAATTTGATAAATTGCCTAGAGTAAAATATACGGCAGCTTGGTATATTAAGTCGAGACACGCGTGTGAGTCGTGTCAGGACTAATTGAATGGAATATAAAGGTAAATTATTTTTATGTAACTCGTATGGTAATTTCGAGTGCGCCGCTGAGTCTAGGAGGGTCGAGATAGTCAGAAAAATCTACCCGGGTATTTTATTTGGACTCTGGGAGATTTTAGGACAAACCGGCACCCCGTAGGGATAATTTTGTAATTTTAATATTTAGAGAAACTAAATGGACAAAAATTGGGAGTGTATAATATCAGCCACGTGGTAGGAATTAGCGCTCACATTCACAAAACTCAAGAGAGGGTTAGAGAGAGAGGGAGAGAGAATCCCAAAGAGCCAAAGCCTTTCGACATCGTCTTCCACCACTGTGACCACCATCGTGTAGATCGAAAGACGATGAACGCGTCTATACCAACATCACCAAGGGATCAGACCATAATATTCGAGGAAAGTGTTTATTACTTGCGTGTTTTAGTTATAATTGTGTTCATGTTAGAATAGGGGAAACCCAATAAATTTTTGAGAATTAATTTTGATGGAAATTTGATGATTTGATTTATTTTGGGACTAAAATTTCAAGAGATTAAATCCCTTCATGAAAATAGGATTACATTCACGGATTTATGATAATTTTCCTAGAACAAATCTGGGTTAAAATGGTTATGGAATTGAAATTGGAAGAACTAGGGTTTTAATGGTTTAATTTGGGAATTTCAAATTAATTGATGTATGATGAGGATATAATGATTCTAGGTTGTTAGAAATCATATAAATATGTTAGCGCATCAATTGGATTTGTTGTTTGGGCATTTGGGGTTGAAAAATAGGGGTTTAAGAAGTGAAAATGGTGGAAAATGCGGAAATTTTGGGGAAGAAGATGAGACACAAGGTCTCGCGCGAAGTCCCGCGAAGGTCGTTCACGTAAGATAAGGATCTCGCGCGAAGTCGATCGAACGACACATGGAAGTCGTTGGAGCGACAAGTCATTCTGGTTCGAGCGACAGACTTAAATTTTGGGAATTTCCTTTTTTACCCCAAATTAAGTTACACAATAAATTTAGGTGAGAAAACTGCTATTCGAGGTACTTAGCCTAGTGCAGAATTTTTAGGAAGTATTTGGGAAAATAATACTTTAAATAATCGGAATGGTATGTTGGCCTTGGAGATTACATGAGAGATAGTATTCGAATTAAATATATCATACGTAGTAATGAGATTAAAATACGTATGAGAAGTATGTAATTAGGTGGGGTGAATGCCTTTGAATTTCCATAGGATATGTGTATGCCTATTATATGCTATGATTGTTGAGTGTACTAATGGGTGATAACCCGAGGGTACAAGAATATTATTGTTAAGTGTACTAATGGGTGATAATTTGAGGGCACAAGAATATTATTGTTAAGTGTACTAACAGATGATAACCTAGGGGTACAAGAATATTATTGTTAAGTGTACTAATGGGTCATAACCCCGCAGCACAAGAATATTATTGTTAAGTGTACTAATGGGTGATAACCCGAGAGTACAAGAATATAATTCTTAAGTGTACTAATGGGTGATAACCCAGGGGTTCAAGATTATGATTGATAAGTGTACTAATAGGTGATAACCCGAGGGTACAAGAATTACATGTGTGATAGTAATCGCATTAAAAATACCAATGTAGTGACGAGAATAAAATACGTATGAGATGTATATAATTTAGGTTGGGTGAATACCTATGAATGTTAATAGGATGTGTGTATGCCTATTATATGATATTGTTATTGAGTGCACTAATGGGTGTTAACCCGAGGGTACAAAATTATTATGGTTAGTGGCACTAATGGGTCTTAGCCCGGGGGTGAAGAAATAGTATGTATATGTATAGGGATGATGTGACTATATATATATATATATATATACGAACTTGTGAATATTTCTACTGAGTGAAACTGGTAGATATAGTGATAATAATAAAATGCTTTATGCCAAGTGGTGTTAACCTAAGGGTGCAGGATTAATGTGTGTGTGTGTGTGTATATATATAGGGGTGATGTGACTATATATATATATATATATATGAAAATACTTGGGAAATTTCTACTTTGTGAAAATTAGTAGATATTGTATGTATGAGAAATAAAATAATCTCAGTGGGTAAAAGATTAACCATTCGAACGGTGAATAATGGAACTTTTAGTTATGTGAGATAAACTATTTATTTAACGTATTGTATGGACGATACGGGTATACTACTGGAGAATGTAGATGGTGATATTATGATTTCAAACTAGTTAGGCCAGGTATCTTAGCTTATGTGGGTTAGATGTATGTTAGGTGTGCACAATAGATGAGAGGTGAGAATCTCATGTGAGTGCGATATCTGACAAGCACATAATACTTGCTTCATTGCAGTTTTAAATACTTGCTAAATATTTTTAAAAGATGGGGCTCTGATCCGTCTCTTACGTATCTTCTCTCTTTTACTATATGTATGTATCATATTAGGTGCTCAGCCATAGGGATACCAGAACTAAAGAGTTGGATTGTTTTACGTGCTGTAGTTGTTGTGGAGGTTGTAGGACCTTATAGTAGATGCCTCCATCATTTACATTCATTATCTAGACATCTCAGTTAGGGCATGTATCGACCATTCCTAGTTTTTATCAAAGTTATTATTTAGTTACTTTGCATTTGTTTTAGTTGGATGGAATCTTACTATGAGTACGTGAATTTGGAGTTTTGAGTTGGGAGTTTTTTACCCAGTCTTATTTATTATAGTGTTTGATCCATGTTTAGTATATTCATGTGTATGATGAATGGTTTACATTTTCATAATTAAATAGAGAAATGGTTTTATTTGGTCATATGTAAAAAGGAAAAAAAAAGTTTTTAACGCCTAGCTTAATTCTATATTAGGTGATTAATATGTTTTTAAGTTTTCGATAATGATGCTAAGAATGAACCAACTGAACATTCTATTTTAAATTTGGTAAAGCACTGATCACCCTATATTTTATTGGGCGGGGTGTCACAATCATTTCCATGCACACATAGGTACTCTACAAACCTTTTCCTAGTCTCCCTAGGGTTTTCACTGTTTCCATTAAATTTATGAACTTAGTAGGAATGTACCGCTCTGGATATGGCTTCTCATTGGTTCTTTCTGGGTAGGAATTTTTTAGCTCCTCATACATGTGAGTAGATTCCCATTGAGAGGAGAGAAATTCTTCACCTCCTACATAGTAAGGACTTTGGAGGGTGACTCCTTTGCACCAATTTTTATTTGAGGGCGTCGCTATCGGCTCCGTCACTGTTTTTTATGGTAGAGACACCTCTATTGTTGTTGTTGTGGTTCTTATTCTTCCTACAGGTGACACTATGGGTGTCAAGTAAGTTGGGCTCAAACTAGCCATATCAATGTTGTTCTTTTTAAAAAACTCAAAAAATATACTGATCAAGTTCATCCCCGCTAAAGGCGTCGCTGTTGTTGCATTGACATGCCCTCCTTGAGGAGAAGGTGCTCTAATTCTGGTCACCACCACCTCTTCTTAGGTTATCTAGTCGCTTTGAACTCCATTTTTGGCAGGAGTTTCTTCAAACACTAGCTACTTTAAAACATTATATCCTTATTTATCCATGACAATGAGAATACCTCCCCAGTAGAGTCACCAAATGTAGGAGGGTGATTATACTAGGGTTTATGAAGAATTGGAATAGGTGAGGTGTGACCCACTTCCACAGATGATGCCTTCAAGGTCTCCAAAGTCTCAAGAGCATATGGAGAAGAAAACCTTCTACTTCTGGTAACAATGGAGCTTTAAGTAACCTACTATCTGAAAAGAGAATAATGAGTAACAACTTTTACAACAATGATAGTGTTTGAGAGAGAGACAAAGATCTCTTGGAAGTGATGGATGTAAAGGTAGTGAAGAGACAAGCACTTTAACACTTAAGATAGATCAGAGATAGAATAGTTTTCTAATGTAATTTTGATAGAGTAACAGAGATAACTGGAGTTTTCTATGTGCTCTTAATCTTACCCAAGGATCCTATTTATAGGTAGATACCAGGGTTGATGTGGCGTTTGGGTGCTAAAATGAGGCACTCTTTAAGACAAGCTCTAAAATTTACCGATTGTCTCTATCATTTGTTAGCCACGTTTTCCTTTTGACAGGTGACACCTGATGCATACCAAAGTCAAAAGGAAAATATGTTTGCTAATAGTGCCAAAACTTGTAATTTGGTAAATATCTTTCCAAACGATAACTTGGCGAACAAACTTTTGTAAAAACTTGTGAGTGACCCTGAGAGCCATTCGCTACTAGTCAGTTAAAAATACTTTTATGTGCAGCCGCTTAGCTACTCACTTGAGATTTGTGAGTTCTTGGGAGACCTCTAAAGTCTTCCATATTGGTATTCTCTTTATCCTAAAATGTCAAGTGGTTGGGCCTTAGCCTTTTATTTTCTTAGCCAATAAACTAAAATTCCCTAGAGATCTTAACAGGCCCGCTCGAGCCCTGCTTGATCAATCAAGGGTACATGTATAATAAAATAATAATGTTAGTAACTATTTATCAAGTGAGACTTATAACAGTTATTGGACTGTGAGAATCCCCTCAATCTTTTGGGTCTGCGTGCTCATTTTCTCTTTTGTCTTGGGATTACTTGTTGAGCAACCCCTCACCATTTTCCTATAGGCAGTATGTGTGTTTTTTGGGCCTTCTCATTATTAACCCTCTTGCGAATATTTTGTTTGGGTTATCTATGGGTTTGGTCCCTTCGTTGTGAACCCTCGCATCTAATCTACTTCTTTGGCATCCTTCTGTGTTTGGGGCCACTCATTATGTACCAAGTAAATAGATCTTTCCTGTTGTCTTATCTTTGGATTTGAGACACTCATTGTGGACCCACTTTCCAAACCTTATTTTGGCTTCTTTTTGGGTTTGGGACAATCTTTGTTGACCCACTCGCCAAATATCTTATTTTGGCTTTCTTCTGGAATTGATCCACTAGTTGTGGCCCCCTCTTTTATTCCTTCACCTGCTCATCTGTGATCCCCCCGCCCCATTAGTCTTGCTTGTGATTTGGTAAATATCTTTTCAAATGGTAACTGGGTGAATAAACTTTTGTAAAAACTTGTGAGTGGCCTTGAGAGTCACTCTCCAATAGTCAGTTAAAAATACTTTTGTGAGAAGCCTCTTGGTTACTTACTCATTTAATCTAAGTGTGAGCTGTATGAGTGTTTGGTCACCCTCTAAGGTCTAACCTATTAGTATTCTCTCTATCCTAAAGTGTCAAGTGGTTGGGCCTTAGCCTAGCCCAACAAACCTTGTTTCGTATCCACTAAACCAAAACTCTCTAGAGATCCAACTTGTCTGCTCGATCTGTTCTTGCTAGATCAAGGCTACCTGTGTAAGAAAATAATAATATTGGTAACTACTTATCAAGTAAGACTTATAACAGTTATTGGACTGTGAGCATACCCTTAATCATTTGGTCCTGCTCATTTTCTCTTTTCTCTTAGGATTCCTTCTTGAGCACCCCCTTGCCATTCTCTGTTGTGATCCCTCTCACCAATATTCGATTTGGCTTATATCTGGTTTTGGTCCCCTCATTATGAACCCTCTCTTCTAATCAACTTTTTTGGCATCCTTTTGTGTATGGGTCCACTCGCTATGTACCCACTCGCTAGATCTTTCCCGTTGTCTTTTCTTTGAATTTGAGCTACTCATTATGGACCAACTCGACCAACCTTATTTTGGCTTCTTTTTGGGTTTGGGCCATTCGTTGGGGACCCACTAGCCAATTTTTTTTTGGCTTCCTTCTGGAATTAAGACACTTAATGTGGACCCACTCGCTTATTCTTGTGGGTAACCCTCTACAGTCTTGCAAAGCTTCCTGACCCCCTTAGTTTTAATAATAAGATTTCCTTAGTCTCAAATAGGGCACTAGTAAAGGTTGTCAAAGTTTCCTCACTTCAAACCAAAACAAAGTTGGCATGCTTACCCCACTTATGCTTCCCAATTAAGATGTTATATTTGCCTTTACTAGTAGGGGTTTACCATAACTCATGATTTTAATTAAGTGAAATCATTGCACAATACGTGTTTAAGGGAGGATCAGTCCCAAAGTCAGCCCGAAACTTGAAACGAAACATGATGTTTCATGCCAAATTATATAAAACAGAAAAGTTGGCGCATTACTTGATGTTTCGCATGGGTATAATAGATTATTTGCATCCGTTTGGCATAAATTGTGTCCTTGGTTGTACAATACAATATGTTTTATAGTAAAATTGGTTCTTGCAATGATGTCCCTTCAATTTTTTTATGACATGTATGAAATTTCCCATTATGGAAAGTTTAAGTTTAGGAACCCAAACTTAACTAAACAATGCCTTATACACCCTATGCATTAAGCATGCTATAGCATGTGAAAAATATCATTTTAGAGTAAAATATATTAGGGATCTTTTAAATATAGTTAACCCATAATTTTGAGGATCTTTAAACTTTGCACATTGAACTTATTCTAACTAGAATTGTGTGAAATAAATTTTAGCTAAAGTGTAAAGTATGTGATGCATGTGTTATATTAAAATATTTTGCTGTAGGCTATAAATAAAATATTATACAATTGGTTACAGTAGAAGTTGAATATTTTTTTATTAAAAAGTGTAATTGTAGAAAATTTTATAACTACTGACACATGACTTCTCTATGAAATTTGTATAACATCCAATATTCTAAAAAAATCAAGATAATAATAATTCCAACCACATTAATATTATTTTACAAAAGAAAGAAAATGATTTATATATTTGTATTTAGTTTTATTTTATATTAAATCACCCCCATAACAAAGTGAAATTATCTCTAGCAATATTTATTGTCCTCGTTCATGAAATATAAGTAGTCGTAGCATGTGACCTAAAATAAAAAGATTAAATTGACTAAAAAAGGGGGGGCATTCACGTAAAAATAATAAAATAAATTTATTGAACCATTTAATTGTAGTTTCAAATTTCTCACATTGATAAATGATTCAATTAATATCTAGTCTAAAAAATAATTCCACTTGATGTTTAATCCACCTTATGTTCAAAACTAACTAAAAATCTATTGTTAACATCATTGTACAGCCCTTACATTAGTTATACCAACATGACAAGTCAATGAGGTAGTGTAATGTCAGGTGTCTCTGCAATGCCGACACCAATGATGATGTTCTAGTACCATGTTAAAATTATGGCGACTTTTCTAATGAGGTAAGTAAAAAAATTCCTTACAAGACATTGCATTTTCCATCACCGTTAACGTTGCACAACCACGCAAGTCATCCCATTTTTATAACTACTATTATTATTTTAATCATATTAATGGACTAAGACGGCTCGAGATTTCATCAAAAGGATAGGCCCACGCTATAACTTGGAGATATAATGGGAATGTTAGATGATATGTACCAAATCAGGTTATTACATATCATAAATGGACAAACACATTGTACCGAAACTTGTAAAATTATAACCTCGATAGTAATGATAACTATTACACCCACGTGGATGTAGGAAAGTTATTGAATCACGTTGATAGTAGTGTTCTTAGTGTTTAGTTATTATTCATTTCATTTATTATCTGGATTTTAAGATTGTTAATATAGTTCATGGATTTTTTTCCTTATACAATTGGTGGAGTATGTGGAGAAGAGTTATCCCTCTCTAACAAAACATGTTTTAAGTGTTGATCATAATTCATGAATAACATCCATGAGTACAACCATGACACACATAATATCTAGTATAATGATTTTTTGTCTATATATCAATGGAACATTAAATATGTCATCTACTATGAGTAGGGCCACAAACCCTTTAGTTCCCAGTATTGTCCTTTAGGGGAGAAGTCAAGTGATGAGAATGACCATCGTAATCCTATTCTAATCTCCTGTGTCATTGACATTTATGAGTAGCACCTACATAATCACAAGTTCTTGGTATTGTGATGAGGATAATTATCACCTCCAAGAACATTTGAGAGGATTGATTACAATATTAGAAGAGAGAAGCATAATCATTTAGTGCCATTCATAACTCTCTATTCTATTGCGAGTATTACTCGTAGCCAATAAAGTAGTGCCCGGTGGAGTAGCAAGCAATGAGTGTAATAGGGACTCCTATTAGAACCCCGATGGAAGAACCTCCAAATCTTACGCTAATGTTGAGAAAAGGTATATGTTTACTAGAAGGATATATGATGAGAAATAGGAGATTAATAATTTCATATAAAAGGAATTGTAAAGGAAAGTTATAGAAGTCAGAGCTTGTACAATAAGATGGTTGTCAAGGATGGCCCTCGTCAACTAGATGAAATCCACTTTCGCTTGGGGGATGAAGGAAACATAACTTTAAAAGATATTTACTCCCCATTATTGAATATTTATAACGGAAAACAAATTCGAACGACCATGATATCTAGTGTGTCCAATAAATATCTTTGTGGAATAATAATGAGTCACTCATGTGCTTAATTTCTACTTCAACTTCGGTGATGTAACCGATACACAGTTCGGGAAGTTGCTGACATGATCTTTAAAAAGCGTCGAGCCATTAGCAACATCCTTTATGAGAAGGTTCATCATAAGAAATTAACATCCAAAGAATATGGATTCGATCATCATGCGTAAGAAGGAGTCGTAATACATCTTTGGGAGTATGATCCGATCCATTAGGAGATATACAACAAAGTGGAGGATTGTTCAGAGCAAGTGGTAATCACTTCCTTTAATATTAACATAATTAGTGACTTCTTCTTGTACCTATAACTTACCAAAAAAGAGGCGACTATCATTCCAAGCCTAGTGTCAAGGATCAAGTATTATGAAAAGGTTGAAGATACTGTGCTCTTAAGTGACCAAGTAAATAGTTGATATAAAATATATAGGAATGGGTAAAAGGAGACCGGTGGTAATAAAAAGTGCAAGAGAAAGACCAAATCTTGTAAGAGCGTGGGTAAATCTAATCTCGTAAAGGATATTCTTGGATTAACACCATTTTTAAAGAGAGAATTTATAAGATTCTCGAAAGATCAAAGATAGGATGTTTTTTAAGTGAGCAAGGAAAATGTCCTGGGATCCAACCAAGCAAAATTCAACAATAAGATGCTCGTATTAAAAGACCATGAGCATAAAAGTAAGAATTATATGGAATCAAGTCCCACCTAGGGGAGTTAGTGAAAGATGGGCACTTAGATTACCACATGGAAAATGGAGCCTTAAAGTTCCCATTCTTGTGATCTATAGCACAAATAACACGCCTCAAATTCCATGAAATATTTTAAATAACGCCTATGATGCTTGAAGGTAATGTGACTAAATAAGTGCCATGTTCTCCCAGAGACCAATCGGTATAGTCAGCCAAATAGTTAGGGGAGGAGTCTGGGAAGATGAATTAGGTGAACATGATGAATTATCTTTATAGGACTCCAAAACTTGGAATTATTATTAATATAGAGAGGCCTAGAAAGATAGAACTCTTATACTTATAAATAAGGGCGACCTCACCCAGTTTTGGGGTATTGATTGTAACCTGCAGATGATAATTTGGACTCTCATCTAGTAACCTTATCACTCCAATCACCGTTTATTCTTCCAAGAAATAAAATAATATCCCTCCTTCCCCACGAAAATAGGCAGAACTATCTGCCAAACCTTGTACATCTTGTGTCCTTTAATTTTCTGTATTCATAATTATTTTGGGGGATAAAATTTAAATATTTCTTTTATTATGGGATAATATCCCCTATAATTTGGCGTCATCTATGGAAAACTTTGAATTCTTACCATAGTCATAAGAATTTAGACCAATAAAGAATATGAGTACAGACTATTGTCAGCCCACACATGTGAGAATTCATATTCATTCAGAAATACGGGTCATGAGGAGAGACCGAACTCCTTTCAGACACCCTTCGCTACCTCCACAATCTAGGTCTATGGGGCATTCATCAAGAAAATCAAGGCCTAAGCATTGGCATCATACACCATCTTTGAAATGTCTAGAGGGAAGAGAAGACTCCCTTCTAGCTAGCATTTATAAGGATATATTAGATCATTATGATTAGGATATCATTCATCTTAGAAGGAAGCTGACTTAAAAATCAAAGGATCATCGTTATAATTGTCGAACTCTAGAAAGACATAAAAGGATAACTTTTACTAGGGGTCCTTCATATCAATAAGTCCTCACATAGTGCACTCTAACCCATGGCATATCCATCGTTCTCCAGGGCCAAATTCCATCAGCCATAATCGCCATCAAGTTTGTCAAAATGAATCATCATAGAGTATTAGGTTTGCTCATCCAAAATATCCAACAAACAGACTCAGAAGTGACAAACTCACAGGTCTCATCAAGAAAGATTTAGAAGGAAAGCTTAATCCAAATCTGACACGAACTCCCAAAGACCTATCTAGGAAAGCATTAAGGTATGGATCTTGTAACACCCCATAATTTTGAGGATTTAAAATTTAATTATTTTTGGGAGTTATAAAAATGTTTAAATTGGAGAAACTTAAATTCATGAGTTGGAGAATTTATTGAGTGAGCCGAATTATTTATAATTGGCGACTTTTAAGTTTAATGGTTCAAAATCTCGTGTGTCACATTTTGAGGTCGAAATTTAGAAATTTCGAAAAGTATCTCGGATGACAATTCCGAGTGCGCGGTTGCGTCCAGATGGGTCGAGATAATCAGAAAAGAGTACACAGGGGTAGTAATTGGGTCTCAGAGTATTTTTGGGCATAGCCGGGCCCACACGGGGTGAGTTGGGCCTTTTTAATTAGGCCCACATGACCAAAAATGGGATTGGATGTTTTTAACCTAATTGAGAGATTAGGGAACGACAGTAAACACAACTCTAAGCCTAGGGCTTGAGAGGGAAATTGGGGAAAAGCAAATCAAGAGAAATTGGGACGTTTTGGAGCCAAATTAAAGGGTTAATTTGGGGTGTTCTTCATCAACCAATCTCTACACCAACGGAATCAGACCCTATGAACAATTCCAGGCAAGTGGTTAACTGTTGTGATTTTTAAATTGATGATAATAAATTCATATCATAGTGATGTGTAAACCAAAATTTATTTTGGGGATAAATGGGTATAATAATGGAGTTTTTGTTCATGGAACTATTAAATGAGATTCAAATTAAAAATTGTTGTGTTGTATATCTCTAAGTATGGATATCTAATTTGAATGAGAATCCGGAATATAAACTGGTGGGATTTGGATTTGGAAGTTTGGTTGGTAGAACAAAGTTGATAAAATTTTTAATGGAAAAACCCATCTTTAAATATAGTGAGATATCGTATGAATCAAGAATGCTAAAATAGTTATAGATGATTGAGACTTGTTTTGGGAGTAATTGATTGGTTAAAAATCATCATTTAAGGTTAGAAATTGGATAGGTAAAACCTTGGAAATTCGGTTATGGCTGAAACAGCAAGCCAAGGAAGACAACCACCTGCTCGATCGATCGATCGACCCAGGGGGCTCGATCGATCGAGGGTCCCAGAAATTTGACAGTTCGGCCAGTTTGTTTATAATGAGGATTTTATTAAAGTTTTAATCCCTTACTTTTATTTGGTGATAAATTTATATGGGACACATATTTCCTTAACAATTATAGGGTGATATAATTGGGTTTAGGAGGGTATGAACGGTATGTCATGAGATGAACGAATTTGGAGAAATAATTCTTAATTATTGATATTGGGCCGAGGAATAATATTCGGGTATTGTAGTTGGGTGGCACTATATTATTAAAGGAATTTAGGTGAAATATTTAATTATGGACCAAGTGGGAGAGTCCGGGTATGCTAATAAATATAGGTAAATATAATTGAGGAAATTATGGAGATGTATGTGTGACACATTGTGGGTGAAGATGTGGGAACGAAACTATGAGATGTAAAATGGACCAAGTGAGTGAGTCCGGGTATGTTGGTTAAGTGAAATTAAAGTATTAAATTAATTATTAAGAGAGAGTAATTAAATTGGAGTCGGAATATAAACTCGGAAAATATTAAGGTATGGGCCAAGTGAGCGAGTCCGGGGATAATGGTGGGGTGACACCAAGTTATTAAATTAATAAGTGTGTAAATTAATTTTATTAGAGTTGGACCACAGACTCGGATTTGTGTTAATTAATTAATGTGTAAATTAATTATATTAGAGTCGGACCACAGACTCGGATATGTGTGGATTAATTTATGTGTAAATTAATTATATTAAAGTCGAACCACAGACTGGGATTGGTGTTGATTAATTAATGCGTAAATTAATTTAATAAGAGTCGGATTGTAGACTCGGGTAGATATTAAATTAATGGGTGTGATAATTAATTTAATTAGAATCAGATTGTTGACTCGGGTAGGAATTAAATTAATAGGTGTGATAATTAATTTAATTAGAGTCAGACGATAGACTCGGGGAGTTATTAAATTAATAGGTGTGGTAATTAATTTAATTAGAGTCGCACGATAGACTCGGGGAGTTATTAAATTAATGGGTGTGTTAATCAATTTAATTAGAGTCGGACGATAGACTTGGGGAAAGTATTATATTAATCAAGGTGTGAATTAATATATTAGAGTCGGACCATAGACTCAGGAAGACGAGAAATTATTAAGTGAGAAAATTAATTACGTTGAGTCAGGCCACAGACTCAGGAAATTACATGCAGTGTACGAGATTTTGAGTAATGGTAAAGCCGGGGTTTATATTATATATATACGGTGTAGTGATAGTATATATATACGTGTATATATATTGTGTGTGATATTAAATTACAGGCAGTGTATGGGATTTTGAGTACACGGTAAAGCCGGGGTTTATATTATATATATATACGGTGTAGTGATAGTATATATATACGTGTATATATTGTGTGTGATATTAAATATCAGTGATTAGATATTTATTTAATTTATATACTCTAGTGCTATCAAGGGAGGTTGCGCGATGTGGGTGAATCCCCTAGCTTGAGGAGTAGGGCGAGTATATCCCCAGGTCATAGCATCCGGTAATATGGGTGAGGGGATTATCTCACTTTCAGGGAAGGAATATGACCACCTCCACTACGTTTATATTTTGGGCCAAATTGGTGAGAGATTCCAACTTGGGAACAACTAGGTTTTGTGAGCACACTTAGTGAGATCGCATTTTAGAGGGAATCATCCGGCGAGGGTATACTCGAAGGGATGGGTATACGTACGTTATATGTGTGGATATTATGGTAAAGGTACGTATATAATGGTAGTAAATAATATATACGGGTAATAATACAGTGTGTGATGTATTTACTTTATATAACTTGTTACACGGTTATATGCTACTATTTAAGGGCAATTAATTAAGTTAATTGTGAGATAACTTATAATTCAAGAATCATTATACTCGGGTTAGAGTAGTATGACAAGGGATGGTTATACCAGGACTAGTTGGGCAGGGTAGTACAACTAGGCGGGGTTAAGGTAACCGGTAGGTGTGCACAGTAGTGGAGGGGGTGAGAATGTCCACAAGGGAGTGCGACACTAACTTAAATATGAAGCGCATTCATGCATTTTAAATTACTGCAGTTAATTCACTTGCTAAATATTTTCAAAATGTTTTGGGTTCTAACCCTTGCTATAAAACTATTTTCAAAACCTTTTAGGTGTCCAGCCACAAGGACGCCAGGATTGATATTCTATTTCAGGGACACGGAGCTGCGACATATGTGGATGCTAGCAGGTGTTTGGATTAGATGCATCATTCATTCCTAGAGTAGGAATCTTGTATCAGTTTCAGTTTTATTTAGGGCATGTCGCCCAGACTTTCAGTTCAGTTTTCAGACTTATTTTTATTCCGGGGTTGGTTATTTGTATTAGATTATTTCCTTTGGTGGCCGGTGGTTTATTTGGCATGTTGTGTAATTAATTATTCAGTTGAGTTTTATTTAGTTGTGTGAATGGTTTCTATTTATTTTCGCATGTACGGTTTTGTGTAATTAAAAAATTAAAATTTGGCACCAGTTTTTGTAATACTAGGTGGTTAGTATGTTTTAAAAAGTTTTCGACAGTGATGCTAAGGATGATCCAACTGGGATTACTGTTTTAATTTGGTATAGGACTTATCACCCGATATTTTATTAGGCGGGGTGTCACAGATGGTATCAGAGCATCAGGTTCTAGTGTCCTTAGAATCTGTGCGTATTTTCACGTTACGGCTTGGCTTAGCAATCTTTGACATAGAGCCCTATTATAGGATTGTTGTATTCTCATACGTATGCGCATATACATTCTTTTGCCAAATATATATTTGAGAGTGAACTCATACAAATTCGATTCTCATTCCGGATGACGCCCAGGAGAGAGAGTAGCTAGGGCAGCAGGGGGAGATGAGACGAGGGAGGCTCGTTAGGAGCAAGAGTTATCGCTGCAACAACCAAAGATGATCTTGGCAGCACCAGTAACCGAACTAGTGGCGCACACAGTTGAAACGACGATAGTCACAAATGATAGGGTACTTTCAATGGGATCAGCCACAAGTGTTAGTGGCGCCGGATGTTCAGACTCATGCGGGGTGGAAGCAAGAAAGAGAGTTTATTTTTAGCGAGAACCCACCCGAGTTGCGAGGGGGTTCAGGTGTAGTGCTAGCATTTTAAGGAAGAGAGATATCCAGCGTTACCTACGCATATGAGATTGCGATGAGATGCGAAAGCAAATGCTAACCACTTTCAGTTTAGTGGGAGCAGCGCTATAGTGGTGGGAGTCGATCATCACAGTGAGGAAACGGACACACTAGCTATTGCAGAGTTTTCGGTGCGGTTCGACCGCAAGTATTTTTCTCAACCGATTGAGACCGAAACGAGTAGAAAATTTTGTGAGGTGACTCAAGGGGACCGTTAAGTGGACGATTACAAGGAAGAATTCACTCGTTGGCAAAATTTTGTACCGGATGAGGTAGTCAAGCAAAAGAGAAAGAAAGTAAAGGTTTTTGGACGGTTTAGTCTAAAGAATCAAACAACATTTAATGGATAAGTCCGCATTAGTAGAATATACTGATGTCGTTAACTCAGCACTCCGGCACTGTCGGGAATATCGCTTTCACGTGAAAGAAAGCGGGAGGGGAGTGGAAACTAACCAGTCAGATAAGGCTGGAGGGAACTGTACCAGTGGGGTATCCCAACAGCAGACTGGGGGAGATCAGGAGCAGGATTCCATCAGGGAAATAATGCCAAATGATTTAGAACTGGAGGCTATCGACAGGATGTCCAGGGATTCCAACAAGGTCGGCATGGAAGGGACAAGTGGCAGGGTGAATGTATTAGAAGGTGTTTCGTTTGTGGGAAAGCGAGACACATAAAGAGAATTTGTCTTAAGCGAGGTAGGGGTCAACTACAGGACGAGGTCCTGGATGTCCAACCACTAAAGCAAGTTATGGGCGCATTCGAGAAAGGAGAAGATGCTCCAGAACTCGAGGATCAGCCGTTGCAGCTGGAGTATGGAGGTAATTATCTTTACCCTATGGTAATGGGGTATATTTTTGAGTGATAAAGAGGATGTCATAAAAATAAGACTCATTTTTCACTAGAATTCGCGGGTGAGTCGAATTTAGTGGGTGCGTTGGCTGTAGCAGCCATAGTGTGTGGATAAACTTTCTGTGGGGTAGCGGAGTCCCTTGGTGTTCTTTACAGGAGAGTGGAGGTGTACACTGAGTGAAGGTTTGAATTATGCAAGGAGCTAATACTTTCAAAAATTATGGGAGTAGGGTTAATAATAATTTTCGAAATATCAGGTGGATAGCGATGGGATTTGAACCATTGAAAATCGTGGGGGTAAGTTTTGGTGTTCGCGACACCAGGATATGATTGGTACTAGGTATCACCGGAGAGGGTGTATAGCCTATATATATGTGGATATATATGTTGTATTGTGTGGTGCCATAGCACATGGTGAGGTTTTGTGTTCTCACAGTTCATTCCGATAAGCGGGGATGTTTACTGAAGTGAATCAGGGTGGTTAGAATTATTTTCGAGCAAAGAGGGATAGCTCGGGGTTTATTTTGCGCAAGGACTAGTGATAGTAAGGGCGCGGTATTTTATGTTGTCTTTGGTAGCATGAGAGTAAGCGTATATACTTTTGTGTTGAGAGACAAGTAATTATGGGGAGATGTTTAGACGTTAGCACATGGGTTGGGGTACCCGAGCAGTATATATATATATATATATATATATATATATATATGTTTGTGATATGACTACGGGTTCGAAGTTATATTACGGGTTACGACTACCACAGTCGGGTAGCTTTCGTGCGACAAAGCACCAGGATAGGGTGTATGGGCACCCGGGTTAATTAAGGCAAAATTTGTGCGGTTAAGCACGGGTATAGGGCGTATGGGCACCCTCGTTAATTTAAATGCATACTTGTGTAACGTATGTTTAGAAGCGGATGGGATAGATATAGAGAGCTTAGAGTCACATGACTAGAGAGTAATATGCGAAGCTTGGAACATTACACTCATCTTAATTTCGAGGACGAAATTCCTTTGTAAGGGGGGGAGTATGTAACACCCCCCAATTTTGAGGATTTAAAATTTAATTAGTTTTGGGAGTTATAAAAATATTTAAATTGGAGAAACTTAATTTCATGACTTGGAGAATTTATTGAGTGAGCGGAATTATTTATAATTGACGACTTTTAAGTTTAATGGTTCAAAATCTCGTGTGTCACATTTTGAGGTCGAAATTTGAAAATTTCAAAAATTATCTCAGATGACAATTCTGAGTGCGCGGTTGCGTCCGGATGGGTCGAGATAGTCAGAAAAGAGTGTCCGGGGGTAGTAATTGGGTCTCGGAGTATTTTTGGGTGTGGGCCTTTTTAATTTGGCCCACATGGCCAAAAATGGGATTGGATGTTTTTAACCTAATTGAGAGATTAGGAAACGGAAGTAAACACAACTCTAAGCCTAGGGCTTGGGAGGGAAATTGGGTAAAAGCAAATCAAGAGCAATTGGGAGGTTTTGGAGCCAAATTAAAGGGTTAATTTGGGGTGTTCTTCATCAACCAATCTCTACACCAACAGAATCAGACCCTATGAACAATTCCAGGCAAATGGTTAACTGTTGTGATTTCTAAATTGATGATAATAAATTCATATCATAGTGATGTGTAAACCAAAATTTGTTTTGGGGATAAATGGGTACAATAATGGGGTTTTTGTTCATGGAACTATTGAATGAAATTCAAAGTAAAAATTGTTGTGTTGTATATCTCTGAGTATGGATATCTTATTTGAATGAGAATTCGAAATATAAAATGGTGGGATTTGGATTTGGAAGTTTGGTTGGTAGAACAAAGTTGATAAATTTTAATGGGAAAACCCATCTTTAAATATAGTGAGATATCGTATGAATCGAGAATGCTAAAACAGTTATAGATGATTGAGACTTGTTTTGGGAGTAATTGATTGGTTAAATATCATCATTTAAGGTTGGAAATTGGAGAGGTAAAGCCATGGAAATTCGTTCATGGCTGAAACAGCAAGCCGAGGAAGACAACCACCTGCTCGATCGATCGATAGACCCAGGGGGCTCGATCGATCGAGGGTCCCGGAAATTTGACAGTTCGGCCAGTTTGTTTATAATGAGGATTTTATTTAAGTTTTAATCCCTTACTTTTATTTGGTGATAAATTTATATGGGACACATATTTCCTTAACAATTATAGGGTGATATAATTGAGTTTAGGAGGGTATGAATGGTATGTCATGAGATGAACGAATTTGGAGAAATAATTCAAAATTATTGATATTGGGCCGAGGAATAATATTCGGGTATTGTAGTTGGGTGGCACTACATTACTAAAGGAATTTAGGTGAAATATTTAATTATGGACCAAGTGGCTGAGTCCGAGTATGCTAATAATTATAGGTAAATATAATTGAGGAAATTATGGAGATGAATGTGTGACACATTGTGGGCGAATATGTGGGAACGAAATTATGAGAAGTAAAATGGAGCAAGTGAGCGAGTCCGGGTATGTTGGTTAAGTGAAACCAAAGTATTAAATTAATTATTGAGAGAGAGTAATTAAATTGGAGTCGGAATATAGACTCGGAAAATATTAAGGTATGGGCCAAGTGAGCGAGTCCGGGGATAATGGTGGGGTGACACCAAGTTATTAAATTAATAAGTGTGTAAATTAATTTTATTAGAGTTGGATCACAGACTCGGATTTGTGTTAATTAATTAATGTGTAAATTAATTACAATAGAGTTGGACCACAGACTCGGATATAAGTGGATTAATTTATGTGTAAATTGATTATACTAAAGTCGGACCACAGACTGGTATTAGTGTTGATTAATTAATGTGTAAATTAATTTAATAACAGTCGGACTGTAGACTCGGGTATATATTAAATTAATGGGTGTGATAATTAATTTAATTAGAATCGGATTGTTAACTCGGGTAGGCATTAAATTAATAGGTGTGATAATTAATTTAATTAGAGTCGGACGATAGACTCGGGGAGTTATTAAATTAATAGGTGTGATAATTAATTTAATTAGAGTCGCACGATAGACTCGGGGAGGTATTAAATTAATGGGTGTGTTAATCAATTTAATTAGAGTCGGACGATAGACTTGGGGAAAGTATTATATTAATCAAGGTGTGAATTAACATATTAGAGTCGGACCATAGACTCAAGAAGACGAGAAATTATGAAGTGAGAAAATTAATTACGTTGAGTCAGGCCACAAACTCAGGAAATTACAGGCAGTGTACGAGATTTTGAGTAATGGTAAAGCCGGGGTTTATATTATATATATACGGTGTAGTGATAGTATATATATACGTGTATATATATTGTGTGTGATCTTAAATTACAGGCAGTGTATGGGATTTTGAGTACACGGTAAAGCCGGTGTTTATATTATATATATATACGGTGTAGTGATAGTATATATAGATACGTGTATATATTGTGTGTGATATTAAATATCAGTGATTAGATATTTATTTAATTTATATACTCTAGTGCTATCAAGGGAGGTTGCACGATGTGGGTGAATCCCCTAGCTTGAGGAGTAGGGCGAGTATATCCCCAGGTCATAGCATCCGGTAATATGGGTGAGGGGATTATCTCACTTTCAGGGAAGGAATATGACTGCCTCCACTACGTTTATATTTTGGGCCAAGTTGGTGAGCGATTCCAACTTGGGGAAAACTAGGTTTTGTGAGCACACTTAGTGAGATCGCATTTTAGAGGGAATCATCCGGCGAGGGTATACTCGAAGGGATAGATATACGTATGTGATATGTGTGGATATTGTGGTAAATGTATGTATATAATGGTAGTAAATATTATATACGGGTAATAATACAGTGTGTGATGTATTTACTTTATATAACTTGTGACACGGTTATATGCTACTATTTAAGAGGAATTAATTAAGTTAATTGTGAGATAACTTATAATTCAAGAATCATTATACTCGGGTTAGAGTAGTATGGCAAGGGATGGTTATACCAGGACTAGTTGTGCGGGGTAGTACAACTAGGTTGGGTTAAGGTAACCGGTAGGTGTGCACAATAGTGGAGGGGTGAGAATGTCCACAAGGGAGTGCGACACTAACTTAAATATGAAGCGCATTCATGCATTTTAAATTACTGCAGTTAATTCACTTGCTAAATATTTTCAAAATGTTTTGGGTTCTAACCCTTGCTATAAAACCATTTTCAAAACCTTTTAGGTGTCCAGCCATAAGGACGCCAGGATTGATATTCTATTCTAGGGACACGGAGCTGCGGCATATGTGGATGCTAGCAGGAGTTTGAATTAGATGCATCATTCATTCATTCCTAGAGTAGGAATCTTGTATCAGTTTCAGTTTTATTTATGGCATGTCGCCCAGACTTTCAGTTCAGTTTTCAGACTTATTTTTATTCCGGGGTTGGTTATTTGTATTGGATTATTTCCTTTGGTGGTCGGTGGTTTATTCGGCATGTTGTGTAATTAATTATTCAGTTGAGTTTTATTAAGTTGTGTGAATGGTTTATATTTATTTCCGCATGTACTGTTTTGTGTAATTAAAAAATTAAAATTTGGCACCAGTTTTTGTAATACTAGGTGGTTAGTATGTTTTAAAAAGTTTTCGACAGTGATGCTAAGGATGATCCAACTGGGATTCCTGTTTTAATTTGGTATAGGACTGATCACCCGGTATTTTATTAGGCGGGGTGTCACAGATGGTATCGGAGCATCAGGTTCTAGTGTCCTTAGGATCTATGCGGCTTTTCACGTTTCGGCTTAGCAACCTTTGACATAGAGCCCTATTATAGGATTATTGTATTCTCATACATATGCGCATATACGTTCTTGTTCCAAATATATATTTGAGAGTGAACTCATACAAATTCGATTCTCATTCCGGATGACGCCCAGGAGAGAAAGAGTAGCTAGGGCAGTAGGGGGAGATGAGACAAGGGAGGCTCATTAGGAGCAAGAGTTATCGCTGCAACAGCCAGAGATGATCTTGGCAGTACCAGTAACCGAACTAGTGGTGCAGGCGGTTGAAACGACGATAGTCACAAATGATAGGGTACTTTCCTCCGGATCAGCCACAAGTGTTAGTGGCGCCGGATGTTCAGACTCACGTGGAGTCATCGGGGTGGAAGCAAGAAAGAGAGGTTGTTTTTAGCGAGAACCCACCCGAGTTGCGAGGGGGTTCAGGTGTAGTGTTAGCGTGTCAAGGAAGAGAGATATCCAGCGTCACCTACGCATGGGAGATTGCGATAAGATGCGAAAGCAAATGCTAACCACTTTCAGTTTAGTGGGAGCAGCGCTATAGTGGTGGGAGTCAATCACCACAGTGAGGAAAGGGACACACTAACTATGCAGAGTTTTGGGTGTGGTTCGATCGCAAGTATTTTTCTCAAGAGATTGAGATCGAAACGAGTAGAAATTTTTTTGAGGTGACTCAAGGGGACCGTTAAGTGGCCAATTACAAGGAAGAATTCACTCGTTGGCAAAATTTTGTACCGGATGAGGTAGGCAAGGAAAAGAGAAAGAAAGTAAAGGTTTGTGGACGGGTTAGTCTGAAGAATCAGACAACATTTAATGAATAAGTTCGCATTAGTAGAATATACTGATGTCGTTAACTCAGCACTCCGGCACTGTCGGGAATATCGCTTTCACGTGAAAGAAAGCGGGAGGGGAGTGGAAACTAACCAGTCAGATAAGGCTGGAGGGAACAGTACCAGTGGGGTATCCCAGCAGCAAACTGGGGGAGATCAGGGGCAGGATTCCAGCAGGGAAATAATGCCAAACGATTTAGAACTGGAGGCTATCGACAGGATGGCCAGGGATTCCAACAAGGTCGGCATGGAAGGGACAAGTGGAAGGGTGAATGTATTAGAAGGTGTTTCGTTTTTGGGAAAGAGAGACACATGAAGAGAATTTTTCTTAAGCGAGACAGGGGTCAACTACAGGACGAGGTCCTGGATGTGCAACCACTAAAGCAAGTCAAAGGCGCATTCGGGAAAGGAGAAGATGCTCCAGAACTCGAGGATCAGCCGTTGCAGCTGGAGTATGGAGGTAATTACCTTTACCCTGTGGGAATGGGGTATATTTTTTAGTGACAAAGAGGATGTCATAAAAATAAGACTTATTTTTCACTAGAATTCACGGGTTAGTCGAATTTAGTGGGTGCATTGGCTGTAGCAGCCATAGTGTGTGGATAAACTTTCTGTGGGGTAGCGGAGTCCCTTGGTGTTCTTCACGGGAGAGTGGAGGTGTACACTGAGTGAAGGTTTGAATTATGAGAGGAGCTACTACTTTCGAGAATTATGGGAGTAGGTTTAATAATAATTTTCGAAATATCAGCTGGATAGTGATGGGATTTGAACCATTTTAAATCGTGGGGGTAGATTTTGGTGTTCGCGACACCAGGATATGATTGGTACAAGGTATCACCGGAGAGGACGTATAGCCTATATATATGTGGATATATATGTTGTATTGTGTGGTGCGATAGCACATGGTGAGGTTTTGTGTTCTCACAGTTCATCCCGGTAAGCGGGGATGTTTACTGAAGTGAATCAGGATGGTTAGAATTATTTTCGATCAAAGAGGGATAGCTCGGGGTTTATTTTGCGCAAGGACTAGTGATAGTAAGGGCGTGGTATTTTATGTTGTCTTTGGTAGCATGAGAGTAAGCGTATATACTTTTGTGTTAAGTGACAAGTAATTATGGGGAGTTGTTTAGACGTTAGCACATGGGGTGGGGTACCCGGGCAGTAAATATTTGTATTTATATA
Organism: Sambucus nigra; assembly: GCA_949130495.1. Taxonomy (NCBI): domain Eukaryota; kingdom Viridiplantae; phylum Streptophyta; class Magnoliopsida; order Dipsacales; family Adoxaceae; genus Sambucus; species Sambucus nigra. The sequence continues at coordinate 230,776,716 of OX422224.1, forward strand.
TATATATATCTGTGTGTGTGTGTGTGTGTGTGTGTGATATGACTACGGGTTCAAAGTTATATTACGAGTTACGACTAGCATAGTCGGGTATCTTTCGTGCAGTAAAGAACGGGGATAGGGTGTATGGACACCCGGGTTAATTAAGGCAAATTTTGTGCGGTTAAGCACGGGTATAGGGCGTATGGGCACCCTAGTTAATTTAAATGCATACTTGTGTAACGTATGGTTAGAAGCTGATGGGATATATATAGAGAGCTTAGAGGCACATGACTAGAGAGTAATATGTGAAGCTTGGAACATTACACTCATCTTAATTTCGAGGACGAAATTCCTTTGTAAGGGGGGGAGTATGTAACACCCCCTAATTTTGAGGATTTAAAATTTAATTATTTTTGGGAGATATAAAAATATTTAAATTAGAGAAACTTAAATTCATGACTTGGAGAATTTATTGAGTGAGCCGAATTATTTATAATTGGCGACTTTTAAGTTTAATGGTTCAAAATCTCGTGTATCACATTTTGAGGTCGAAATTTGGAAATTTTGAAAAGTATCTCGGATGACAATTCCGAGTGCGCGGTTGCATCCGGATGGGTCGAGATAGTCAGAAAAGAGTACCCAGGGGTAGTAACTGGGTCTCAGAGTATTTTTGGGCATAGCCGGGTCCACACGGGGCGAGTTAGGCCTTTTTAATTAGGTCCACATGGCCAAAAACGGGATTGAATGTTTTTAACGTAATTGAGAGATTAGGGAACGGTAGTAAACCCAACTCTAAGCCTAGGGCTTGGGAGGTAAATTGGGGAAAAGCAAATCAAGAGCAATTGAGAGGTTTTGGAGCCAAATTAAAGGGTTAATTTGGGGTGTTCTTCATCAACCAATCTCTACACCAACGGAATCAGACCCTATGAACAATTCCAGGCAAGTGGTTAACTGTTGTGATTTCTAAATTGATGATAATAAATTCATATCATAGTGATGAATATACATATGTGATATGTGTGGATATTGTGGTAAATGTATGTATATAATGGTAGTAAATATTATATACGGGTAATAATACAGTGTGTGATGTATTTACTTTATATAACTTGTGACACGGTTATATGCTACTATTTAAGAGGAATTAATTAAGTTAATTGTGAGATAACTTATAATTCAAGAATCATTATACTCGGGTTAGAGTAGTATGGCAAGGGATGGTTATACCAGGACTAGTTGTGCGGGGTAGTACAACTAGGTTGGGTTAAGGTAACCGGTAGGTGTGCACAATAGTGGAGGGGTGAGAATGTCCACAAGGGAGTGCGACACTAACTTAAATATGAAGCGCATTCATGCATTTTAAATTACTGCAGTTAATTCACTTGCTAAATATTTTCAAAATGTTTTGGGTTCTAACCCTTGCTATAAAACTATTTTCAAAACCTTTTAGGTGTCCAACCACAGGGACGCCAGGATTGATATTCTATTCCAGGGACAAGAAGATGCGGCATATGTGGATGCTAGCTGGAGTTTGGATTAGACGCATCATTCATTCATTCCAAGAGTAGGAATCTTGTATCAGTTTCAGTTTTATTTAGGGCATGTCGCCCAGACTTCCAGTTCAGTTTTCAGACTTTTTTTTATTCCGGGGTTGGTTATTTGTATTGGATTATTTCCTTTGGTGGAAGGTGGTTTATTCGGCATGTTGTGTAATTAATTATTCAGTTGAGTTTTATTCAGTTGTGTGAATGGTTTATATTTATTTCCGCATGTACTATTTTGTGTAGTTAAAAAGTTCAAATTTGGCACCAGTTTTTGGAATACTAGGTGGTTAGTATGTTTTAAAAAGTTTTCGATAGTGATGCTAAGGATGATCCAACTGGGATTCCTGTTTTAATTTGGTATAGGACTGATCACCCGGTATTATATGAGGCGGGGTGTCACAGATCTCACTCACCATTTATTATGGAGCTAGAGAACTCAAAACCACCAAATAGGTTCTTAATGCCAAAAATTATAACTTGTGATAGGAAAGCGTATCCCACTCTTAACATCAGGCATTACCAATAGACGATGTCCGGATGAAGACATCATGATGTCCTAATGGAGACATCATGATATCCTCATGTGTTGAATTTTCCAATCTACAGTAAGCGATATAGGACTTAAGTGATTTGAGAAGTTATCCCCCAGATCAATATCTTTGTTCAGAGAGTTGGTTGAATAATTTTTGAATCGTTACATCACCAATAGTAAGGCGATCAAAGAAGTGGATTCACTGATTGCCCTCAAGAAGAAGGAGGAATCCTTCAGGAAGTATGCACTATGGTATTGGGAACTGTATAATGAAATAGGTGATTGAAATACGAAATTGGAAATATCATCCTTCAAGTTTGGCCTTGATCGGTGAGATACCTTTACAAGTCCTTAAAAAAGAAGCCAACATCGAATATGGATGACCTTATGTCCCACATTGAGAAATAAGCCAAAGTCGAGGACGAGCTTATGAACACAGAGATTTCAACTGATAAAGTTTTTGAGTAGTTGAAGAACAATTATATGAAGAAACTCAAAGGGATTAAATCAATATTCTCTCACAAAGAGAGGCTCATTAAGTGATGCTAACAAAGGTAAATCTAATTCTCAGATTGACGAAAACAAATTTCAGGGAGAAAAGACCTTATTCAGAGAGCCTATCTATAATTTGATTCGACATATTAAAGATAATCCTTACTTAAATAGGCTGACCTAGATAGTTAACGACTTGAGTGATAGGGATGCCTATCTTAGATGAACCTACCAATAGGATCATGGTCACCTTATAGAGAATTAAAAATTCTCAAGAAATATATAAAGGAGCTCATCCAGGCTCGCCACCTCAAAGAGTATATTGACATTGTAAAAACCAAGTCTGCAGTCACTATAAATGTGGTTCAGAAGGAGGGAGATGATCTCCCACTTAAAGGTTTGATCAATATCATTCACGGTTATATCGATACTTTATAGTGAACTAGAAATAAGCTCAAGGAGAAAATCAAGATTATTGAAAGCATATAGGAATATTTTTATATAGAAGGGTCCAATCTCGTCCTCTCTAAGAGAGAGCGAAAGGATATCAACGTTGATCGGGCTATTATATTCACGGACGATGATTTGGTCTGTGTAATCCTCCCACACAAGGATGATCTAGTCCTTACTCTTTGGATTTCAAATTTTGACGTGAAAAGGATATTAGTCGATTAAGTTAGTTCATCAAGGATCATTTATTTAAACTTATTGTACAAGATCGGTTTTAGCATCAAAGATCTGGAGCCTAAAGTGGGGCCACTAATAGTCTTTAATGGAGATGTAGAAACCTCTATTAGTAAAATCAAGTTACGAATTAAGGTTGGCACAGTGAACAAGGAGATAGAATTCCATGTTATCCTTTTGGATTCACCTTACAACACCATAATATGCATAGGTTATGTTTACGATATGAGGGTTATTCCCTCTTTTCTTCACCCGAAACTCGAGTTCTTGAGCGATCGAAGAGTGGTAAAAGTCAGGGTAAACTAGTAGTTACCTCTTCCCTTGACTAGAAACTCAAGTTCCTGATCAAATAATGAATGGTAGAAGTCAGGGTAAACTAGGCAGAAGCTCGTAGTTTCTTTATAACTACTATCAAAGAAAAAGAGAACCAGTCTAAGAAAATTTATAATCATGATAATTCAGAGGATGACTAACTCGAGAAGCAACGAGTGGGTGTTCGATCGGGGTAAAAGAAACCCGTTAGGCTCCGATCGAATGAGTATGGAGGAACTTATCACCATTCCTCTAGATTCATCTCAACCAAAAAAATAATTTCTTGATCAAATTATACGTACCAAATGAAGAAGTTGGGTAGTTCATTCACTTTCTCAAAACTAATGCCAAGTCTTTTCATGGCAATGATCTGATCTTCTAGGGATAGATCCAAAAATTATCTATCATCAATTGCACATGGATTTAACTATCAAACTAATCAAGAAAAGGCCAAGGAATTTAGCACCAGAGGAGGTCAAATTTGTAGAAGCCAAAGTAGAAAATTTTCTCCAAGTCAGCTCCATTAGAGAGGTCCAATTCCTTAACTGGATATCCAATACTATTATGGTCAGGAAGAAGAGTGTGAAATAGTGAGTATGTGTAGGCTTCACCGATCTCAATAAGAACTGCTCAAAATATAGTATTTCGTTATCCTAAATAACTCAACTCATGGATTCTACATCCAAAGATGAGCACATAAGTTTCATGGGTGCATACTTTAATTATTATCAAATACAGATGTTCGTCCCAAATTAGGAAAAAACCTCCTTCATTACAACCTTGGGCTTTACTATTACAAAGTAATATCTTTAGGTTTGAAGAATATCAGAGACACCTATCAGTACCTTGTAACCAAGATATTTTAAAGGGAGATCAACTCAATTATTGTAATGTACATCGATGATATGCTTTCAAAATAAAACATACATCCATTCATATCAAGGACCTCACTAATACCTTCAAGAGCCTCAGGGAAGACAAGATGAAGATAAATACCTCTAAAGGTGTGTTTAGAGTTAGTTTCAAAAACTTATTGGGTACATAGTCTCACAAATATGAATATAACCAAACCCATATCAGATGAAGGAGTTACAGGATATCAAAAGGCCAACAACTATCAAAGACATTTAGGTTTTGGACTCCATAAATTGTTGCATATCAAGGTCATTGAATAAGTGTTGAAAATTCTTCCAGACATTAAAGAACGAAATTTTAACCATCAAACAAAAGAATATGATCAATCCCTCAAAGGAATTCAGCAATACTTAAGATCCCCTCCCTTGCCATTAACTCTTGAAGTTGGGGAAGACTTGTACTTGTATTTATATGTCTCACAGCATTCGACCAGTGCTACATTAGTGCGATTACAAGGTGGTGAACAAAAAAAAGCATACTTACCTATTAAGAAGAAGGTTATAAAATTCTCGCATCATACTCTCCTTAAGGTAGAAATCAAATATTTACCTATTAAGAAGATGGTTCTAGAAATAGTAATGGCAAACAAAACGCTGAGGAACTACTTTGATGCTCACACTATAGTCGTCCCCACAACCTACCCACTGAATGAGGCTCTCAAGAAAACAGATCTCTCAAACAGGATGTTAAAATGATCATTGGAACTGGCATAATTTGACATCAGATATGAGCCTCAGATTGTAATTAAAGGGAAGATGTTGGTCGGCTTCTTAGTTGAGTTCTTAACATAACCAAAAGACAATTATGAAAAGTTGAATCCAATTCTAGAATCGTTAAAAATTAACAAATTTGATCAGATATTAAAACTATTCGTCGATGGAGCATCCAAGGATTGAGGAACAATAATTGGAATCTCCATTGTTACACCAGAAGGTGGTCTCATCGATTAAGCAATCAAACTGGGATTCACTGACTTTAATAAAAGAGCCAAATATGAGGCCATTATACATAGTCTCCATAGGGTGACCAACCTAGGATATAACCATATAATCGTGTATAGTGACTCCATAATGGGGGAAGATTCAAGACTAAAAATACCACTTGATGAAAGTTATTTATGATCTACTTAGCACAAATTACAAAGTCATACAAATGGAAAAATATCATACTGAATATTTCACATGTAGATTGAAGAGATTGACTAAACTTAAACTTTTTTTCATTGATAATGAAATTTCCATAGGCCTACGACCTTAAGGGACTACAAAAATTTACATCAAAAAGGAAAAAAATAAGGGTTAGGGGTGGCCTCCCTTGAGCAGTTGTAGCAGATGGAACCTTGGAACAATCGGCGTGACCATATTAGGCTGTTGGAGGATTAGCGACAGGAATATCAGCCTCAGAGTTATCACTCCCCAAAAGGTTCTCCAAATGTGGATGTTCGTCTTTGGCCAAATCTCCCTCAGGGATATTCCCCCTATACAGGTTGAATATCTATCCCTTGTTGAAAGTAACAAACTCGTGGTACTCTAGTCGTGAGTCAATCTCTTGAATTGCTTGCTCAAATCACTCGTTGTAGGACTTTTCCAACTTGTCCTCATTGGCCTTCTCTAATGCCCAATTCTTCATTTAAATAATATACTCCTGAAGGACCTTACGATAAAAATAGGTCTTCAACTTCGACAGATCAGTGTCCACCCTGATGAACTCATTTTGAGTTTGTTAGTCTACCTTCCCGGCCTTATTTATTATGGATACCTCTTCCTTTATCTTCTTATAGATCTCCTTAACCGCACACTTCTTGGTCATCAGAAGGTTCTTCACACTGTTCAAGTGGGTAATCAGGTTGGCGAGCTCTTGATTTACCTGCATACTCTGATAGGGAAAGAAAGAAAGTTAGTCATAATAAAGGGAAAAAGGGAATAAAGATAAAAGGACTAAGTAACTTGCTAAAACACTATGATGAAGGTATTCTTTGTGGATACGCTCTAAACACAATAACATTGCCACCTGATCATCGAAGAATGCAACCTCCATATCTGTATGGTCCGAGTTAGTTATAGTTACTGGCTTTTTTCCTTTTAAAAAGGGAATCTCCTAATGCCGATCCTGGTTCCCTTAGGGAGGAGGAGTCCTTAATTGGTCCCACTATTATCGAGGCTCATTTATGCTCATGGGACGATTTAGGATGATCGTAGGGGCATAGGATATTATTCCACTTGTTCTAATCAATCTTCCTCCTTTTAACTTTTTCGGCCTTTTTTAATTTTTTCAATGTTCTAGGTCTTAGGTTTCTCTATCCCCGAGCCCTCTTCTTCTGACCAACCTCATTCTTTCGACTTGGTTACTAGGATCCTCTTACCTCTAAAAGTTACTTTTAGCAGCTGCTAGATTAACCATTCTCCTTTACTGATTGCTCATCTCTTAAAGATTATTTAGGATAGGTGGAAAAGTGAAGTATTCAACACAAAATTTTTCCTAATCTTGAACTTCTTCCCCAAGATGACCTTAGGTATCAACATCGTAGGATAAAGGGTGGTTTAAGTCATCTTAGAATGAATAGATGTATTCTTTTGCATCTTTTTCCTGATCAGAACTGGGGCCGATCGAGAAGATATGAGGATATTTTTCCCCTAAGTGAACACCCGTGGTAGTATCATTTGTTGCTAGGGTGGCAATACGAATAGAATCATCTCCGATTAATGTGTAATCATTGATTGGGACGGCTCGAATGATAATGAAGTTCTAGATTAAGGAAATGGTAAGGTCATAATCTTGCAGAATGTTGGCCGCACTCCGATAGGGGCAAACATAAACAAGATTCAGCTGCTTTGAAACTATCTCCAAATCTCAATGATTGACCCGATAATCGGATGGCTTGGTGTTTAGAAAATATTACATATAAAGATAAAAGGTCTTTAAAAAGGAAAAAAACTATTGGACGATCTGCTGAGTTTATCCTTTCTTGAAGGAACCCGAAGGGCATCGTAATTTTCACCATATAGTTCCCCAAACATAAGCAAATTCCTTTTGGTATCTTTTTATGACCATGGAAAACCATAATAATTTTCACCATATAGTTCCCAAGAAAACACAAGAAGATTCTTTTCAGTATATTTTTATGACCGAGGCAAAAATGTAACCAAGTTACGGGACTTATCCCTATCCTTAAAATGGTATAAATCCACTCCCGAGGCAGACCTCATATCGTATCAATAACTAATTTTATTGAGATCCATATTTATCCCACAAATCTGGTTAATGGCTACTGTACACGTTACAATCGACTAGAATCTACCATTTCTTATATTTTAAGTATTCTGTAATAGCGAAATACTTCTATCACCAATGGTGAAGGGGGAAATGAAATACAATCATGAATGCGACATCACCATGGGAAAGATTACGAATATCTTTCTCCTCTAGTGATGTCTTGACATGGAAATTATTGGGAATTTTGTACTTTTCAAGGAATTCCCAAAAGTGGTTTGCTGCAAAAACCTCATAATTTCTCACATTCTTGGACATTATGTCCTGAGGAAAAAGAAGATGAAAACGAGGAGAAACTTTCTTGCAGATGAAAACACTAGATAGAAAGAAGGAAATAAAAAAATACCTTGTGAAGAAGAAAATATTGAAGGAATAAGAGCTTGGGGGACTTCCGCCAAATCAAATCAATCACCGTATAATAATTGGGCTATGCATCTGAGCCAATAAAAAAAGTAATTGAAGCGATAGGAAACACTCAATCATTTTGTAGCATACAAGGGGTGGGAAATATGCAAATAAAAAGGTAATGATTAGAACCCACTTCCAAGAGTGGTTACGTGGGGAGTTAGAAGCGATGGTTGAATTACCAATACACTAGACGTGGCTAGACAATAAAAACAAAATTGGACTGATCAGCGTATTGAATGATCACCTTAGTCTTAGGGGTAATTGAAGGTACTATAACTAAATAAGTTCTATGTGGAGGACACATAACTCCCAGAGACCAATCAGTGTAGTGGATGAATAGTTAGGGGAGATAAGTTGTAATCTAGGAAGATCAATTAGTCAAAATGGGCGACCGATCCTCATAAGATTCTAGAACTTATAATTAAGATTAATATGGAAAGGATTAGAAAGATAGTACTCTTGTACTTATTAATAAGGGAGACCTCACCTAGATTTTGGGTATTGATTGTAAACTACACATGGTGACCTTGACTCTCAGCTAATAACCCTACCACTCCAATCGTCATTAATTCTTCCAAAAAATAAACTAATCGCCTTCCCTTCCCCCGTGGATGTAGGCATGACAATTTTCCAATCCACATACAACTTGTGTCCTTTACTTTTTTGCATTCACAATTGTTTTGAGGCTAAACTTTCAATAAAGCTTTTATTATGGGAAAATATCCCTTGTAACACTTATATATTTAACCTAATCTATGGGGAATCAAACCCGTATCAGATTAGGGGTAATGTTCACTAGATATAGGTGAAGAAAGTAACAACTTGTATGGAATAATTTTAGATATATCCATGAAAACTACCTATTAATATGTCTAGACTACTAAAGGAGGTTTATAATGCAAGGAATATTGTATTTATGGAGGTGCATTTTATAGCACTGAGAACCCTATCATAATGGCTTAATTATTACGCTACATATAATAAACAAGACATAGATAAGATTTTTGACATTTAACGGAGTTTGATAAAGGTGATGTGCTTGAAATTATTCACGAAGATTAGTGTATGGATGATCATACAGAGACTACAACATTGTTGGTTGACTTTGTTAGGGAAATGACCATGCCTTTGGGAAATATGGTGTTTCGAGTCTGAGTAGGTGGTATTTTAAAAATGATTGAGTTCCTAGTGGTTTTTATTTGTTCATCTGACTAAATTATCATTCATATACATGTATTCATTCTAAGGTCACATATTCCACTTGCCATAAATGCTCAAATGCATCATTAAGGGTCGGGAGTGATAAATATCAGAGATATGAAAAGATATGAAAAGAAATTATTTTATCATTGTCTTTCATTCAAAGTAAGAAATGATAATGAAACAACCTTTGAGTTGAATGTTACACCCATAAAAATAAAACTATGAGCAACCAGAGGTGGAAGATGCCAACATCTGCCAAATTAATTGGATCATGAAGACACTCAATGGAGTGGACTTTAATACTAATCACCCATAGACGATGTTTCAATGTAAAGAAGAGTAAGTTTCTTTTATTTTTTATAAGAGGCCAATAAATTCTTACTTAACATCCTTATGACATGTTGAGAATAGATCAAGATGTCACGTGTTATTTATTAAATGTGGATTTTACCAATCCTACCATGTCTTAAAAGGCTCGCTGAACAACCCAAGGAAAGTTAACGTTATCGAAAAAGAGCTTGGTAAAATTCAAGTGGAAAATTCAATTAAGATAGTTCAATTCTCATACTAATTATCAAATCTTCATTATAAAGAATAGAATGGAAAGTGGAGATTCTACGTTCACCTAACCAACATAAATAAATCTTGTCTCAAACTTTTCCCCTTGCCAAATATTAACCATATTGGTTGACACAACTGTTAATTACGAGAGGATCATATTTATTAATGTTTCCCTGAGGTACCACCATATCCCTCAATTTGGTATAGATTCGAAAAAGACATTTTGAGTGATAACATAAGGGATTTATTGGTACACCGTCATCCCTTTTGGCTTGAAAATATTGGGGAAACTTATTTAAGGTATGTAACGAAGATGTTAAAGAAAATATCTACTTCACTATGCAGGTTGTAGAAGGGTGTTTACCTACAAGAAAATATAAATAAAAACATTTTTTATAATATATTGAGAAGGAACCCACCCAGGGTCCTGGCAGAAACGCATAATTGAGAAGGAACCACCACAGGGTCCCGATAGAAACTCATATTCAGCAGGAACCCCCAGCGCCACTGCAAAGGTCAGCGCCACTGCAAGTATCAGCGCCGCTGCAAGTGTCAGCGCTGCTGCAAGTGTCAACGCCCCTGCAAGGGTCAGCGCCGCTGCAGCAATAACATTCGAGAGGTGCCCGCGAGGGTCACCGCAGAAGTCCAAGATTGAGAAGTGCCATTGCAAGAGTCAGCGCCACTGCAAGGGTCAGCGCCATTGCGAGGGTCACTATAGTAATGACATTCGAGAGGTTCAGCGCCGCTGTAAGGGTCAGCGTTGCTGCAAGTGTCTGCGCCGCTGCAAGGGTCAGAGCCGCTTCAAGTTCCAGCTCCGCTACAAGTGTCTGCGTCGCTGCAAGGGTCAGCGCCGCTGCAAGTGTCTGCGTCGCTGCAAGGGTCAGCGCCGCTTCAAGTGTCTGCGCCGCTACAAGGGTCAGCGCCGCTTCAAGTGCCAGAGCCGCCGCAAGTGTCAGCGACGCTGCAAGTGTCAACGCCACTGCAAGGGTCAGCGTCACTAGGGTCAGCGTCGCTGCAAGGGTCAGTGCCAGCGCCGCTGCAAGTGTCTGCACCACTGCAAGGGTCAGCGCCGCAGCAAGTGTCTGCGCTGCTGCAAGGGTCAGCGCCGCTTCAAGTGCCAGCGCCGCTGCAAGTGTCAACGCCGTTGCAAGGGTCAACGCCACTACAAACGTCAGCGCCACTGCAAGCGTCAACGCCACTACAGCAAGGGTCAGTACATCAATAACATTCGAGAGGTGCCCGCGAGGGTCACCACAGAAATCCAAAATTAAGAAGTACCACTGCAAGGGTCAGCGCAGCTGCAAGGGTCACTGCAGCAATGACAGTCGAGAGAGTCAGCGTCACTACAAGGCTCAGCGCCATTGCAAGGGTCACTCCAGAAATGTTATTCGAGAAGTGCCGCTACAAGGGTATCGACAGAAACTCATATTGAGGGAGTAGCTATCACGAGCAACTCCTCATCATGAAACATCAGTCTCTAAATTAACAACATCACTAACACTTTACTTTCTTATACAGGTTGCCTAGTTGAGCAAGCAGGGCTCAAGCACGCCAGTTGGGACCTCCCGGGAGTTTTGGCTTGGCGGCTGAGGGACAAGGTATGTTGAGAAAGCTCAACCACTTAGCACTATAGGATTGAGAGAATACTAGTAGGAGACCCTAGGGTCACCCAGTCCTCACACACCTCACACTTAGTCACAAGTGAAGTGAGCAGCCAAAGGGCTGGCTGCTCACAAGAAAAGAACTGTTTATAAAATGATTTTAGGGGAGAGGGTCCTCTAAACCCCTCTCAAGAAAAATGATTTTAGAAGGGTTCCTCGAGACCCCCCTCAAGCTTGCAAATATTTTAGAGGAGGTGGTCCTCGAGACCCCCCTTCAAGTTTACAAAGTTTGTATCAAAGTTACCGTTTTAAAAGATATTTAGCAAATCAGATATTTTGTCTCCATTAGAAGACATATTTGCTTTTGAACTTTGGTCGACGCCAGGGGGCATCTGTCAGAGGGGACAGGCAGACCTTCCTGCAGGTAGGGACAAATAGTACACTGCAGACGTTGTCCCTCACCAACCCTCTAAGTTTTGGCGCCAAAAGTGCCAACCCAGCCTTAGTGCCCAAGTATAAATAGGACCCCTGGGCAAGGTCATAAAGATAATAGAAATTGCACTATTACTCTGCTAAAATATCACCAGACCTACCGAAGTATTCTCTCCCTGCTCATTCTCTTAGTGCTGAGTGCCTTGTTCCTTCACTCCCCACTGACATCCATCACCCCCAGGTGTTTCCCTTGAGAAAATTACTATTTTTGCTGTGAAAGTTCATCTTCTTGCAGGGAGTGAGTTGAAGCTTGAGTTTCATTGTTACCAGAAGGAGAAGTTTTCTTCAGAAGTTGCACCAGGAGACCTTGAAGACCTTGCAGGCAGCGTCCATTGGAGTGGGTCACGCCTCACCCTTTCCAGTTATTCATAGACCCCAGTCTCACTACCCTCCTACATTTGGCGACTCCGCTGGGGAGGTATCCTCACTTCCATGGAAAAAGAAGGTTTTAATCTTTCTAGGTAGCTAGTGTTTGAATACATTCCATCTGGAAATGGATCTCAAAGAGACAAGGCCACTCAGGTGGATGTGGTGGTGACCGGAGCAAAGGTACCTGCTCCTCCGGGAGGGCAGACCAGCTCACCGGCAACATCTCCGGTGGTAGAGGATTATGAGTATGTTTTTTGAGACTTGGCAAGTTTGGGTTAAGATTGTGTAACACCAGCAGCAACCCCCTCTGGAGGGGCAGCCGTTCCGGCAGCGATTCCGGCAGAAGTAGCTCAGCCGCAAAGGACGGCGCTGGAGCAAGTTGTGACAATCGTCAAGTTCACTGGCAGAACCCCCGGAACCCTAAGTGTTTGTCGAGGAACTCCTCTCGCTCATTGATAACAAATAAGGAACCCTTAAGAAAAGAGCCCATGGCAGTAGCAGCTAACGATGAGGGACCCTCGGTAGTGGGTCCCATAATGGAAATACCAAAAGATGGAAAACCTCTAACTGGCGAGGGGGTCGCGATGAACTCACTGGAAAGGGGGTCACGAGGAACCCTTGGCCAGCAGCACACCCCCATAGTACCAACAGCCGGCGACACACCCCCCGCCGCCAAGAAGGGAGTGGAAGTGGCGACCCCTGTAGAAAAAACAAATCACTAAGAACCCAGGGTGAGGAGCCCTGGGTACCTCTCGTCATCAATAAAGTGTCCATGTCAGCAGCATCATACTCTCCATGACGCCAACAATGGGCGAGACACCCTGGGTCGTGGAACCCTCGATGTGATAAGAGGTCGAGACCCCCCCACCAGAAACAAAAGGCAAATCGCACATCTCCCCAAACGCAACACGAACAGTCAAAAAATCGTCAACACCACAAGGGGTCGAGACACCCTGGGTCAAGGAACCCTCGACGGGACAAGATGTCGAGACACCCTAAATTCCTGATGAGGGACCCGTAGATGCGATGCCAAGCCGCGAGACCCCCGGCCGCTGACGAGAGGCCACCATACTGTCATAGGCCGAGACCCCTATTCCTAAAAAATTTAAAGGCGTCGAGACACCACCTCCCAAAGCAGCTAGGGCTTTCGAAGAATCCAAGGTAACTGGAGAGGGACCCTCGGACGTAGGGTCGCCTCGCGGTAAACCACGGGTCGAGACCCCCCTTCTTCAGAAAAAATCATGGGCATCGAGACACCCAAGGTCTAGATACCTCCGTCAGCGCCAACATATGCTGAGACACCCAAGGTTGAGATACTCCCTCCCAAACCGACTAGTTTTTTTGAAAAATCTGAGGTAACTGGCGAGAGACCCTTGGATGGGGGGGTCCACTCGTTTCGAGCCCTCGTCAACAGCCATATCAAGTGAAAGATCCAAAGTCATGCGCGGATCGGGCGAGACACTCCTCGCTGACAGCAGAGAGACGAGCGAGACACCATCTATTTCCAACGAAACACCACTAGTCGAGACACCCTCACTCAAAACGCCAAGTGCCAATGACGCTTCCGGCAAGGAGCCCATAATACAAAAGGGGTCTCGCAGAAAATTTAAGCAAATAACACACGTCGCGAAGAAATTCCAGGAGCATCAACAACATTTGCGTCGCCACGCAAGAAATCACCAGCCGACGTCGAGACCCCCTTCTCATCGACGTCGAGACCCCCAACTTCTGACGAGGGACCTATAGACACGATGACAGATCGCGAGACCCACAGCCACTGACGAGAGACCACCATGTTGTCATAGGTCGAGACGCCCCTAGTTATCAACAAAAGTTCGGTCGAGGAACCCGAGGCCAATAGGGGTCTGAATGAATTTGTACCTCGCGAAGCCATACGTTGGCTAGCAGTTGAAGAATCAGCCACTAAAGAACCCTTGCTCACTAGAGAGATTTGCGAGGAACCCTTGCGCAAAAATCCCAAATTATTGGATATGGATACCACCGGCGAGGAACTCGTGGGAAAACAAGGGGGTAACATAATTTCTGACCAGGAACCCACATACCCCAAACCTCCAAGGGAAACCGCGCCCATTCCTTGAATAGTGCACGAGGAACCCGATTTAAAATAATTCTCTTTGGCAGGATGAGAAGAGCGTATGGGTCGCGAGGAACCCTCGTTAGTTAGACAAGATGATGAGGAACCTCCGCCCTTATCGAAATCAGATGGTGAGGAACCATTTATAATTAAAACAGAAAAAATGGGTAATGAATTTATAGTTGGCGAAGAACCCATTAACAGGGTGGGTCGCGAGGGAACCTTGGTCGTCAGCGTTCGATGACATAGTACCCACAGTCGGCGAGGAACCATTAGGAGTATTAGCCGTTGACGAGAAACCCCTCAAAGTCAAATTGGCAATAGAGGAACACACCGTTACCAGAGCCTCTGACGATGCATTTTTTCTAGCAAACCCCAAAATGAGGAACCCGTCGCCACAGTCGCTTCAGACGAGGAACCCACCTCGACTAATGGTGGTCGCGAGGAACCCTAGATGGTTGAGGATCCTATCACGATCGAGACAGTAGGAGAGGAACCCATTGGGGTCAAAGTGACAGATGAGATACCCCTCAAATGAGAAGCCTCAGACGAGGGGCTCGCGGCTGTGAAAACTTCCAGCGAGGAACCCCTTGGTTCCAAAATTTTGATCGAGGAACCCTCTGGTGGCAGCAAGGCTTGAGAGGAACCCGTCGTTGATAGCAGTGCTTGTGAGGAACCCTCTGTTGACAGAGGCATTTGCGAGGAAACCTCAGCAGCGTAGTGTCATAAAGTTATGAGGAACCCCAATGGGTAATAGCCCTCGCGAGGAACTCTCAAATACACAAACTACAGATGAGGAGCCTAGAAGCGAGGAGCCCCCCTCAATAACCTATGGGTGCGAGGAACCCACAATAAATTCAGTTCCAAGAGTGGGACTTCTGAGTGAGGAACCCCCCACCATTACAGGCAGTGGCGAGGGACCTATAGAGGCCCTCGCCCCAAAATTCAACCCATCGTCAACAGACATCCTCACCACTACAACTGAGAAGGTACTATGCCTAACTCCTGCCCAGTTTCATTTTCTTAAAAAAAAAATTGAATAGCCTGCTCTAGTTTTATGAGTACACTTCTGGTAAGAAATATAAACTCTGACTGTAATGAAGAAAAGTAATACCCATTAGTTTTTGCACTAGAAATTTTATGCATGACTCATTTACCTACATTGTGCGGTGGGTACACCAGATTTATGCGTTCTTTTCTTAAAAGAAGGGCAGAACCTCTGCTAGATTAGAAGAGGGCCCATGATATAAGGAACTTTCCTCATCATACTTGGGGGGATATCCAACCCAAAAGTAAAAGTATAGTGAGTAAAGTCCATAAGACCCGACAGGACCAGCATGGAGGTTATCATCCTAGTAATAATAATAAATAAAAAATTCGCTACGTTTCTTTATTATTCAATATAGATTTTAGCCTAGAGAACAAGTCTTAACCTCTGTTCTCAAGAAAATTTTACTTGACCAGTTTTCAGAAAATAGGGAGAATCGGGTCTACCCCCTCTCTAAACTTGTTACTTTTATGAGACAAAAAGGTTCCCAAGAAAAGTCTGGAACAAGCGCCCTTGCAGACCAAGGGAAATTTTTTGTATAAAGAAATAATTATTTCTTTATTTATGATATATGTGAAATTTTATTCAAAGTTTGTGGAAGGAGAAGGGCTAACCCATCTCTTAGTTACTTCCCAAGAAATGAATATGCATAACAAAATGGGGTTGCACTAAAAGTACCTCACAGTCACACGGGGCTGCGCTAAAAAAATATATAAAATGCTCACCTATATGCAAGAAGTACCCCGCAGCTAGAGGGGCCGCTTCCAAATTTTAACTTGCTCAGTTATATGCAAGTACCCCGCAGTTAAAGGGGAAACTTTTAAAATTTTAAACTTGCTCAGCTATATGAAAGTACCCCTCAGTTAGAGGGGCAACGTCCAAATTTTTACTTGCTCAGTTATATGCAAGTGCCCCGCAGTTAGAGGGGAGCTTCAAAATTTTAACTTGCTCATCTCATATGCAAATACCCCACAGTTAGAAGAGGGAAGTTCAATCTTAAGGTTCTCATATAAAAAAGAGTAACTCAAAGTATTGAGAAACTCCAAGTATACATATAAGGTACGACAGTTTAGTACCTAAGGCTCCAAGGGCATAGGAGCGCTCACAGTCTTGAGCAATTGCCAAGTATAAATATAAGGTGCGACAGTTTAGCACGTAAGGCTCCAAGGGCACCGGAGCGCTCACAATCTTGAGAAACTTCCAAGTATAAATATAAGGTACAAAAGTTTAGTACTTAAGGCTCCAAGGTCACTGGAGCGCTCGCAGTCTTGAGCAAGGGCCAAATATAAACATAAGGCGCTCCAGATGAGCACCTTAGGCTCCAAGGGCACCGGAGCGCTCACAATATTGAGCAAGTGCCAAATATAAATATAAATATAAGGTATGGCAGTTTAGTACCTAAGGCTCTAAGGTCATCGGAGCGCTCACAATATTGAGCAATTGTCAAGTATAAGTATATGTGCGATAGTTTAGCACCTAAAGCTCCAAGGGCGCCGGAGCGCTCATAGTCTTGAGCAAAGGCCAAGTATAAATATAAGGTGCGACTGTTTAGCACCTAAGGCTCTAAGGGCACCAGAGCGCTCACAGTCTTGAGCAAGTGCCAAGTATAAACATAAGGTGCTCCAAATGAGCACCTAAGGCTCCAAGGGCATCGGAGCGCTCACAGTATTGAGAAAATGCCAAGTATAAACGTAAGGCTCCAAGGGCACCGGAGCGCTCATAGTCTTGAGTAATTGCCAAGTATAAATATAAGGTGCGCCAGTTGAGCCCCTAAGGCTCCAAGGGCATCGGAGTGCTCACAGTCTTGAGCAAATGCCACGTACAAACGTAAGGTGCTCCAGATGAGCAACTAAGGCTCCAAGGGCACCGGAGCACTCACAGTCTTGAGCAAATGCCAAGTATAAATATAAGGTGCGCCAGTTGAGCACCTAAGACTCCAAGGGCACCGGAGCACTCACAGTCTTGAGCAAATGCCAAGTATAAATATAAGGTGCGCCAGTTGAGCACCTAAGGTTCTAAGGGCACTGGAGCACTCACAGCAAGCGTCAAGTATAAATATAAGGTGCGCCAGTTGAGCACCTAAGGCTCTAAGGGAACCGGAGCGCTCACAGTCTTGAGCAAGCGTCAAGTATAAATATAATGTGCGACAGTTTAGCACCTAAGGCTCCAAGGGCACCGGAGTGCTCACAGTCTTGAGCAACTGCCAAGTATAAATAAAAGGTACGACAGTTTCGTGCACAAGTCTCTCGACATCACAAGACACTTCTGCACGAGGGGGCTAATATTGAGAAGTCCTCAAGCAAGTGAACAAATAGTAAAATAACTTGGAGTGTGGGGTTCCATTTATAGTGGCTCCACCTGCCCAAGATTGCAAGTTTGACAGAAAATAGCCTAGGGCAAGGGGATCCACCTTGAGTGCCCTTTCTTCCCAAACTTGATGCTGCAGAAAAGCACTCAGGGCGAGGGGCTCACCGGGAGTAACCCCTCCGCCCAAGATAGAAGGCCACAGAAGAAGGCCAAGGGCGAGTGGCTCACCGCGGGTAACCCTTCCGCCCAAGATAGAAGCCCACAGAAGAAGGCCAAGGGCGAGGGGCTCACCGTGAGTAACCCCTCTGTCTCAGATAGAAGGCCACAGAAGAAGGCCAAAGGCGAGGGGCTCACCGCGGGTAACCCCTCTGCCCAAGATAGAAGGCCACAAAATAAGGCCAAGGGCGAGGGGCTCATCGCGAGTAACCCCGCCGCCCAAGATGAAAGGTCGTAGAAGAAGGCCAAGGGCGAGGGGCCCATCGCGAGTAACCCCTCCACCCAAGATGCAAGTCCACAAAAGAAGGCCAAGGGAGAGGGGCTCATCGCGAGTAACCCCTCTGCCCAAGACAGAAGGCCACACAAGAAGGCCGAGGGCGAGCGACTCATCGCGAGTAACCCCTCCGCCTAAGAGGAAAGGCCAACAGAAGAAGGACAAGGGCGAGGGGCTCACCGTGAGTAACCCCGCTGACCAAGATGAAAGGACACATAAGGAGGCCAAGGGCGAGGGTCTCATCGCGAGTAACCCCCTCCGCTCAAGACAGAAGGCCAAAGAAGAAGGCCGAGGGCGAGGGACTCACCGCGAGTAACTCCTCCGCCTAAGAGGAAAGGCTAACAGAATAAGGCCAAGGGCGAGGGCTCACCGTGAGTAACCCCTCCGCCCAAGATGAAAGGCCACAGAAGGAGGCCAAGGGCGAGGGGCTCACCGCGAGTAACCCTCCGCCCAAGATAGAAGGCCATAGAAAAAAGGCCAAGGGCGAGGGGTTCACCATGAGCAGCACCTTAAAACAAAGTAGAAGGCCATAGAAGAAGGCTAAAAAAATGAGGGGCTCACCGCGAGTAACCCCTCCGACCAAGTTTATACCCTGATAAGAAGTTCCACTACAGGTGGCCTCATTTACAAAACTTGGGATGAAGTGACATAATATTTAATGACCCTAAGAGGAATGATGAAGAAACCCTAGGGTCCCTGAAAAAAAAAACTGAATTTAGGGCGTACAAAGCCTTTTAGTCTACCCAACACAAAAGACTTTGCACGAGGGGCTAATGTAGAAGGGTGTCTACCTAAAAAAAATATAAATAAAGACATTTTTTATAATATATTGAGAAGGAACCCACCCAGGGTCCCGACAGAAATGCATAATTGAGAAGGAACCACCCCAGGGTCCCAACAGAAACTCATATTCAGCAGGTACCCCCAGCGCCACTGCAAAGGTCAGCGCCACTGTAAGTATCAGTGCCGCTGAAAGGTCAGCGCCACTGTAAGTATCAGTGCCGCTGAAAGGTCAGCGCCACTGTAAGTATCAGCACCGCTGCAAGGGTCAGCGCCGCTGCAAGGGTCAGCGCCACTGCAAGCGTTAGTGCCGCTACAACAATAACATTCGAGAGGTGCCCGCGAGGGTCACCGCAAAAGTCCAAGATTGAGAAGTGCCATTGAAAGAGTCAGCGCCGCTGTAAGGGTCAGCGCCGCTGCAAGTGTTTGCGCCACTACAAGGGTCAACACCGCTTCAAGTCCCAGCGCCGCTGTAAGTGTCTGCATCGTTGCAAGGGTCAGTGCCGCTGCAAGTGTCTGCGCCGCTGCAAGGGTCAGCGCCGCTTCAAGTCCCAGTGCCGCTGCAAGTGTCAGCGCCACTGCAAGTATCAGCGTCGCTGCAAGTGTCAATGCTGCTAAAGGGTCAGCGTCACTAGGGTCAGCGCCGCTGCAAGGGTCAGCGCCGCTGCAAGTGTCAGCGTCGCTGCAAGGGTCAGCACTGCTTCAAGTGCTAGCGCTGCTGCAAGTGTCTGCACCGCTGCAAGTGTCAACGCCTCTGCAAGGTTCAGCGCCACTAGGGTCAGCGCCACTGCAAGCGTCAGCACCACTACAACAAGGGTCACTACAGCAATAACATTCGAGAGGTGCCCGCGAGGGTCACCACAGAAATCCAAAATTAAGAAGTACCACTGCAAGGGTCAGTGCCGCTGCAAGGGTCACTGCAGTAATGACAGTCGAGAGAGTCAGCGTCACTGCAAGGCTCAGCGCCACTGCAAGGGTCACTGCAGAAATGTTATTCGAGAAGTGCCGCTACAAGGGTTTCAGCAGAAACTCATATTGAGGGAGTAGCTATCACGAGCAACTCCTCATCATGAAACATTAGTCTCTAAATGAACAACATCACTAACACTTTACTTTCTTGTAGAGGTTGCCTAGTTGAGCAAGCAGGGCTCAAGCAGGCTAGTTAGGACCTCCCAATAGTTTTTACTTAGCGGCTGAGGGACAAGGTATGTTGAGCAAGCTCAACCACTTAGCACTATAGGATTAAGAGAATACTAATAGGAGACCCTAGGGTCACCCAGTCCTCACACACCTCACACTTAGTCACAAGTGAAGTGAGCAGCCAAAGGGCTGGCTGCTCACAAGAAAAGAACTGTTTATAAAATGATTTTAGAGGAGAGGGTTATCTAAACCCCTCTCAAGAAAAATGATTTTAGAAGGGGGTCCTCGAGACCCCCCTCAAGCTTGCAAATATTTTACAGGAGGTGGTCCTCGAGACCCCCCCTCAAGTTTACAAAGTTTGTATCAAAGCTACCGTTTCAAAAGATATTTAGAAAATCAGATATTTTGTCTCCATTAGAAGACATATTTGTTTTTGAACTTTGGTCGGCACAAGGGGCATCTGCCAGAGGGGACAGGCAGACCTGCCTGTAGGTAGGGATAAATAGTACACTGCAGACTTTGCCCCTCACCAACCCTCTAAGTTTTGGCGCCAAAAGTGCCAACCCAGCCTTAGTGCCCAAGTATAAATAGGACCCCTGGGGAAGGTCATAAAGACAATAGAAATTTCATTATTACTCTGCTAAAATATCACCAGACCTACCTAGTATTCTCTCCCTGCTCATTCTCTTAGTGCTGAGTGCCTTGTTCCTTCACTCCCCACTGACAACCATCACTCTCATGTGTTTCCCTTGAGAAAATTACTATTTTTGCTGTGAAAGTTCATCTTCTTGCAGGGCGTGAGTTGAAGATTGAGTTCCATTGTTACCAGAAGGAGAAGTTTTCTTCAGAAGTTGCACCGGGAGACCTTGAAGACCTTGCAGACAGCGTCCATTGGAGTGGGTCACGCCTCACCCTTTCTAGTTATTCATAGACCCCAGTCTCACTACCCTCCTATACAGGTAAATATTGAAGATATTCTAGTAAATAGTAATATACCACTTAGAAGATCTATAAAATATAATTAAAATCTTTTGCCATAATATGATGAGCTCAATGCCACAATGTGCTTTTAGGAAGAGTTCGAGGAAGTTCCTTGTACATTTGATCAAACAGTAAGGAATGAATTACACTCCTTATTGATTCAAAGAACACTGGATCATTTAGCCATCAAGCAATGCCAGGGAATTCCAAAATCTCACTAGAATCTTAGTCTTTGAATGAATTCATCTTAAAATCCATCGATTAGTAAACTCAATTCACATGTCCTGAACAAGGAAAGATGGAAATGGGGAATTAATAATTCTCTAAGGTGTTAGAGTAAATGAATGATTATTTTAGGATCCTCTATCCCGACTATTCCAATTATCAAGGAACTTTATCTTTTATATGGTTTTGATCGAGTACATGGAGATATTAGACCTACATCGAGAGGATAATATAGTCCTTACCTCGTTTACTTTTTCAACAAGATATTTCTCGATGTAGAAATAAGGTAACTTCCACTTTATCATTTGTTAAACTCATTGAAAATTCATTCTTTCAAGTTATGTCACTACTTTGAGGTTAACCCAATTGCAACCGCATGTCCTCTCCTTAGGGGGATGCCTCTTAAAGCCGACCTATTTGGTTCAAATTTCAAGTGGCATGTAAAGTTTCAGATATTAAACATTTGATAACTTTGACAAAATATTATCAAAGGGTATGTGTTAAAAAAATAAGAGTGGAAAATTATCATTTTAGATGTGAGATATTATTTAAGGATGTTGAGGATTTTATGATAAAAGCTGTCAAAATGGTCTCCCATTATGAGTGGATACGTGGATAATTTTGTCAATTGGAAAAATGATGCTAAAGGATATGGAATGAGCATCATATTTCCCACTATGAAGAAGTAATCAAGAAATTTGTATACCATAATCTTAAGCCTCTTATAATAAACTAGACTCTCAGGCATTGACCGAAGTATAAAAAATAAAGAGATCTCATGTCTGGAGCACCTCATGGTATTTTTTGATCATGATATGTGTCTATACATATGTTAAGATAATAGTGTTAAAGGGATAACATGATGTACTATTTATTAAAGAAGATGCCCCAGGGTCTATTGATTGCTCGTATAAATCGAACTACAAAAAAAATTGAGATACGTAAAACCCTACAAGGAGGAATTAGGAATTACCATTGAGATCTCTTTGGTTTGATCTCATCTAAACATGAACAATATGTGATGACGATTTACCTAGAATGCAGGCTCGATGCACCCCATGATCTTCTATTGTATTCCCAATAGTAATAGTCACGAGTACAATGTGAGCTCTTCCGTCATGACCACCTTCTCTTCTCACTTTTCCTTCTACTTCCTCTCTTTCTCATAAATTTAAATTAGGATTTTTGAGTCTTAAAGAGTGACGGCTGGCTTGAGGGAAAAAGAGACTTAGGTGCACATATATAGGCTATGGTAGGGACCCTAAGGAGAGATAAGTATGTGGCTTCTAATAGGCCTGAGAAAACATAATCCAACCCGATTTCTAATCCCAGTCCATTAATTATAATTAATACCACTACATAATTCTAATTTTAACTCCACACCTATACTCAAAATTATATTTTGAGCTCCTTATTATTAATTACATCAGTATCCCCATGTTAAGGTTACAGATATCCATTAATAGATAAATTACTGATAATTTATTTGATTGACTTATTTATGTCGTTGAGCAGTCTAGCTTAACTTATTTTTAGTGCTGGATTAACATAATCCACATGAAGGGTTTGACACATACAAATTTATAAGAATTTCAAGGGGGTATCCTAGTCTCCATACCAGTACGTGGATTGCATCCATAAAAGACTTCCACCATACATTAATCATCATTACCCGATCTATCAAGATTATTGATCCAATAATGAATCTCACCTGATAGGTGAAAGAAATAATAATTAGTGCATGTGTACGTCAATCATGTACAAATTAAGAGACTTAAGTAAACATAGTAATCATGAGGTGTATATTGTCGTATAAAATCAGTATAAAGACAATGATCTCAGAGTGGTCCCATTCAATACACACAAAGTTTGATAGCACGATAAGTTGAAACTATACTATTTTTCGTAACCAAGATAAACCTACTAAAATATTTTTCTACAGTCCTACTAATAGTGTTCCTAGTTCCATCTAAGACTACAAAGGTTAAAACTTATATTCCACAAGAATTGGTGATCTGATACTCTTTGTGTAAGTCAAAATCTACACACCTGAACACTTACTAAGCCGAATAAAAGACACCATTAATGTATAAAATAATGCAAACATTATGTCCATACATGTTCTCATTAAAATAGGAAAGACCAATTTTATTTCAACAATAAATCCATAATTAAAACTATTATATAAATTATAGTTTTAGTCTACTTCTTTAACAATCTCCCACTTAGACTCAAAGCCATGTAATAATGCATCCCACTCTAATACCTTATATATGATTATCAAAAGTCTTGGATGGTAATCTCTTCGTGAAAGGGTCTGGAAAGATGTCTCTGACACAATCTTGTTAACTGCAACATTACCCCGCAAGATAAATTCTCGAATGAGATGATACTTACACTCGGTGTGTTTACCTGTCTTATGGCTACTGGGTTCCTTTGAGTTAGTAACTGCACGCTATTGTTATAATAAAGTGTAATAGCCGATTGAACTAAAGGTACCACTCCTAAATCCATTAGGAAGTTTCTAATCCATATTTCTTCCTTCATTGCCTTAGAGGTTGCCACATATTCAACTTTCATGGTAGAATCAACAATGCATGATTACTTGATACTCCTCCAACTAATGGATTCATCTTCTAGGGTAATTACATATCCCGAGGTAGAACTTATGGAATCTCTATTAGAATGAAAATTTGAGTTGGTTTACCCAATAGATACTGAACTCTTTGTCTAGTAAACTAGTATATAATCCCGTGTCCTTTTAAGGTAATTGAGTACTTCACTGTTCTAGCCCAATATTAGACTTAAATCTACTGACCATGCTAACAACAAAGAAGATATCGAGTCTAGTGCATAGCATAACATAACATAACATAGCATACATAATTCTCCAAACTATCAAAGGATAAAAAATGCCTTTTATCTTCTCTATCTTATCAGGTGTCTTAGGACACTGATCCTTGGATAAAGATACTCCATGTCTAAAAAGGAGGAACCCTTTATTGGAATCCTTTATGTTAAACCTAGCAACAATGGAATCGATATAAGTCTCTTGTGATAATCCCAACATCCTATTCTCATGATCTCACATAAGCTTGATCCCAAGGATGTGACTAGTTTCTCCCAAGTCCTTCATATTGAATTGGTTGTACAACCACACTCTAATCTAAGACAACACCCAAATGCCATTTCAAATAAGAAGAATGTCATTCACATATAGTAATAAAAACACCACTATATTAATGTTGCACTTCTTGTACACACAAGATCATCCATACATTTATCAAAGCCAAAATATATGATTTCCTGATCAAAATAAATGTTGTAAGTTCTAGATGCTTTTTTAAGTCCATAAATGGAATTCTAAACTTACGCAATTTATGCTCTTGGCCTTGAGCTATAAAACCATTTAGCTTCACCATATAGATACACTCGTTAAGATTTTCATTAAGAAATGCAGTCTTGATGTCCATTTACCAAATTTCATAATCGAAATGAGCCGTAATGGATAAGAGAATCCAGATTGACATTAGCATAATTATCGGCGAGAAGGTTTTCTCATAATCGATGTCCTCTTTCTAAGTAAATACTTTCGCAGTAAGCCGTATCTTGAATGTCTCAACCTTCTCTTTCACCGCTCTCTTCCATTTATAGTCCCCATTGCATCTTATGGGTTTTATCCCTTTGGGTGGATCAATAAGATTCCAGACCTTATCAGAATACATAGATTCCATCTCAAAATTCATTATTTTAAGCCAAAGTTCTACATCTTTGTCTTGGATTACCTCGTTTTAGTTACAGGGATCGGTTTTGAGTTCATTACGGACCTTGTCATAAGACTCTCCCAAGAACATAAATCCTTCGAGTTGATGTTCAACTATCCCACTATGACGAGGTAGTCTCTGTGTTGGTGCACTACTGCTAACACATTGTTTTATTTCATCCAATACTAGTGGTGTTGAAGAATCTTATTGGTTTCCTTGCAACTTTTCAAGAATAACTTTACTTCTAGGTTTATGATCCATTATATAATCCTCTTCCAAAATAGATACTTGGTGCTAATAATGCCCTTTTAATCCTTAGGATAATAGGATAAGTAAACTTAGTTTGTTAAGGATGTCCTATAAAGAAACTCACTTTCGGTCTTAATTCCATCTTATGGGATCTTTATTCAGAACATGTGTTGGACTACCCCTGATCTGAATAAGTTTCATACTGGGCTTTTACCCAATCCATAATTCCTTGGGTGTAATAAATACCGCCTTTGAAGGTACCAAGTTCAGTAAATAAGTGGTCCTTTGTAAATCATGTCACCAAAAAGAATCTGGGAGATCTGTATAACTCATCATGGACCTAATTATATCCATAATCATTGTATTCCTCCTTTCTGCTACACTATTTTGCTGAGGCATACCAAATGTTGATAATTAGGATATGATCCCTTGATCTTCTAGATACTGCCAAAACTTCCCTAAAAAGTACTCACCACCATGATCAGATCTTAGTGTCTTGATACTTTCAACTTGAGGCTTCTTCACTTCTGCCTGATAAAATTTGATTTTATCAAAGGCTTTGGACTTATGGTGCATTAGGTAAACTAACCTGAACCGTGAGTAGTAATCTATGAAAGTAATAAAATACTCAAAGCCACTTCTTTCTTGGCTTGTCATTGGACCACATAGATCATAATGAACCAATTCCAATGGTTTTTTGGCTCTATATCCCTTAGTTGAGAAATATCGCTTGGTCATTTTATCTTCTAAACAAGATTCATAAACTGGAAGTGCCTCCATTCTAATGAGTTCAATTGCCCACTTGCGAGTCCTTTTTAGATCAATATGACCTCAGCGTAAGTGCCAAAGATACATTTGGTTCACTAAGGAGGGTTCCTTTCTCTTTATATTTGATCCAATTGAATTATGAAAAATATTTATTTATTTCATGGGAGAGATGGGATTCAAGATATAAAGATTATTAACCAACATACCAGAACAAATACATGGTTTAGTTTTCTTAATAACCACGAGTTTATTAAAAGAAACTAAATATTAATAAAACTTTAAGCAAGAAACTGAAATCAAATTCCTTATAATAGAAGGTATATAAAGACGATATTTTAAAAGTAAACTCTTGTCACTACTAAATATTAAGTGAACATCTCTCGTAGCAACTACCGCTACTCTTATAGCATTATCCATCACTATGTCTCCTGGTTTCCTAGAACCCCTATAAAGAATTGTATACGTGAATAATGTCTCCCATATTTACACACCGGGTACTAGTAGTACGAACCAAAAAACATGATTCAATAAGAAATTACCGGAATTTACCCGCTTTTTTTATTTATTACAGAAAACTCGACATTTGTTCTTCCAATGTCCTAACTGCTTACATAGGAAGCACTTGAGCTTCGGCTTTTTCACACCTCCTTATGGCCCACGAGCTTCCAAAGGGTCCATAATCGATTTCTGAGCTTTCTTTTGCTTCTTCATGCCCATAGGCTTAGAAGTAGAGCCTTTGTAAGAAACAAAAGTACTTTCAGACTTCTTAGTGAGACACTCAGTTGTTTGTAGTTATTTAGATAGTTTTGCCCAAGATTAAGAAATCTTGTTCATGTTGTAATTTAGGCGTAATTTCTTAAAGGACTCAGACAACGATAGAAAAATAATATCAACTTAGGTTTTCCCATCGATTTTCACTCCAAGGATTTTAAGATCATTGAGAAGAGACATCATCCTTAAAACATGTTCCCTCACATGGGTCCCCTCATCCAAGTTTGTGTTCATGAGTTCTTTCATGGAAAACTTCCTTATAGCACGATTCTAATCCCCATCCATATCTTTGAGGTTCAACATCATGACATAGGCATGGGTCATCGACTGGTGCTAATGTTGCAGAACATTTGACATAGATGCCAAAATATAACAACATGCTATTTCATCATCCTTGATCCATTTTTAGTAAGCCTAGATTACCTTTTCGATTTCCCCTTACCAAGTTTCTCAGTACAAGTCTCATATAACACAAATTTGCACTCTTTAGTAGTCAACACTGTATCTAAATTCCTTTTCCAGCCAATGTAATTAATTTGGTCCAATATATTTGTTTTCCTTAAGAATGAAGTGGATTGGAAGAACTCCCAATATTAATACCGATAATCAAGTAATAAAATCCATTATTATAGGGCATAAAACCTTTTGAATTCTAAATTAAAATTAAGGTTCCCTTTACCAATTTTAAAAAAATTCGCTAGCATCCCAATTACCATTTGAATAGCACTCCTCTTTGGAGAACCTACTTTCCAAAACATATTAGGCGGGATAATTCCTTTTAATTTAATTATCTAGACAAAGACTATGTCAAATAAAATTAAATAGCTGACACTTTGGTCACAAAATATAATAGCATTCCTCTTTGGAGAACCTACCATTATTTTATGTCTAAGTGTATACCACCAATTAATTTTAGATTATCATATATCACATATACTCCTCCCTTGAGAGCTTCCTATGTGAATAATGAGTCCAAAATTACCCTTAAAGAAATTTGTACTAACCACCATAATAATTAGCATTGCTCATTGGAGGACCTACTTATTATTGAAAGTCTACAAATCATTGATGGAGATCGTGGATTTTTCTCTTGGAAAATTCCCTCTCCCTCTTAGTAATTTCAAAAAATTTGTGATGGTTATAAAAAAATGTGTCCAATTTTTAATTAATTTGAAAAGGCTAGGACATTTGATATATTTAAAAAAAAATTGGGATACCACTATTTTAATATATCAAGTAAATGTGTGATAAATAAAATTTTCAAACACCCTTGATCATTATTAAAAAATGGATACTTAGATTTATTTTCTAACTACACATATTAATAATCAATATTCATAATAATTATAAATAATTCACGCTACCATATACATGATCTAAGTTCGCTCAATATCCCTTGTTGTCCATAATTTTAAGGGAATCGTTACACATATTAACAACACAATAATTAAAACGTGAATATTAAAGACATAAATCAACATAAATAAGGAGATCAAGATAAATATGGATTCCTGAATATTATGCTGAAGATGTAACTCTGAGGTAGATATGAGTCCTCAATAGTCCTCCTTGAACATAAACACTTCATGTTGCCACCGATCTGGTTTCATAATTTTCCATTAGAAAATATGATCAAAACAACAACATTTTACACATGTCTTATGCCTTTGTGAAGGAGTTAACATTCTACATCAATTTTACATTCATCCAGCGTAATAAAAAAATAACCAAGAATAATCCATCATGGGATCCAATCACATAAAAACATAAATGTAAATACGTGACCATAATAACAGGATTAGATCGCTGCAAAGTAGAAGTTGGCATATATTTACATTCTACCCAACATCCATTTGTTTTAATTAGACAACATGGCTGAGTTCAACCTATATGCGGTATCAACAAGGCAATGATACCAAATGTTGGAGAAGGTACTTAAGGGTCTGTTGATTATGCGTATAAATTGAACTACAAAAAAAATTCACATACGTAAAGCCCTTCAAGGCAGAATTAGGGTTTATTTGCGAGATCTCTCTCGTTTAATCTCATCTCAGCATGAACAAAAAGTGATGATTGTTGACCTAGAATGCAGGCTCAATGCACCTCATGATCTTCTACCGTATTCCCTATATTAACGGCATAAGAAGAGTTTGGGCTCTTCTTTTGTGACCACCTTCTCTTTTATAGTCTCCTATATGCGGTCTATCTTTCTCAAAAATCCAAATTAGGGTTTTTGAGTCTCAAAGAGTGACAGATGCTTTAAGGAAAAAGAATCCCTAGGTGCATATATATATGATATGATAGGGACCCTAAGGAGTGGTAAGGATGTGGCGCCTAATGGGCCTTAGAAAACCTAATCCAACTCGAATTCTAATCCCAGTCCATTAATTATAATTAATACCATTACATAATTATAATTGTAACTTAACTCCTTAACTCAAAATTATACTTCGAGCTCGTTTTTATTAGTTACTTAATTCTCCCCACATTATGGTTACAAAAACACATTAATAAAATAAATTAGTGATAATTTGTTTGATTAACTTCTTTAAGTCCTTGTGCAATACAACTTAACGTATTTGTAGTACCGAATTAACATAATCCACCAATAGAGTTGGACACATACAACACTTATAAGAATCTCAAGCGTTAACATCAGTCTCTATACCGAGATATGGATTACATCCACAAAAGACTCTCACCATACATTAATCACCATTACCCAATCCATCAATATTATTGATCCAATAATGAATCTCACTCGATAGATCAAAGTAATAAATAGCTAGTGCATGTGCCCATCAATCATATCTGGATTAGGAGCCTTAAGTAAACCTAATAATATTGACGCGTACACTGTCTTATAAAATTAGTATAAAGACGATGAACTCAAAGTGGTCTCGTTCAATACACACAAAGTGTACTAGCATAAAAAGTTAAAACGAAACCTTTTTCTGTAATTAAGATAGACTTACTAAAATATTATGTTATAGCCCTACTGATGATATTCTAGTTCCATCAAAGAGTGTGGATGTTAAAACTTATATTCCACAAGAATTGGTGATCTGATCATCTGTGTGTAAGCCATACTTTACACACTAGAACACCTACTAAAACACCTACTAAGAAGAATAAAAGACACCATAAATATATAAAATAATGCAAACATTATGTGCATACATGATTCTCATTAAAACAGAAAAAATTGATTTTATTTTAACAATAAATCCATAAATAAAACTATTGCATAACACATGGTTTTAGTCTACTACTCTAATAACCTTTTGTAGCCAAGGATCAACGGTTCATCATGAGGTTTAAATATGTTTAAATTTATCAAACTCAAAGGGCAAAAAGTATCCATGCTGACATGTTAGACACATTGGAATCAACGGTCAGTTTAGAACACAACAATATATGGTGCGCATAGCGCCTGCATATTTTCAGCCAGCCTATAAATACAAAACTTGCGTAAAAATTAAAATAAAAGAGTGGTGAGTTATTTTTATTAGATCATATTTTGAGATACTACATGCGATTACTCATTGTGCCTTAGTTCAAAGAGAAACCTAAACCAATACTTGATATAGTCTTTGTATGGTCAAAAATGATTTTTTCTTTTTAAAACTACTAAAGCCTAGATAAATTCACATTTCATATCATTTGTCATTCATATATAATGCTAGATCCTAGTGTTAGACGATTCATTAAATGAGAAATCCGCTTGAGCGGGATGCTTTAATAATAATAGTACTTCTTCTCAATTGAGATAGATCTTCGCAGTTAAATCTCATTCTAACGGTGGGGAGTTGAACTTTTTACTACAACTGCTTATGAAGGACTTTAGATGGAAGGGTTTTACAATTAAACTTTGTCAAATTTATTTTCACGTTTAATGAGGGAGAGCATACATACAAAAGTATGTTCCCCTAGCCAAAGTTTTTCCTAACAGACCGTGTGTTGTGATTTGTTTTGTATGTTAATTTCTTAAATACTCCAGACCTCATACTACTAATCTTAGATCTATGATTTGTAAATGGTTTTATAGGTAATATAACTAATTAAGGATTATAATATATTTAATAAAAATTGACTTAGTAGAGTCTTGGATGTGTGAGTAGACCTGTAATCATTTTAAATTTGATTTTAGTCATGAAAATCATCACGCACATCATTTAAGGTCAGATCAAGTGGATTAACTTCATATTTTGAGAAACATTCATAAAAGTAGCTAGAATTGGATAAATTTATCATAGTCTTATTTTGTTAACCTAGAGTCCCATTAACCCACTGTAAAGTGACTTTTAAAATTGGTATAAGAGTAATTTGTTATTTGTTGTACATGTGTGCTTGTGCATAAATCCAAATTTGTGTATCTTTTTATGCTTGTGAATTTTTAGCTTTCTTTAAAAACATTTTTGTTTGATCTCTTTAATATTTTTTTCTTAATCTCATATGTGATTATGTGTAGGTTGAGAGATGGAGTTTCTATGAACCCTTCACCACATTTTGAGGGGTTGCATTATGGTCGATTTAAAATGAAGATGATAGCTCACTTGATATTGAAACATGAGAGAGTTTGGAATATGGATGGAGCTGGACTATGAGAGAGAGGTTGATGACAATTTTAAAAGAAAATTGAGAGTTCAAGATAGGCTCAATTTTAGCGCAATTATAGTCAATAGACTTGGATGCCTTATTTTCATTCATTAGTACTCAAGAGTATGATTGGATATGAATTGTGAATGGACAATGAAACGTGAAATATGTTATGTTTTACGCATGAGGGAACATCAATGGTTAAGAGCACTAAGATACAAATGCTTGCTACCTCATTTGAGATAATGCATATGTGAGAGGTTGTGTCATTTGATGACTAACAAATGATATTGGCTGAGGTGGTCAAAGTTTCTTATAACCTTGTAGATAGGATACCCAATAGTATCTAGTGAAGAAGGTTTTGAGATTTTTCGCATCTTGGTTCAACACTAAGGTGGTTCTTCTAAATGAGATAAGTTATTGAATATAATTAGTTATAAGAGTCTATAGGATCCCTCAAAACATATGAGCAAGGGAAGGCTCATGTTACTTAAACTTCAAAAGATGTGGCATTTCAAGTTGAGTCGAGTATGAAAGTAGTTGAAAATGAAAAAAAAAAAAACGTGTGAATGTTGATGAAGACATGACTTTATCTTGTTAAAATATTTAACAATTTTTACAAAAATAATAAGAAAGTTTTTAAAAACGAAAATCAATTTGATCCAATAAAATCAAAATCTTCTAAACATGAATATGAATGTCAATATGAGAAACACTAGTCAAGTCATAAAAAGGAAAACAAGATTGGATAATAAATGTTTTGATTGCGGAGGGGTTGGACATACCATCATTTTTTTCCCAACACACTTGAAGACGAGTGAAAAGAATAATGTGTATAAAGAAAGCTTAAGTGAGTTGGATAGTCAGTCCTCATTGGATTCATCATGTGATAACGAATAAAATGTGATAGCTGTTATGGTAAATCTAGATGAAGTTGTGTACATTGACATCACTAAGAAAGATGTTCTCACTTAGAGATAGCGAGTGATAATCTTTTGAAGTGCATTGGAAGACATCATGAGTTAGGAATGACATATATAATGCTATTTCTCATGAGGATTCCATATATATTCCTAGTGTTAACACTCATATCTTGCTCTACATCATCCAATGAAATTGAAAATTAATTTGGTGCTAAAATATTAGACAGGCTTTTAATGAAATTTATCAACAGTTCTTGAATTTGAAAATGTTAAAAATTAAGATAACCTTTAACTTCAATATTTACCATGTTAAAGAACAAGAATATTTGAAAAACGTTAAGAAATTTTTGTCTAAAACTCATGATTTGTAAAGTAGATGAATGCATTGTATGTTAAAATGTCTTCAATGAGAAAAGAAAATGAACTTAAGTAAAAAGATGATATTGAGACACAAAATAAAGTGTTCAAAATTAATTTTATGAAATTTAATGTTTGAGTTAAAAATAACAAAAGTTTGAGATATGAACTTGATGAAAGATCAAATAATTTGAGCAAATTATTTTTTAACACAATCAAGTTAATAATAATAAACATGAATAAGGATTTTATTCTAACACAATTGTATGGAGAAAAATAGAAATCAATCAAAATATAATATTAAATTGTTTGGTGATAATGCGACTAACAAAAAAACTCCTAAGAAAAAAAGTAAGGAAGAATTTTTATCTAAGTCTTTGCCAAACGAAAAGCATAGTTCTGATCCAAATTAAAAAAACGGTTAAAATTATCAAAATCTCTTGGTTTCTCATTTTTTTGAGATAAAAACCACATTTCTCAGCATTAATTTAAAATAAATAAGTTTAAAGAAAAAAGGATGAGCTTTGAAATACTAAGATCAAATTATAAAAGAATTTACCTTGTTGATCCTATTGTAAGTTTTTTGTACATTCAGTGAGAACTTGTTGTATGTTGATTGGTAGTTATCCAAAATTTTAAATGATAAACAAATCCTTGGGAGATTTGAGAAATAAATTAAACAATATTATGATGGAAGTTGAATATGTGGTCAATCAAAATAATAGAAAATGAGAGAAGAAAATGATAAGAAACAACATTCCTTTTGGGATTGAGAATAGGTTTCGAAAACCCATAAATGTGTTTAGAGTTAGGCTTGAGCAATTAGACATTCTTATAGCCAGGAAAGTGAATCTTATTATTTTCGTGCCTTCACTTGATGTCGGATACACTTATGTCTTTACCTTGCTTGATACTTCAATATGTTACCAATGGAGTTTGTATATGAGCATATATTGTCCCGACCTAGGTATCTTATTTTGGGATATTTTAGCTCATGGGGTGAGAGAATTCATTTGATTACCAAGATGCTTTATTTTTACATTTTGTGAGGTTTTAGAATAATCATTATAAGGTAATAATATAATAAGTATTATTAAGAATAGTATTAAAAAGCAATCAATTTTTATATGTCTAAATAAAGGATCATTAACATATTTGGGCTTCACCATTAACAAGTATTTTTATCATCAAATCATCATATAAATACATGAGTCATCTATGAATATTACCCTAAACCTTTTAATATCATATTTAGAATAAATTACATGGACCTTCAACATCAATTTTAATTAATATATGACAGATTTAACAAAACTAATCCTTTGTTTAATATTATCCTAAGATAATACATGGTTAACTTTTAGATCGAATTCCTAACATGTGTTTAATCCCAAATAGATTCTTAACATCAATCAAAACATAAATAAATTACAGGTTACACCATGATACAACAAGATATTTCTTGCCTTATTATAAAGGTTGAAGGTTCTATCCTTATTCTCCCTCTTGTGATCTTCCTAGTTCTTCCCAAAAGACTTCCTAAGCTCTACCAAAACTCTCTGCCACTACGGTTTGTGTTTTAGGTTTAATATGAATGATTAATGAGTATTAACACAATTTTATACCCTTAATCCCATATGTTGATACCCCATATTAGGCCAAAATTCTACCCAAACTAACCCAAAACTTATCCCCAAGGAGATGGACACATGATACACTCCCGTCCAATAAGATATGTACCGTTTACAAGGATAGAATCTGGTACCTTACTCATAACCCTGTATTTTTCTAGCACCCGATAAATACAAGACTTGGCTCGAAATTCGAATAGATGATTTATGATTTCTTTTATTTGAGATCGTTTCCAAGAGGTTTGTGAGAGACTATCTACAAAACTCAATGTTCCTTACTTAAGAGACAATTAACATAGATTAATACTTAATATAATGCTTGTAAGGTCTTTAAACTGAGTGTTGATTTCTATAAACACTAAATCCTAGATCAATTCACGTTTAATATAAGAGTTCATTCATATCTAAATCTATATAAGAGGGTTACTATTCATTAGAGGAGCGATCTAATCGGGTGTGATGCCTAAAAGAGAATGCAACTTCTTCTTAATGGCGATGGATCTTGACAATGGATTGCTTTTCAAATGGTGGAGAGTTGAACTGTTGATTAAAACTACTTATAAAGGACTTCGGGTGAGATATTTGTGCACATGTACTTTATAAAATTGCTTTTCAACTTTAATAAGAGAGAGCATGCATCCTAAGTTATTTCCCCAAGTGTGGTTTCCCCTCGTAAATATGGTGTTGTGAGTTATTTTGCATGTTATTTTCTTAGATAATTCAGATCAAAACCTAACTCACCTTAAATTTGTACTTTGGAAATGCTTTGATAGGTAATGAACTAATTCAGGTCTATAATATGGTTAATTAATTAACTAATAGTAAATGACTTAGGCAGTGCCTTATGTGTGAGTGGACTTCTAATTATTTTAAATTCATTTTTAGTAATAAAAATCACCACTCACATCATTCAAGGTCAAGTAAATTGATTGAATTCACTTGTTAAGAAAAATTCACAAGACTAACTAAAATTGGTTAACACCGAGTATAATCAATATGTTGAGCTAAAGTCCTATTCACCTCCTCTAAGAATTGATTTGAATTTTTACACACAATCCAATTAATTTTTCATTATCTTTAATTTAGAAATACCTAGAATGCGTTCACCCATACAAGGAATAATAGATCATATAAGAGTTGCATGGAGGAATTTGTCGGAGTCGCGCTTTAGGACACTTCCCTTCTTTTCAAGCAATCAAGAAGGGATATTGGTGGCCTTTCATATAAAAGGATGATTAGAAATATGCAAAGAGATATGATAAGTCTAATATGTCTCTTATTTACTTCACCAACCAGTAGAATATTTTTGTCCCTTAAATACTATATGACCCTTTTTTCAATAATTATTGGATATCATTGGGCCTCTAGTTACTAAATCAGGAATACTTATTGGCTTGAGATGAATATTTCACTAAGTGGATAGATTTTAAGCCACTAGACAACATGGGGTATTCTACTATGATAAGGTTTATCTAGAAGAATATAACCACAAGGTTTTAAGTTCCCCCACTGATCATCATGAATAATGACTGTTAGTTTGAGAGAGATTAATTCCAACAGTTTTCTAGTGATCACGGAATCATCCACTAATACATTTTGGTGTCCCACCCTTAGATATATGCACATGTAAATGCTTACAATATGGTTATACTCGATAAAATCAGTAAGATATTGTGGAAGACCAAAATATAATGGGTTAATGAATGTCCCCATGTACTTTAGGCTTACATGTTCACACAAAGGAGATCTACGAGGGAGACATCGTATCCACCATTATGACTTCACTAGTGTATGGAGGTGGGAATGACTTAAGGTTCTGAGTCAAGTTGAACCTTTCCAAGGAATGAAGAAAAGAAATATTGATCAAACATGAAATATAACAATAAATTCCCATTAGGATTATAGTTTCCATGTGAAGAAATGAGAGTTTAAGGCTTGAAACTTTGTCTTTGGAAAGATGGTGCATTGCATAAAGAACCTTATAAAGGGAAGTTAGGCCAGAACTAGGAAGACCCTTTATAATTAAAATGAAGAACAATGAAGACGAGGCATATTACTTGGAAACAATGGAGATATATCAAGATCATTGAATGAAACTAATATTAAAATGTTGAGTTTTTTTATTTAACCCCTTATAATATCATATTTTGACTTAACCCCCTAAATTTTCAAAAATATTACGTAAACCCCTAGATTCTAACATCGTTACATTTTCATTAAAAACCTCATTAATTTATATTTTGACTTATGTATAAAATATCACAATAAAGGAATTACGTAGCAAGATCAAACATAACGTTATCAATCAATCAGACAACGCAGTATATCTGTGGTTCGGCAACGTGCTTACGTCCACGGAAAGGCTATTATTTTTATTAATATCTCTCGAGAGTTTTCAAGTTACATCCTTTTGCCCCAAGTTAGGGTTTACTATTTACGGGTGCATCAAAGTAGAGGTGGAGTTGTTAAAGGAACTCAATGAACTTGTTGGATAGCCACGTAAGTACCCCTAAATATCTCTTTGGGATTGTTGGGAACTGATTCGTGCATATCTTGGTATATTTAAGTGCATGTCAAATATGTGTCCAAGTGATAATTGAATTTTAGTCGGGTTAAGAAGCCTATCTTGTGCAATGGGCTAGTCGACTAAGTAATGGGGTGTGAATTAATTGGGCTTGAGAAAATATTCTCCTACAATTGCCCCTCAAATCTTTTGGGCTATTGAGCTGGACTAATAGTTTTTAACCGTTTCTAAGGCTCAAGAATTGGCATGATACGTGGTGTTCTTGTGTATCTGAGAAGACTATAGGGGGATGCTCATCCT
The DNA here is from genome assembly GCA_949130495.1 of Sambucus nigra. Lineage (NCBI taxonomy): Eukaryota > Viridiplantae > Streptophyta > Magnoliopsida > Dipsacales > Adoxaceae > Sambucus > Sambucus nigra. Next base: position 230,814,030 of record OX422224.1, read on the forward strand.
GAATGAACTTTCATGACATATTTGTAATTGAATTGATTGGGCGAGGGTTTTATTTTATGATACGTCATTTGAACCACCAAAAATCATTTTAGGAGATTGTGACAATCATTGACATCGGGTTTCAAATCGGAGATATAGCTCTTCTCATCAGTTCAGTTCAGTTAAATTTCTTCCTTGCTTGCTAAGCTTTGCTAGTTTGATCTTCTTTAGTGTCTTCTTTTCTTTCAGATATCCATTAAGTTTTGTAAGTCTAGCTCCGCTTTCTTAAATTTTTCTTAGAACTTATTGTGTAGTTGTAGCTGGGTTTCTTCGTTGTTTATAGAATTATGGCGATGCTAGATAACAAAACTGTAGATGAGTTTAGGCATCGGTACGACATTCCTGATTAGGTAATCATCGATTGTGCTCCTCTTCCTAGAAATTTAATGATATTGAAGGAGGGCACTAGATCCATACCCTCTTTATAACATGGGGGGTTTGACATTTCCACCAAAACCTTTTTTTCTTAGATTCTTAAATTATTTTTAATTTATGGACGCACAATGTGCCCCTAATGCCAGGAAAATAGTCAATGGTATTCATAGAATAAATGCCCTTTATGGGAAAAAACTATACCTCACTGAAATCTGCTATTATTATGTATGGTCGAGAATTGATGAGGGTCTTATGTATTTAAAGACCAGGAGGGATGGCAAGGTCCTGGGAATGAACCTCCAAGACTCCCATAAAGATTACTGGGACCATGGTTTTATTGCCAGGAATTTGAAAGGTCCTCCTGTTCTCGAGGGTGAAATACACCGGAGCCTTGTGATTTCAGACTTTGGGGAGGACCAAATAGGTCACTTCTTATTTTTTTGTTCATTATATTGTTATATCTCCAATTCTTATTTCTTTGACTAATGTTATTCTGACATCTATTTCTTACAGTTCGTATTAAAAATCAGGAGCCTCATATAGGTGAGATTAATGTTAAGTAGCTTTTGGAGGCTTGGAATATAAAAAAAGGCTTCCTGACGATGAACACCCAAGGTCGGCAGCCTACCCGCTCGAATACAAGAATACGACCACTAGTTTCATTAATCGTCCGGTCAAGAAGGTTCCAAACTTGAAAGTTGCTGAGGACATTACTTCCGAGACAATTATGCTAGAAAAGGAATAAAGTTTAGAAAAAGGAGAATAAGAAGAGTCCAAAGAAGAAGATCCATAAGAAGAAGATAAAGGAGAAGAAGAGGAAGAGGACATGGATCCTATGATGAAGAGAAGAAAGTTAAAGCTTCCTAATAACGATGATCAAACAATGTTGTCTGATCCTCTTAAATCCCTGAAGACGTTTGAAGCTGGTTAAAGCCCCTTGGATAAGGGGAAAGGGAAAGGGAAAGAGAAAAAGAAGAAAGGAGAGGAGGAAGAGAGGAAGAGGGAGAGTAAGAAGAAGAAAGAAGGGGAGAGGAAGGAGATAAAGAGAAAATTAGTCTTGAAATCCTTTGGATTCCCTCCTCTTCCTATAGTCACTAAGGGAGCTAGCTAGGTGATATTCCGTCTCTTGCCCATGATTTGTTAAAAGAAGGAGGTGCTCGCTACCGATCATGAGCGTTCTTTGAGGTTGGGATCATCCTAGTTCGCCCTCATACTTCTCAAGGGATGGCTCTAGTAAGTCTTTTCCACTATTTGTCTCCATCTTTTTTCCTATTTCTGTGTTGCCTTATTTTTTTTCTCTTTTTGCGTTGTTATTATCTAATTTCACAACTCTCTTGGACGACCATGCCAATAAATATAGGAGTGAGCAAGAGCTTAAGGATGCTATAAAGACAGAGAATAAGTCTATTGTTGAGGCTCTCCAGGCATGGGTGAAGGAGAAGATGAAACTATCCCAAGCTTGTGATGAGCTTGGTGCATCCCAGAAGAAGGTGGTCGCTGAAAAGGATGAGCTTGCCAAAGAAAATTAGATCTTATCGAGCAAGGTCACCAAGATGGAGGGGGACCTTCCTTAGGAGAAGGATGCCAGCTATCATGAAGGTTTTAAGAAATCCTATGATGATGCATAGGGGAAGCTCACCTACGGTTGTAAGGTTGCCTTTAAAAAGGGTTGAGATCAGGCTCTGAAGGTTGTTGGAACCTCTGTTGAATCTGAACTTTATAGCCTTCACTCCCGTGACCCTGATCCATATGAGGAAGAAGAAGAAGAAGAAGAAGAAGAAGAAGAAGAAGAAGAAGAAGAAGATGATTATCCTACTGGTGGCATATGGATTGTTCCTGTTGAGGGTGGAATTGACGTTGGACAAGGTCCTGAAGCTGTTGATAAGGGAAAGACCATGGTGGAGGAAGAGTAGGTGACAGAGCATGGCTTGTAGATTAGGAATTCATCTTTTTACCTTGTACAAGATTTTTCTTCAAAAATTTGTACCTCTTCCTTTAAACTAGTTGTATCAGCCAATACCACCTTTTTTAGAATGAATAGAAAATGCTTTATTTTATATCCATTATTGTCTTATTTGCGTTTGTTGAATTTTACTTATTGTGCTGAATGTAAACCATCGATTTAGATGAGTATATCCCTGCTACCTCCCGCCTGAGGCAGATCCTTGGGACAAACCTCATCTTGAAGTCTCACAAAGCCTTCATAAAGATTTATAAATATTTGAGGATAAGAAATGATAAATACAAGAACTAGGCTGAGTTGGTCGCCAAGCTTAAAGATAGGCTCGAGGAGATGAAGGATATTGGGGCCTAAGTTGAAGAGGAGGTAAATGATATGAAGGCTAAACTTCTGGATGACAGTGAGATGAATCAAGTGACTGAGTTGATCCAGTAGTAAAACGATGACCTGAGGAGAGAAGTTGCTCAAATAAAGGAGAACACCCCATCGGGGTCTTTTTTGGTGCTGCGATGATCCTCTTCATCATCCAATGGGATAGATCAAGCTGAGCACCAAGCTCTGTAGAGAGAGGTTACTGAACTCAAAGGAGATGTCCAACAGGCTGACATGATCACTTCTGGACTTCAAATAGATGTGGCCAGGCTGAGGCATTTATTCTAAATGAGGACTCGATTGGCCTGGGCTGACGGTTACGACCAATGCCGAATTGATTCCTCGATAAAGTTGAAGGAGGTAGAGGACCTTGCGTTTTCCTAGGGATGGCTCAGTGCCCTTATAGAGATGACGATGCCTGAGGGGTCTTCCTTATGGCATAAGTACCAGGTTGACTTTCCAGCCCATTGTCAAAATCCATTTTTGAGAAATGATAAGTTGAACCCAATAAATATTATTCCTATTTATCTATTGAAGCACTATTCGGAAGATGATGAAAAGTAATTTGTCCTTCATCTGAACAATGGTCGGAGAGCGTGTGTTGCAGACTATGTTGCTCACCAACCTGGACCATCTTAAGCCTTTTGTATATTTTTGACTTTGGTGTAAAAGTAACTTCTCATTTTTGTTAATGAAAAAGTTTTATTTATCAAATCTCAATGTTTTGACCCTATGCTGACAAAACATGCATTATTAATATGTTGGTTATACTTGAACCGGTGATATCCATTTATTTATTAACATATTGGTCGACTAAATAAAACTTATTCACTAGCTAGGGTCCTTTGCTGTTCAAGTGAACTAGTGCTTAGGTTTTACCACTTTGAGCTTCTTAGCTGACTGAATGGTGTTTAAGAACTATTGTTAGTCACATGTTATAGCATGTATACATATTCTACCAATCCAATATGCCTTAGCAGTATCATTCCATCTACTTTACCTTTTAGGTTATGTCGTCACACTCCCTGAAGCCTAAGTAATATGCTTAGCAAGAATGTACCTGGTAGATGGGCCATCCGTCCGAGTAGGTTTTTTGCGACCAAAAAAGTTAGCTTTGTTGCCTAAGGATCCCCTGTAGGGCTTTTATTATTTTTGAGGCAACTCATGAGTCTCTTTGTGTTTGTCATGACAAAGACCTCAAGATCTTGGTAATTTGAAATGAACTTATCAGTTTATTATGTTTAGTAGGAATGCTGCTTGACACGAATAAGTTACATAACTTATTTTGATTATTATGGATTTGGCTCGGTGAGAGATCAAACCAAGATCGATTAGGATTACTTACTTAGAAATGGTGCATGAAACTAAGATACATAAAAAAAGTTGAGTGAATGGTCCTTTATTAAGTAATAATTAAAAAGCAACATAAGATTGAAATGAAAATTTGTGTAAACTAAATGTGCATTGCGAAAAGACTAAAAATAAAGTTTCTTCAGATTAATCACATTCCATGATCTTGGTATCTCCCTACCTTCCAGCGTTTCTAAGTGATAGTATCCTTGAAGGTTATCCCTTGTTGCCTTGAAAGGTCCATCCCAGTTTGGTCCCAGTTTTCCATTTAGTGGTTTTACAGCACTGCCGAGGAATTTTCTTAGGACATAGTCTCCCACTTGGAATCTCCCCAGATTGACTTTTTTATTGCATTGCATGGCTAGTTATTACTGATAATAAGCGCGCTTGATTATGGCTTGATCCCTACGTTTATCTGCTAAGTCAGTTTCATTACATAAAGCATCATCGTTTAGCCCTTGGTTGTCCAGGTTGGTTCTCATCGTGGGAAGACCTACTTCAAGTGGGATGACGAATTCCATCCCATATGCCAATGTGAAGGGTGTTTCCACCAGTTGATCCTCTCGGAGTAGTACGATAGTCCTAGAGAACACAGGGGAGTTTTTCCACTCAGGCTCCTTTTACTCTTTCAACCCTTTTTTTCAGACCATCGAGCATGGTCTTGTTGGAGGTTTTTGCTTGAACATTTCTTTGGGGGTATGCGACCGAGATAAATTGGTGCTTTACATCATGTTTATCGCAGAAGTTTTGAAAGAAGCCACTCTCAAACTGTGTTCCATTATTAGTAATGACAGATCTTAGTACCCCAAAGCACGTTAAGATGTTATTCAAGAAGAACCTTGTCATGTCATTATCTCGAATGTTCACTAGTGGTTCTGCCTCTACCCGTTTGGTAAAGTAATTTATAGTGACTAGCAGATACTTATGATTCCAAGGTTCGATAGGTAATAGTACCACTATATCTAATCCTCATTGTGCAAAAGGCCACAGGCTGGTTAAGGCCTTTAGGTCACTGGAAGGCTAATGAATCATGGGAGAGAACTTCTGACACTTCTCACATTTTCGAGCATAAACGATTGCATCCTTCTGCATGTGTGGCCACCAGTGACCCTCTTTAATTCCTTGAAGTACTAAAGATCTGTCCCCAGCGTGACTTCCCTATATACCTTCATGAAATTCACTGAGAACTCGTTCGGTGTCTTTTGGGTGAACGCATTAGATGTAGGGACCAGTGAATGACCTTTTGTAGATATTTCCTCCTAGTTCAAGATGGAAACGAGTCGCCTTCACCCTTATCTGATGAGTTTCTTTCCTATCATCGGGAAATGTCTCACTTTGTAAGTAGGCGGTGATCGGGTCCATCCAGCTAGGAGCCTTCTCTATATAGACGATATTCGAGGCGATCATCGCCCTATTAATGCTAGGTTGATCAAGAAATTCAATGTGGATGGTCCCCTTAAGGTCGAAACCCACTGCTGAGCTTAGTACCACCAAGGAGTTAGTGTGACTGTTCTGTCCCTTGGGAAACTACTGAATGTTGATTTTTTCAAATTTAGTTATAATGTCACGCACAAAGGCGAGGTAGGTTGTCATCCTATCATCGTTTGCATTGAAATCTCCATTTACTTAATTTAAAACCAATTTGGAGTCGCTGAACAAGTTTAAATGCTTTTCCCTCAGTAATTGGGCTTTGCGTAGACCAATGATAAGTGCTTCGTGTTCAACTTCATTATTGGAGGCTTCAAATCCCAACCTTATCCCCTGCTTAAGGACAGTGTTTTTGGTGTAACTAGGATAATACCCACGCCAGCCCCTTTGGAGTTAGAGGCTCCATCAACATAAATGATCTAATCATAAGATTGTGCTTCCTTATTTATTAATTTCTCTGTCAATTATTGCTCGGTTGAATCGTCTCTCGTGAATTCAATGGTGAAATTATCGAGAACTTTCCCTTGATTGCTATCTTGGGCTGAAAATGGATATGGAATCTTCCAAGTTCTACTGACCACTTAGATAAGTGCCCAGAAAGATCAACTCCTAGAAGAACAACTTTAAGGGGAGAATAAGTTATTACAATTATCGAATGTGCTTTAAAATAGTATTTCAGCTTCCTCAAAGCAACTACATGGGCGCAACCTAACTTTTCCAAGGGAAAGTAGCATTGTGTAGATGGGTGTCTATCAATAACAAAGAAAAATAAAATAAAAATGCTTTTTTTAGTAATGACATCCTAGAGGTGCCCGCGAGGGTCACCCAGAAGTCCAAAAGCCATCGCAAGGGTCAGCGCCACTTCAAATGCCAGCGCCACTGCAAGTGTCAGCGCCGCCGTAAGTGTCCTCACCTCTGCAAGTGTATGCGCCGCTTCAAGTACCAGCGCCGCTGCAAGTGTCAGCGCCGTTGCAAGGGTCGGCACCGCTGCAAGGGTCGGCGCCACTTCAAGTTCTCGCGCCGCCGCAAGGGTCGGCGCCGCTTCAAGTGCAAATGCCGCTGCAAGTGTCTGTGCCATTGCAAGGGTCAGCGCCGCTGCAAACGTCGGCACCACTTCAAGTGCCAGCGCCGCCGCAAGTGTCTACGCTGCTGCAAGTGTCGGCGCCGCTTCAAGTGCCAGGGCCGCTGCAAGGGTCAGCGCCGCCGCAAGTGTCCGCGTCGCTGCAAGGGACGACGCCGCTTCAAGTGTCAGCGCCGCTACAAGGGTCGGCGCCGCTGCAAGTATCCGCGTCGCTCCAAGTGACAGCGCCGCTTCAAATGCCAGCGCCGCTGCAAGTGTCGGTGCCGCTTCAAGTACCAGCGTCGCTGAAAGTGTCCCCTCCGCTGCAAGGGTCGGTGCCGCGGCGAGTGCCAGGAACACTGCAAGTGTCCGCGCCACCGCAACGCTGGGCGCCGCTTCAAGTGCCAACGCTGCTGCAAGTGTCAGCGTCGCTTTAAGTACCAGAGCCGCTGCAAGTGTCAGCGCCGTTGCAAGGTTCGGCGCCGCTGTAAGTGCCATCGCCACTACAAGTGTCCACGCCGCCGCAAGGGTTGGCGCCGCTTCAAGTGCCAGCGCCGCTGCAAGTGTCTGCGCCATTGCAAAGGTCAGTGCCGCTGCAAGTGTCGGTACCACTTCATGTGCCAGCGCCGCTTCAAGTGTCTGCGCCGCTGCAAGTGTCAGCGCCGCTGCAAGTGTCTACGCCGCTGCAAGTGTCTACGCCGCTGTAAGGGTCAGCACCGCTTCAAGTGCTAGCACCGCTGTAAGTGTCAGCGCCGCCGCAAGCGTCGGCGCCGCTGTAAGTGTCGGCGCCGCTTCAAGTACCAGCGCCGCTGCGAGTGTCAGCGCTGCTGCAAGGGTCGGCACCGCTGCAAGTGTTCGCGTCACTCCAAGTGCCAGCGCCGCTACAAGTGTCAACGTCGCTGCAAGGGTCAGCGCCGCTTCACATCGGTTCGCGCCACTACAACAAGGGTCACTATAGCAATAACGTTCGAGAGGTGCCCGCGAGGGTCACCACAGAAATCCAAAATTAAGAAGTACCATTGCAAGGGTTAGCGCCGCTGCAAGGGTCATTGCAGTAATGACAGTCGAGAGAGTCAGCATCACTGCAAGGCTCAGCGCCACTGCAAGGGTCACTGCTGAAATGTTATTCGAGAGGTGATGCTACAAGGGTTTCGACAGAAACTCATATTGAGGGAGTAGATATCACGAACAACTCCTCATCATGAAACATCAGTCTCTAAATGAACAACAGCACTAACACTTTACTTTCTTGTACAGGTTGCCTAGTCGAGCAAGCAGGGCTCGAACAGGCGCGTTGGGACCTCCTGGGTGTTTTGTCTTGGCGGCTGAGGGACAAGGTATGTTGAGCAAGATCAACCACTTAGCACTATAGGATTGAGAGAATACTAGTAGGAAGACCCATAAGTCACTCGAGACTAAAGACACTGCACACTTGGTCACAAGTGAAGTGAGCAGCCAAAGATCTGGCTACTCACAAGAAATAAACTCTTTACAAGAAAATGACTTTTTCCAGAAGAGGGGGTCCTCAAGGTCCCTATCAAGAAAAACAACATTTTTAGAGGAAAGGAGTCCTTAAGGTCTCCTCTCCCAAAATTTGCAAAATTGCACCACAAGTTACCGTTTCAAAAGATAACTACCAAATCTGATATTTTGTCTCCATTAGGGGACATATGTGCTTTTTGACTTTTGGTCGGTGCCAGGTGGCGCCTGAAGGGGGGACAGGCAGGCTGTCTACAGGTAGGGACAAATGGTACACTTCAGACATTGTTCCCCACCAACTCTCTCAATTTTGGCGCCCAAAAAATGCCAACTCACCCCTAACGCCCTAGTATAAATAGACCTCTAGGTAAGGTAAGAAAGAGGGACAATAGAAATTGCACTGTTACTCTGCCAAAATATCACCAGACCTACCTAAGTATTCTCTCCCTGCTCATTCTCTTAGTGCTGAGTGCCTTGTTCCTTCACTCCCCACTGACAGCCATCAGTCTCAAGTGTTTCCCTTGAGAAAATTACTATTTTTGCTGTGAAAGGTCATCTTCTTGCAGGGAGTGAGTTGAAGCTTGAGTTCCATTGTTACCAAAAGGAGAAGTTTTCTTCAGAAGTTGCTCCAGGAGACCTTGCAGGCAGTGTCCATTGGAGTGGGTCACGCCTCACCCTTTCCAGTTATTCATAGACCCCAGTCTCACTACCCTCCTACATTTGGCGACTCTGCTGGGGAAGTATCCTCACTTCCATGGACAAAGAAGGTTTCAATGTCTCTAAGCAGTTGGTTTTTGAGGACATTCCGTCTAGTAATGGAGCTCACAGTGACCAGACTACTCAGGAAGAAGTGGTGGTGATCGGAGCCAAGGCGCTAGCGCCTCAGGGAGGGCAGACCAGTTCGCCGGCAGTGGCTCCAATGGCAGGTATGAACCTTATGTCAATGTTTTTTGACTTTTTAAAGAAAAACAACATGGATCTATCAAGCTTGGGTCAAGGTTGTGTGACACCTGCTGCTGCCCCTTCTGGAGGGGTAGCCACTCCTATTACGATTCCGACAGAGACGATTCCGTCCCGGAAGGCAGCGCCGGAGCTGGTCCTGGCACCAACAGGTTCTCCAGCTGCTAAGAGCACGTGCTTGTAGGAGTCACCCTCTAAGGCTATTACTATGGAAGACGTGAGGAAGCTCCTATCCTCCTCTCAAAGAGAGGGTTCTCACCTATACGAGGAGTTACATGACCCCTATCCACAGGAAGTAAGTGAGAAGCCATACCCTGAGGGGTATATTCCACCAAAATTTATCAAGTTTGGCGGTAGGGGGAGAACCCTAGAGAGCACGTGAAGAGGTTCATCGAGTACCTGGGAGTACATGCTGGCAACAAGAACCTGAGGTTGAGGGAGTTCTCTAAGACTCTCACTGGAAAGGCTTATACGTGGTATTCCCACTTGGCGCCTAACAGCATCCCTACTTGGGAAGAGATGCACAGGCAGTTCCTCCAGAAGTTTTTTGTAGCGGAGGATGAATTTACAGTGAGGCACCTGGCGCAAGAGGTCTAGAAGCCAGGAGAAGAGTTGATGCACTATATCAAGCGATTTAGTGAGAGGGCCTTAGATGTTCACGAGGATGTGGCGGAGGCCAGGTTTCTACAGATATGTGTGGAAGGACTCTTAGAAGAGTACAAGTTGCACTTAATCAACGAAACTAGAGATGCAACTTTCAGAGAATTCACCAGGGCCGCCAGCAACATAGCTATGATAATCAAACCAAGATCCCCGGGTTGGAGGACGTAATTTCCACTGACTCCCGGGAGGTTTCAGGTTTCGAGGAGGCAAGCGGTTAACTATGTGGACGAGAGTAACAAAGGGAAGAAGGGAGGCTCTGGGGCCAAGACTGACAGTCCCGGAAACAAGAGAAAATTTGGGGAAGATGCTCCTCCGCCACTACCGTGCAGCGTAGCTGAGGCTATGGATTGTTACCGCACCTTAGTGCGAGAAGTCGTAGCAGGACCTCCCCACCTAAAAGGAGAAACCCCCACTGCAGCTGACAAAGCCAATCCAAAGTACTGCGAATTGCACCAACGAGTGCAGCACTCTACCAAGGATTGTTACTACTTACGAAGGATCATTGGTGAGCAGATGGCCAACGGTACCTTGCAGATACCCCCTGTGGATGTTAACGAGAACCCACTTCTTGCGCATCACTTTGGCACCGCCAACATGGTAGTTTCCTACGACGAAGAAGCTACAAGAAGTCTTGTAAAGCGGGAGAGTGGCGAGCAGTTATGCGAGGAGTTAGAAAATCTATCACTGAGCAGACTTGAGCTAGAAAGAAAGCAAGAGGAGTGGTTCTTCACTCCGAAACATGAAAATGGAAGGGGGGAAGTTGAGGACGTGTCTCTCTCAGAAGGTGAGGTACACGTCATCCTCGCTCTAGACGAGGGAGGGACCTCTGAAGCGGAGTATGTTTGCAGTGCCCAGACGTACAAGGTAGACTTAGATTCTGAATGTGAGGCCATAGCGAGGAGCCCCAAGTTCAAGTGGTTTTTCGACCAGATAGGGGTGAAGTACGACACGAGGGTGTCCATCACGTGGAAAGTCTTAGAGGCAGTGCAGCAGCGGGGAGACCCTTCGCTAAATTGGCAGGGGCCAATCGAAAGGATGATTAAGAAGTATACCTCTGAAGTGGTGTTTTCAGAAGCAGATAGGGTGGTGCCCTACTTCCACAACCGCCCGTTGTACGTCACAGCCATAATTAATGGAGTCTCATTTCCCAGGGTGTTGATGGATGGAGGAGCATCCATTAACATCATGCCCATCAGTACATTATATGAAACGGCAATTGACCAGGAGAAGGTGGTTCCGGTACCACCAGTAATTTCCGGATTCGATAACGCTGGAATGTAGTCTATTGGATATGTGAATGTGGGAATTAAGTTGGGGAATTTCACCTCCCACATCAAATTTCATGTTATTAACACTAACACCAGCTACCAATTTCTCATTGGAAGGGTATGGATGCACACTCATGGCGTAGTGCCTTCCACATACCATTAATGCGCGAAGGCAAACATTAGAGGTACAGAGATAGTAATCAAGGCCACGCAGAGAACCTTCGCTATTGAGGAGGCCCACCTGGTAGATGCTGCCTTCTACACCGAGTTAGATGAGGAAAGAACGGTCTCTACAAGAAAACTAGTAGGAATCAAGGTAGCTGAGGGAAGGGTCCCGTAGAAGAAATCCGTTCATGACCGTCTAGGGAAGAGGATAATCCCCCATATGGCAAAAGGCAAGAGGAAAGCAGAGGAGGTAGATAGAGCCCCTCGAACTTGCAAGAAGGTGGTTTTTCCTGATGGAAAAATCATCTACCGTTTATAACGATCTGCGCGGTCGGTGTTCTGGGATGAGAGCATCGACCCGACGCCCGAGTGTTTTATCTTTGATGAGTCCCATATTATTGAGCATGTTGAGGAACCAGAAGAAGCGCCAGAGTGCATACAAGACGGACCCAGAGAGCAGCTGCAGGAATTAGAGGAAATCAAGTTGGGGACAGAAGAGGGTGAGAATAGACCCATTCTAATCTCCAAGTGCCTGGAACCAAAGCAGAAGGAAGAGCTCATTGAGCTACTTAAGGAGTTCACTGATGTATTTTCTTGGAAGTACACGGAGATGCCAGGAATAGACGTAGAAGTGAGCTCTCATAGATTGAATATCCTTCCCAATGCCCTTCCGATAAGGCAAGCCACACGCACATATAAAGCAGACCTGGATTTGAAAATAAAAGCTGAGGTGGAGAAGTTGTTAGCGGCAGGCTTCATCAAGCCTATTCAGCACCCCATATGGCTGTCCAGCATAGTGCCAGTGGCAAAGAAAGACAAGACCCAAATCAGAATCTGTGTAGATTTTCGTGACTTGAACAGGGCGTGTCCTAAGGATGAATTCCCACTACCCAGCATAGAAAACTTATTGGATGCCACCGCAGGACATGAGATGTATAGCTTCATGGACGGGTATATTGGCTATAACCAGATTAAAATGGACCCCACCGATGAAGAGAAGACTACCTTTCGCACACCGTTAGGGAACTTTCACTATACAGTCATGCCCTTCGGATTGAAGAACGCTGGAGCCACATACCAGCGGACCATGATGGCAATTTTTCATGACTTATTTCATGATATACTAGAATTCTATGTGGATGATCTGGTGGTGAAGTCTAGGAAAGAAAACAAGCATATTCAGGATCTCAGGAGAGTATTCGAAAGGTGTCGTCGGTATAAGATGAGAATGAACCCCTTAAAGTGGGCCTTTGGGGTTACTGCAGGGAAATTCTTAGGTTTTGTGGTAAATAGATAAGGGGTGCAAGTGGATGCAGAGAAGATGAAAGCCATTGTGATGATGCCACCGTCCAAGAGTCAGAGACAACTTAAGAGCTTCCTGGGAAAGGTATCCTACCTGCGGAGGTTTATACCTGCGTTGGCAGAAGTAACTCATCCGTTCGCACCTCTACTAAAAGACAAAGCTAAGTGGGTTTGGGGAGAGAGGCCAGAGAGTGCGTTCGAGAAGATTAAAGAAATCCTAGCCTCTCCTTCCACGATGATTCCCCCCGAAGCCGGAGCACCGCTACTGCTCTACCTTACTTCTATAGAGAGGTCGATAGGGGCCCTCTTGGCGCAAGAGAAGGTAGGAGTGGAAAAGCCGGTCTACTACCTTTCAAGAGTAATATCCAGAACATAATCGAGATACACCAGCGTTGAGAGGCACTGCCTGGCGCTGGTATTTGTAGCCCATAAGTTGAGACACTATCTTCTAGCCTTCACCGTTCACATAGTCACCAAGTGTGATCCCATCAAGTACCTCCTCGCGCGGACTATACTCGTGGGACGAGCAACAAGGTGGTTTTTGATCTTGTCAGAATACGATCTAAAATGCGTAGTGCCTAAAGCCATTAAGAGCCAGGCAGTAGCAGATCTGCTGGCCCACTTCCCGAGTGGGGTTTTCGAACCACCTAGTGAAGAGCTTCCCAGAGAAAGTTTCCTAGCATGCATGGTGGAGGAGGTGAAGAAGTGGTTTATGGAGTTTTATGGTTCCAGTGCTCAAGGAACATGTGGAGCCGGCGTCATACTGTCAGATGGGAAGGAGAAGATTACCCTCTCTTTCAAGTTAGATTTTAAATGCTCAAATAATGAAGCTGAGTACGAAGCCCTCATTCTAGGGATGTTGGAAGCACTCAGAAGAGGGATCAGGGTACTGTGTATACGAGGGGACTCCAATCTGGTAGTATGGAAGGTCAATGGAGAGATTTCCCTTAAACATGCCAACTTAGCGCCGTACAGACACATCATCCAACGACTGCTGGGACAGTTCATAGAAGAAACTGTGGAGAGGCAAGCGTGAACGATGAATAGGCACCCTGACGCGCTCGCCACCATAGCACAAAAGTTGGACATGGAGGAGTCAGAAGCAACCATCACAGTGAGGCGGAGAACGGTACCCACTACCGTAAAGTCCTTATTCCCAAGTAACGAGCCAAAAGATTGGAGGCATCTGGTAGAGAAGCAACTTGAAACCAGGGAAGGGACAATGAAAATATTATAGTTAGCCAACTATCATGTGCTGCAGGGAACTCTCTACTTCAAGAGTCCTGGGGGGTTTCTGGCAAGGTGCGTAGGGGAGAAAGAAGCTAAGGAGAGGTTAATAGAAATACACCAGAAGCACTGTGGAGATACAGATATCCCCCTTTACAGACGACTGCAGCGAAGCGGGTATTTTTGGCCCGCCATGAGCGTAGAAGCAGCCCTCTTGCAACAAAGTTATTTAAAGTGCCAAGGTAATTTTTACCAGCCGACGGAGGCTAACTTCATGGAAGCCTTCGAAGATTGGAGACAGCCGTACCTAGCATATCGAAAAGATGGGGAGCTGCCCGCCGAGAGAGCGGATGAAATACCTTAGAAAAAGGATAGCACGTTTCTACTTGGTCAAATGAGAGTTATATAGAAAAGGGTACAATGAGAAGGTGCTAAGGTGCGTAGCCAAAGAGGAAGTGGGAAGAGTGCTGAAAGAAGCTCATGAGCCCTCCCACATGGGAGGCGCCAAGCTGTATGATCAACTGATGACGCTAGGATACTACTGGCCGACCATGGAGGATGACTCCATTGGATATGTGAAAAAGTGTAGAGCATGCCAGGTGCATGGAAACATGGTGCACGCTCCCTCTGTCAGTCTACAAAGCTTGGCAGCCCCCTATCCCTTCCACACATGGGCATTCGACCTGGTGGGAAAGATCGCCCCAGCATCTCACGGCAAGGCTTTTATCATTGTGGCTATAGAATTGTACACCAAATGGGCCGACGCCATTCCTTTATGGAGAGTCACCGCCCAAGTGGTAACCCAGTTTATAAAGGAGTATATCATATGTAGGTTCGATATACCCAAAGTGATCCTAACGGATAATGGGAAGCAATTTGTATGCAAAGAGATGGCCCTTCTCACGGACAAGTATAATATTGTGCATAATAGCTCAACCATATCCTACCCCAAGGGCAATGGCCAAGCAGAAGCTACTAATAAGACCCTGATAAATATTTTGAAGAAAATGCTAGAAGACATGCCGGGAGCATGGGATGAAAAGTTGCCTATGGTGTTATGGGCCTACCATACTTCGAAAAGAAAGCCAACAGGGTTCACTCCCTTCTCTCTAGTATATGGGACCGAAGCTGTCCTATCAGTGGAACTGGAGGTACCTTCTGCCAGAATTTCTCTTAGCAATGGACTCATCCCCGACCCAAGGCATGTGCAACTGGAGGCGCTGGACGAGCACAGAGACAAGGCGAGAGAGTTTTTCAAAGTCTACACTCAGCAACTGTCCAGGGCCTACAAAAACTTGGTTAAGCCTAGAGAATTCCAGGTGGGAGATTTAGTCCTGTGAGCATCAACTCACCATCTCCGTAGCATGTCGGCATCAAAATTCAAACCTAACTGGGAAGGCCCCTTTGTCGTCAGAGGAGTGGGGAAGTCGGTCTACTGCCAAATATCAAAACCAGAGAGTGATTGCCTCCAGTCCATCAACTGCAAGTGGCTGAAGAGGTACTATGCTTAGTAACAACTAACAAGTTTTGTTTGTGTTTTGCATGTCTGTAATGGATTTCGAGGATTGATCCTATACCAGAAAAGTTTTTTTGTAATTTTTTTTAGAGAAATACTACACTGTAAACAACACACAAAGGTAAAGAAATGAAATAGCAACACTTTTGATCATTGTTGACATTTGCTTTGCTTTCTCATTTATACATACATATACACTCCCTATTAAGTTAGAAGAGAGTACAAAAAAAAAAGATCAGGAACTTTGCTCACTACACTCGGGAGGTAAGTCCATCCTAAGAGAAAGTATACTGAGCAAAGTCCCCTAGACATAAATTAATACAGTTTTTTTTATATAATAAAATTAGGCTTTCAGAAAGGGGCAGGGGTCACCCTCCTCTCCAACCTAGCCTCTACGACTATAAGCAGTAATATGTAGGAATACCCCCACAGACAGGAGGGGCAACCCAAGAAAGTCACATGCCAACACCTCACAGCTACAAGACGTGCATTTTCAAAAAATATATACAATATGATAATACATAACTTTTCATATCAATGCAAATACCCCGCAGTAAATAGGGTAGCCACCAGTAGACTAAATGCTCACAGAAATTAGAGCAAGTCATATAAAATGAACACCCATAGTATAAAGGGAGAACAAAGGAAAAAGAAAGTGCAGAAGAAACAAAGTGTCTCATACAGGAATGATAAGTGATGTACACATAGAATTCTGAGCACTACAAAGCAAGAAGTAGCCTATCTGCTAGAAACCACAAAAAATAAATCATCACGCGCGATGGCGCCAGCATATGACGAACCAGCCTCTCGCAGAAACGCTTCCTCCAACCTGATGAATTTAGCCTCATCTTCCTCATCGCCAGACTCGAGTCTGGCAAGCTTCACCTGCAGTAGGGCGATCTGATTCCGGATCCTCGTAGCCTCAGCGTGTTGTTGCTCAACCCTAGACTGTTGGGAAGTGTGAAACCTCACTATCTTTCGAAAAGGAACACTCAGAAAGGGGCGAACCCCTGCGTCAAGCTAATCCAAATGAAAATGATAGAACTGCTGTAAGTCGCGGAGGGCATCCAAGAATAGAAAAATAGAAGAGCTAGTCAGCT
This sequence comes from Sambucus nigra, assembly GCA_949130495.1. NCBI lineage: Eukaryota > Viridiplantae > Streptophyta > Magnoliopsida > Dipsacales > Adoxaceae > Sambucus > Sambucus nigra. The sequence goes on from OX422224.1 coordinate 230,830,294, forward strand.
TAGCAGGGGAGGTAGCCAAGAACTCATGAACATGGCTGGCAAGAGCCCTCAGGTTGAAGGCCGTAAGACTGTCAACCTGAAGTATACTCTGAGAAGTGAACGTCTCGGGATGATGCTCCAAGATGAGATCCAAGAGCTGACGCTCATGTACCCTGAATCGGCCTGGTAACTCCTCATGCCATAGCCTACTAGAAATAGTCGCAGCATCCTCTGCTTCATCATCGCCATCGGAGTGGCGAGACCCCACCTCAGAAGGAAGAAAAGAAGACTCCCCACCAGAATCAGCGTCACCGACCAAAGGAGTGAACTCAGAACTATGATCTCCCTCCACAGTTGCCCCACTACCAGTCTCCACAGTCATCGGAGTACTCTCATACACCTAGAAACAATGAGACAAGGGTGAAATGAGAATGCTTGCATAATATACGCAAGAAGAAAAGAGGGGAATAGTAAAAAGAGGGGGTATGCCAGTCTAATACCTCTCTCGCAGTTGCCCCACTGCCAGTCTCCACAGTCATCGGAGTACTCTCATGACCTGGAAACAATGAGACAAGGGTGAAATGGGAATGCTTGCACAGTATACGCAAGAAGAAAAGAGGGGAATAGTAAAAAGAGGGGGTATGCCAGTCTAATACCTCTCTCGCAGTTGCCCCACTGCTAGACTCCACAATCATCGGAGTACTCTCATGCACCTAGAAACCATGAGACAAGGGTGAAATGGGAATGCTTGCATAGTATACGCAAGAAGAAAAGAGGGGAATAGTAAAAATAGAGGGTGTGCCAGTCTAATACCTCTCTCGCAGTTGCCTCACCGCCAGACTCCACAGTCATCGGAGTACTTTCATGCACCTGGAAACAATAAAACAAAGGGGAAATGAGAACGCCTGCAAAGTATACGCAAGAAGAAAAGAAGGGAAATAGTAAAAAGAGAGTATGCCAGTTTAATACCTCTCTCGCAGCCATCTCATTCTCTAACTCCATAAGTATCGGAGCAACTTCATCCGGCTCCTTAGTCATCAGAGCGACCTCGCTCACCTGGAGACAATGCAACAAAGGGGAAGAGGGGAATGCTTGCCCAATTTAAGCAAAATAATAAAGACATAAGAATGACATGAGGGAAGTTGATACTCTTATACACGGTACCTAAATAACGCACTCCGTAACGGTCATAGAAGGAGGAGCAGGGGCTCCCATAGGGGCAGCAACACTGAGCGATGCTCTAGAAGGGGTTGTCTCAGCGACCAGTGCCTCCGAAGAAGCTACCTCAACCTCAAGCACTTCCGGAAGAACAATCTCAGCGACGGAGGGCGCGAGGGGTAGGCGGGGCTGCGAGTGACAAGAAAGGGCGAGAGGTAACAAATCAGTTATTCCATGAATAATGAATACTTCAATTAAAAAAAAAAGAGAGAGGGAAACTCCTAAAAAAAGAACCATAGAGACACCTACCTGAAGGGGCGCGATAACTGGACGAACTGGCCCATATATAGGGGTTGTCGAAGAGACAGTAGCAGGAGCCGCACTCGAAACATCGCCAAGGGATAACTGCGACAAAGCAAAAGAGGGCTACGATAAGTACAGGCTGGATAGATAAGAAATATAGAACCAAGATAAAATAAGAGAGTACCTGAACCCCACCCAAAGGGGAAGCACGAAAAAGGACGGTCGGCGCAGTAGGGGCTATGCTGATAGCCTGCAAAGAATGAAAGTATATTATTTATCGCATGATCGAGGAGAAAGAGATTCCAGGCTTTAGCGGAAAGACTTGACCTGAAGCGTAGGCTCATTGGTTGAAGCCACAGTAAATATTGGGCCACGAGAGATCGCGTGAACCAAAGGTCTACCGTCCATAGATACACGGACCCTAGGGATAGAAATTCTCCCTGAAGAGGATAAACCCGGGGAGGTAACACCAGGTAAGGGAGGAGCCCCTCCCTGAGAAGAAAGTCCAAGGGCCATTATGACTCCTATTTAAAAGAAACAAATATTCAAAAGTAAAAATGCGTACCTCAGATGAAGAGGCCTCCAAGGGCTCAGCTGCAGAAGTTCCCACCGCCGATACAAGAGAAGATGAGGTGACAACGCCAGAAGACACACCCTCTACGCACGATAAATGGGTAAATAACAGGAAGAAGTAAAAGAGAAAATGGCACAATGAAAGTTTTGAGGATAGCGAAGCATACCTGAGGAGAAGGGGAAGCCACAAGGGTGGTCCTGGTGACGGTAAAGTGCACAGATGAAAGCTGTGGGGAAATGACCATGTACACAACCAAAAGGTAGTTAGAAGACGAATAAATTACAACTGATAGTAAAATAATTAAGGAGACAGTAAACCTCTCTAAAAAGGCCTTGGGAAGAAATGAGCATGGAGTTCCTCTCCCGCTGAAAGGGCGTCGGTCGTAGTGGGGGAAGAGGAGAACTACTTGTCTCTACGAAAATGACCTGCACAAATATAACAGAATGCTTTGATTGACAAATAAAAAATATATATAACGAGGGGAAGAAAGAAAATCATATGCAAAAAAAAAAAATATAGACAAGTAAAGGGAGAACGCTTACAGTAGCAGGGCGCGTAGTCTGGCTATAAGGGAGATGGGTGGGGCTAACCCCCCCAGGAGAATGGGAGGCATCATCATCACTAGAAGACCCACTGGAGACTGATAACAAAGAATAAGTGTCAGTAGTGCTTTCGCTATGGAAACCCAGGGCGCCCATATCACCCGAAGAAGAACTATGGTCGTCGTAGGAAGGGGTTCTCCCATAATCAACTAGTTCCTCTTCCAATGAAGGGGAGGGAGATAAAGAAACTTCGAGAGAACTAGTTCCACTAAGTAAAGAATGTCGTGATATAGTACCTTCCGCAATGGTAATAGACGCGACCCGCGCCTCTTGGGAAGTAAGGCTCGGTGAGGAGTAGCCTTTCCCTCTCACTACTTGGGAAGTCTTCCCCGCCCCAAGATTTCCAGTATCAGACTCGTGATCCACTGTAGAGGAAGCAGCCATGCCAGCGCCATCTCCTTTCTTTTTCTTCGCAGCCCGGGTCCTCACAGGAGAAGAAGGAGGAGAAGCAGTAGTAGCAGGAACAAAATTGGATACGTCGGCGTCAGGGTGTTTCCTTTTGCTTGTAGTAGAGGTGCTCATTTTCCCTCTTCTTTTCGGTTGGTTTCTAGACTTCACAGGGGGAAGCTCAGCCGACGGAGATGGAAGTGACTCGTCAATGAGAGGTTTCACTAAAATGGGAATGGCATGCTCCAAGGGTGGCCTGGAGGTGGTGCTGAGAAACCAAGGATCTTTCTGCGTCCTCCTGACCAAAAACTGAGCTCTGGTATATTTAATAGGGTTAGTCTCATGAGGAGGGCCAACTACACATTCTTGGATAAGACGGACCTGCTGCTGCCAAAGAAGGAACCAAGATGAAGTGAATGAAGGATGATAATCGCAGGGAGGCATATAGAGGCCACCCAAACCACTAATCCTATGGAATAATCCCTGAAGAGTAAAGCCATCACACGCCTCTGAAAATGCCTCAGAATGACTGCTGTAGGTAGGAAGAGGAGGGGTGTGAACGCCCTGATCATAACCAAACTGACGTCTTGCCCTCTCGGAATGATAAGATTCAACACGCGGACCTAACTCGGTCCAAGAAGGGAGGTGACATGGTAAGAGCATCATCACCACATTAATATGAGGACACGTGGAAACCGACCCCACTGCTGAAGGGCAATAGAACGTCCCGCCATCGCCAGGGAAAGAAAGCCAGCTGAAAGTTCCCCCAGGGCGCCTGGTGTAAGGCCGAAACTAAAACTACTTGATATCATCAATCAACATTCCCAGAGATTGCTTGGGAGTTTTCTTATGCCACCGAAGAAGTCTTGCAGCGTCGCTATGACAAGCGTGAGCCCCTGAAGTAAAATGGGGGAAATTCTCAAACAAAAAGGACATCAAGAGAGGGGCGTTGACATGATTAGCAACATCATACCGACCGCAGGACCTCTCTACATCTATGTGTGCTCGGTCCAACCAGGTGTAAAGAGAACCTAAGGTCAGGGCAGCCAGGGGTACCGACCTACCGCGAGATAATTGTACAGCCAATCTAAAAAGAAGTTCGGGAGGACAGTCTTCGGGCTTACCTGATAGAAGGAACCGAGTCAGAAACGTAACGAGGAAAGCGGATAAATGTGCAGGAGAGTGGAGCTTAGGACCATCCTGGGATTGGGGGGCTGCACGTGAAGTCTCCCCCTTCTGCAACTGCTCAAAGTCTCTGAACCAGTATCTTTGCCATTTGGCAAAGGAATGCTTGGAATGACCAGTTATATTTATGGCCACATACCTCGAGCACTCTCCGAGAGATGACCGTAACTCCCCCACCATCTCCTGCTCTAGGGAGTCCTCGCAGTCATCAGAAAAGACCTGCTGCCCAAAGAAAGGAAGGGCGTACAATTCACATATATCTTCTAGGGTAAGGGTAAATTCCCCCCAGCCTGTGACAAAGGTGTGAGACTCCATACTTCACCGAGATAATAAGAGATTGAGCGAAGAACCATGCTTAAATATGGTGCAGGACTTCAGGCGACTGACGGCGGTAAAGAGTCCCACCTCCTTAAGAATAGCCACATAATTAGGAACGCTCAGAACATAATCAACCCAGTTGGCCCACTCCTCTGTGGGTCCACCCGGGGTTTTAACTTCAACGTTGGAATAAGGAAAGTCACCACGGTCAACTCGGACTCGGAGAACGGAATTCGGAGAAATAGTAGGGAGGTCAGCAGACTCACTTAACCCCACATGAGAACGTTCGAGAACAGCACCCGAAAATTTTTCCCCAAAGTTAGAAAGTGAAATCATGAAACTGTCAGCCGGACCAAAAAAAGGAGCGCGGCGATAAATACCAAAGTCTCACCCTTGGTGAATGTGCATATAGTCCTTCCATGCCTGAGAAGAGGATGGCGTAGCTGATGAACCACCAAGATCCATTGGCTCAAGAAAAGAACTCATCCTAGTGGGGACTCCGAACGAGGGACCCTGGGTGTCCCCTGTCGCAAAAAAAGGAGTGGAGGCGGAAACCCCAGCAAAATCATGTGAAGAGCCCCCGGTCAGTAGCATGCTCTCCGTAACACCAATAGTTGGCGAGACACCCTGGGTCACGGAACCCTCGAGGTGACAAAATGTCGAGACACCCACTTGCACGAACGAGAGACCCGTGAACGCTAGGCCAAGTCGCGAGACCCCCGGCTGCTGACGAGAGGTCACCATACTGCCATAAGGTGATACCCCCATTTCAGAAAAACTCAAAGTCATCGAGATATGGGTTGCCTCGGGCATGGGGTCGCCTCGCGGCAAACCATGGGCCAAGATTCCCCCTTCCTCAACAAAAATCATGGGTGTCGAGACACCCGAGGTCGAGATACTTACGTCAGCACTAATACATGTCGAGACACCCCCTTGCACTGACGAGAGACCCGTAGGCACTAGACCAGGTCGCGAGACCCCTGGCCATTGATCGCCGAAGATCGAAACCCCCATTTCTAAAAAGCTCAAAGGCGTGGAGACCCGCGCGCCGCTGCAAGGGTTGCCCCGTGAAAAAAAGGGGTCGAGACCCCATCAGCTTTAGAAAAATTCACGGGTAACGAGACCCCCTCCCTCCAAGCTCATTTTCAATAGACAAAGAACTCCCCGTGCCTAGATCAACGTGCGAGGAACCACTGACGGCGCCAAAAAATTCCGAGATACCCTTATCCAAACCAACTGGATAAACTTCGTGAACCGAGGTCGAGATACCCCTCCCAACTTAACTGATTTTTTTATAAGAACCCAAGGCGACTGGCGAGAGACCCTCGGACAAGGGGTCCACTCGCTTCGGCCCCTCGTCAACAGCCGCATCAAGGGGGACGGGCGAAACACCGACCGTCTCTAACTGAGCGCCACTAGTCGAGATACCCCTACCAACGCAACTGATTTGTTTATCAAAACCCAAGGCGACTGGCGAGATACCCTCGGACGAGAGGTCCACTCACTTCGGGCCCTCGTCAACAGCCATATCAAGAGGGACGGGCGAGACACCAATCTCTAACTGAGCGTCGCTACTCAAGATACCCAAGACTTGAACATCGTCCGCGGAAGGAAATCGCGAGGAACCCATGGGGGTTCTCGAACCACCAACCGAGGGAAAGGAGGCGGGTAGCACGGAGGAGGCGTCGACGGCGGTAATAGGGGCGGTCGGAACCGTTGGGATGGACAAGGAAGAAGGCATAGAACCTAAAACCATGGGGGCTTTGGAGGTGTCTACATTTGAAGAAGTATTTCTTGGGTTAGAATCCATGAATGAGAGGCTATGGTATTTGGAAAAGCTAAAGCAAAAAATGAGGGGATGGGTGGCTATGGTGTTTTAAAAATCCCTTTCTCTCACTCTCTCTCACTAAAAACCCAAAAGTGTCTTATGGTTTTTGAAGAAGATGAAAGAGCCCAAGAAGAGGGGCTTATGTTTTTTTGCATCAAAATGGGAAAACGTGTAGGAAGGCAAAAAGGCGATGACCTTTTTTTCCCAAATGACGAGATGACAGTTCCCACACTGACGCGTGGGTTCTAAAAAAAAAATTAAAAACCTCGGATAAAGGGACATCGCAGTTAATGATCCTAGGGTCCCTCAGAAAATATATATATATATATATATATATGTATGTATGTATGTATATATATATAATTGATGAAATCAAATTTATAGCGTATAAAGTTTTTTTAGTCTACCCAACCAAAAAATCTTTGCACGAGGGGCTAATGTAGATGGGTGTCTATCAATAAAAAACAAAATAAAATAAAAATGCTTTTTTTATTAATGACATCCGAGAGGTGCCCGCGAGGGTCACCCAGAAGTCCAAAAGCCATCCCAAGGGTCAGCGCCACTTCAAATACCAGCGCCGCTGCAAGTGTCAGCGCCGCTGCAAGTGTCAGCGCCGCCGCAAGTGTCCGTGCGGCTGCAAGTGTCGGCACCGTTTCTAATACCAGCGCCGCTGCAAGTGTCAGCGTCGTTGCAAGGGTCGGCGCCGCTTCAAGTGCCAGCGTCGCTGCAAGTGTCAACGCCATTGCAACGGTCAGCGCCGCTGCAAGCATCGACACCACTTCAAGTGCCAGCGCCGCCACAAGTGTCTACGCCGCTGTAAGTGTCGGCACCGCTTCAAGTGCCAGCGCCGCTTCAAGTGCCAGCACCGCCGCAAGTGTTCGCGCCAATGCAAGGGTCGGCACCGCTTCAAGTGTCAGTGCCGCTGCAAGGGTCGGCGTCACTGTAAGTGTCCGCGCCGCTTTAAGTGACAACGCCGCTTCAAATGCCAGCGCCGCTGCAAGTGTCGGCGCCGCTGCAAGTGTCGGCGCCGCTGCAAGTGTCGGCGCCGCTGCAAGTACCAACGCCGCTGCAAGTGTCAGCGCCGCTGCAAGGGTTGGCGCCACTGCAAGTGTCTGTGCCGCTGCAAGGGTCAGTGTCGCGGCGAGTGCCAGCGGCACTACAAGTGTCCGCGCCGCCGCAAGGGTCGGCGCCGCTTCAAGTGCCAGCGCCGCTGCAAGTGTCAACACCGCTTCAAGTACCAGCGCCGTTGCAAATGTCAGCGCCGCTGCAAGGGTCGGCGCCACTGCAAGTGCCAGCGCCACTGCAAGTGTACGCTCCGCCACAAGGGTCGGCGCCGCTGCAAGTGTCTGCCCCATTGCAAGGGTCAGCGCCGCTGCAAGTGTCGGCACCACTTCAAGTGTCAGCGCCAATTCAAGTGTCTGCGTCGCTGCAAGTGTCAGCGCCGCTGTAAGTGTCTACACCGCTGCAAGGGTCAGCGCCGCTTCAAGTGCTAGCGCCGCTGCAAGTGTCAGCACCGCCGCAAGTGTCCGCGCCGTTGTAAGTGTCGACGCCGCTTCAATTACCAGCGCCGCTGCAAGTGTCAGCGTCGCTTCAAGGGTCGGCACCTCTGCAAGTGTCCGCGTCGTTCCAAGTGCCAGCGCCGCTACAAGTGTCAGCGCCGCTGCAAGGGTCAGCGCCACTTCAGATCGGTCCGCGCCACTACAACAAGGGTCACTACAACAATAACGTTCGAGAGGTGCCCGCGGGGGTCACCACAGAAATCCAAAATTAAGAAGTACCACTGCAAGGGTCATTGCAGTAATGACAGTCGAGAGAGTCAACGTCACTGCAAGGCTCGACGTCACTGCAAGGGTCACTGCAGAAATGTTATTCAAGAGGTGCTGCTATAAGGGTTTCGACAGAAACTCATATTGAGGGAGTAGCTATCACGAATAACTCCTCATCATGAAACATCAGTCTCTAAATGAACAACAACACTAACACTTTACTTTCTTGTACAGGTTTCCTAGTCGAGCAAGCAGGGCTCGAACAGGGGCGTTGGGACCTCCTGGGAGTTTTGGCTTGGCGGCTGAGGGACAAGGTATATTGAGAAAGCTCAACCACTTATCACTATAGGATTGAGAGAATACTAGTAGAAAGACCCAGAAGTCACTCGAGACTACACACACTGCACACTTGGTCACAAGTGAAGTGAGCAGCCAAAGAGCTGGCTACTCACAAGAAATAAACTCTTTACAAGAAAATGACTTTTTCCAGAAGAGGGGGTCCTCAAGGTCCCTCTCAAGAAAAACAACATTTTTAGAGGAAAGGAGTCCTTAAGGTCTCCTCTCTCAAGATTTGCAAAATTGCACCACAAGCTACCGTTTCAAAAGATAACTACCAAATCTGATATTTTTTCTCCATTAGGGGACATATGTGCTTTTTGACTTTTGGTCGGCGCCAGGTGGCGCCTGCAGGGGGACAGGCAGGCTGCCTACAGGTAGGGACAAATGGTACACTTCAGACATTGTTCCCCACTAACTCTCTCAATTTTGGCGCCCAAAAAATGCCAACTCACCCCTAACGCCCTAGTATAAATAGACCTCTGGGCAAGGTAAGAAAGTGGGACAATAGAAATTGCACTGTTACTCTGCCAAAATATCACCAGACCTACCGAAGTATTCTCTCCCTGCTCATTCTCTTAGTGCTGAGTGCCTTGTTCCTTCACTCCCCACTGACAACCATCACTCTCAGGTGTTTCCCTTGAGAAAATTACTATTTTTGCTGTGAAAGTTCATCTTCTTGCAGGGAGTGAGTTGAAGCTTGAGTTCCATTGTTACCAGAAGAAGAAGTTTTCTTCAGAAGTTGCACCAGGAGACCTTGCAGGCAGCGTCCATTGGAGTGGGTCACGCCTCACCCTTTCCAGTTATTCATAGACCCCAGTCTTACTACCCTCCTACAGACTTAAATACATTTTAAGTTAATTATTAGACTCCGCCCAAAATCGTTAAAAATGTGTTAACTTTAACTGCCATGTGACATTTTAAATAAAAATGATTTTAAAAAAACCCAAAATATTTTTGTAAAATTAATTTTAAATCAAAACTAATTCAAAACCCCCTAAATGTTATATTAAAAAATATACAAAAAAGAAGTTTCTCTCTCACTTTTCATGATCGTTAACCCCCCATGCCTCAAACCACCATTTGCCCCATGTCCACCACCTACCACTCGTCGCCCTCTATCCTTCCTCTTCCTCTCCCTCTACCTCTCCCTCTCCCACTCTCTCTCTCTTTCTCTCTCAATCTCCCTCAAACAAGAAGGCTACAAATACAAAGTCGCTGATTAGACTGCGTATACAAATTCGATCTGATTTGAGGTTAAAAACATGGTCTCGTTGGATTAAGATTTGCTGAAACCTTCGATTTAATGGATTCATATTTTCCAAAACCTTCGATCTGATTTGAGTTTCTATGGAGACTGTTTTGGAAAGGGATAAGTTTCTTTTTTTGTTATTTTTTACAGATTATTTAGGGATTTTTGAATTATTTATTATTTAAAACTCATTTGTTTTTTTTGGGGGGGGGGGGGGGGGGGGTATTGGGGAGTTAAATAATTTTAATTTAAAATGCCACATGGCAGTTAAAGTTATCAGATTTTCTAACAAATTTGGGCAAAGTATAACTTTTTAAAACATATTTAACTTCAAACCCATGAAATAGTAATGTATTAAAGTAAAAAAAAACAAAAATATATATATGACATGTACACAAGATCAGGGGATTTAATTGTATTTTACCTATTTTATTTTTATGTCTAGTCTAGTAATTTACCCTCTTTTAGTTTGTATAAGAAGTTGAGGGTAATATTCTCTTGCAATGTTCTAGTGTACCTCTTTTGTCATATAACTTTTAGGTTTATCTTGACTAGCAAGATAACTTAGCTTATAAGACCATCTCTAGTAGGAGAGCTATGTGTACATTTAGCTCTTTTCGATTGACAGTGGGTTGCTAAATGTGCACATTTAGATGAGAGAAAATGTAAGGGGAATGTAGAGTTACATTGTTGATACACAATGTGTAAACGGTGGGGTCCATAGCTGGGCGACTAAGGCTTGCCCGCCCAGTCTGTGGGAGTGTGACTCTTGTTCGCCCAACGCTTTTCCATGAAAAAAAATTATTCGCATAACGGTTGGAATGTAACGAAAAAATAAATATTCAACGACTATATATTTTTGTATATATACATTACACTCCAATTATTTTAACACCAACACTAATTTTCATCCTTTCACTTCCCAAGTACTTTACACTCCTCAAATTATTTCTATGGATTCGCCTTCTCAAAGTACTCCGCCCAATTCGAGCTGGCACCCAAATTTCAATTCACATGATGAGGTGTTGCTTTGTATGGAGTATGTTAAATATTCTATAAATGGTGTTATGGGGACTAACCAATACGATACAACCTTGTGGGAAAAAAATACTAACGAATAGAACTCAAGTGAGTGTGTTATTTACAAACGCACTAAGAATGCGTTGCAGGGAAAATTTTGAACAATAAACAGAGAGTGTTTGTTGTATGTGGTAAAGTTGTCCGAAGCATACGAAAGCGGTAAATATAGAGTCACGACGGAGGTTATATGGGTAATTAGAATTAATTTATTTATACTTAAATTAATAAATTTACAACACTGATGCTAGAATTATTTTATATATAGCTCCAACGAGCTAGTGATAACTTTCGAAGCAAAGAGGGTCATAAATTTGCATACGACCACTGCTATGAGGTGCTCAAGGACTTGCCAAAGTATTCCATATCAACCATAGGTTCAGAATATACCGATGAAGAAAATAATGAGAGCCTGCACAATTCGGATGACAGCGAAACAAGGGAATTCAATAATGCTCTAAAAAGATCGAAAGGACGTAAAGTTGCGAAATAGAAAGGGAAGAAACGAGCGGCTACCAATAATGCGGATACACGCACAGTCCTTTCAGAGAACTCTTAAGAATTCAACACACTTTATAACAAAAATTCTGTAGAATCCCAAACAATCAGAAGAAATCTAAATGAAAATATTTATGGTTTCAATTCGCACTAAATAGTACGAAGCTCAACTCCGACGTGATGAAGCTTAATTCAAACATGATGAAGATCTAGTTATTTACATGGATACAAGTAACTTCACTCCCCAACAACATACCTTTTATGAGATGTGAATGACTGAGATAATTCATCATGAATCTCAAGCATATCGGAACTTCTCACAATAGATCAATAGATTTATATGGTTATTTATGTAATGTAATTTTATTAGTTATTAAATTCTTGACTAATGTTTTTCAATGACTATATTTAATTAACCGAATTCTATTTAGCACAAATAAAATTTTGTGCATAGATAAGATTGGGTACATGGATCAAATTGAAATTAGAATCAAGATGATGATTCTGCATGCCGATTCCAAATGTGTTCCATAAGGTCATCATGTAACTGGTTATAGGCATCCTTGTTCCATATCTTTGCCTCCCTCACCTGGTACTGATAGTGTCTAGTGAGACTTTTCCTGCTTAAGCAGGGTGGTGGATCACGTAAGGGCATGTCAGCTAGCCAAGTCTCGTCATGCAACTCCTCCTCGACAATCACATTGTGTAATATGATACAAGCCTTTATAATTACATGTAAGTCTTTATATTCCTAAAAAATCATCGAGTTTCTGATAAAATAGAACTGTTGTTGCAAGATGTCAATTGCCCTTTCCACATCCTTTCGGGATTTTTCCCGAGCTCGTGTGAACTCCCTCTATTTTTGAGTGACTGGTCTCTTGAAACTCTTGACAATAGTTGTGAGGGGAAGATAAATACCATCTGCAAGGTAGTACCCCATGTCATGCGTGTTTTCGTTTACTTTGAAGTGCATAGGGGTACGATTTTCTTCCATAAGTTCTTCGAATACGTGAGATTTGTCCAGAACATTCATATTATTACATGCACCAGACATTACAAATAATTCATGCCAAATCCAAGTATCATAAGATGCAATGGCCTCTAAAGTTATAGTGGCATCATGGAAATGACCTTGATATTGTCCTTTTCATGCATATGGACAGTTTTTCCATTCCCATTGCATGCCATCAATGCTTCCAATCATCCTGGGGACACCACGTCGCTCATTCTTGGGCTGCACACGGGAAATATCTTCTATTGTAGGCGTGCGACAATACTCGGGCTAAACAAATTCACTATATCCCTACAGAAATGTTTTAAAATCTCATTCGTTGTAGTCTTGGCAATTTCCAAATATTCGTCCTGTAAATCCCCGCATCTACCGTACGCCAACATTCGAAGTGCACAAATAATTTTTTGGTGTGAGCCTAATCCCATTCGTCCAACACAATTGACGTTCTAGATGAAATATGAATCTCTTTCACTAACGACTTCCAAAAAACAATTGAATCTCACTTTGTTCATCTTGAACCGATGCCTAAACATTTCTACCGAATAAGTTGGATTCTCCTGAAAATAGTCTCTCCAAAAATTGCGATGATCCATCTCTCTATCGCAGAGCACCGTTCTTCCCTCATGTATTTCCCTACTACTATGCAGTAAGGACGATTTATAGATTGCAATTTGCAATCTATTATGGATCACGATGGCTTCATCATCTAAGTCGAGATTATAAGCTTGGGTGATCTCCGCTAATATCATCTCCTTCAGATCATTGTTAGACATTCTTGTTATGGACTTGTGAAATGTTTTTTTTAATCTTAGGAATAGTAGTTATTATGATCAACATCTATCTAAGTGCTATATTTATAGTACTGAATCTGCATAGTGACGTCTACAAAATATCAGTCCTGAAATTAAAGATGATGTGACCATAGGTACTTAGACGATAAAATAATACCCGACCACTAGGTTTTTAGACTGAAGACTGAAGATGTATAGGGCGGATGGATTACTGCAGCCCAAACATGGTCGCTAGGAACAAAGATCCCTTTAAGGTCAAGTGTAAATCTAAAGCATCAGCATCATTTGATGTTGTCCATGTTGAGAAAATTGCACCCGCCTTAACTAACCTAGGAATCTACTAAGATCCCCATGGAGGGAGTTGATTTGGGGAGAAAAGGGTTTTTGAGAACATTATTATATTCACACTACATTTTTTAGGTGATGTTGGCCATGTGATGAAATGGTTATTTGAAATGGCCTAAGTTATATGACAGATAATCTTCCTTATGATGAGGATGCTCCGCTGGATGACAGGAATGACTATAAAGGACAAAATTAAAAATCAATACGTGAGAGAAAAGTTAGGAGTATCTCCCATTAGAGTTAAATTAAGAGAAAGTAGACTTAGGTGGTATGGTCATGTGTTGCGTAGACCAGTAGATGCCCCTATAGTAAGAGGAAGATTGTTGAAAATATAGGGTAAAAGAAAAAGTGGTCGCCTTAAGCTATCATGGGAGGAAATTATTATGAGAGACCATAAAGATTTAAACTTGAATGATAATAATGTGTATAATAGATTACAATGGAAAAGGAGAATACATGTGGTCGACCCCATATGATGAGATTAAGGCATGGATGATGATGAACTTGGACTCCAAGAAATGATCATAATTACGATTATGCCCTTATTAACCTTTATTACTTCCTTATATAATACCAAACAAACAACAACTAAAAGAAAATACCTCAAAATAAGAAAAATAACTAAAAATGTCATAAATGCCTAAAATTGACAAAAGCATCCTCTCATTCACATCATTCTCCCCTCTATGAAAAAAGGGGTTGTCCTCGAACTCAAAGGGGATGCCATCGGTATCACCATCCAGAATGGTGATGAGAGTGTGATAGGGTATGGCATCATTAGTCTCATCTAGGTACTCGGGGCCTCCTAAACCAAGTATAGAACGATAATATGGCAAGGAACACTCTAAAGCCTTATGACTTACTACCCCATAATTGTAACATTTGAATGTCACGGGATGGGAAGATGAAGGAGGAGGGGTGGTAGTGGTTGGTGAGGATGTCGTGGTAGAAGAAGAAGGAGCACCCGAGGGAGCAGGTGGGGCAGGAGTAGTAGTACACGAACGTGTAGGGGCACTATTTGGTGATTTGACTCTACCTTTGTGGAATACTCAAATGTATTCGTAAAGGTGGAAATATCACGTAAGTCCAGGTCTCGCTGAATATACCCCTGTAGTCCATGGATGTAACGACTAATCCTCTGATCTTCTGTCTCTCCAAGCTGAGCTCATGTGCACAAAGTCTGGAATTACTCAGTATAATCCAAAACAAATGTATCTTGTTTGAGGGACTAGACATGGAGAAAGAGGTTACGCTCATATATGGTAGGAAAATAAGTAGCCATCATCATTGCTCATAAGTTTTCCCACGAATGAATAGGCACAACACCAAATCTAGCGATTGGTCATGGATTTTATCAAGGACCAGGACTGTGGGTCACGGCCTAGGGTCATGACCATATTAGGCGTGACTAGTTTCGTGGGTCATGGCCCAAAGCCCTGACCAAATAAAGGGTCATGGTATATGGTCGCGAACTTTTGTCGTGACCAAGTCACCCATATTGTCGCGGCCCTTAGCCTTGACCCATCCTTTGGAAGATAATAATGGTCACAGCTCTAGTCACGGCCTTCAGCTGTGACCCAAATTTAAAAGAAAATGATGGTCGTGGCTATGGTCACAGCCTTGAGCCGTGACCTATATATTGATGGTCACGGGTTTGGTCACAATCCTAAGCCGTGACTCACCTTTCGAATAAAATGTTGGTCATAGTTATGGTCACGACCCTCAGTCGTGACCCAGATATTGATGGTCACGGGTTGTTCAAAACCCTAGGCCATGATAAATTTAAACTTTAATTAAAAAAAATTGGGTAGTACCGGGGGTCCCGTGACTATGAAATTGGTTCCTGGGGGTTACATTGGTTCCCGTGTGAGGTGTTGGTGCCTCTCACTAGGACGCTGGGGGTGTTTCGGGATTTCATCCTCTAACGCCATGTTTTCAAGCCCAAGTGTAGATATTCTCAAATTATAGTTTCTCTCTTAAATCGGGCGTCATGTGACCACGCGATCAATTTTTACGAGTTACATTGGTCCCGTACGAGGTGTTTGTGCCTCTTACGGGGACATTTTGTGGTCGTTTTATGTTTTCACCCTTTGACGACGTGTTTTAAGCCTAAGTCTAACAGTTTACAAATTTTGGTCGTGCTATCAAACCCGAGGTCTCGTGACTATGCGATCGATTCGTGTGAGTTACATTGGTCCCGTACAAGGTATTGGTGCCTCTCACGGAGCTATTTTGTGGATGCTTTATGTTTTCACCCTTTGACGGCATGATTTTAAGCCTAAGTCAAATATTTTATAAATTTTGGTACTTCCCTCAAACCGGGGGTTCCGTGACTACACGATCTGTTCCTACGGGTTACATTGGTCCCGTGTGAGGTGTTCGGTCCTCTTACGGGGCCATTTGGGGGGTGTTTATGGGATTCACCCTTTGACGACATGTTTTTAAGTGCAAGTCTAACACTTTGAAAATTTTAGTCATGCCCTCAAATCGGGGGTCTCGTAACTACGTGATCGATTCCTACAAGTTACATTGGTCCTGTGAAAGGTGTTCGTGCCTTTTACGGGTCCGTTTTGTGGATGTTTTACGTCTTCACTTTGGATGGCATGTTTTTAAGCCTAAGTCTAACAGTTTGCAAATTTTGGTCGTGCCCTCAAACCGGGTGTCCCGTGACTATGCGGTCGGTTCCTGCGGGTTACATTGCCCCCGTGCAAGCTGTTGGTGCCTCTCACGGGGCCTTTTGTGGTGTGCTTTTGGGTTTCGCCCTCTAACGCCATGTTTTCAAGCCCAAGTGTATATATTCTCAAATTATCATCGTGCTCTCAAATTGGGGGTCCTGTGACCATGCACTAAGTTCTTATGAGTTACATTGGTCCCGTGCGAGGTGTTCGTGCTTCTTAGAGGGTCGTTTTGTGGCTATTTTATATTTTCACCGTTTGACAACATGTTTTAAGCCTAATTCTAACAGTTCGCAAATTTTGGTCGTGCTCTCAAACCGGGGGTCCCACGACTATACAGATGATTCATGTGGGTTACATTGGTCTCGTGTGAGGGGTTAGTGCATCTCATGGGGCTGTTTTGTGGATGTTCTACGTTTTCACACTCCGATGGAATGATTTTAAGCCTAAGTCAATAGAGTGCAAATTTTCATCGTGACCTCGAATCGGGGGTCCCCTGACTACTCGTTCAATTCTTGCGGGTTAAATTGGTCTCGTATGAGGTGTTTGTGCCTCTTACGGATCCATTTAGGGTGTGTTTCGAGGTTTCGACATGTTTTTATGCCTAAGTCTAAAAGGTTGAAAATTTTGGTCGTGCCCTTAAACTGGGGGTCCCATGACTATGTGGACAGTTCCTGCGAGTTATATTAGTCCTGTGTGAGGTGTTTGTGCCTCTTACGAGTCTGTTTTGTTTTTATTTTATGTTTTCACCCTTTGATGACATGTTTGTAAACCTAAGTCTAATAGTTTGTAGATATTGGTCATGCACTTAAACCGGGGGTGCCATGACTACGCATTCGGTTTCTGTGGGTTACATTGCTGCTGTGAAAGGTGTTGGTGCCTCTCACGGTGCTATTTGGGCTGTTTTTCGGGGCTTCACCCTTTGACGGTATGTTTTTAAGCCTAAGTCTAGCAGTTTGACAATTTTGGTTGTGCCCTCAAATTGGGGGTCCCGTGACTACGCGGTCGGTTCCTGTGGGTTACATTAGTCCCGTGCGAGGTGTTGGTGCATCTTACGGGGCACTTTTATGGATCTTTTATGTTTTCACCCTTTGACGACATATTTTTAAGCCCAAGTCTAACAGTTTGCAAATTTTGATTGTTCCCTGAAACTAAAGGTCTGATGACTACGCGGTTGGTTCCTGCGGGTTACATTGGTCCCGTGCGAGGTGTTGGTGCCTCTCACGAGGCCATTTGGGGGATGTTTCGGGGTTTCATTCTCTAACGCCATGTGTTTCAAGCCCAAGCATAGATATTCGCAAATTATCATTCTGCTCTAAAATAGGGGGTCTTGTGATAACACGGTCAGTTCCTACGAGTTACATTGGTCCCATGTGAGGTGCTCGTACGTCTTACGGGGTCATTTTGTGGTTATTTTACACTGTCACCCTTTGACGACATGTTTTAAGCCTACGTCTAATAGTTTGCAAATTTTGGTCGTTCTCTCAAACCGGTTGTCCTGTGACTATGAGGTTGGTTCTTGCGGGTTACATTGATCCCGTCTAAGGTGTTGGTGCTTCTCACGCGGCCATTTCATGGATATTTTACGTTTTCACCCTTTAACGGCTTGTTTTTAAGCCTAAGTCTAATAGTTTGCAAAATTTGATCGTGCCCTCAAACCTTTTGTCTTGGGACTACGCGATCGGTTTCTACGGGTTACATTGGTCTCATGTGAGGTGTTGGTATCTCTTACAGACCATTTGGGGGGTGTTTTCGGGTTTCTCCCTCTAATGCCATTTTTTAAGTCCAAGTGTAGATATTCTCTAATTATCATCGTGCTCTCAAACCTGGGGTCCCCTGACCACGCAGTCAATTCCTAATAGTTACATTGGACCCGTACGAGAAGTGATGCCTCTTACGAGGCCGTTTTGTGTCTATTTTACGTTTTCACCCATTGTCAGCATGTTTTAAGCCTAACTCTAACTATTTGTAAATTTTCATCGTGCTCTCAAACCAGGGGTTCCGTGACTACACGACTGGTTCCTGCGGGTTTATTGGTCCCGTGTGAGGTGTTGGTACCTCTTACGGGGCCATTTTATTGCTATTTTAAGTTTTCACCATTTGATGACATATTTTTAAGCCTAAGTTTAATAGTTCATAAATTTTGATCGTGCCCTCAAACCAGGGTTCCCGTGACTACACGATCAGTTCCTGCGGGTTACATTGGTCCCGTTCGAGGTGTTCGTGCCTCTTATGGGGCCGTTTTGTGGGTGTTTTGGGATTTCACTCTTTGACGGCATGTTTTTAAGCCTAAGTCTAACAGTTTCCAAATTTTTTTCGTGCCCGCAAACAGAGGGTCCCGTGACTATGTGGTCAGTTCTCACAGGTTATATTGGTCTCGTGCGAGGTGTTCGTGCCTCTTTCGAAACCGTTTTATGATTATTTTACATTTTCACCTTTTGACGGTATATTTTAAGCCTAAGTCTAACAGTTTGCAAATTTTGTTCGTGCCCTCAAATCGGGTGTCCCGTGACTACGCGATCGGTTCCTGCGAGTTACATTGGTCCCATGCGAGCTGTTGGTTCCTCTCACGGGGACTTTTGTGGTGTGTTTTGGGGTTTCACCCTCTAACGCCATGCTTTCAAGCCCAAGTGTAGATATTATCAAATTAGCATCGTGCTCTCAAATTGGGGGTCCCGTGACCATGCACTCAGTTCCTACGAGTTACATTGGTCTCGTACGAGGTGTTTGTGTTTCTTATGAGGCCATTTTATGGCTGTTTTACATTTTCACCCTTTGTCGACATGTTTTAAGCCTAAGTCTAATAGTGTGAAAATTTTGGTCCTAATCTCAAATCGAAGGTCTTGTGACTACGCAGTTAGTTCCTGTGGGTTACATTGGTCCCGTACGACGTGTCGGTGCCTCTCACGGGGCCATTTTATGGTTGTTTTATATTTTCACCCTTTGACGACATAATTTTAAGCCTAACTCGAATAGAATTTAAATTATAGTCATGCCCTCAAACTGGGGGTCCCGTGACTATGCGGTTGGTTCCTCCGGGTTACATTGATCCCATGCGAGGTGTTCCTGCCCCTTACAGGGCCGTTTTGGGGGTGTTTCGTGATTTCACCCTTTGACGACATGTTTTTAAGCCTAAGTCTAATAGTTTGCGAATTTTACTTGTGCCCTCAAGCTGGAGGTCCCATGACTACACGGTCGGTTTTTGCGGTTTACATTAGTCCTGTGTGAGGTGATTGTGCCACTTATAGGGCCATTTTGTGCCTCTTTTACCTTTTCAGCCTTTGACGTTAGGATTTTAATCCTAAGTATAGCATTTATAAATTTTAGTCATGACCTAAAATTGGGGTCCCGTGACTACATGGTTGATTCCTGTTGGATACATTGGTCCTGTGCGTGGTGCCCGTGCCTCTTACGGGGCTATTTGGATTGTGTTTCTAAATTTCACCCTTTGACGGAATGTTTTTAAGCCTAAATCTAGCAGTTTGTAAATTTTGGCCGTGCCGTAAAATTTGGGGTCCGGTGACTACGCGGTCGGTTCCTATTAGTTACATTGGTCCCGTGCGAGGTGTTCGTGCCTTTTACGGGTCCCTTTTGTGTCTCTTTTACATTTTCACCTTTTGACGGTTTATTTTTAAGACTAAGTCTAATAGTTTGGGAATTTTGGTCGTGCCCTCAAATCGGAGGTCCCGTGACTATGCGATCGATTCCTGCGAGTTACATTGGTCCCGTGTGAGGTGTTGGTGCCTCTCATGGGTTCGTTTGGTAGTTGTTTCGAGGTTTCACCCTTTAATGCCATGTTTTCAAGCCCAAGTTTAGATTTTCTCTTATTATCATCGTGCTCTCAAATCGGGCATCCCGGGACCATGCGGTCAGTTCCTACGAGTTACATTGGTCACGTGCAAGGTGTTTGTGGCTCTTACGGGGACAATTTATGGATATTTTACGTTTTCACCCTCTGATGGCATGTTTTAAGTCTATGTCTAGCAGTTCGCAAATTTTGGTCATGATCTCAAACCAGGGGTCCCGTGACTACGCACTTGGTTTCTACGAGTTACATTTGTCCCGTGCGAGGTGTTAGTGCCTCTCACTGGGTCATTTTGTTAATGTTTTACGTTTTCGCCCTTTGACGACATGTTTTTCAGCCTATGTCTAACATTTTGAAAATTTTGGTCGTGCCCTCAAACTGGGGGTCCCGTGACTATGCGGTCAATTTCTTTGGGTGACATTGGTTCCATGAGAGGTGTTCATGCCTCTTATGGGGCCGTTTGGGGGGTGTTTCGGGATTTAGCCCTTTGATGGCATCTTTTTAAGCCTAAGTCTAACATTTTTCAAATTTTGGTCCTGTCCTCAAATCGGGGGATCCTGTGACTATGAAGTTGGTTCCTGCGGGTTACATTGGTCCTGTACGAGGTCTTCGTGCCTCTTGAGTGACCGTTTTGTTACTTTTTTATGTTTTCACCCTTTGACGATATGCTTTTAAGCCTAAGTTTAACATCTTATAAATTTTGATCATGTCCTCAAATCGGGGGTCTCGGGACAACGCAGTCAGTTCCTGGGGGTCACATTTGTCCCCTGCGAGGTGTTGGTGCCTCTCACGGGGGGGGGGGGGGGGTCGGGGTTTCGCCCTCTAACGCCATGTTTTCAAGCCCAAATGTAGATATTCTCAAATTATCGTCGTTCTTCCAAATCGTGGATCTCATGACCCCGTGATCAATTCTTATGAGTTATAATGGTCCCATGCGAGTTGTTCGCGCTTCTTACGGGGACGTTTTATGTCTATTTTATGTTTTCACCCTTTAACGACATGTTTTAAGCCTAACTCTAACAGTTTGCAAATTTTGGTCGTGCTCTCAAACCAGGGATCCTGTGACTACGCGATCGGTTCCCGTGGATTACATTGGTCCCGCGTGTGGTGTTCGTGCCTCTCATGGGGCCATTTTATGGTTGTTTTATGTTTTCACCATTTGATGGCATGTTTTTAAGTCTAAGTGTAATAGTTTATAAATTTTGGTCATGCCCTCAAACAGGGGGTCCCGTGACCATGCGGTCGGTTCCTATGGGTTACATTAGTCCCCTGCGAGCTGTCTATGCCTCACACTTTTAAACCGTGTCAGATTTGATCTGGCACAGTTTTAAATAGTGCCAGATTTCTATTCTTGGTGTAATGGTTACATTAGTACTGTGCGAGGTGTTGGTGCCTCTCACGGGGCTGTTTGGGGGGAAGGGTCAAAGTTTCTCCCTCAATTGCCATATTTTCAAGCCCAAGTGTAGATATTCTCAAATTATCATCGTGCTCTCAAACCAGGGGTCCCGTGACCACATGGTCAATTCCTACGAGTTACATTGGTCTCGTGCGAGATTTTCGTACCTCTTACGGGGCCATTTTGTGGCTATTTTATGTTTTCACCCTTTGACGACATGTTTTAAGTCTAAGTCTAACAGTTTATAAATTTTGATCATGCTCTCAAACCGGGGGTCCCATGACTACGCGATCGGTTCCTATGGGTTACTATTGTCCCGTGCGAGGTGTTGGTGCCTTTTAAAAGGCCGTTTTGTGGCTGTTTTATATTTTTACCCTTTGACAGCATGTTTTTTAGCCTTAGTCTAACAATTTGCAAATTTTGATCGTTCCCTCAAATCGGGGATCCCGTGACTATGCGGTCAGTTCCTAAGGGTTACATTGGTCCCATACAAGGTGTTCATGCAACTTACGGGGCCGTTTGGGTGGGTGTTCAGGGCTGTTTGGGGGGTGTTTTGGGGTTTTACCCTTTAATGGCATGTTTTTAAGTCTATGAATAACAGTTTACAAATTTTGGTCGTGCCTTCAAATTAGGAGTCCCGTGACCACGCGATCGGTTCTTACGGGTTACATTGGTCCCGTGCGAGATGTTCATGCCTCTTACGGGGCCGTTTCGTCGCTATTTTACGTTTTCACCCTTTGACGGTATGTGTTAAAGCTTAAGTCTAATAATTTGAAAATTTTGGTCGTACCCTCAAATTGGGGGTCCCGTGACTAAACGATCGATTGTTGCGGGTTATATTGGTCCCGTACGAGGTGTTGGTGCCTCTCGCTAGACCGCTTTAGGGGATGTTTCGGGGTTTTTCACTCTAATGCCATGTTTTCATGCCCAAGAGTAGATATTCTGAAATTATTTTCGTGCTCTCAAACAGAGGGTCCCGTGACAACGCGATCAGTTCCTATGAGTTACATTGGTCCCGTGCGAGGTGTTCGTACCTCTTACGGAGCCATTTTGTGGCTGTTTTATGATTTCACCCTTTGATGGCATGTTTTAGGCCTAAGTGTAATAATTTGCAAATTTAGGCCATGCTCTCAAGCTGGTGGTCTCGTGACTACGCGGTCGGTTCCTGCAGGTTATATTGATCCCATGCAAGGTGTTGGTTCCTCTCATGGGGCCATTTTGTGGCTAATTTACATTTTCACCCTTTGACGGCATGTTTTTAAGACCAAGTCTAAGAGTTTGAAAATTTTGGCCATGCTCTCTAAACGGGGTCCCGTGACTACGCAGTCAGTTCCTGCAAGTTACATTTGTCCCATGCGAGGTGTTCGTTCCTCTTACGGGGCCATTTTAGATATTTTACAAATTTTTGTTGTGCCCTCAAATCGGGGGTCCCGTGATTATCCAACTACCAAAACCAATAAGCCTACATTCAATAATTATACTGTACTCCTTCTAAATTACTATCCAACAACAAGCCAACAACCAATAGTTATCTAATAAATGTATATGTACAGGATCATGTGGAAATTGAGTTAGGTCAATTTGATTCCATCACAAACTTAAATGACTCCATTTTCAATTTGAGCCTCTTGTGAAAGTAACTAAACATTCGACTGAACATAACATATTATCGAAAGTTAACTTACATAAATCATATTAAGCATTCCTAAAAGTAACTAAACATTAATACATCAATGTAAAGAGCTAATATAGTGTCAATATCATAGTAGGGTACAAATAAGAATGACAAGTATAAAATAATATTTTGATACTCAATCTTCCTCTAAATCAACTAAAAGATCTTTCAAATTAGGGTTGTCATCAAGTGTTGACTGGAGCTCTTTTGGAGACTTTCATGCATCCACTTGAGTAGTCATACCTTTTTGTGCACGCATAACAATAGACCAATTACCATCGTTTATGCACTTCGAGTACAATACATTCTTTACGTTCTGAAAGGCATAAAAAAAGGCTCGTCGACTATGAGATCTTTACTCTTTAGCTTTGATAAATGTACCATAATAAGTTTGGAGTCAGTATCAACTTTGCAAGCATTCGTAGTATCCTCCACCTTTACCCAATCATAATAAATTACAGCTTCTGTGAAATCTAAGTAATCAAGTTCTATTTTGTTGGATTATCCTATAATAGGTTAGCACCATATTCTTTGGATTTTTATCACTTTTGCTAGCAATACAGGTGGTCAAGGAAGAGATTGATATTCGGCTATTTTGCGTCAAAATATTTTCCTCATATGGATATGAAATGAAATCAAAACCGTTGGTGCAAAATTTCTTAAACTCCTTCCCATGAAAACTAGAGCCTTTTGCTAGGCGTGCAAGCCTAGAAGAGACAACACCTCTTTTTAGAAGCTGCATTTATTAATGAATTTGTATTAAGGCATGGTTTTATCACACACGAATAAATAACCTCACACATAAGATGTGAAATTTACCTCTTTTGATACCCATGCCCTAAAATCAGTTGTCGTACAATTTATCATTTGATTTTTGGCAATTTTGTCCTCATACTTCCTACGGGTAAATTGTAGAGTTTAGATCATAAAATATAAAATACATATAATCAAAGAATAAGAATTAAGTAGATACTCACTGTCTCCAGTCTTCGACTTTATCTTGCGATTCGAAGACAGAACGATTGCTTCCTCGTATTGTATATTTATGAGTTTCACCTCTTGAGGGTTCCCAAATGGTAATTCATCCTCAAACTTGGCAGGTTCCTTTATCACTCCTCCTGCACAAGGTTGAACCCCCTCACCTCTTGTTCTGGCATATATTCCCTAGCCTATAACGACGTTTCCACAGTAACATATTCTTTTGCAATTGACCCTCTAATACCATGTATTCTTTACATAATCTTTGAAGGTTTTTATCAAGCTCTCAAAAGGATACATCCAACTGTACCTAATGGGAACACATAATGAAGCTTCATCGCATAAATGCAAAAGCAGGTGGATGCTGATATCGAAGAATGACGGAGGAAAATATCTCTCTAATACACAAACTGCATCGGCTAAAGTTGATTTTGTAGCTTTAATGTGCCTTTTGTTTACCACTTTTTCACAAAGTAGGGTCAAACACAAACCGTTTTCATAATTTCTTGATGGAGATCTTTGTGTTCAGAGAAGCAATGTCAAAATAATAGAGGGATTAATTGGATGATTACATGCTAGTCGTGAGACTTACACTATTTTAAGTCATTTGCTTGGTAGCTTACTACCTTACGTAAATTACCAGAATAACCTGTTAGAGTCTTCAAGTTGAACAATGTGTCTAAGAGGATCTTCTTCTCATAGTAGTCAAAGTGAAAGAAGCCAGAGGGGTAGAAATTCTTCCTGCAGTAGGATCATTTTTTAACTAGAGTTTCTTCTTTATCTTCGTATCCTTTAGATCTTGGCAAGCCCTCTCTCCATCTTTGGAATGAGATCCTTCCAGACATGTTCTTCTTAGATGTTCTGCAATATTCTTCTTTGTGTACATCGTATCAATTACATGCCTTACACGATGATCTTTCCAATACAGTAAATTAAAAAATATTGATTGCCTAGACCATGGTTTTACTTTACCAGGGTCGTTAGGATCCCCCATTTCTTTACGCTTTAGGTTTAGAAACTTAGGGTGTTTGCCTACGTATCTATTCCCCATAGTCACAACCATCGCCTTCTCCTTGATCTGCTGATAAGAGAGCCAAGCAGGTAGCATTCGACGCTCATGGACAATAGGATTAAATTTAGACTTGTCATTTTTAAAAGGGTGAATGGTCGGTAGAAATCTACGATGACCAATGTAACTCATCTTACTACTATGTTGTTGCCAAGTGGCTTCAGTTTCCTCCCCACATATGGAACATCCATAATAGCCATGAACATTAAAACTGGATAAGGTTCCATAATAAGGAAGGTCGTGGATCGCCCACATCACCATTGCTTTAAGTGTGAACTCTTCACCCTTGAGAGAGTCGAACGTTATCACGCCTTTATCCCAAAACTCTTTAAGTTCTTCGATTAATGGGGCTAAGAATATATCAATATCATCTCTTGGATCCTTCTGCCCGGGTATAAAAAAAGATAGCAATGTGAACTCATTTCTCATGCACAGTGTCGGAGGGAAACCTAAAGGTGCCATGATAACTAGCCAATAACTCTGACTAGTATTTAAATTATCGAAAGGGTTAAACCCATCGGTTGAGATGGCAAGATGAACATTGTGCGGTTCCTTTACAAATTTATGGTGTCGTGCATTTGAAATTTTCCAGATGAGTGAATCAACGTGATGACTCATCAGATTCCCACTTACCTCGTATCGAGCGTGCCATGTCATGGCCTTCGCTATCCACTGTACAGTAAAAAAACATTTTAACCTTGGACAAAGTGGAAAATACTTCAAAACCTTTTATGGGACTTGCGAGCACTTTTGATATTTTGTAAGATTGTCCTTTACTTTCTCACAAACGACATATCTTGGCTCACCGTATACTAGACATTTATCCTTCTCTCCATGCTCATTGCGGTACAATATGCAATCATGCTTGCATGCATGAATAGATTTGTATTTCGATCCCAAACCCTCCAAGATCTTCGTCATGGTAGGATAATTGTCTGGTAACATGTTCTATTTTGGGAGAATTTATTTAGCCCATATAAGAATTACGATTATGTTGTTCGCAGATAAACTAAAATGACTCTTCAAATTATGCAAATCAATGTTGCATATAATACCGAGTGATCTTCATCACAATATTCATGCAACAGTCTAGCCACATCAACTTTCAACAGTATATATTCTCGGTCTCCTGGTAGTTCAGTATCAAATTGTTCATTTTACGATTTATTTGTCTCCATAGGTTGGTGGTTTTGGTCTTGTTAGACTCCATCAGCATCGTCAATTAGGTCAGTTAATGGAGGATGTGTTAGAGAATCATTTACCACTTCCACTCATTGGTGTTCTGTTACGCGGTCGATTACCGACAATTCTTCGGGAACATAAGGTATATGTTTTTCACTGTGGTATGTCCATTTGTTGTAATCTTGACAAATTCCCCACTTTATTAAATATAACTCAACATCTTCTAAATATTTATATTTTTTGTTCACACAATGGGTGCACGGACATGAAATCTTCACACTTTTAAGGTTCTCAAAAGCGTGGATAATAAATTCTTGAATGCCTTTAACATAACTATTATCTATACGATCAGTCTCCCCCACCCACTCTTTGTATTGTGAAAAATCCATTTGATAATCTTTAAATTTCAGTCATGTTTTAACATGAAAAAATAAACAGCATGTTGCATAAATATCATTTTGCATAGTAAAGCACAAATATAGTGTCAAACCAAAGCTCTAATATAGTGTCAACAACACACCAATCAATCAAACTATGCAATAACTTAAATACAAGAACACACACATCAACGATACTACACATCCACTTAAACTCAGATTAAATAAATTTGTTTAGTGATATTATTACAACATAAGAAAAATATTACTACATCTTCATCAAATGACAAACTATCCAAGTGGTAAAAGAGTTTAAATTATTTTTTAACCCATTCCCTTCTCCATTATCGACGTGCACTAGATTATCTTTACAATCGCCATATACTTTATCAACCAAGATCTGACACTCACCCTCCTGCAAAGATCGATTATGTACTAAAGTTCCTACTTTAGTGGAGATGAGCATGCACATCCCCATGATAATTTTACCTCTCAGGTCCTTCATATAGTATTTCTCACTATAGTCATTGTGGGTTGTTGACGATGATCCAAGACCTATGACATGTTGAGGTGCTGAGAAGGGGAGTGTTGAGGGAGTAACCGACACCTATTAGGGGAATGGAGAAGGAGGAAAATTTAGAGGAGGAAAGCATTGGTGCGACATGTTAAAAGGGACACAATTCATTAAAGTTTCTCATTTACACCTCCCAATTAATTTCGAAGCCCGATTACATTCCTTTCAGTGATGGAATGACATTCATCGTTGGATGAGAAACGCTTATTAACAAAAGAAAGTTTGTCCACGAGAGGTGCGACATGTTTGAATCTTGTTTTTGCATATGCGATCCCAAACCTCTCGTCCTCCCTCTATGGTCCTTCCCCAAGATCTATGAGACGGCATCATTATCAAGGTCATTGAACAGTCTTGAAGCTAACTGACTACTGATAGACTCTATTGTTCTAAAGTCTTATCCTAGTGAGGAGGGAATTTGTTCTCTTTGTCTCATCTTACATGCACGTACAACTTGGCCCGATTCGATATCTTTCCTTCATCTGGGATGCCTTTTATTTTGATCGACCACTCGTTCATCAAATCTTCATAAGATTTTGATCCAAGCCGGTGGACACCAGTTTTTTGGCCCTATTCTGCTTGTTTTTTTGCCTTTGCAACATTTTCGAGTTTTTCGCCTCATTTTCCAGAAAATCATTCCATTGATTGACTGGAATCTCAACGTTCGAAGGGACTTTGTCTTTGAGCGCCAAAATATTGGATCTCGATGATCCCTTAGGGAAATGCTTCTACCTAAGGTTTCTTCAATATGTTGGTAGTTGTTCAGTAACCTGAGAAAGAACCTTGTTTTAAGTGTTTGCCAAAAATTAAAACCATTTTTTGACTTGCTCATAGATGTCATCTTTAATAGATTTATCTATGAGGTTATAATTATTAGCTCCTCCCACTCCCACATTCATTTTTTTCAAGACAAACATTGGGCTTTAAAATATTGAACATGATTCTTATCCCCTATGGGGTTATTTCCCAATAGAGAGAACCCAATGATCTTCTTCTCAACTGACCCAATAGTTTCAGGAGTGTTGAGCATTTCTATTGGATTAATGAAAGTATCTTGCCTATGGCAGCTCAGAATAGTAGAGTGAACCGTTGGTGGGGTTGAGTATTGCTTACCAATTGGTGATGATAATTCTCCGTGTGGTGGTGTCACATCCTTAGTTGGAGCGTTGTTTCTATTACTGCCCGAAATTATCTACAAAAATAATAAAAGTTCAACGTATATCTATCATAATAGATGCATAAATTCAAAGTTCAATATGAAATTATAACTAACAAAATAATTTTTTTGACCATATATTATAATTTAGCTTTTCATGGTAAGACTTTAATAAAAGTTCAATGTGTCTGATCTCCATAAAGTTGAGATTTGTTTTTAAAAACCTATGGATTTTTGCACGTGGCCAATTAGTAGGAAGCGTATCTGTAATGAATTAACCCTGGTTTGAAATTTAAAATTAAAATAAACCCTAGTTTGACACATAAACCAACATTGATCATATATATGTCATATTCCCATATATACCCTCGGCCAGGCCCAGAGTGTCCTCCACCCAGACGAGGGCTCAGGCCCAGGAAGACCCCTCATCATGGCCCAGACGACCCTACAAGGGGACGACCCCTCATTATGGTCCAGACGACCCTACAACCCCTCATCATGTCCAGATGACCTCCAAGGGGCCGACCCCTCATCATTGCCCAGAAAACCCTCCAAGGGGACGACCCCTCATCATGTCCAGACGACCCTCCAAGGGGCCGACCCCTCATCATGTCCAGACGACTCTCCGAGAGGATGACCCCTCATCATGTCTTGGACGACCCTATGAGAGTAAGACAGTACAAGGCCCAAACTAGGCCAGGCTCATTGCTAGCAGAAACTTTGCCCTCGACCTCATATCATAGGCTGAGGGTGACATCATCACATCGCGTGATTTGGGTGACGCGTGGAACAGTGCGCATGGGACTCATATGGCACGTGAAAGACCGTTATAACAATATCAACCCCTCACTTGAGGGAATATTATATCATCATTAATCACAGGTGGAACCTCCAGGTGTCAGCAGGGGATTGGCTAGATCACAACTCACATGCACTATGCATGCTTGGGGGTACACTGCTCCCCCCAAGACCTATATATACTTGTCACCTTCAACCCTGCAAGGGGATCGATAATTGGTAACCCTAGATAAAACTCTTCTCATAGACAGTAGAGAGAGAGGGAGCTTATGTGTATTGTATCCAAGGCCATTAGTGCCCATATTTATTGGATCACACACTCACAGTGGATGTAGGCCTAATTGGCTGAACCACTATACATCATTATCTTATTCCTCTTATACTCATCCCCTTCTATACGCTTACACACATATATCTCTATAGCTGCCATTGTTATTACTGTTTGAGCTCATCATCACTTATCTGGTGGTGCTGAATCTTAGCATCATCAGTTTGGCACCATCTGTGGGAACGAGAAGACATCTCTTCCTTGATACAGCTTGACCTCACCGGGCACTCTAGTGGTGAGCCAGTCCTCCCCATTCGTGTGGAGTTTTTTCACCATTGAAAGAGACCCATTAAGGTTCTCAAGATCACCAGTCTTTTATTTAGTTCAGCTCTTTATAGCTCAAACATATGGCACGGAAGATGCCACCACCACCTCTTCATCCACCGGATAGTGGAGTAGGACCCAATTCCAGTTAACCACCACCTTAGTTTGAGATGGCTGATGTGGTGTCCGCATTAAAGTCTCTGGCAGAAAGCCAACGGATTATACATGATCAATTCACATCTCTTAGTCAAAACATACTAAGACCATAGGGAGTCTCACCGGAGATGATTACTCCAGCGGCAGCTCCAGGGCAGCATGAGGCCAAGGGACCACCCCAGGCACTATGCAAATACTTGTCGCCTCCTCAGCGGCGGAGGGATGTTGTTGACCCACCGGCGTCTACGCTTGGGGAGGTAAGGAAACCCTTGACCAGAAGAAAGGTATGATGATCTGGAGGGGGAGGAGGCCCCCATAGAGTGCTGGGAGCCGTATGAGGTCTCCAACAATACTATGCGACCTCTCTAGGAGAGCAGAGGGAAGTGTTGAAGGAAAAATCCTGACCATCGCCCGAGGGGCTCTGCTTTCGATCGTCTGAGCAGAGGGTCAGACTTTGAGAGGATAGGCCCAGTAAATGACTTGCGACAAAAATTGTCCCGGTCGAGAAGTGTTGCGAGGTCCAGAAGGGAGGTAGCAGATGGCCGACCCCATGGGGGATGACCCCGCGGACGGGACGATGGTCAGGGAGAAGTAAACAGATGACACAGACCTACCGCAGAGGAACCTTCCGTTCACCTCAAAGAGACGGCAGGGGATAACATCGGCCAAGTCGACCCTACGAGGCCCTGGAATGACTCGATCCAAAGGTTGGAAGATAAGATTGGTGATATTATGAAGAGCCGGGACCCTCTTCAGAGAGGATACTTAATAGGCTCACCCTTTGTGGTGAAGATAGTCAACTTCCCCATGCCATCCAAGTTCAAGCCACCAGTGGTCACCCCTCGGTACGACGGGAGAACCAACCATGTCCACCATATTGAGATGTACCAATCAGAGATAGACATATACTCTATATTAGATGAGATGAGGTGTCGTTCCTTTTCTATCACTCTGACTGGGGCTACACACGTCTGGTATATGTCTCTTCTAAAGAACTCCATTGAAAACTTTAAGCAGTTAGCAGACCGATTTATCCATAACTTTTTCTTTGGAGTGAGGCCACAGAAGAAGACCACACACATGCTCTATGTTAATCAAGGGAAGAATGAGAGTCTGAGAGACTACATAGCCAGATTTAACAAAAAAAAGTTAGAGGTCGAAGACTATGAGGAAAGCATAGCCATGACAACCCTCATTGGAGGACTCTAGAAGGGGAAGCTGCTATGGAAGCTTGTTGAAGACCCTTCGAGGACGATGGATGAATTGCTATTAACAACAGGAAAGGTGATGAACGCCGAAGAGGCGATGGTAGCAAAATACGAAGATGAAAAAGGAGGCACCAGTGGGGAAAAGTACCAGAAAAAGAACAAAGAGGGGAAGAAGAGGTCTATAGATGACAAATTCGCTTATTACACCCCTCTGATGGTCAACCGTGAGCATATCCTAAATGAGATAAAAAGTGGTCGGTCCTTGAAGTGACCTAAGAAGCTGAGGGCAGCCCCCCACAAGAGGAACAAGAATATGTGGTGTGAATTTCACCAAGACCATGGCCATGCCACCGACAAGTGTTTTTCTCTGAAAGATGAAATCGATAAGATGATAAAACAAAGGAAGCTTAGGAAGTACATTGACAAAGGTGCCTTCAAGAGGGGCCGAGGGGATGACCCCAAAAAGAAGAGAGGTAACACATGCCGAGAAGATCCTAAAAATCGAAGGGACGACCCTTAAGATGATGAGGATGACCATAACCTCCCATCGAGAGACGACTACGGCGCTGTAAAGAGAATTAATATGGTATCACTCGGTATTGGAATGATCTCCGGGGGACTAGCAGTAGGAGAGTCATAGGTCACATACAAGAAGGCCCATGTAGCTGAAGCCAAGGCAGTGACAAAAGCTGTACACTCAACCTCTATTGAAGAAAAGTCAGAAAAGATGAAGAAGGTTAATATGGATACTCTGATAGTGGGGTTCTTAAGAATGTACTTCAAAGGTTTCTTAGCCCCACATGATGACCCTCTCGTCATCACTACCAGGGTGCACGGATGTGAGGTGCCAAAGATCTTCGTAGATGGGGGTAGCTCTGTAGATGTGATGTTTTAGCCTTGCTTCAAAGCCTTAGGCCTCAGCCGTGCTAGACTCATCCCATACCATCACCCATTGATTGGGTTTAGTGGTAAAAAGGTTCATCCTCTAGGAGTGTATGAGGATGATGTCAGGATGGGGGATGAGTGGTCGAGATGGCTTACCAAGAAGGTCATCTTCTTCGTGGTGGATGAACATGTCTTCTCGGCCTATAACGTTATACTGGGGCGAGTAGCCCTCAAGGGGTTTGAGGCTGTGCCGTCTAAGGTTCATCAGATGATCAAATTTTTGACCCCTTACGAGGTAGGGGAAGTTCAGGGACACCAAACAACGTCTCGAGAATGTTACTTCAACTCCTCCGAAGAAAGAGAGGCGCAGAAGAAGGCAATAACTACTTACAATATTGATACCCTTGACCTCAGGGATGAGAAAAAACTGAAAAAGGAGAAGCCACGGAAGAGGTAGAATTCATCATCCTCAATGAGGATGAGCCAAAAAAAATGTCCAAGTAGGAAAAATCTCTAAAGAAAGACATCAAAGAAGACCTCATCAAGCTGTTAAGGAGAAGACATGATGTCTTTGCATGTAATTATGCAGACATATCGGGGATCGACCCCGAAATCATGCACCACAAGCTCAACGTGGTTGAGGGTGCAAAGTCAGTAAAGCAGAAGAGTAAAATTTATTCTCGAGAAAAATATGAGGTCATAAGGGATAAGTTCAAGAAGCTATAAGATGCTGAGTGTATCAGAGAGGACATCTATCCCGAATGGTTGTCCAACGCAGTCATAGTCCCAAAAGCCAGCGAGAAGTGGAGGATGTGCGTAGACTTCACAGACCTCAATAAATATTATCCCAAAGATAGCTTCCCTCTCCCCCACATTAATCAGATGGTAGATGCTACTGCAGGTCATGAGCTCATGAACTTCATGGATGCCTATTCAGGGTACAGCCAGATCTTTATGAACCCTAAAGATTCAGAAAAAATGACTTTCATTACCGACAAGGGGACATACTGTTATAGGGTCATGCCCTTTGGCCTAGAGAATGCAGGGGCAACGTATCAATGCCTTGTGAATATAATGTTTGAAGACCAAATTGGGAAGTCCATGGAGGTCTATGTAGATGACATGATGACCAAGAGTTTGAAGGAGGGGGATCATGTGGACGACCTCGAGAAGACCTTTAACACGATGGATAAGTACCGAATGAAGTTCAACCAGACTAAATGTGTCTTCGGGGTTAGAGCAGGGAAGTTCTTGGGGTTCATTATCAACCAAAGGGGCATCGAGGTCAATCCTGAAAAGATAAAGTCCCTCAGAGAAATGAAGACTCCCAAGACCATCAAAGACGTTCAAAGGCTAACGGGGCGAGTGGTTGCTTTGAATAGATTCGTGTCCAGAGCCACAGATAGGTGTTTACTATTTTTCAAAATCCTCAGAAAGGCCTTTGAATGGATAAAAGAGTGTGATCGGGCTTTGAAGGAGCTAAATTCACACTTGGGGTCTCCCTTACTGTTGTCAAAACCAGTACAGGGTGAACGACTACATGTGTACCTGGCCGTCTCAGAATCAACCATCAGCGCAGCCATTGTGAGAGAAGAGGATGAGGTACAAAAGCCTGTATATTTCAACAGGTAGGCACTCTAGGCGGTAGAGAAAAGATACCCAAGGATGGATAAGTTAGCATATGCCTTGATCCATGCATCAAGAAAGATGAAGTCGTACTTCCAGTCCCATACAATGGTCATCCTCACCGATTCTCCTCTCAGACAGGTCTTACACAAGCCAAAAATATCGGGTAGGCTAATGGCCTGGTCTATAGAGTTGGGGGAGTTTGACATTGTATATCAACCTAGGGTGGCCATTAAGGGGCAAGAATTAGCAGATTTCGTGGCTGAATTTACTTGGGAAGATGACGAGGCTAAAGATGAGAGCCTCGAAGAGACAAATACACGGCAAGGTAGAATTATTGACCCATCCGCAAAAAAGGTTGAGACAAGAGCCGTAAGAGAAAAAGTGGCAAAAAATAAAGAGGGAAGATATCTCTTTAAATAGGGGTCCCTCACCGAGGGAAATTTCTCAGAGGAAAAGACCGTGTGGAGCCTCTTCGTTGACGGGTCCTCTTGCAGAAGCGGAAGTGGGGATGGATTAATTGTAACAGCACCTGATGACATAGACATTGAGTATGCCCTAAGGTTCAACTTCAAAGTCTCCAATAACGAGTCTGAATATGAGTCCGCCTTGATAGCAGGCCTCTCCTTGGCTATGTTTCTTAGTGTCGACCATATTGTGGTCCATAGTGATTCAAGACTAGTGGTGAATCAGATACTAGGAGCCTACGAGGCTAAGGATGAGACAATGGCCAAATATCTTGAAAGGGTAAGGGAACTATTAAAGAGCTTCGTAGAGGTAAAGTTGAAGAGGATACCTAGGCATGATAATGGCTGAGCTGATACACTTGCTAAGTTGGCCTCAGCAACTAGGACAGAAGTAAGGAGGACAGTCCCAGTAGAAGTTTTGCTTCGACCAATGATTTAAGAAGAAGAGGGAACACTTGGTTCTTGCTTAAACATTAACGACGAACCTTCATGGATTGACCCCCTTATCAGAAACATTAAAGAGGGGGAGATGCCATAGGCAAAACAAGAAAGGAAGAAATTGAGATAAAGAGCTGAGAAATTCACTATCATCGGAGACACCTTGTACAAAAAAGGGGTTATTGCTCCCCTTGATCAGATGTGTGCACCAGTCTGAGGTCCCTCACATTCTTTAAGATGTGCACGAGGGGTCATGCTCAAGCCACATTGGGGGCAGATCGTTAGAAAAGAGGATAGTAACCGAGGGATACTGGTGGCCGACCCGGGGGAAAGACGCCACGATATACGTAAAAAAGTGAGATAAATGTCAAAGATTTGCCATAATCCCTCACCATCCCCATCAGCCTCTTACTTCTATCACATTCCCCATGGCCATTCACAGTATGGGGAATCGATCTAGTAGGAGCTTTGCCCAGGGCCGTCAATAACTATCGATACTTGATCGTAGAAATTGAGTATTTTTCAAAATGGGTGAAGGCGGAGCCGATGGTAACAATCACAGAGCAGAAGACCTTCTAGTTCATTTGGAAAAACATTATATGCATATATGGTCTCCCCAACACCCTTATTTCAGATAACGGGACTCAATTCCAGAATACATCTTTGGAGAAGTACTATGAAAGGGTCGACGTCAAACAATTCTTCTCCACCCCAGGCCGACCTCAGGCTAATGGGCAAACTGAGGTTATGAATAGGACCATCCTAGACGGGATCAAGAAAAAGCTTGAGGAGGCAAAAGAAAGATGGGTTGAGGAGTTGTATGCTGTACTGTGGGCCTATAAGACGACGAAAAAGACTCCTACCGGAGAAACTCCGTTCATGATGGCGTATGGTTCAGAGGCCGTCATCCCCACTAAGATTGGGTTTCCTACTCACAGGGTCCAAATGTATGACCCCAGGAGAAATATGGAATAAAGGAGACTTGACTTAGACCTGATCGAGGAAAGGAGGGAAGAAGCCGAGATAAGGCAAGTTGCCTACCAACAGAGGACTGCAAGGTTTTACAATCTGAGGGTGAAGCAAAGGCCAATCGTGGTGGGGGACTTAATACTCAAAAACACTTGGCAAAAGCCTAATAAGCTCCACCCAAATTGGCATGGCCCATATAGGGTCATTGATGAAGTTGTCCCTGGAACCTACTAGAAAACCTTGAAGGAAGCCCTTTTCGAATCCGTGGAATGCAGATCATCTGAAGAAATACTATCAATAATGTTGTAATGTCCTATCGGACCACAGTTGTAATTGATGATGCTGAGATTTAGCACCACCGGATGAGTGATAGTGAGCTCAAACAGTAGCAGCCATGGCAACCATTGAGATGTATAAGTGTATAAGTATGTAGAAGGGGATGAGTATAAGAGGAAATAAGACAATAATGTATAGTGGTTCAGCCAATTTGGCCTACATCCACTGTGAGTGTGTGATCCACTAAGTATGGGCACTAATGGCCTTGGATACAATGCACATAACCCTCTCTCTCTCTCTCTACTGTGTGTACAAGCAGAGTTTTGGCTAGGGCTACAGTTAATGGATCGATCCCCTGTAGGGTTGTAGGTAACAAGTATATATAGGTCTTGGGGGGTGTAGTGTACCCCCCAAGTATGCATGGTGCATGCGAATCATGATCTAACCAGTCCCCTGTGGACACCTGTAGATGCCAAATGATGACATAATATTCCCTCACGTGAGGGTGTGATATTGTTATAGCGGTCTCCCCTGTGCCATGTCAGCCTCACGCGCACTGTTCCACGCGTCTCCCAAACCACGCGCTGCGATGATGTCACCCTCGGCCTATGGGCCGAGGCCGAGGGCAAAGTTCCCTCCGGTAGTGAGTCTGGTCCAATTCTGGCCTCGTACTGTCGGCCCCTCGTAGGGTCGTCTGGAGAGTGGTGAAGGGTCGGCCCCTCTGAGGGATCGTATGGAGCCCATTGGAGGGGTCGGCCCCTCGTAGGGTCGTCTGGAACATGATGAAGGGTTGGCTCCTCTGATGGGTCATCTTGAGCCTGATGAAGGGTCGGCCCCTCTGAGGGGTCGTCTGATTGGAGGTAATTCTCAGCCAGGCCGAGGATATAAACGGGTATATCAATCACCCCCCAGCCTTTAGCCATAGGTGTTGTTGAGATGGCTGAGAGATAGTGTCTTAGATGAGATGCATGTACGATCAGTTAGGTGAGTGACACCTGGGAAGGCCCTCATTGCTGATCCAGTTTCCAAGGCATGGCGGCTGCACACTTTTCTTGGGGCCTTGTGACCTAATGATGCCTTCCTCGTGGGTTGTATCCTGCCTTGGTCAATGGTCCCACTCATTGCCAAAGTATTTAAGAGATTTTCAAATTCTCTCTCCTTCTTCTTCTTCTTCGCGTCCAAGCATTCTCACTCTAGAGTTTCATCAGCTTTCATCGCCATTTGCAGCCTTCAATTCTTCAAGTCTTAGCAACGTTTTTTTCTCTCTTTATCAGGTACTCTCTTTTGCCTTCATTTCTATTTGCTTTTTAGGGTTGTGAGGCTACATTTTCTTTGGGTTACCCCATAGCTTTTTTCGGTGTCACTCCGGTTACTGTTTCTTGAACATTCTTGAGCAAAACCATTGAGTTCCTTTGTTTGATCCAAAAGTCTAACCTGGTCAATTTCCCACTTGTTTGTAAATAAGTTAGCTAAGTTTAGTGTAATTTCTCTAAGTGTAGAGTCTTCCCTTTAATGCTTAGGAGGCTTTATAGCTTAATATCTGAGTTCCCATCCTTGAGAGAGAAGCTCTTTGCCGAGATCAGACGAATAGAGGAAGAGGAAGAGAGGAGACGAGGGGCCGACCCTAATTGGGTAGGACCCATCTTTCCCGTTCCTCTTGCCACCATAAAACCATTTGAACCGTCTGAGTCTTGTGGGTGGTCCGCTCGTCCAGCCGAGACTCCTAAACCAAGTGAGATGGACGAGAGAGCATCCTCGCCAACTGGTGCTGAAACTTCTGGTCGGAGGGAGATGTCTGACCTAAGCCCAGGCCGAGAGGCTGAGGGTACTGTCCCCTCTGAGGCTATCCCCGTGTCAACCCTGTCTCCCCATGCCTTCCAAGTGGCTTTTCCACAGGGCCCTCCGGCCGAGGGGGAGGGGACTGAGGACGAGGACGAAGACACAGACGATGAAGTTGATACCTCCCATGCCTCGTCCTTTATCTCCTCTGTTAGGGATCGCGACCTCCTGTTATGGAGGCATGCCTATGGAGTGCCTCTTAGCATAACTATGAGGGTGCCCTCTGAGTCTGAGAGGGTTTTTGATTGTGGAGAGGGAGAGGTTGCAGTTTACGAACAAATGCTCAAGCTCGGAGTCAGATTACCTCTGCATACTTCCATTGTGGACATCCTTTCTGCCCTTGGTGTTGCTCCCTCTCAACTTCCCCCCAACTCTTGGAGGACGATCCTGGGCTATATTTCCTTGTGGAAGAGTGCCTTCACTGACGAGCCCTCGGTTGACCTATTTTTGGGTTGTTACAACATTACCTCTTCGTCCAAACAGCCTAGATATTATCATCTGGGGGCAAGGAGGTCTGAGAAGAAACTCCTCCATGTGGCACAAACTTCCAACCATGATTGGAAAAAGAGGTTTTTCTTCATCTCCGGGGAGTGGGAGCCCGTTACCGATAGTCCGAGGGTCCCCAGGAAGTGGTCTAACCCCTCCATGAAGGCCAGATCAGACCCTGAACTTAGCTTGGAGGATAAGGACATTGTTGATTACCTTAGAGGACGAGGGAGAGAGGGTGAACTTGTAAAATTCGAAGACTTGATGACCCCTCGGTTCCTCAAAGAAGCTGGTCTGAGGGTCGGCCCTCTGACAGAACTATATGAGTTACATTGCACATTTTCCATTCTTTACTTATTTTTGAAGTGTTTTCTCTTTATCTCTGCATTTTTCTGACGTGTCGTCTTCTTATCAGGTCGTCCTACAGGTATATCGGATTATCTTTGGGAAATGACGGCTCCCAGCTTATTATCTGGATTGGCCAAAAAGAAGGGGAAGGAGCCTCAACAGGCTCAACAGTCTCCGAGGAAGACAAGGGAACCGACCACTGATAGCAATAAAAGGAAGGAGCCTGAGGCCCCTGTTGACCCTCAGCCTGATTCTCGGACGAGGGCCAGGGTTGAAACCTCTGAGGGGACGACCTCTTCATCGAGCATGGTGGCCTTCTGGTCTCAAAACTTAGCGCATCTGAGAGCCGAGCCCTCGTCGCTCATTGCAAATCTGAGGGCAGCCAAGGCCTCAATGTTCTCTGCACCCTCGGCTGCTGACTATGACTTTTTGTCAAAGATGCCTCCAGCCTAAGTGTACGACTATGGTCTACACTCCCTTGCACAGGTATTGACTCTGACCCATCTGTTTAATTTCATTCTCACCAAATGTTCCCTCGGCCCCTCTTGACATCTGTTTTATTTTTTGTGCAGTCTGTTTGTACCTTCACCTCAGCCACTAAGTGGATGGCTGAGAACCAACAGAAGTTTTATGAAGCTGAGAGGGCCATTCGGCATGAGGCCGACCTTCGGACAGAGAATGATACTGCGAGGGCTGAGCTTGAGAGTGCTAGGACTGAGCATGCTAGGGTTCTAGATGAGCTGACGAGGCAGTACGATGCCGACCTGCAAGCCAAGGACTTGATCATCAAGGGGAGGGACTCGGCCCTGATCAACCTGGAGGCCCAGCACAAGACTGATCTTAAAAAAGACGAGGCCAATGATGTTGAGGCTTACAAGGTTTCTGACGAGTTTCAAGGTTTCGGCCTTGAATACTTAGAGAGGGGAATCAGGACTG
The DNA here is from genome assembly GCA_949130495.1 of Sambucus nigra. Classification (NCBI taxonomy): domain Eukaryota; kingdom Viridiplantae; phylum Streptophyta; class Magnoliopsida; order Dipsacales; family Adoxaceae; genus Sambucus; species Sambucus nigra. The sequence goes on from OX422224.1 coordinate 230,869,613, forward strand.
CCTGTCGATGGTCGTCCTCAGATTTGGCGACGTCGTCTCCTCGGTCCGCCCTTCAATTGAGGCAGTCGGATTGGACGACCCTCTGATCGCTGAGGCTCTGTCCCAATTAGAATCCCAAGTGCAGGTTGAGGGGGTCGTCACGTCTGAGGATCGGCCAGTCATGGTTGTTGAAGAGACCCCCTTGGTGGATGTTGAGGCTCTGCCCTCTGACATAGTCCCTTAGGGTGGCTGCCTGTAGCCCATACCCTCACAATGTATCTATTATTTTTGTACTCTTTTTTATAAAACACTTGGATACCTTGTATCTCACTTTTATTAATATCATATCGTCTCCTTTAATGTCTTCTATATCAACTTCTTGCATGATTTGCTATTTTTTGTTAGCCACTAACATTTCCCTCGTCTTTTTTTAGGACAGTGGTGGGGTCGTCCCCTCCACTGGCCCTCATTATAGCCGAGGGATTAAATTATCAAACATGATTTTAACAATGTCTACCCTCGTCTTTCTTGAGGACAGTGGTGGGGTCGTCCCCTCCACTGGCCCTCATTATAGCCGAGGGTTCAACTTACCAAATTAATGGTTTTTAATAATGTCTACCCTCGTCTTTCTTGAGGACGGTGGTGGGGTCGTCCCCTCCACTGGCCCTCATTATAGCGGAGGGTTCAACTTACCAAATTAATGGTTTTTAATAATGTCTACCCTCGTCTTTCTTGAGGACAGTGGCGGGGTCATCCCCTCCACTGGCCCTCATTATAGCCGAGGGTTCAACTTACCAAATTAATGGTTTTTAACAATGTCTACCCTCATCTTTCTTGAGGACAGTGGTGGGTTCGTCCCCTCCACTGGCCCTCATTATAGCCGAGGGTTCAACTTACCAAATGGTTTTTAACAATGTCTACCCTCGTCTTTCTTGAGGGCAGTGGGGGGTCGTCCCCTCCACTGGCCCTCATTATAGCCGAGGGTTCAACTTTCCAAATTAATGGTTTTTAATAATGTCTAACCTCGTCTTTCTTGAGGACAGTGGCAGGGTCGTCCCCTCCACTGGCCCTCATTATAGCCGAGGGTTCAACTTACCAAATTAATGGTTTTTAATAATGTCTACCCTCATCTTTCTTGAGGACAGTGGCGGGGTCATCCCCTCCACTGGCCCTCATTATAGCCGAGGGTTCAACTTACCAAATTAATGGTTTTTAATAATGTCTACCCTCGTCTTTCTTGAGGACAATGGTGGGGTCGTCCCCTCCACTGGCCCTCATTATAGCCGAGGGTTCAACTTACCAAATTAATGGTTTTTTATAATGTCTACCCTCGTCTTTCTTGAGGACAGTGGCGGGGTCGTCCCCTCCACTGGCCCTCATTATAGCCGAGGGTTCAACTTACCAAATTAATGGTTTTTAACAATGTCTACCCTCTTCTTTCTTGAGGACAGCGGTGGGGTCATCCCCTCCACTGGCCCTCATTATAGCCGAGGTTTCATCTTACCAAATTAATGGTTTTCTGTAGATGTTTCCATGCGTGCTAGAACTGACAACCACAGGATGAGGGAAACACTGATATTTCTTATTAATTTTGCAAAGTTTTCTGTTGGAGCAACTCTCATTAAAATTATGGCCTTTCAAGACCTTACAACACTACTGATAGTATTTCTTCAAATGGTCTGCATTCTAGGGATTGGAAAAAGGTTCCCCATCTAGGTTTTCTAGCCTATAGGTCCCAGGGACAACTTCATTAATGACCCTATATGGGCCATGCCAGTTAGGATGGAGCTTGTTGGGCTTTTGCCAAGTCTTCTTGAGGACCAAGTCCCCCACTGCGATAGGCCTCTGTTTCACCCTCTGATTGTAGAACCTTGCGGTCCTCTGCTGGTAGGCGGCCTTCCTTATCTTAGCGTCCTCCCTTCTTTCCTCAATCAGGTCCAAGTCGAGTCTCCTCTCTTCCGCATTTTTCTGGGGGTCATACACCTGGACTCTATGCGTAGGAAACTCAATTTCGGTGGGGATGACGGCTTCTGAGCCATAAGCTAGCATAAATGGGGTCTCCCCGGTAGAAGTCCTCACCGTCGTCCTGTATGCCCACAGCACGACATATAACTCCTCGACCCATCTTCCTTTTGCCTCCTCAAGACTCTTCTTAATTCCATCTAGGATTGTCCTATTTGTAACTTCTATTTTCCCATTGGCCTGAGGTCGGCCAGGGGCGGAGAAAAATTGTATACTTACCCTCTCACAGTACTTCTGTAGAGAGGCATTCTTGAACTGAGTCCCGTTATCTGAGATGAGGGTGTTGGGGAGACCATATCTGCATATAATATTTTTCCAGATGAACTGGAAGGTCTTCTGCTCGGTGATCGTCACCATCGGCTCCGCCTCCACCCATTTTGAAAAATAGTCAATGGCTACGATGAGGAATCGATAGTTATTGATGGCCCTAGGCAAGGGTCCTACTAGATCAATTCCCCACACTGCAAATGGCCATGGGGATGTAATAGAAGTAAGAGGCTGATGGGGCTGGTGAGGGATGGTGGCATATCTTTGACATTTGTCACACTTTTTTACATATGCCGCTGCGTCTTTCCCCAAGGTCGGCCACCAGTACCCCTGGGTGATCACCCTCTTCGCTAAGGATCTGCCCCCGATGTGGCTTGAGCACGATCCTTCGTGCACATCTTGCAAAATGGAAGGGACTTCTAAGGGATGCACACACCTAAGTAAGGGGAGCAAAAACCCCTTTTTGTACAAAGTGTCTCCGATGACAGTGAATTTTGCAGCCCTGTACCTCAGCTTATTCCATTCTTGCCTTGCTTCTGGCATCTCACCCTCTTTAATGTATCTGATCAGGGGGTCCATCCACGAAGCTTCTTGAGAAACATTTAGGCAATTGCTAAGTGTTCCCTCAGCATCTTCAATAGTTGGCCGAAGCAAAATTTCCACTGGGACCGTCCTCCTGTTGTCTGTCCTAGTCGCCGAGGCCAATCTCGCAAGGGCATCAGCACGGCCGTTGTCTAGCCTAGGTATCCTCTTTAATTTTACTTCTCTGAAGCCTTTCAGTAGTGACCTCACCTTCTCGAGGTATCTATCCATTCTCTCATCCTTAGCCTCGTAGGCCCCTAGTATCTGATTCACCACTAGCCTTGAATCACTATGGACCAGAATCTGGCCGACACTAAGAGACTTGGCCAAGGAGAGGCTTGCTACTAAGGCCTCATATTCAACCTCGTTGTTGGAGGCTTTGAAGTTGAACCTCAGGGCGTATTCGACGTCTGTGCCATCGGGTGCTGATAGTATCAGTCCAGCACCACTTCCGCTGTCACAGGAGGACCCATCAACGAAGAGCCTCTACAGAGTCTTTCCCTTTGAAAAATTTCCCTCAGAGAGGGATCCCTATCTAAAGATGTATCTTCCCTCTTCGTTTTCAGTCTCTTTCCTTCTGGCGGTGCTTGTCTCAGCCCTATCTGCGGGTGTGTCTGTGGGTCTGTCTTGTTGTGTATCTGTCTTCCCGAGGGTCTCACCCTCGGCCTCATCATCTTCCCAAGTGAACTCAGCCACGAAGTCTGTCAATGCCTGCCCCTTAATGTCCGTCCTAGGCTGATACACAATGTCAAACTCCCCCAGCTCTATAGCCCAGGCCATCAACCTGCCTGATTTTTCTGGCTTGTGTAAGACCTGCCTGAGAGGAGAGTCGGTGAGGATGACCATTGTATGGGACTGGAAGTACGGATTCATCTTCCTTGAAGCATGGATCAAGGCGTAGGCCAACTTCTCCATCCTCGGGTATCTTTTCTCTGCCCTTTGGAGCGCCTTGCTGTTAAAATACACAGGCTTCTGTATCCCGTCTTCGTCTCTCACAATGGCTGGACTGATGGCCGACTCTGAGACGGCGAGGTACACGTAGAGTCGTTCACCCTGCACGGGTCGTGACAGCAGCAAGGGAGACCCTAAGTATGACTTTAGGTCCCTGAAAGCCTCATCACACTCTTCGTTCCACTCGAAGGCCTTCCTAAGGATCTTGAAGAATGGCAAACACTTGTCTGTGGCCCTAGACACGAACATGTTCAAGGAAGCAACTCTCCCTGTGAGTCTCTGCACGTCTTTAATGGACTTGGGGGTCTTCATCTCAACAAGGGCCTTTATCTTTTCAGGATTGGCCTCGATGCCTCTTTGGTTGACAATGAACCCCAGGAACTTCCATGCCCCGACCCCGAAGACACACTTGGCCGAATTAAGCTTCATCTGGTACTTGTCCATCGTATTAAAGGTCCTCTCCAGGTCTGCCACATGATCCTCTGCCTTCAAACTCTTGGTCAGCATGTCATCCACGTAGACCTCCATAGACTTCCTAATTTGGTCTTCGAACATTTTGTTTACGAGGCGCTGGTACATTGCCCCCGCATTTTTTAGGCCAAAGGGCATGACCCTGTAGCAGTATGTCCCCTTGTCAGTGATGAACGCAGTCCTCTCCGAGTCTTCAGGGTTCATGAAGATCTGGTTGTACCCTGAGTAGGCATCCATAAAACTCATGAGCTCATGGCCTGTAGTAGCGTCTACCATCTGGTCAATGCGGGGGAGAGGGAAACTGTCTTTGGGGCAGTGCTTGTTGAGATCTGTGAAGTCCACACATATTCGCCACTTCCCGTTGGCCTTTGGGACAATGAATGCATTGGACAACCATTCAGGGTAGATGACCTCTCTGATAAATTCAGCGTCTTCTAATTTTTTGACCTCATCCCTGATGACCTCGTACTTCTCTCTAGAGTAGATCCTCCTTTTCTTCTTTACTGGCTTCAGTCCCTCTAACACATTGAGCTTGTGGCACATGATTTCAGGGTCGATCCCCGGCATATCTACATGACTCCACGCGAAGATGCTTTGTCTTCTCCTTAACAGTTTGATGAGGTCTTCCTTGATATTAGGCTTCAGAGACTTTCCAACTTGGACGGTTTTTCCCGAGTCATCCTCATCGAGGATGATGGGTTCTACCTCCTCGGCGGCCTCTCCTTTTTTGAGCTTCGTCTTGTCCCTGGGGTCTAGGGTATCAATGTTGTAAGTGGCTGTAGCCCTCTTGTGTGCCTCCCTTTCTTCAGCGGAGTTGTAGTAATATTCTCTCGCTGCCGTCTGGTCTCCCTGAACTTCCCCCACCCCGTAAGGGGTTGGAAATTTGATCATCTAATGGACCGTAGAGGGCACGGCTTCAAACCCCTTGAGGGCCACACGCCCCAGTATGATGTTGTAGGCCGAAAATACCTGCTCATCCATCACAAAGAAACTGACCTTCTTGGTGAGCCATCTCGGCCACTCGTCCCCCATCCTCACATCGGCCTCATATACCCCAAGGGGGTGAACCTTTTCCCCACTGAACCCAATCAATGGATGATGGTAGGGGACGAGTCTAGCACGGCTGAGACCCAAGGCTTTGAAGCATGGCCAAAACATCACATCTGCAGAACTACCCCCATCTACCAAGATCCTTGGCACTTCGCATCCGTGCACCCTGGTAGTGATGACGAGAGGGTCATCGTGTGGGGCCAAGAGGTCTTTGAAGTCCATTCTTGAAAATCCCACTATCAGTGTGTCCATATCAACCTTCTTCCTTTTTTCTGACTTGACCTCCAGGGAGGTCGCGTGTACCGTCTTCGTCACTGCCTTGGCCTCAGCCACATGGGCCTTCCTGTCGGCGACCTCAGACCCTCCTCCTGCAAGATCCCCGGAGATCATTCCCACTCCGAGCGAGATCATATTAAGCCTTTTTATAGGGCTGTGGTCATCTCTCGCCGGGAGGTCAGGGTCGTCCTCATCATCAGAAGGGTCGTCCCCTCTTTTTTGAGGACCTTCTCTGCATGCATCGCCTAGCTTCTTTCTGGGGTCGTCCCCTCGGCCCTCTTGAAGACATCTTTGTCGACGTACTTTCTGAGATTCCCTTCTTTCAGCATCTTCTCAATCTCGTCTTTCAGAGCAAAGCATTTGTCCGTTACGTGGCCGTGGTCTTGGTGAAACTCACATCACAGGTTCTTATTCCTCTTGCCGGGGGCTGCCCTCAGCTTCTCAGGCCACTTCAGGGATCGGTCACTCTTAATCTCATTGAGAATCTGTTCACAGCTGACCGTCAGAGGGGTGTACCCCGCAAACTTGTCATCCGAGGACCTCTTCCTCCCCTCTTTGTTTTTCTTAGGGTATTTACTCCCACTAGCACCTCCTCTTTCGTCTTCATATTTTGCAGCCATCGCCTCTTCGGCGTTCATCACATTTCCTGCTGTTGACAATAGTTCAGCCATCGTCCTCGGAGGGTCTTCAGCAAGCTTCCATAACAGCTTCCCCTTTTGGAGTCCTCCAATCAGGGCTGTCATAACTATGCTCTCCTCATAGTCTTCCACCTCCAGCTTCTCCTTATTGAATCTGGCTATATAGTCCCTCAGACTCTCACTCTTCCCCTGCTTGACATAGAGCAGGTGGGTGGTCTTCTTATGTCGCCTCACCCCAAAGCAGAAATTATGGATGAACAGGTCTGCCAACTTCTTAAAGTTTCCAATGGAATTTTTTGGAAGAGACGTGTACCAGACATGCGCAGCCCCTGTCAAGGTACCAGAGAAGGCACGACACCTCATCTCATCTGAGATAGAGTATATGTGTGCCGCCGACTGATACATCTCCACGTGGTGGACGGGGTTGGTTCTCCCGTCATACCTTGGGGTGACCATAGGTGGCTTGAACTTTGACGGCGTGGGGAAGTTGACTATCTTTGCCATGAAGGGTGAGCCTATGGTGTATCCCCTCTGAAGAGGGTCTCGGCTCTTCAATATATCACCAATCTTATCCTCTAATCGCTGGATTGAGTCATTCCAGGGCCTCACAGGGTCGGCCTGGCCGATGTTATCCCCTGCCGCCTCTCCGAGGTGGACGGAGGGTTCTGCTGCAGCAGGCCTGTGTCGATTGTTCACTTCCCTTTGGCCGTCATCTCGTCCTCGGGGTCGGCCATCTGCTGCCTCCCTCCTGGATCTCGCGGCGCTTCTTGGCCTGGATAACTGTTCCCGCAGGTCATTTACTAGGCCTATCCTCTCAAAGGCCGACCCCCTGCTCAAGCGGCCAAAAGAAGAGCCTCTTGGGCGATCATCAGGGTTTGGTCTCCCACACTTTCCCCTACTGTCCTGGAGGGGTCGCACAGTGTTGTTGGAGACCTCGTAAGGTTCCCAGGACTCTATAGGAGCCTCCTCTCCCTCCATATCTCCATACCTATCCTCAGGGCAAGGGTTTTCTTGCCTCCCCAGGCGTAGACGTCGGGGGTCAGCAACATCTCTACGCCACTGAGGGGGTGGCAGGTCTTTGCGTGGTGCCTGGGGTGGTCCCCTGGATTCATGCTGTCCTGGAGCTGCTACCGGAGTAATCATCTCAGGTGAAACCCCTGGTGCTCTTAGTATGTTCTGGCTTAGAGCTGTGAACTGCTCTTGCATCATCCGCTGGCTTGCTGCCAGAGACTTTAGGGCTGCCGCCACATCAACCATCTCAGACTGAGGCGGCGGCTGACTGGAACTGGGTCTTCCCCCCTCATCCGGCAGGGGAAGTGGTGGTGGTGGCATCTCAGGTGCCATGTGTTTGAGTTATGAAAAGTTGAATTGAGGAAAATACTGGTGAGCTTGGGAACCTTAGTGGGTCTCTTTCAATGGTGAAACACCTCCTCTCAGGGGGAGTGTTGGTACACCACCAGAGTGCCCCGTGAGGTCAAGCTGTACACAGGAAGAGATGTCTTCTCGTTCCCACAGACGGTGCCAAACTGATGATGCTGAGATTTAGCACCACCGGATGAGTGATAGTGAACTCAAACAGTAGCAGCCATGGCAGCCATTGAGATGTATAAGTGTATAAGTATGTAGAAGGGGATGAGTATAAGAGGAAATAAGACAATAATGTATAGTGGTTCAGCCAATTTGGCCTACATCCACTGTGAGTGTGTGATCCACTAAGTATGGGCACTAATGGCCTTGGATACAATGCACATAACCCTCTCTCTCTCTCTCTACTGTGTGTACAAGCAGAGTTTTGGCTAGGGCTACAGTTAATGGATCGATCCCCTGTAGGGTTGTAGGTGACAAGTATATATAGGTCTTGGGGGGTGTAGTGTACCCCCCAAGTATGCATGGTGCATGCGAATCATGATCTAACCAGTCCCCTGTGGACACCTGTAGATGCCAAATGACGACATAATATTCCCTCATGTGAGGGTGTGATATTGTTATAACGGTCTCCCCTGTGCCATATCAGCCTCACGCGCACTGTTCCACGCGTCTCCCAAACCACGCGCTGCGATGATGTCACCCTCGGCCTATGGGCCGAGGCCGAGGGAAAAGTTCCCTCCGGTAGTGAGTCTGGTCCAATTCTGGCCTCGTACTGTCGGCCCCTCGTAGGGTCGTCTGGAGAGTGGTGAAGGGTCGGCCCCTCTGAGGTATCGTATGGAGCCCGTTGGAGGGGTCGACCCCTCGTAGGGTCGTCTGGAACATGATGAAGGGTTGGCTCCTCTGATGGGTCGTCTTGAGCCTGATGAAGGGTCGGCCCCTCTGAGGGGTCGTCTGATTGGAGGTAATTCTCAGCCAGGCCGAGGATATAAACAGGTATATCAGTAATGAATGTGTTGATCCAACAGAACACATGGAATGTTAATGAGAATGTCATATTGGTCCCTCATCTTGTGTTTGTTAATTCTAGTATCCTTGGTGGCAACTCCCCTCGGCTATAATGATGGTCAATGGCGGGGACGACCCCCCGTTCACCCTTAAGAAAGACGAGGGGGGACTTAATTGAAAACCATTAACATTGGTGGTAACCACCCTCGGCTATAGTGAGGGTCAATGATGGGGACGACCCCCCATTCACCCTCAAGAAAGATAAGGGGGGACTCGAAATTTAAAACATCATTAAGATTGGTGGTAACCATCCTCGGCTATAATGAGGGTCAATGGTGGGGAGGACCCCCCATTCGCCCTCAAGAAAGACGGGGGGACTTGAAATTTAAACCATCATTAAGATTAGTGGTAACCACCCTCAGCTATAATGAGGGTCAATAGTGGGGAGGACCCCCCATTCGCCCTCAAGAAAGATGAGGGGGGACTTGAAATTTAAAACATCATTATATTGGTGGTAACCACCCTCGTCTATAATAAGGGTCAATGGTGGGGACGACCCCCATTCACCCTCAAGAAAGACGAGGGGGGACTTGAAATTTAAAACATCATTAAGATTGGTGGTAATCACCGTCGGCTATAATGAGGGTCAATGGTGGGGACAACCCCCCATTCGCCGTCAAGAAAGACGAGGGGGGACTTAAATTGAAAACATCATTATATTAGTGGGAAACCACCCTCGGCTATAATGGGGGCCAATGGTGGGGATGACCCCCCATTCACCCTAAGAAAGACGAGGGGGGACTTAAGAGATGGGTGAACACATATAACAACTAAGTCAAATCATACAAGAGACAAGAATGGAAGACAGGAAGAGAGGAATTCCATTATAAAAGCAAATTTCACTACAAAGTGCTATAATATTTGTCCAAAAGGAAGTCAAATGCAAAATCTTTACACGCAGAGGGTATGGGCCATGTACGACTACCCTATTAAGCAACATCAGAGGGCAAGGCTTCCAGATTAACAACATGAGTCTCTTCAATGATCAAAACAGGTCGATCTTCAGAGGTGCCGATGCCTTCGATCTGTACTTGAGACTCCACGTGGGATAGGGCCTCGGCTATAAGGGGGTCTTCCATCTCCACCGCTTCAAGAGAGGGCGGATGGACAACACAGCATCAACAAATTTAAGGATGATCCACTGACAGGACATCTTGATCCCCCATTCCAGGTACTCAAGACCGAAGCCCTAAAACTCATCCGAAAGCTTATATGCCTCCACGGCGTCGACACCGGCCTTCTTCACTGCCTCTGCTAGATAGCTCTTGAACTGGGCGTTCAAGGCTTCTTCCTTTGCCTTAAAGAGGTCATCCTTCGCCTTCAGATCTGCATCGTGCTGCCTTATAAGCTCATCCAGCACCCTCGCGTACTCGGTCTGGACACTCTCCAATATTACCCTGGCAGTCTCGAGCTCAGTATGCAACTCAGCCTCGTGCTGGATAGCTCTCTCGACCTCATGAAATTTTTGTTGATTCTCGACCATCCATTTAGTGGCCGACGTAAAGGCACAAACAGTCGGCACAAATGCAAGCACATATTAAGGGACTGAGGGAACAATTAGTGAAAAGTTAACTGAGGAAATGAAGTAAAAACAAGTACCTGAGCTAGAGTATGCAGACCGTAATCATATACCTTGGCCGGGGGCATCTTTGATAAAAAGTCGTAATCAGCGGCTGAGGGAGCAGAAAACATGGAAACCTTGGCCGCCCTCAGGTTAGCTATGAGGGAAGACGGTTCAGCCTTCAAGAATGTCAAATTTTGAGACCAATAATCCCCCATACTGGAAGAGGAGCCGGTCCCCTCAGACACCTCCACCCTCACCCTCGTCTGTGCATCAGGACGAGAGCCTTTAGGAACTTCAGGCTAATCTTTTTGCGACTATCGGCGGTCGGCTCAACCTGCGTCAGCCCCATGGCTTTTATCTTCTTCTGGGGCTGCTGAGGCTCTTTCCCCTTTTTCTTTCCCAGGACAGACAGTAAGCTCGAGGGAGTCATCTCCCAAAGTTGGTCACAGATATTTACAGGACGACCTGAAAAGGAGACGATATATTAGAAAGATACAGAGACAAAGATGAAATACTTAGAAAAAATCAAAAATTGAGCAAAAAAAAACCACTCACATAGTTCTGTCAGGGGACCGACCCTCAGACCAGCTTCTTTGAGGAAATGAGGGGTCATTAAATCTTCAAATTTGGCAAGTTCACCCTCTCTCCCTCGCTCCCTCAAGTAGTCAACAATGACCCTCTCCTTCAAGCTGAGTTCGGGGTCTGATCGCGCTTTCATTGAAGGGTTAGACCATACCCTTGGTACCCTCGGACTGTCTTCCATGGGCTCGCCCTCAGCGGGGAAGTACCAATCCACAGAGATAAAGAAAAACCTTTTCTTCCAGTTATAATTGGAAGTCTGAGCCACGTGGAGAGCTTCTTGTAAGACTTCCTAGCCCCCAAATGGAAATACCCAAGCTGTTTGGACGATGAGGTGATGTTGTAGCATGCAAGGAATACATCGGACGAGGACTCGTCGATAAATGAATTCTTCCAAAGCGAGATGTAGTCAAGGATAGTACTCCACGAGTTGGGAGGAAGTTGAGAAGGGGCAACCCCAAGGGCAAATAAGATGTCGACTATAGCAGGGTGTTGAGGGAACCTAACGCCTACCCTTAGCATCTGCTCATAAACAATAATCTCTCCCTCATCCCCTTGGAAGACCCTCTCAGATTCAGTTGGGACCCTCAGACTTATATTGGGTTTTATGCCAAAAATATGCCTCTATAATAAGAGATCACGGTCCTTAACTACTGATACATAAGTCGAGGCATTTGAAGTATCAACTTGACCATCATCATCATCAGAAAAATGCTCATTGTCGTCCTCAGATCTCTCATCCCCGGATCCCCAGCCTCATCGCCTATCGTGGGACCATATGGGAAGGCTACTTAAAATGCAAAAGGGGAGATGGCTATTACAGGGACAGCCTCAGAAGGTGCTGTGCCCTCGGTCTATCAGCTTGGGCTAAGTGTGGATGTCTCTCTCCTCCCGGAAGGACCAGCAACCTTCAGTGAAGATGCTCTCTGATCTATTTCCCCCCGTACGATTGACTCTCGTCTGGACGAAAAGATGACCCGCAGGACTCAGGGGGTATTATTCTGGCTGATGGAATGGGGAAAATGGGTCGTACCCAATTAGGGTCGGCCCCTCATCTTCTCTCGTCCTTTTCCTCTATTCGCTTAATCTCTACGAAGAACTTCTCTCTCAGGGATGGAAATTCCTCAGCTAAATCATAAAGCCTCCTAAGCATTAAGGGGAAGACCCTACACTTATAAGAATTTGGCTAGGTTAACTACAAACAGAGCTCACAGTTGACTAAGTTAGACTTTTGGATTAAAACCAAAGAAATAAAGGGATTTGATCAAGAACACTCAAGAACAGGAAGAACTCAGCTCGCCGGAGAAGACGTCGAAAAACACAAGGAAACCCTAAAAACACCACAAGGGGGCACTAAATCACCGCTAAGAGACGGGGGATGAAATTTAAGCAGCCTAAAACCTAGGGCTCAACCCTATAACCCCCACAGTAGGGCGATTTCACACTGGGAAAATACAAAGCTAAGAAAAGCTGGGGCAGAAAGCCCAATGCAAGAAATGAAATTAAAATTGAAGAACTAAAAATGGAATCTAGGGCGAAGGAAGTTACCTAAAGATGAAGACAACGACTGAATGAACCTTGATACAGAAAGGTTGCAGAAATGGCGATGGATCTATTGAGAAGCTAGAGAGAGTTAAGGCGCGAAGAAGAAGAAGAAGAAAGGAAATGACTTTAAAATATCATTTAAATATCTTTCCATTGAGTGGGTCCATTAAATAAGGCAAGACATAGCCCACGAGGAATGTATCATTAGGGCACAAAGACCCAGGCTGAGTGGGGAACCATCATATCTGGGGAACTGAATCGACAATGGACACCTGACTAAGCAATGTGACAGATGTCACTTATCCTTATGACCACATACTTGAGAACTCCAGGGCAACAGTACCCCTCAGCAAGCTCAACAACATCAATGGCTAAGGGCTGGGGGTGATTGATATGCCCATATATACCCTTGGCCAGGCCGAGAGTGTCCTCCACCCAGACGAGGGCTCAGGCCCATGACGACCCCTCATCATGGCTCATACGACCCTATAAGGGGCCGACCCCTCATCATGACCCAGACGACCCTCCAAGGGGCCGACTCCTCATCATACCCAGATGACCCTCCAAGGGGACGACCCCTCATCATGTCCAGACAACCCTCCAAGAGTCTGACCCCTCATCATATCCTGGACGACCCTATAAGTGTAGAATAGTACGATTCCCAAACTAGGCCAGGCTCACTGCCAGCAGGAATTTTGCCCTCGGCCTCATATCATAGGTCGAGGGTGACGTCATCACAGCGCGTGATTTAGGAGACACGTGGAATAGTGCGCATGGGACACATATAGCACATGGAAGACCGTTATAATAATATCATCCCCTCACGTGAGGGAATATTATGTCATTATTAATCACAGGTGGCACCTCTAGGTGTCAGCAGGGGATTGGCTAGATCATAACTCACATGTACAATGCATGCTTGGGGGGTACACTGCTCCCCCCAAGACCTATATATACTTGTCACCTACAACCCTGTAAAGGGATCGATAATTGGTGACCCTAGCTAAAACTCTGCTCATACACTGTAGAGAGAGACAGAGAGAGAGCTTATGTGCATTGTATCCAAGGCCATCCGTGCCCATATTTAGTGGATCACACACTCACAGTGGATGCAGGCCTAATCAGCTGAACCACTATACATCATTATCTTATTCCTCTTATACTCATCCCCTTTTATACGCTTACACACATACATCTCTATGGATGCCATTGTTATTACTGTTTGAGCTCATCATCACTTATCGGGTGGTGGTGAATGTTAGCATCATCAATATGTATTTTTTTTCTAGAATACACACACACATACACGTACATACACAATACACATACATATATAGTATACACACATACATACATAATACACACATACACACACACACATGCGCATAAAATACACACACATATGTAGATATAAATGCAAAAAATATTACCTTTGATATTGAGATTGAGAGAAAGCCGAAATCGCCGGAGAGGGTTTAGAAATCGCTGGAGAGGGAAACTTGAGAGGGTTTAGAATTTTTTGTGGGAAAATGAAAAAATCGGCTGGGGAATGAAGTATAAAGACACTGGCCACGACCCTCAGCCGTGACCACATGACGTGAACCCTTTAAAATTTACCATGTCAACGTGGAAATAAGATGATGGTCACGAACTAAAGCCATGACTAATAAATTAGGATGGTCATGGCCCCAAGCCGTGACCATGAGGGAACTGTGGTGCCATAATGGTCACGCACGAGTCAAGGCTATGGTCCGTGACCCATACTGGTCACGAACTTGGTCCACAATTACCTTTAAGAGCATCCATTACCACACTAGGTCATGGACTTAGTCACGTCAACTTTGGATATGGTCACGGCTTTGGGCTGTGACCACCTGGTCATGGCTATGGTCTATGATCCCCATAGCGTGACTATTGGCAATTTTTGGTGTAATGAGGGGGTTGTCCCTCAATGACTCTACGCTGCTCCAAGTCATTCCATCATACAATTGGGTAGCCTTGAAACTTAGTCACCAAAAAAAGGACACAACATCAATCGCTCAACCTCATTACTAAAAAAATTCGTTCCATAGTAGCAAGCCAATCAATCACTGCATCCGACAGGAGACGACCATCAAACATCAGCACATCCAAGTGGATATCCCCCTGCATGCTCCGAGAAAGCATCCGTAAGACCATGTGGGTAATGGGGTCGCCTCCCTGAAAGTCTCGGTCATCTGCATCAATCTCGTCCTAGCATAGCAGAGGATCGTCAACTCGGTCTTGTGAAAGCACCCAACGATGCGCAAAAGACTATATGCGGAATTCAATGAATGTCGATTAAACTTAATTTACCTACTAGTTTTACCGGTTATTCTAGGAAGGACCAATTCAAACTTTTCTTGAATTGTTAACTTTATGAAAACAAATTTAATTTTCTAAGTCAATTAAAAGTCCAAATTATTATCTTTGTTAAATCTAGGTGATTTACAAAATAATAACCAATTCAATTTTTAGGCGAGTTTCTATTTATTTAAACCAACTTTTTAGTGAGAGGTGATATGCGAAAAATTTAAAACGCGTGGTATTTATTTAACGTCGCAAAAACCCTTCCCCAGGAAAAATGACGAACTCTCTTAAGAGTTTGAAACTGGTAATACTTCAAAATAAGTTGGTATAGGGGATGAGAAAATTTTTAACAAATTATTAAAAGATGCAAAGCGTGAATTATATCCAGGTTGCACGAAATTCTCTGCATTATCTTTTCTTGTGAAGTTGCTCCACTTGAAAGTCATCAATCACTGGAGTAATAAATCACTCAAGATGTTGTTTGAACTATTGAAGGAAGCTTTCACCACCGGTGATATGCTTCCAAAGTCAGATTATTACGTGTTGATTCATGCATGCAAAAATGATTGTTGCTTGTTTTGGAAGGAGCTTGAAAATAAACATGAATGTCCAATATGTAGAGAGTCTATATGGAAGGTTAATGATGATGGGGGTAAACATATTCCTCATGAAATACTTCATTACTTTCCACTAAAGTCAAGACCCCAAAGACTGTTCATGTCGAGAAAAATGGCTGATGATATGAAATGGCATAAATAAAAACGTGTCAAAGATAATGTATTGAGACATCCTACAGATTATAGTGCATGGGGGGATTTTGATACAGAGCACAAGTGGTTTTCTCAAGACCCTCGTAATGTAAGGCTTGGCCTAGAAAGTAATGGTTTTAACCCCTTTGGTAACATGCACAACTCATATAGCATGTGGTCTGTCATACTAATGCCATATAACTTGCAACCTTGGTTATGTATGAAAGAGTCATTTTTTTATGATGGCGTTAATTATTCCAGGACCTCTGGCACCAGGTAAGGATATGGATATGTATTTACGACCATTAATTGATGAGTTGAATGAGTTATGGGAAGTTGGTGTAGAAACATATGATGCATCCACTAAAATGAATTTTCAGATGCATGCAACAATTTTGTGCATTATAAATGACTTTCGGCATATGGTAATTTGTCTGGTTGGAGAACTAAGGGTCATATGGCTTATCCTACATGTAACAAAGATACTTATTTAAAAATAATAAGGAGTAAGATATGCTATATGGACCATTGTCGATATCTAGATCCCAACCATATATGGAGGAAGAGTAGAAAATTTGATGGTAAGAAACAGCTCCGGTTAAAGCCCATGGACTTAAATGGGATCATTTGGAGAGAAAATTGAATCATGTCAATGATTATATACCGAGGAAACATTCGGGTAATAAAAAGAGGAAACATACACCCGAAGAGATAAACTGGACAAGAAAAAGCATTTTTTTTATTACAATGTTGGAAAACATTAAACTTTGACATAACCTTGAAGTCATGCATATTGAAAAAAATATTTGTGAGAGCGTGCTAGGAACTTTATTAAATACTGAGGGAAAACTAAAAGACACGTATAAGGTGAGGCAAGATTTGGAGGATATGAAGATAAGGAATGAATTACATTTGAAGCGGAATGGGGATACATATATAATGCCACCTTCTTATAATACACTTTGTAAGTTAAAGAAACAAGGTTTTTGTGAGTTCTTGAAATTAGTGAATTTTCCAGATGCATATGCTTCAAATATCTTAGGTGTGTGAACATTGGTGATGGTAAGTTATCAGGGTTGAAAAGCCACGATTGTCATGTTCAATTACAATGATTATTGCCCATTGGTACTCATGGATATTTGCGCAAGGGTGTATACAGTGCAATAGTTGAGTTGGAGATTTTTTTCAAAGATTTGTGTTGTAAAACACTAAATGTAGAAGAACTGAAGAGGTTGGAGAAAGACATTATATTCATTTTTGCGCAAACTCGAAATGATTTATCCACTAGCTTTTTTTTATACAATGGTCCACTTAGCTATTCATTTGCCACAGAAGGATATGCTTGGAGGACCGGCGCAATATAAGTGGATGTATCCTATTCAAAGGCATGTAAATATACTCATTATCACATATTTTGAGGGTTAACTCAAAATGCTTATTTTTTTATGTATAGTTTATGGATTTAACATGAGGTATTTTTTATCATTGTAAATGCTAATAGGTACTTAGGCACATTAAAGGGTTATGTGCATAACAAAGCTCGACCAGAAGGTTCTATAGCAGAAGCCTACATCATTAATGAATGTTTGACATTTTTCTCAATGTGCTTTGACGGGACTAAAACTAAACTCAACCGTCCAAAAAGAAATTAGTATGGGGAGGAGTAAGAGGAGGGATTGGATGTATTCTCTGAAAAAGTACGCCTATTTGGGGTATGTACTTATGACTTTCTCATAGTGACTGAGATGGAGATGATGCAGTGGTATAAGTTGAATAATTACGAGAAAGTGGCTCCATATATAGAGTAAGTTAATAACTAGGAAGTAATCTTGGTATGTATTAATTTTGCAACTACTAAGAAGCTTATTGTTATAATTATTATAATCGTCAGTGAGCATATGGAGGAGTTGAAGAAAAAAATCCCTTTGAATTTAGAAGAGAGAAGTCGAAAGAATTTTCCTAGCTGGTTTGAAGAAAGTGTAAGTTAAGCATAGTTATCATAACATTATTGATGTATAAATTTAATTATTTTTTACGTAATATAATTGGTATAACTTATATCATTCAAATTTTATATTTAATAGATGAAAAGGTTGTACGGATAAAAGTCTCCAGAATGTACTAAGTAACTTTATGCATTAGTATGTGGTCCAAATATACGGGAAAACAAGTATAAAAGTTTCATAGTAAATGGAGTTAGATTTCACACTAAAGACCGTGACAATCGCAGGAGAAGTCAAAATAGCGGTTTAGTTGTTAAAAGAGATCATAATGACGAAGAGATTAACTTTTATGGTGTATTGAACAATATTATTAAGTTGGGGTATATAAAGGGAATCAAGTACTTTTTTTTAGTTTACCTAGTTTGAAGCCGATAAAAAGAAAGAATCATGAATACAAATCGATGATCACTTTACAAGCATCAATGTTAATGGTAGGTGGTACAAGAGTGATCCTTATGTGTTAGCCATTCAAACAAAACATGTTTTATATCAATGACACAAAATTAGGAAAAAAATGGCAAATTGTTCTAGAATTCCAACATAAACACTTGTATAATCTTGGGGTGGAAGAAATGGACACAGATGTATCATAAAAAAATGATTTTGTGTACCAAGAAAATGCTTCATCAAAGGTTTTTGAGACTATAGAAGTTGATATTGGCCAGTTCAGAGAAACGATATAGAGGCAGACACTATTAATGCTAGAATTATAGATATAAGCAAAGGAGTACTATTGGAAGAAGACACTGTTTCCATCAATGAAGTTGATGATGAAGACAAAACACTTGATGAATATTGTAAAAATGCGAAAGATCTCGTTGTGGTCGAGAATGATGATACTGACATATATTGAATTTGATGTGAAGTGAAGGGCATAATCATCTTTTTGGTCATATTGGTAGTTTATTTTATTTTTGTTATTTGTCTTTTATTTTGTTTTCGCATTGTAATCCTTTTTTTGCTTTAGTATTTAGAGTTAATGGAAACTACTTTCTTCAGTTTATTATACCGTCTTGTTTTTATTTCATGCATAGTATACCATTCAAACATGTTAATGGAATTTAATATTATTACTTTCTTCAGTTTTATTATGCCAGATTCTTTTTATTTCATGCACAATATATCATATATATCATTTAATATACACTATATTCCCTAAATTGTTTAAATTACATTAATGTGTGCTTTGATGTTCTTTTTCAGTATGGTACAAAAACTAATTTACTATGACCGGTTCCCACGTCTTCAGTCAAATAGCATGAAGGAGGCTCCCCCGGTTCCCACGGCACCCCCGACTACCATAGAACCCGTGAATCCCATTGCTCCCACAGCACATGCGGCTCTCAAGCTCCCATGGATGTAGAATCTGTAAATATCTCGCCATCAACACAATAGACCAGTATCGAAACCTGCACTAGCCATACAGGTACAAAAACTAATTTTCAAATGTTTTTACTAATGTTAATTTTCTGCTAATATTGTTTATTTTCTTTTAAAGTTTTGAATACAGATTCTACCATATCGAAAAAGGCTTGTGGACCTACACGTGGCAAAGGGCTTCAGGAGATGATTAAAGAGACTGGGCAAAAGATGCATATTGAGATATCGAAGGAGAAAAACAGGCCACTTGACAAAGACCAGTCCGTTAAATTCTCAAATGAACTCTGGATTATCGTTCGTAACCTAATTCCATTCCTAACCAAATGGAAAGACCTGACTGAAGATGATAAGATAAAAGCGTTCAATAGACTCAATGTAAGTAATTTCTTATTTAAAATGACATTATTACTATGAGTTGTAGTTGACGCAATAATGATTAGTTTTTAGTTTTTAATGGCATTGTTACTGTGAACTGATAAGATAAAAGCGTTCAAAAGTCCCTAAATATCATATTAAAAGATATAGGATTAAAATCAGTTTCAGACAACATTGATAGTAGTAAAGGTGAATGATCAGAGGTTGTCTTATGCAAGTGTTTAACATTAGACAAGTGTTTAATATCAAATGACAATAAATTCCATTTGATACCACAAATCTCATTTATCCTCTTTAATACATTTTGCATATACAGCAGTATCAACAGTACGACTTTTCAGAGTTTGCATTATCAATTACAAGGTGGAGACAGTTTTGCCACATCATTAGGATTTCAAAATGTGTGCGATTTAAAGAAAATGCTGCTATTGTTATTAGTCTTTTAGGTCGTGACCCTGAAAGTGTTGAATTCATTATTATATGAGGCGTTTGTTCCATTTTTATAAAAATACTAAAATAAGGTCCCATGAAGGTCAAGCTGTTGTGGTTTGCTCAGTGGTGGAACTATTCCCTCTTAGTTTTCTTTACCCAAATACTGATATATGATTTTAATTTTTTGGAAAACAAGCAATGCATGTTAAAAATATCAAAACCAAAGGATTCTAAAGTATATTGTGTCATATTCGTGAGTTCATCACTGTAATTTACCATTTCCATATTCATAATTGGTTGTAAAATGCTAATTCATGAAACTAAAAGAATATCATTAAATGTAATAGGAAAAGCTCCAACGATTGAGACTGCATAAACTTCCCTGCAATTAAAAAAGCGAATGTAAGACTAATTCAACTAATTCATCACAATTGAGGGAACACACTTATAGCTCAATGACTACTCTATAATCACCCTGAGTGGAGAAAATCACACCGGACCACGGTGGTAAATCACCGTGTCCACACGAAAAAAACATCGAGTTTAGGGGATCTAAGTGCCGACTGATTCCTCGATTCCACAAATTCATTTTGACCTAGGATGGTTGGCGAGCAAAGTGTCGACTTATTTAAACCTAAACCAATACTAGGGTATCGACATCAGCAAGGGGCATGACCTTCCACAAGCCAATATATGCAGCAGCATATGCAGGGATTGCAACATCATATGCAAACCAATTGTTGCTCTAGCTTCTCTTTTTTTGCCTTTAGCCTCTGCTTTTCATCACATAGCTCATTCTTCTCCAACGTCATCTCTTTAAGCTTCTCCTGGAGATCCAAATTTTAGTCCTTCAACTTTTATGCTTCACCATGGAGCTCGTTCTTCTTTTATCTATATTACCAACATAAAAAATAATAAGTAATTAAGAATCAATTACAAAATCTGAAACCAAAATGAAACAAAAAAAAACTGTCACCATCACAGGGTTGATCTTAAGCCTCACTGAGTGAATGAAAAAACATCTTAAAATAAGAACCACTTAGAATGTTATAGCAGAGTACATATAAATTAATATTCCAAAGCCTCTCAGCTTGAAAAAAACCATCGAGTTTAGGGGATTCAAATGCCGTCTGATTCACAGAGTCCACAAATTCATTTCGACCTAGGATAATTGGCTAGCAAAGTGTCGACTTCTTTAAACCCAAACTAATACCAGGGTATCGACAACAGTGATGGGCATGACCTGGAACAAGCAAATATATGCAACATCATATGCAGGGATTGTAGCAGCATATGCAAACCAATTGTTACTCTAGCTTCTCTTTTTCAGCCTTTAGCCTCTGTTTTTCATCACAGAGCTCGTTCTTCTCTAATGTCAGTTCTTTAAGATTCTCCTGGAGATCCAAATTTTAGTTCTTCAATTTTTGAGCTACACCATGGAGCTCGTTCTTCTTTTTTTAGCATAATATAAGAGTGCCATTCTCCATGTTTTGGTTCCCAAAGGCTGAGAAAAATAGTAGATGATTGCAAAAAATTGAAAAGAGAACGTATATTGAAAGAAAATCTAAAGTATGTAATACCAATTGAGCTCAAGAAAATGTATGATTTCTTGAGTTGAAGTATTCTTATCTTCTTGGATTATACCTGGACACGAAGCCAATTTGACATTTGTAATTGAATATAAACAAACTAAGGCACAATGAAAGAACCAATAAAAATGAAATATACAGTTTGTTTCCTTAAATCAGACTAAATGAATAAACTAACTGATACCAACGATGCTAAAGCATGTAAAATCAGCAGCCTGTTTGCGATTGAGAATGATTGTGCTAAGAGCATAGTTCCATCACTAGCTATCATCTCTTCATTAATAAAAGAGAAACAAAGATATGTTATTAAGAGATGATGACAAATTTGAATTGGTGCTCGATGGAGTCTTTGACAAAATCTCGATATGAGAATTAAAAAATTTGTAAAGATATCTCAGCATCATAAACAAAAATTAAGAAAGGTAGAATATC
The DNA here is from genome assembly GCA_949130495.1 of Sambucus nigra. NCBI lineage: Eukaryota > Viridiplantae > Streptophyta > Magnoliopsida > Dipsacales > Adoxaceae > Sambucus > Sambucus nigra. Next base: position 230,891,258 of record OX422224.1, read on the forward strand.
ATACCACAAATACAATGCAAGAATGAACATTTGGACATACGTTTGAAGATGAGATTTCTTTAAAAACGTTGAAATAAGAACTATCCATTAAGTATATGCCTACACCTCTACAAATATCTTAAAAATAGATTTCACCAAAAACTGTACATAGAGAAATCATTTTCCCCACCGGTACACGTTAGAATGAATGCCCCAAAGCTAGAATTTTGATGATAGTAACCTAAATCAAGAACCTTAAGTTTGGAACTTTTAAAATCTTAATACAATCTAAATAAAAATAATGAAATCACAAACATTAAAATAGAGTCATGTACTACCCAAAGACGGAATTTTGAAACCTTTAAAACGTAAATATGATATATGTTGAGAAATATTAAAATCCTACCTTTAAAACCCTCATTTTACTTTAAAACCATTATACGCAAGCACTTTAGTGTGAAAAAACTCAGGCTCTAAGAGCCAAAATCCAAAAAATCAAAAGTCTCAATGAAATTTTATTCCAAAGAATCCAAATCGATTTAAAATTTAGATAACTACCCCACACAACTTGAATAAGCATAAAAAAATGATTAACTTGAAAACACATGTTGAACATCTAAAAATTTGAGAAAAGTATAAATGCTTACCACTTTACCTTCAGTCGGTACTCGCAAAAAAAAATTGAGGCTGCTAAACTGGTTTCGTGGCATTGAATTTTGAATCCCTCGATTGAAATGATTTATGATATTCTAGACATCGTTGAAACGATTTGCATTAAACCCTTGCCTCATAAATTGTGCAACCCACTCATTATTCGTGTTCTATTCACATAACTTTTGATCCTCTCATATCCACTTCCACAGATGCATACCTGTAAAAAGGAAAACAAATATATAAAATTCTTGCTAGTGCCTACATAAACTAACATAAGTATGAGAACAAACAAAATTCAAAAGTTAGTATGTCAAGCTAAAATCACATAGATCACCAAGAGCTAAATGTAAAACAGTTAATTCAGACCCCAAAGTTTAATAATTAAATCTGAAACACTTCTTAAAATTAGAAATCGAAAGTTTAACAATTAAATGTGAAACAATAACTTCGGACCCCGAACTAAAAAATCATGGAACTTATAGGAATACATCTAAAAATTGCTGTAATTCCAATTCATGAAAATCACATACAAACATTGAAAATAACAAAGATAATTAAGTTGAACATTGTGTCAAGCACCCAAAGTGCAATAACGGCTGTAAAGGAAGGTCTAAATAGACAATGGTATTCATATTTGCGTTATTGGTGACACGAGAAAAAGTTTATCGTCGTTCCATTGGCACAAGTACACCCTATTATATATATATATATATATATATATATATATATATATATATATATATATATATATATTCCCACTTAACCCGGCCCATTTAATTCGGCTAGTCCTAAAGCCTATTATGTAATGGTTATCGAGTAAGGCATGATTCTTCATATTAACCATTCGAGCCAGACCAAGACGACCGATTAACACTCAGTGGCCCGTTAGACCCGACCTATTAAAGCCATGGGCTAATTTAAACTCATCAGGTTGGTCCGGCCAGACCCGTTGGAGAGGCCTACCATAACCCATCTCCAGCAACCCAAAACCTTAACACACTAAAACCATTTCCAAATTCCACCATCCCCGATCATCTCCGACCCACAATAACACCATTTACCACAAAATCAAAATAACCCACACCTGATTTCACACACATAACTGAAAATCCCATCGAAAATACCAACCCAACCAACATCTTCATGTAAATTATATTTAACATGAATGAGAATTATACATATATCAATAATTAATTCTTATTAAATTTTTAATATTATCATGCAATCATAATTTCATTTTTAACTACAAATTATATGGGAAAATACCTTTTTCCATGAAGCTTTGATTTGTTTGTAGCCCTTGACGTGTCTTGAGAACAACTTTCTAAAATCTCCTTGTTCTTCCTTCTTCAAGCTCTTACCGCTTCCTTCCAAAATGATCCAGAATCACTCTTGGAAAACAACCAGAAATTCAAAATATGGAAAATCAGGATTTTCCCTTCCTGGCCCAAATATATTTGTGTTATTGTGTACCAATTAGTGGATATTGGTTCACTATATATAGGGTGGAAGGGGACCCTAAATTCCCCTTAAAACTCATCATCTACCATCCACTAAAGTAGCTAAAGGGACTCACAATTATACCAAAAGTCATGTGACCTTTGGAATACCAATTGTCTACGAATAATTCATTAATCTAATCAAATTCGTCCCCTTATTTAAACCACACTAATTATGGAGAATTAATTTATTTAATTTATAATTACAAAATTTTGCCGAATTTCGTAATTAGTAAATAATTAAATAATATAATTCTAACAGTCTCCCACTTAGTTCTAATAAGGTTATGCATAACGAATTAGTTAACATAAGTTGCGCAAGTATTTTAGAACATCATTAAGCACCTTAACTAAATACTTCATTAGTGTGAGTCATGGAGGTTCTACACTAATTCAAGAGCATGGTTCCTTCCATGTACCACGCCACCAATGCCATACTTAATAAGGATAAATATGTGAGTTACATATTGGTCTCATAATGTCCTTTATAAAAGACTATTTATGTCACATTCAGTCATTCACATGCATGTATACAATTAAGACATAAATTTAGAATTCATAAACACTTTATTGATATAAAAGGTTGTGCCAAATAACTAAGCAAATAGCAATTACACAACTAACTACTTGAGACCCATCTCTTTAGTATGTTGTAAAAATATCTTCGGAGATATTCCTTTCGTTAAAGGATCAGCTATGTTAACACTAGTACTAATGTGTTCAATTGACACTGTTTGTTTCTGAACTTCTTTTTTTACAGATAAACACTTCATCTTAATATACTTAGCTGCTTTCAAATATTTTAATTCTTTGAAAAGAATACTGTTGTGACATTATCACAATAAATCTTCAGCGACTTAGATACTGAACCCATAATACTAAGTCCCGAAATAAAATTTTGCAGTCATAACCCATGATTTGTAGCTTTAAAATAATCCACAAACTAGCCTCCATAGTTGAACAAGCGATGACACTCTATTTAGCACTTTTCCATGAAACGACCCCTCATACCAGAAGGTACACATAACCTGAAGAGATTTTCCTACTATCAAGGCATCCTCCAAAATCTGAGTCTGAATAACCAATCACCTCAAGGTGATGCAATAACCCGATGCTTTAGAGACGATAATTTATTCGTTTTGGGAGAAATAAATATTATTTTATTTGGAGCATTATTAAATTGGTAATAGAGGTCAAAATTTGAAGTTATTAGAAAGTGTTTCGAATGGCAATTCTAAGGGTGTAGTTGTTTTCGAAAGGGTCGAGAAAGTCAAAATGACTGTACTTGGGGTCTATTTAGGTTCCGAGCTAATTTAAGTGCGTTTGACTCGAATTAAAGTTACCGAGTCATTTAAAGTGTGTATTATCATTTAAAGTTGTGTATTTTGGGGGACAAGGCTTATTAAGCCTACGGGAGATTACTTCTCCTTAGAGAGAAAGAGAAATAGAAAGAAAGAGATAAGAAGAATGGAGAAGAGAAAGAGAGAGAAAGAGGATTTTTTGACCAATACGCGATCTCGAGGACGAATCAGACCCTACGAACTTAAGGCAAGTGATTAAACGTACTAAATAATTGTTGTGTACCATTTATTTCATGATTTGTGGATTAAGTCTTTGGGTTTTAGGTTTAGTTTGATAAAACCTAACTTTAGGGTAAAATCTTAGATTTTTTATGTAGATCTTGGATTTGATGATAAAAATTAGTTTAAATGTGTTCTTGGATGAATATTAATGTTATATATGTGATTGGGTTAAAGAGAAATGAAGAGAAGATGAATAAAATGAATTTTGGGATTTTTGGCTTAATAAAAAGTAGCCATTTTCGAGCCTTCTAGTAGGTCGAATCGATTCAGCCCCTTAGCCGAATCGATTTGGAAAGTTGCAAGTGCCTAGGTCTGAGTGATCGAATCGATTCGGACCCCAGCCAAATCGATTCAGCCTAAGACAGAGTCCCAGGTCTTAGGACCCGAAAAAATTTGCCTTGAAGGCCGAATCGATTCGCAGGGCCAAATCGATTCGGATTTGGCCCGAATAGATTCGGAAACAGGGCTTTTTGAGGGATGTTTTTCTAGGGAGAATTTCATTCCGTTTCGTTCGAGGTTATCGATTGGGAACCTCTATAGGAATCGTATGGAGTACGTTTTGGAGATTTTAGGAAGTTTCCCTTATAAGAAATTATTGGAGTCGTACCGATTAAAGAATATAGTATATACTAAGTGGGGAAGCCCACTAACATTGAAGATTCCTATTTGGAAATAATTATGAAATTATATGAAAGAGAGAGAATGCGTTTAGTGATATTGGAAATAATTATGAAATTATATGAAATGCTAATAAATGTGCATATGGATTTAGAAATATCCTTAACGATGATTAATTTGGGAAATGTCTCACATAACGATAAATGCTATTCGAGGTGCATTAGGATAGAGAATATCCTTAACATAAATAGAATTGAGAAACAATTCATAACTAGAAGTGCTGCGAAAACTTCAAGTGAGAAATAGTATAGCGTATACTAAGTGGGGAAGATGTGTGATAATTGACGATTAGTATATCAAGAGATAGAGATATACTAAATAATGATATAAATTCACCTACGCCTAAGTGCGTACTACGAATATATAAACAATATGTTAGGTATACCTTATTTGATGGTATATCTCTATATGATGTGATGATGTATGTATGCCTTATGTGATGGTGTATATATATATATATATATATATATAAGTGAAGCATACCCACTCCTTGCTATCATTGGGAAGTTGCGCGATCAGGGTGAGCACCCTGGCTCGATGAGCAGTGTGTGGATAATCCCCAGGTCATATTCGTACATGGTGATTATTATGTGATATACATTTATTATTTTGGGGGTGAGAAGTCGTGGGTATGTGTCGTTCTCACTTGCCGGTTAGGAACTATGACCACTTCCCGGACGTTGTGTGTGTGAGTTGATCACGAGGTAGGTGTCGTTTAGATTTGGGCATTTATTTGGAGATCACGTGCATACATTTAGTTGCGCGCTTTAGTTGAGAGGTGAGTTGGATTATTATGGCGAGTGCGACTCCATTAAATCATGTCATAATGCATTTATAATTATTATGCATTTTAATGCACTTGCTATAAAATGTTTTCACCTCGGGCTCTGACCCGTTTATATTTTCTCCTTCTATGCACATATATTGTATTATTTTAGGTGTTTCTCCGCAAGGACGCCATGGATGTTTATCCACCAAGTGTATTACTGGAGCTGTAGCAGTAGCGGACTGTTGCGGCACTTTGTCTTAATCGATTCCTATCTTTTGTATATCTAGATTAGTATTCAGTTTGTATATCAGGTTTATACCCAAGTATTGTAGATTAACACTTTTATATTCTCTCTCTCAGATTTTTGTATTGTCTGTGACCCGACAGCATATTCGGTTATTTTGTTGTGTACATTTTGTTGTACTCTTTTATATTATTGGAGTTGTATTTATCACTCATCATATTTAGATGTTGTATTGTTGGTTATGGTTGTATGGTTGGTTTCATTTTGGTGTTATATAAAGTTTTGAATTTTTGACATCTGTTTTTAATAGTTTTGGGTAGTTAGCCTTATATTATTTAGTATTATCAGTTGATGTTGAGACTGAGCTATCTGAGATACCTGATAAAATGTAGTATAGGGCTGGCCACCCGTTATTATTTTTAGTGGGTTGTCACAGATGGTATCAGAGCATCAGGTTCTAGTGTCTTTAGGTTCTATTTGGGTTACTACGATCTTCCGTAAGCGTTCTTGATGTAGAGCCTTATTATTAGGATTGTTGTATTCACACGACCATATTTTTCTGTGATTTGATAACAATTGAAAGGCATTATGATATACTTATTCTTGTTTCAGATGCCACCGAAGAGAGGTGATTCAGTCAGGGAAAATAAAGGGGCTGAGAATGTGGAACCCCAATTGCTTCCCAGGACTATAACTACAGATGAAGTTGCCAATATTGTGGCACAAGTAATAACTATTTCCATTTCTATGATGGTGCAACAATCTACCGTTCAAGCAGCCCAAGCCCATTTAGGACTGTCTTTGTGGGAAAGAGTGAAGGAAGATTTTAGTAAGGGGAATTCGATAGAGTTTTTAGGGGGAGTTGATGTAATGGCTGCAAGTCAATGGAAGAATAGTGTGCAGAGGCACCTCCGTATCGTTAAGTGTAGTGAAGTGCAAAAGCAATTTTTATCCACCTTTAAGTTAACGGGTCCATCTCTCTAATGGTGGGAGTCTGTCACCACATCAGAACAGAGAGAAACTTTGCCTATAATAGATTTTTGGGAACTTTTTGATCGAAGGTATTTTCCTTCCCCAATTCAGAAGGAAATAAGGAGGAACTTGATGGATGTATTTCAAGGAAATAGGACGGTGGCAGAATATGATGAAGAATTTTCTAGATGGGTGAAATTATTACATGATGAGGTAAATATGGAAGAGAAGCATATATCGAAGTTTATTCGGGGTTTAGATTGGAGAATTTGACAGCATTTGTTAGAGGGCCCAATGTTAGTGACTTTCGTTGAGGTAGTGAATGCGGCACTATTAAAGTGTCATGAATATCGTCTTCGTTCGCACGAGGGTAAGGACTTTAGAGATTCGAGTTCATCAAGTAGGTTTGGCGAAGGGGATGCCAGTAATACCAACGGGTACAAGTCGGATTATAGAGAGTCACAGCGACATTTTGTTCCTCCAGGTGGGTCGAGAGGAATTATGGGTAGATGTTGCTTTTGTAAAGAAATAGGTCATAGAAAGAGAGATTGTCGTAAAAGAGGTAAAGTACCATGTTTTGATGAAGTCTACAACAGATTCGAGGTTATTTTAGACCAGGGGACTTTGTGTGGGAGCCCAATTATGAGGAAGGGAAATCGGACTAGAGATGGATGATGTAAGTTATTTTCCTTTGTGAATAGGAATATTAATATATGAAGTTTTGGATATCGTATGGGAGATAGTTAGAGAGGGTAGTACTATAACCCTATTATGTATGTGATGACCCAAAAGGGAATTTTGAGAAAGTCAGGCTCTTATGTAAATTATCTATTGAGAGAATAGATTAATTTGTAATGTGCTCAAAGAGAGCTATAACCTTGTTATGAATATAAAAATGTTTGGTGTGTTAATTAGTAATGATAAAACTACTTATTTGTATATAGTCATGTTAGATTTATATAATTGTTGTATTCCAGGTATGGAAGAGCCTAATAAATGGCAATATATTAATATGATGTAAGATGACATTTCTGAAAAGAGTTCAGAATTTGTGGGTTATTGGGACGCAGGGAAGTTTAGCTCAGGATTATGCTAATTTGTGTTAGGAACATAAGGCATTTTATATATGTATTGTAAGACATAATTTTTTTTTAATAAACTGTGTTCAAAATCAAACTTTTTATAGGCCTTTTGGCCATTTCAAAATGATTTATACAAAAATATATTTTCAAACTCTAGTCTGGATTTAACAAACTCTCAATCCCCGACGTCGCTACATATTAGTGTATTGGGAGGGTTCCTTATTTGGATTTCGCTTGCGAGACCTCCCCCGCATGAAAATGGCGAATGTCAGGAATTGAGAGGAGTTATTTCCTTGGACCATTGAAAATTTTTACACCATTAAAATGCTAGCATAATTTATATATCTATGGGATTACGAAACTTTGGAGGAAAATGAAGCCTCACTACGATTGGTACGAGTAAAGCTCGAATAAAGGGTGTATGGGCGCCCTAGTTGTTAAAATTTGATTTTATCTAACTTAAAATAAATTAAAATAATTCGTCATGGGAAGTTAGAGGTTTGAGTATAGGATTAGTGAGGGTAGTAGGAACTAGTTGAGCTTTGGAGTATTAGGCTTAGCTGAATTTCGAGGACGAAATTCTTGTAAGTGGGGAAGTTTGTAACAACCTGATGCTTTAGAGACGATAATTTATTCGTTTTGGGAGAAATAAATATTATTTTATTTGGAGAATTATTAAATTGGCAATAGATGTCAAAATTTGAAGTTGTTATAAAGTGTTTCGAATGGCAATTCTGAGGGTGTAGTTATTTTCGGAAGGGTGGAGAAAGTCAAAATGATTGTACTTGGGGTCTATTTAGGTTCCGAATTAATTTAAGTGCGTTTGACTCGAATTAAAGTTACCGAGTTATTTAAAGTGTGTAGTATCATTTAAAGTTGTGTATTTTGGGGGACAAGGCTTATCAAGCCTACGGGATATTACTTCTCCTTAGGGAGAAAGAGAAACAGAAAGAAAGAAAAATAGAAGAAGAAAGGAGAAGAGAAAGAGAGAGAGAGAGGATTTTTCGGCCAATACGCGATCTCGAGGACGAATCAGACCCTATGAACTTGAGGTAAGTGATTAAACTTGCTAAATAATTGTTGTGTACCATTTATTTCATGATTTGTGGATTAAGTCTTTAGTTTTTAGGTTTAGTTTGATAAAACCTAACTTTTGGGTAAAATCTTAGATTTGTTATGTAGATCTTGGATTTGATAATAAAAATTATTTTAAATGTGTTCTTGGATGAATATTAATGTTATATATGTGACTGGGTTAAAGAGAAATGAAAAGAAGATGATTAAAATGAATTTTGGGATTTTTGGCTTAATAAAAATTAGCCATTTTCGAGCCTTCTGGTAGGTCGAATCGATTCAGCCCCTTAGCCGAATCAATTCGAAAAGTTGCAGGTGCCCAGGTCTGAGTGATCGAATCGATTCGGACCCCAGCCAAATCGATTTGTCCTAAGACAGAGTCCCAGGTCTTAGGACCCGAATAGATTCACCTTGAAGGCCGAATCGATTCGGATTTGGCCCGAATCAATTCGGAAATAGGGATTTTTGAGGGATGTTTTTCTAGGGAGAATTTCATTCCGTTTTGTTTGAGGTTATCGATTGGGAATCTCTGTAGGAATCGTATGGAGTACGTTTTGGAGATTTTAGGGAGTTTCCCTTATAAGAAATTATTGGAGTCGTACCGATTAAAGAATATAGTATATACTAAGTGGGGAAGCCCACTAACATTGAAGATTCCTATTTAAAAATAATTATGAAATTATATGAAAGAGAGAGAATGCGTTTAGTGATATTGGATTTTAGTATCAAATCCCGAATGGGATAAATTTAAAGGTTCACATGATTAATTGAACAATATTTCGGATTGAGAATATAAATGCTAATAAATGTGCATACTAATATAGAAATATCCTTAACGATGATTAATTTGGGAGATGTCTCACACAACGAGAAATGCTATTCGAGCTGCATTAGGATAGAGAATATCCTTAACATAAATAGAATTGAGAAACAATTCATAACTAGAAGTGCTGCGAAAACTTCAAGTGAGAAATAGTATAGCGTATACTAAGTGGGGAAGATGTGTGAGAATTGACGATTAGTATATCAAGAGATAGAGATATACTAAATAATGATATTAATTCACCTACGCCTAAGTGCGTACTACGAATATATAAATAATATGTTAGGTATACCTTATTTGATGGTATATCTCTATATGATGTGATGATGTATGTATGCCTTATGTGATGGTATATATATATATATATATATATATATATAAGTAAAGCATACCCCCTCCTTGCTATCAGTGGGAAGTTGCGCAATCAGGGTGAGCACCCTAGCTCGATGAGGAGTGTGTGGATAATCCCCAGGTCATATTCGTCCATGGTGATTATTATGTGATATACATTTATTATTTTGGGGGTGAGAAGTCGTGGGTATGTGTCATTCTCACTTGCGGGTTAGGAACTATGACCACTTCCCGGACGTTGTGTGTGTGAGTTGATCACGAGGTAGGTGTCGTTTAGCCCTACCAGGTGGTCCCCAGTTTTCTACGTGGTTTGGGAAACCGGAAGATGATAGCATTGAGAACCTGCGTCCGCGAGTTATAGCTCGTTCGGATGGTTATTATATTATTGATGTGATTGGTTACTTGGGTATTACGGGCATAATGGACCTCAACGACCAACATTTCTAGGAGTAGTGTAACGGGGGTTCCTTGTTTGGATTTCGCTTTGCGAGACGTCCCACGCATGAAACGTAGTGTAATGTTGGGAGTGAGGATAAGTTTGTCCTCAATGCTCATATATATTATGTGTATACTTCTCGACGATCGACAGTGCCAAAAGTAGTGTATCGGGGGGGGGGGGGGGTTACTTATTCGGATTTCACCTTGCGAGATGTCCCACGCATGAAGCACAGTGCACTATTGAGAATTGGGAATAATGAAATTAATTAATGGAATAATAAGAATTTGGGTTACATGCATCATGCATTGAGGGAATAATGAATCTCGAAAATCAATACTGTCAGGAGTAGTGTAATGGGGGGTTCCTTGTTTGGATTTCGCTTTGCGAGACGTCCCACGCATGAAACGTAGTGCACTATTGAGAATTGGGAGAAGTTTAGTCCTCAGCACTTAGATGCTAATAACTCATATATAATTATATGTCTATTGATGGTATGACTAGAATATGAGAAATTCTAGTAATGAGAATGTTTATGAAATGTGAAAATGTTAGTATGAGAATGGTTACGTAAACCTTTATATGTTAAGTAAATGAATTAATAAAGGAGAATAATACTATTAGAAATTAAAGTATGTGTTTTAGATGGATTTTAGAAAAGTGTAGATTGCGACATAAGTTAGATGATTTTAATTGAATGTTTACATTTGGATTTAGTTAAATTCATTTGCCTATTTAGATTTGGGCATTTATTTGGAGATCACGTGCATACGTTTAGTTGCACGGTTTAGTTGGGAGGTGAGTTGGATTATTATGGCGAGTGTGACTCCATTAAATCATGTCATAATGCATTTTTAATTATTATGCATTTTAATGCACTTGCTATAAAATGTTTTCACCTCGGGCTCTGAGCCGTTTATATTTTCTCCTTATATGCATATATATTGTATTATTTTAGGTGTTCCTCCGCAAGGACGCCATGAATGTTTATCCACCTAGTTTATTCGTGGAGCTGTAGTAGTAACGGACTATTGCGGCACTTTGTCTTAGTCAATTCCTATCTTTTGTATATCTAGATTAGGATTCAGTTTGTATATCGGGTTTATACCCAAGTATTGTAGATTAACACTTTTATATTCTCTCTCTCAAATTTTTGTATTGTCTGTGACCCGTCAGCATATTTAGGTATTTTATTATGTACATTTTGTTGTACTCTTTTATATTATTGGAGTTGTATTTATCACTCATCATATTTAGATGTTGTATTGTTGGTTACGGTTGTATGGTTGGTTTCATTTTGGTGTTGTATAAAGTTTTGAATTTTTGACATCTGTTTTTAATAGTTTCGGGTAGTGTAATACCCCTTATTTTTTTATGCTTTATTAATTTGGGGAATTATTAAATTTAATGTGAGTTAATTATTTAATATAAATCCGGAAATTAATTATTTTATAATTATTAACGTGATGTGAGTTAGTAATTATGGGAAACTTGTTGTTGAATATTACTAATGAGTAAAGTAATATAATATTGGTTCTATGAAATGTCACGAGTGAATAAAATGACAATTTTGAAAATTTAAGTCGGGACGCGCCTGTGTTGCGTCGGGAATAAATGTTGATTAATAAAAGTGAAATATTTTTAAGTTATTCGTACGGTCGTTTTGAGTGCGCCAACGTGTCCGGAAGGGTCGAGATAGTCAGAAAAGTGTACTCGGGGGTTTAGTTTGGGTCTCGGGGCGTTTTCAGGCCTATTTAACACCCCGAGAGGGCATTTTGGACATTTTGCATTTTTGGGTAATTAAACCCACGAAAATTATTAGGCTATATCAGCCATTTAGAAGAGTCCTTTAGGGTTATCAGACTCAAAACTTTAGAACGGCCATAGGAGAGGGAAGGAGAAAGCTTTCCAAGCAATCCAAGGCCAAAAGGTCATCCGATTACACCGCCACCACCACCAACGCGTAGATCGCGCGACGGGGAATGCAACCACACCAAAATCGTCAGCAAACCAGAATTCTAAAATTTCCAGGCAAGTATTTATCTTGCTTATTTTCATTAATGCATCGTTCATGTTAGTCTAAGGTGATTAGGATGAGTTTGGTAGAAGAAAATCCATGTCGGAGTTAGGAAAATCGCATGTAGTAATGATTTGAATGATAATCTGGAAATCCCTTCACATGTAGAGGCTTAACCACGAATTTATGATGAATTGGGAGTAGAAATTTCAGGGAAAAGACTTATTAGAACCATGTTTAAGAAATTCTAGGGTTCTTGAGTTTTATATGAGTTTTGGCCTATTAATCTATGGTTATTGATGGAAAATTGCATGCTTTACGTGGAAGATGTATAATATGGGTGTATACTGATTGTAGTATGAATTTTTGGGCGATTGGGAATGAAAAATCTGGAATTGGATGAGTTTGTGTGATAGAACCCGTAACTGGTTTCCTGCAGAATTCGCCATACCTGCTTGATCGATCGATCGAGCCACAACCATCGATCGATCGACCCCTTCTGGTAGACTCACATTTCCCCTTTGAAATTGTTAAATTCAAATTAAATCAGTGAAAATCTTTGGGCATCCTTATTTAAATACTTTGGAAGATAAAGGAGACCAGTATGACTTATTAACAACTATGAGACCTTTAATCTAAGACAAAATTTACATTTTTGGGATGCTTGCACATAAGGGACGATGGGGTTGTGTATTAAAGGGAGAGACGCGTAAAATAGCTACGTTGGAAAATAGATGAGTACCTACTGAATTCTACACTTGGGAGGATAGAGTCCATGAGTGTTACGAAGTGAGTTGGATTAATCCCTCGAATTAAAATAAGAGACGAACCATTATAAGAGATGACTAAATAATGAGAAATAAGGATAAATGTTATAATTATGGGTTATGAGATGAACCTAAAGAGATATGGTAAAAGTAGTATGTTTATATGACTCTGTTTATGACTATATTATATACGTGTGAAAATCATGCCCGCGCTACTTGCTATCCCTGAGGTTACCGCGCTGGGATAGTCTTATGTCGAATGGGCCTTCATGGGGGATATTGACTCGTACCCTAGAAGATAGGAATCCTAGGTACGGGCTATCGGATCGATAGTCGGACGGTCCTAAGAGACGTGAGGGTATGTACTGACCTCTTGGACTTGGAAACTATGCTTCGCCTCAATATTGTTTGTGTTTTGTTTAATATAGTTCGAGAGTGATTCCGAACTTGTATTTCCCTTAGTACGAGTGATAGGGGATTGGATAGCAGAGTATGCCCGCACCATAATTTTTATATGGGGTGCTAATAGAATATATATATATATATATATATATATATATATATATATATATATATATATATATATATATATATTATGCGAGTATTTAATATATATATATGAATTTTTGAAATTTAGATTTTCCTACTGTGTTTATGGTAAGTAAGAGATGAATAATGATTTCAATTGAGAAATGCCTGTTTCGAAAGTATAGTATATTTTTGGAAAAACTTTATTAATAAATAAAGTCAAAGATGAGAGCTTTGTCACTAAATGAAATTATCCTCTTAAACAGTTAAATTGTTCAGTTTTAAATCTTGCGAATAACCTAAGATAAGTTAAACCGTTGGGAAGGTTAGTACGATAGGCGTGCACATTAGAAGAGAGGTGAGAATTTCTCAAGAGAGTGCCGCACTAATATGTTGCATTGGCCTGTAAACATTTTAAATACTTGCTAAACACATTTTAAATCATTTACACTATCGGGCTCTGACCCGTTTCCATTTCCTTTTTCTCTCTTGTATATATATGTATATATTACAGGTGCCCAGCCACAGGGGCGTCTTGCATAGGATTCTTTGGAAGGAACGCGCTGCAGCTTAGGTGGGAGTTGCAGGCCTCTTGCTTAGACGACTTCATTTATTTGATTCCACTCCTAGCATATTTATTCAGTTGGGCATGTGTCGCCCATTTCCATTATTCATATATTTAGCATACATTGTTATTCATTTATTTCCTGTATTTTATTCTTTGGGATTTGTTATTGTCGGGATGTTTTCATTTAAGTATTAAATGTTGGATTCATTTAGTTTGATGTTTAAATTGGATGGTTTGTTCCAGTATAATTGTGGTGTGATTCTTTAATATTGAATTATGTAAAGATTTAAATCTTGATTTATAAAATAAAATTTGGAAAATAATGTCTAAAAATGGTTTTGCCACTTGGCTTAATTATTTAGGGTGTTTAAATTAGAAAAATTATTTTTTTCGACAGTGATGCTAAGAATGAACCAACTGTTCACCTTGGTTTTAATTTAATAAAGGAGTAATCGCCCGGTATTTAATTAGGCGGGGTGTCACAGGTGGTATCAGAGCATCAGGTTCTAGTGTCCTTAGGATCTGTACGGCTTATTTCACTTTCAGCTTAACATTTTTGCTATAGAGCCCTATTTTAGGATTGTTGTATTCTTGCTATTACGTTTATGTCTTCAGCTATTTAAGATTTGATAATAACTGTAGACTAATAAATTTCTTCACGTTTCAGATGCCTCCGAGACGTGCACTAAAGGATAGGCGTGCCCCAGCCGAGCAGCCAGCAGCTCCGACACAGGGTACGATGAATGCTAATGTGGTAGCCGCTATTGTTGCTGAGGTGGTGAATGCCGCGCTAGCGGTGGTACAGCAGGCTCCACCCCAGATTCAGGCAGTGGCGCCAGTACATGCACAGCTTCCATCTGCATGGGAGCGGGTTAAGGATGCCTTTCAGAAGGCACATTGGTAACTTGACTTTTTGTGTGTGGTTGTCGTTGTTGTTGAAAGCCAAGTTAATCAAAACCTCACATACCTACAAAATATAATAAACTCAAGTGTAGAGGTAAGTAAGGGTATCAATCCACTTTCTAGGGAGTAAAGCACATGGAATAAATTCAATTGTAATTCACTATTTATTTTCTTTTTGGGCTTTTTCACTTTTCTAATTTTTTTTAGCTTTTTCAATATTAAAACAATAGGGTGAGGTGAGGTCTAAACTAAAATAAACTAAATGTAAAATGATAATAACTAACTAGAAAGTAACTAAAATGAAAATAAAGTCTAACACTAAAATAAAAGATAAAGTGAGGAAAATAATTGTGAGAACAATCAAGGAGTGAGATTACACCACAAATTTTAGTTATTCTAATTAATTAATTTAATTATTTGAATTCTCCCAAATTAATATCAAAATTACAAACCAACTCTCGTTGCAAGTGTAATTAGAATAGTAATCTTTTAGAAAGTTAAAATTAACACCTCACAACTCTAGAAAATTAGATCTACACTCCTTTTAATTAATCACCCGCTAGGATCGATCAATTAGAATTTATGTCAATCTTAGAAATTAAATTTAGAGTTGAAATTCAAATGATAATACCCCACTTAAGAAACCCCTATCTCTAGTTCGAATCTAAAATGAGTATTATCACTAGAATTTCGATTTTCTCTCGAAAATCATTTACCCTCTCTCGAGGCGTAAATCTAAGGGTGAGGGATCAAAATTAACATTCAAAGGGATAATTCAAGTAAACAAACTAATTAAACTAAAATAATATCAAATAAGGGTTTCACCCCACCCCTTGAAAGGGGTTTTAGCCTAACATGATATGAAATATGACAAATTAATAATCAAGGCTATTAAAATAAAAGAGAAGAGAATAGAACAAGCAAACCAAATCTCTTTGAGAAAGTTGAACTCTAGTCTTCCAATTTGAAGCATACACCTCTCAATTTGAATGATCAACAAATACACATGAAGCACTAACACACAAATTGATTCTCACTAGAATTACTTTCACTCAATTTAAATTGAAAAGAAGAAAATAAAAAAAAACTAATTCTAATCTACTATTTATTTCTAACCCTAAAATTTCTCTCTACAATTTCCTCTCTCTAATCTAGAATTTTTTACAAATGGGTCTTCTTTTTCATTTTATATGCAATGGAGCAAAGGGGCATAATGGTAAAAAGGTAGGGAGTGCATGTGAAAATGGTGTGAGGTCACATGTGCATGGGGGTGTGAGGTGAGGGAATGAAATCAGATTGGGTGAGGGGATAATTTTGGAAATTGGTTTTGAGTGGTTGGTTAGGGGGTATAATGGGTAAAGGGACAAGTTGGTTAAATGGGTTTAATGACATGTGGGTTAAAAGAGTTGGTTGACTTGGTCATTTGGTTTGTGTTTTGGCAGGTGAAGAAATCGTGTGAGGAAAATGGGTAAGTTTTGAGAATGGGTTTTCTTGGGTAATGGGTGTTTGGGTTTACATGGGTATGGATGGGTGTTTGTTGGTGTGTTGGAAATGGGTTGAGGAGAGAGAGAGAGGGGAGAGGGAGAGAGAAGTGCGCCGAGGAGCTCGCGGCTGCGCCGGAGGGGGTGAGTCAGGGACTGGTTCCGGCGCCGGTTGAGAGTGAGGCGAAGGAGAGTGAGAGAGAGGGTGGCGGCTGGGCGGTGGCGAGCGCCGGAGCTGGCCGAGGTCGCCGGGGTTTTTTTCCGGGTTCTGTCGAGAAGGTGGATAAGGATCCGAGGGGGTATAAGGGAGGTCGATGGCTGCGAGTTTGGGTCGTCGGAAAGGGGGGTTTTGCGGCGGGAGCTGACCGACGATGGGTTCGTCGCCGGCCGTCGGAGGTTAAGAGATAGAGGGGTAACGAGGGCTGGGCACCGCCGGGTTAAGGAGGGCGGCCGGAGTCTTGGCCGGAGGTGAGTTGATTGAGGGAGAGAAGTGGGTGTTATGGGTTTGTTTTGATGTGAGGTGGGTTAGTAATGGAGGAAAGAGAGTGTGGATGGTGATGTGGGTTGTAGGTGTTGGTGAGAGGAGAGAGAAGATGGGTGATTTGGAGAAGATGATGAGGTGTAGGTTATGGTGTGTGTGGGTGTAGGTGAGTAGGATGTGGGTGAGTTGGAGGATAAATGGGGTGTAGGATATTTAGTGTGTAGGTTTTAGGGTGTGTGTGTTTAAGTTGAACCCCTAAAAAATAATAAGACTAAAAATAAAAATAAAATCTAACTAATAAAAACTATAAAAACTAAAAATTTAAAAATTAAATTCCTATAAAATAAAGACTCAAAATAAAAAATTAAAACTAAAAAGAAATGAAAAGAAAAATGTAAATCTATTAAACTTAAAACTAAAGTCCTAATAAAAATAAAATCGAATAAAACTAAATTCCTAAAAACTAATCCTAATAAAATAAAATAAAATAAGATAAAAACTAAAACTAAAAACTTAATAAAATAAAATAAAATTATATTAATAAAAATAGAAATAAAATATAAAAATAGGAAATAAAACCTAACACGTTCTAAAATAATTCTAAAATTAAAATGACTCAAACTAAAAATCTAAAAAATAATAAAAGGGCACAACAAAAACACACAGAGGGTTTAGGCTAGGTTTTAGGCTCGGGTAAGGTTACGGGAGAGGGAATTAGCTCCATAAAATGCACAATTGCCTTGAAATACGCGTTTGAACACCGCAACGTGCATTAAGCCTGCATATTAAACATTTAAGCACATAAGACCCATATTGTCGAGAAATAGCAACTAAAATACATCTATTCGGGGTATAAATTGTACAGTTTTGGGTGCTTATCACACCACCCCCAAACAGAGCGTTGCTAGTCCTCGAGTAATAAGATAGAGAGAGAGAAAGATAAGAAACCAAAAGTGTACCACTTTCGCGGGCACTTGCGATTGCACTTAGCATGTGCAACAAGCCTTTAAACCTATAGGTTGCCTTACAGGACGAGTTGTGTCTCGTGAGGGTTTGCAGGGAATATACCCACAAAATTCTTATTTGCAAAAATTTATTAAAAGGCAGTCAATCTCTTATTAGATGTAGAATAATCGCACAATCCATCACATGAAAAATGATTTTCAGAAATATAAGCTAGAATGTGTAAAAAGTTTAAGCTAAGTAAATACTCAAGGCACATCCTTCCTAGAACTCAACGTGTGTAGTGTGAATCAGTCAAAATGGGTCGAGTATCACAAGAGTAATTCCTAGATTGCCTTGTCGGAATCAACGCTTCAACTTCAAATCTCACGGATATATCTCTCTCAAACGAACTCTCGAGATTAGGGTAAGTGTATCGCTCTTGTGTGTGAGGAGGTGAGTAAATGTAATCAAGTTCAAACGTCTCACACACATAAGAAAGAACGAACAATAAGAAAGAAAAATGATCTCATGAAAGAATGCTAATCACTATAGTGAGAACGCCGAGTTATTCACCACGTTGACTTTCATTTGCCCGAACACCTAGGGGAAATGTGGATGTATATGGGTGAGGGGGAAATGAGATGGGATATGATATGAAGGATAAAATGGGATGGTGATAGTGATATGAAGGATGAGTGATGGATGTGTGAAGTATAAAAGATGGATGGATGTGTGAGAAGAGTGTATACACTTTAGGCACAAATGTCTTTATTACTAACTACAAACTCTCTTTTTTTTCTTTTCTCTCATTTTTTTCGATTTTTCTTTTCTTTTTCTTTTTTCTTTCTATATTTTCTATTTTTGCTATTTTTTTTTTCTTTTTCTTTTCTTTTTCTTGTCTTTTTTGTTTTTCTCTCATTTTCAAACCAACAATGAAGACATTTACATTTGAAATCACACTCTTTTATTTGAAAATGATGATGGATGATATAAATGGAGGTGATAGGTGGGGGTGTGTAGGGAAATATATATGGATGGGGAAAATATGAAAAGATAATGGAAATGTAATGGGTGAAGTGTATGGGTGAAAAATGGATGCGAAATGGAAAAAGTGGTAGGAGTATGGATGAAAATCTAGTATTCGGGACAAATTTCAAGACACGCGTTTCTTACAACTCGAAAATGATGTCGTTCTCAGTGATCAACCAAAATTTTATGAAAGATAATGAGATCATGCAACAATTTAAAGTGCGGACCCAAACGAAGTTGAATCAACTTGTGACTCGGAGATTGCGTAAAACACTCAAAAAGGGTGAAAGGCACAAATCTCACGGGCAAAAGTCTCTACTAGTGATCCTTAAGGTTCTCTTTAGAATTGTAGTACTCTTCAACTCTAAACGTAATGACGTGATAAGTGCGCAAATTTTGTTGAGTCTAGAAATTCATGGTGCAACATGCCTTGCTATGTATTACATAAGCTATTTAGAAAAAATATTTTCTAGCTTGATTCCTAGACTTTAAAATATGGATGATTGAAAATTCACATCAATGAGTGAGATGAAAGAAACTGCGCGAAATTTTAAAAATCAGGTTTAAAAATCAAAATTTTTCAAAAGAGGCACGATTTTGATAAAATTCCCCACCCCCAAACAAAAAGGAACATCGTCCTCGATGTTAAGTAAAATGATTTTTAAAATTGAGAGCATAAGGTACGAAAGAGATTACCAGAATGAACCGCTTATGAAGTGGACATGGAATGCAAGAGTAAACCTGAGTAAAAGATGTACAAGTCTATAAGCATGATAAAGCATAGGGTGATGTGAAACACCACCCCCAAACAGGATGAGACTAGTACAAGAAACGCGGGATGCCTCCCGGTAGCACTAAGTTTAATGTCTTCAGCCAGACCGATGGGATCTCACCCTAAAGATAGGATCTATGAAAGCGCAGGGCGGCAGAAAAATTTGGGTGATGAGAATCACCCCCAAACAAGACTGAAGCGTCAGTCTTGCTGGAAAACAGGCTAAAAGTGGTCAATGCACTTGTATGGCGAAGTGCATCACACAATACAAAGCATCGGTGGACCATGGGTGGGTGGGGATTAGGGTAAGGGTGAGGGTGAATAGGTATCGGTCTCGGGCCTTGTTGAGCCTAAAGGTGAGGGCGACTAGGGACCTATAAGCATAGTGCTCCAATTGGTGAGGGAGGCAAAATGGTTTGTCAATAGTGATGGGGTGGGCCTCATAAAAATCACACGACCATTCTATGAATGGACGATGATAATGGTCGCGCCGTGACACGCCAGGGAGTTGTTGAGAAAAATGAACACCACAAGGAAGTGGTGTGCATGGAGGAACAAACTCGGTGTCACGGAAGTGGAGAGTATCACCATAACTCTCGTGGAAGGTGGATGGTTTTAGGTTAGGATCTAAAACTATAGATGGAAACTGGAAATGTGCAAAATCAAGATCCAAACCAGGTAGTGGGGTAGAAGGTATAATGGGTGGGTCAGGTGGGATAAATGGTGTATCGGGTGGAATAAACGGTGGAGGAAGATGATCGAACTCAAGCGTGGGAGACACACACTCATTGGGATGAGTAAAGGAATACTCACAAGGGAGTGTGGTTTCTAAAGATGGAGTTGTCAACTTCTCCACAAGAGTAGCATCGGTAAATGGGGTGGGTGGGGGAAGGTGAACCTCAATGATAGGTTCATTTGGATATGACGGGACTGGATCAGGCTCACTAAGGAAAGGTAAGTCAACACAATTGTCGACTTGGGACCCGGACCATGGAATGGTCTCAACATTGAGATTCTCGGGAGGATAGGGTTGGTCACACTCAAAATCGGTGTCGCAAGAGGACACATCATCAGCACACTCGGGTGCAACAATGGGTGGATACATGGGAATGTCCGACTCTCGCTCACACTCAATTTCATTTAATCTTTGTTCAAGCCGTTGGAGGGCGTCATTTTGAAGTTGAGTGGCTTGCTCTTGCTCGAGAATGAACTTTTGCAAGAGGTTTTCGAGAGCGGAGGTGGATGATGGTGGTGGTGGAGTGACGGGTGGTGGTTGAGGTGGACACAACTCGCTATTATCATGAGTGTATGGAGAATACTCAAGTGAAGTGTGTGGGATGGGGCCAAGTGCATTATACACGAAAGGATTGCTTTCGTGATGGGCAATGGGTTGATACTCATGGGTTGCGTAGTGAGGAGACTGATCGTGAACGGGTGCACAAGGTTGCCATGACGACTGTTGGAACGTGTGAGGATCCACAACATCGGGTTGGGATTCGTATGGTGTGGAAGGGTGATCAAGCCTCCACGAATAACTCGGGGACTCACACAACTCGGGATGAGGTGTATCGGGATAGTGGGCCGAGGTGGGTTTCGGAACAGTGTCATATGGATACACATGTTCCATGGTGGGTTAGGATGGATATGGAATGTAAGGGCACTCATGGGACATGTGATCGGCATAATAACAGTGGGTGCACAACAAGGTACGCGACACGTCGACACTTGACACCGAGGGTGATGGAAAATGAGATGCGTGAATGGACGGGTCAAGAGTATCAACGGTACTCGTGAGAGAGGTGAAATCATGAAGAATATCATAAAGGGACCGCTCGGGATCACTCTCACACGTGTCACGTGTCAATGGAAAATGACCAAAGTAGTCCCGTAAAGGACGTTCTTCGGCCATGAGGTGAGAAATATTTTTTTGATTTTTTTGAAATTTTTTCAAAAGGAAAGAAAATATTTTTGGATTCATGGAAAAATGGGAAAAAGAAAATATTTTTGGATTTTTGGTAAAAGAAAAAAAATATATATATATATTTTTCGATTTTTTTTTTTGGAAGAAAAGGTGGGGAAAAAATATGGACTCTTTGAATTGGACGGACTAACTAAAACCGACTACCGAAAAATGGAATTGGACACACACATAAGTCAAGAAAAATTCCTAACTAGCACATAGCCAATTTTTATCTTTGAATTTAGTGAGAGGGTAGTCAAATTTTAATTAAGTCCGCGGGCGATAAAAATCACGGAATTTCTATGAGTGATCGCCTTTGCAAAATATTCTCCTAGTGGGCTACCTAGTTGATTGATTTTAAATTTAGTGATGGCTAGGGTAGCACACAATGGTAAGCGAGTGAGTCGGGTGATGAAATCCCTTCTCGTGAGTGACCGGGTGTAGGTCTTAGTAATTTAATTCATCACACCATTCAAAAAATAAATGCGAGAATAAAATCACACAAGAGCACACAAGTACACACAAAAGAATTGACTCGCTAACAGGAGAGGCGCGAGGGTGTAAGAAATATACCTCCCACGGTTTTTACGCCGTGGGGTGCCGAAAAATTTGAGTCGACCGGGGGGAGATCACGCCTATCTCAGTCGTCCCCGGGAGTCCTACCGACCCAAGGTAGAGAGGCTTCTAAATCCTCGCCAATGGACGCCCTCTCTCTACCTTGTCCGGTTTCCCTATCACGCTTGTCTTGAATTATTACAAATTTAAATGAAAAATAAATGGTGCCCTATGCACCGCAATACAAGCAATGATAGAATAATCCTAAATACAAGCCTTCTAATAAAATGCAAAAATGGTACTAAAATGAAAAAAAAATACAATACAAGAGAATCACAAAATGGAATCCGCTCCGAGCTTCACAATCCCAAGAATGGCAACGGCGCCATTTGATAACTATGCTTATTGTGTATATGGTTGCCGTTGTTGTTGAAAGCCAAGTTAATCAAAACCTCACATACCTACAAAATATAATAAACTCAAGTGTAGAGGTAAGTAAGGGTATCAATCCACTTTCTAGGGAGTAAAGCACATGGAATAAATTCAATTGTAATTCACTATTTATTTTCTTTTTGGGCCTTTTCACTTTTCTAATTTTTTTTAGCTTTTTCAATATTAAAACAATAGGGTGAGGTGAGGTCTAAACTAAAATAAACTAAATGTAAAATGATAATAACTAACTAGAAAGTAACTTAATGAAAATAAAGTCTAACACTAAAATAAAAGATAAAGTGAGGAAAATAATTGTGAGAACAATCAAGGAGTGAGATTACACCACAAATTTTAGTTATTCTAATTAATTAATTTAATTATTTGAATTCTCCCAAATTAATATCAAAATTACAAACCAACTCTCGTTGCAAGTGTAATTAGAATAGTAATCTTTTAGAAAGTTAAAATTAACACCTCACAACTCTAGAAAATTAGATCTACACTCCTTTTAATTAATCACCCGCTAGGATCGATCAATTAGAATTTATGTCAATCTTAGAAATTAAATTTAGAGTTGAAATTCAAATGATAATACCCCACTTAAGAAACCCCTATCTCTAGTTCGAATCTAAAATGGGTATTATCACTAGAATTTCGATTTTCTCTCGAAAATCATTTACCCTCTCTCGAGGCGTAAATCTAAGGGTGAGGGATCAAAATTAACATTCAAAGGGATAATTCAAGTAAACAAACTAATTAAACTAAAATAATATCAAATAAGGGTTTCACCCCACCCCTTGAAAGGGGTTTTAGCCTAACATGATATGAAATATGACAAATTAATAATCAAGGCTATTAAAATAAAAGAGAAGAGAATAGAACAAGCAAACCAAATCTCTTTGAGAAAGTTGAACTCTAGTCTTCCAATATGAAGCATACACCTCTCAATTTGAATGATCAACAAATACACATGAAGCACTAACACACAAATTGATTCTCACTAGAATTACTTTCACTCAATTTAAATTGAAAAGAAAAAAATAAAAAAAAACTAATTCTAATCTACTATTTATTTCTAACCCTAAAATTTCTCTCTACAATTTCCTCTCTCTAATCTAGAATTTTTTACAAATGGGTCTTCTTTTTCATTTTATATGCAATGGAGCAAAGGGGCATAATGGTAAAAAGGTAGGGAGTGCATGTGAAAATGGTGTGAGGTCACATGTGCATGGGGGTGTGAGGTGAGGGAATGAAATCAGATTGGGTGAGGGGATAATTTTGGAAATTGGTTTTGAGTGGTTGGTTAGGGGGTATATTGGGTAAAGGGACAAGTTGGTTAAATGGGTTTAATGACATGTGGGTTAAAAGAGTTGGTTGACTTGGTCATTTGGTTTGTTTTTTGGCAGGTGAAGAAATCGTGTGAGGGAAATGGGTAAGTTTTGAGAATGGGTTTTCTTGGGTAATGGGTGTTTGGGTTTACATGGGTATGGATGGGTGTTTGTTGGTGTGTTGGAAATGGGTTGAGGAGAGAGAGAGAGGGGAGAGGGAGAGAGAAGTGCGCCGAGGAGCTCGCGGCTGCGCCAGAGGGGGTGAGTCAGGGACTGGTTCCGGCGCCGGTTGAGAGTGAGGCGAAGGAGAGTGAGAGAGAGGGTGGCGGCTGGGCGGTGGCGAGCGCCGGAGCTGGCCGAGGTCGCCGAGTTTTTTTTTCGGGTTCTGTCGAGAAGGTGGATAAGGATCCGAGGGGGTATAAGGGAGGTCGATGGCTGCGAGTTTGGGTCGTCGGAAAGGGGGGTTTTGCGGCGGGAGCTGACCGACGATGGGTTTGTCGCCGGCCGTCGGAGGTTAAGAGATAGAGGGGTAACGAGGGCTGGGCACCGCCGGGTTAAGGAGGGCGGCCGGAGTCTTGGCCGGAGGTGAGTTGATTGAGGGAGAGAAGTGGGTGTTATGGGTTTGTTTTGATGTGAGGTGGGTTAGTAATGGAGGAGAGAGAGTGTGGATGGTGATGTGGGTTGTAGGTGTTGGTGAGAGGAGAGAGAAGATGGGTGATTTGGAGAAGATGATGAGGTGTAGGTTATGGTGTGTGTGGGTGTAGGTGAGTAGGATGTGGGTGAGTTGGAGGATAAGTGGGGTGTAGGATATTTAGTGTGTAGGTTTTAGGGTGTGTGTGTTTAAGTTGAACCCCTAAAAAATAATAAGACTAAAAATAAAAATAAAATCTAACTAATAAAAACTATAAAAACTAAAAATTTAAAAATTAAATTCCTATAAAATAAAGACTCAAAATAAAAAATTAAAACTAAAAAGAAATGAAAAGAAAAATGTAAATCTATTAAACTTAAAACTAAAGTCCTAATAAAAATAAAATCGAATAAAACTAAATTCCTAAAAACTAATCCTAATAAAATAAAGCAAAATAAGATAAAAACTAAAACTAAAAACTTAATAAAATTATATTAATAAAAATAGAAATAAAATATAAAAATAGGAAATAAAACCTAAAACGTTCTAAAATAATTCTAAAATTAAAATGACTCAAACTAAAAATCTAAAAAATAATAAAAGGGCACAACAAAAAAACACAGAGGGTTTAGGATAGGTTTTAGGCTCGGGTAAGGTTACGGGAGAGGGAATTAGCTCCATAAACTGCACAATTGCCTTGAAATACGCGTTTGAACACCGCAACGTGCATTAAGCCTGCATATTAAACATTTAAGCACATAAGACCCATATTGTCGAGAAATAGCAACTAAAATACATCTATTCGGGGTATAAATTGTACAGTTTTGGGTGCTTATCACGCATCCCCCTGAGTTCTCGGATAGTTCAGATATTGTCATCGTCAGCCAATGGAAGAAAGATATCCAGCTGCATCTTCGTATGAATGAGTGCACAGACGTGAAAAGACAGTTGTTGGCTTCTTTAAGCTAGTGGGGGCCGCTTTGCAGTGGTGGGAGTCCACCACCACCTTGGATGAGAGGTATACTATTCATATTCAGGTATTCTGGGAGCGGTTTGACCGCAAGTATTTTCCACCCGCCGTGCAGACTGAGATGAGGCAGAAGTTACTGAACTTGAAGCAGGAAAATTCTACCGTTGCTGAGTATGAGGAGGAGTTCATGAGACTTCTCACCATAGTGCCAGATGAGGTACCTACTAAGGGTAAGAAGATAATGTTGTTCGTGGACGGGTTAGCTTGGAGGATCCTTCAGCACCTTATAGGGAATCCATATCTGAGTACTTTCATAGATGTACTCAATGCTGCTTTACTACATTTCCAGGATCACCGCTTCCATCTGCAGGGAAGCAAGCGAGCAGGAGAGTCCGGCCAGCAGGGCAGGACAGGGGGTAGTGGCGCTGGTGGAGCACCGACATCCCAGGGGCAGACTCGTTAGCATGAGCAGAGTTCCCATCAGGGGGACCCTGCCAAGGCTTCCGATCAGGTGATCCCCGGCAGGGATTTGGGGGTTATAGGCAGGGCCAGCAGGGCCAGCCTAATCAGCAGGGCCAGCAAGGCCAACACCGACAGCAGCAGGGTCAGCAGCAGGGCCAACAGGGCCAACAGCGTTTTCATTAGGGCCAACAGGGCCAGTGGCGGGGTGGTAACGGCCAACAGGACCATGGTCAGCAGGGTTAGAGGGGAGGTAACTTTAGAGGCCGATGTTTTGTGTGCGGCAAGCATGGCCATAAGCGCCATGATTGCCCAGAGGGTGATAGGGCCCCACAGCAGCAGGGTGCCCGTAATGAGCCATAGAGGCCACTTTTTCCATCCGCCCTCCCAGCACCAGCCCAGTTACCAGCCCTACCATCCATACCAGCAGCTCCAGTACAGCAGGGGTAGTTACAGTATGGACGTGTCTATAACGTCCACCAGGCAGCAGCTCCACGGGCACCACCCACGATTGAGGGTATGTTTCCTATCCATGGTACTATGGGTCGAGTTTTATTTGATACTGGGGCAATGCACTATTTTATAGCCACTCATTTTGCGAAGGTCTTAGGGTTATTAGCAATAGCAGAGAGCACTATGACGTGTGTAGACTCACCACTGGGGAGTGGTTCGCTTATTTTCTTTAGATGCCGGGGTGTGGGGGTAGAGATTGGTAGCTTGGTATTACTTGCAGACATGTTAGTCTTAGATATGCATGAGTATGATGTTATTATCGATATGGATTGGCTCGCTGCTTACAGGGCCATGATAGATTGTTTCGGTGGGAGTATTGTTTTTGCCATTTCGGGGCAAGAGATGTTTGTAGTGGCGATGCCTTGCCCAGAGGGAGGCTCGACCGCTCATTTGTATTACATAGAGGAGGATACCTCTAAGGAGGTTGTGATTCCCTTATACTCGATCCCAGTTGTCCATGAGTATTCCGATGTGTTTCAGGAGATACCAGGCCTACCCCCCAGTCGAGAGATAGACTTTGTCATATATTTATTACCGGATACTAGACCGATAGCACGTTCTCCCTACCGTATGGCTCCGGAGGAGATACGAGAGTTACGAGATCAGATAGAGCAACTGTTAGGTCAGGGCTTCATTCGCAGGAGTACCTCACCTTGGGGCGCTCCAGTCTTGTTTGTGAAAAAGAGAGATGGTTCACTGAGGCTGTGTGTGGACTACCGGGAGCTGAACAAGGTCACGATACGGAACAAGTATACGTTGCCTCGAATCGATGATCTGTTCGACCAGCTGAGGGGAGCAACTTTCTTTTCGAAGATAGATCTGAGGTCGGGGTACCATCACTACACCAAAATGGCCATATTGTCACCTTTCAGCCGGCCACCCTTGTCAAGGTCATTGACCGTGACACAAAACGCGAGATTTGTGTCATGGTCAATGACCTTGACACGACCGTGACAACTTTTGCAGCAAAAAAAGCCCTAGGATTCTTTTTTCCCACCTTTTTTGGTTTTCCCCCTCTCTCTCTCTCTCTCATCCGTGATTTCTTCTCTCTCTCCCTCTAAGGTATATTTTTTTTCCTCTCTTTCTCTTTCATTTCTATATGTATGTGTATGTGTATGTGTGTATATATATGTGTGTGTATATGTATATGTGTATGTGTGTGTATATATGTGTGTGTATATATATGTGTGTGTATATGTATATGTGTATGTGTGTGTATATATATGTGTGTATATATATGTTAGTGATAGTTAGAATTGTGTAAATGTTAGAAAAGTTCTAGAATTCATATGTTAAATTTAATTATATAAATATTTAAATTGATAATAATTTTATTCATGAAATTAATTCAATTAGGTAAAACCCTAGATAATTTTTTAACAGAATTTGATAATATTATATAAAGTTTAGCAAATTCACAAAATGTTGCCAATTGTATGTTTTTAGGAATATCATTAGTTACTTTCGTGCCCAACTATGTAGAATCCATACACATGCATGTTGTTAGAAAGTCTTAAATTTAATTCTCACTTTAATTTGTAGAATCTCTGTACTTGGTTGGATTTATCCCTTAATGATAATGAAATTTATGCTCCAATTATAATTATCTCATGTCATAATTTTATTGATAAACAATAAATGTAGTTGTCACGGCCGTGGTGGGGGGAGGGGGTGGGGGTGGGGTGTGTGTGTGTGTGCGTAGGTGTGTGCGTGGCGGGGGGAGGGGAGGGGGGAGGGGGGAGGGGGAGGGGTGGGGTATGTGTATATGTGTGTGTATGGTGGTGTGTGGTGGGGGAGGGGGTAGTGGGGGTGGGGTGGGGTGGGGGGAGGGGGTGGGGGTGGAATTTTCTAACTAAAAATATGATAATATTTTGTTAAAACTATGTAAACCTTAGTATGAATGCAAGGTTAGTGATAGTTAGAATTGTGTAGTGTGGTGGGGGGAGGGGGTGGGGGTGGGGTGGTGGGGGTGGTGTGTGTGTGTGCGTAGGTGTGTGCGTGTGTGCGTGGCGGGGGGAGGGGGCAAGGGGTGTGGTGGGGGTGGGGGTGGGGGTGGGGTGTGAAGGGTATGGAGGGGCAATTTTAAGAATTGTATATCTTTAATTAAGAAATTGTATAGCTTTAATTGTAATTTTAATTGTATAGTTTTAGATGAAAGTAAATTAATAATTAGTGCCAATTTCATATGAAAGTAGGATTGTCCCTCATTGTAAATTAGTAAATTAATAATTGTATACTTTAATTGTTAGTTTAATTGATGAAATGTTGGGTTGGTTAGTTTTAAAAGTGGCATGACGTGTGCGTGTGTGTGGTGGGGGTGGGGTAGGGGTAGGGGTGTATGTGTACTATTAACATTTTTTTTATCTGTACTAATAATATTTTTTTACAGCAAAAATGTCTCCTTCAGATATTAAGGCGAAGATGATGATGTTGTGATGATGTCGTCTGGGCTCGGTGGTAGCGGAGGCGACGAGGGCTCCTCCGCCCCTAGGCTCCCCAAATATGGAAAATTTGGGATTACCGTCGAGAACAAGTCGGAGCTATTAGCGAGATCCCTCGAGCTACTAAAGACGGTCATCGGCCCGGGATTTATGAGTTGGAAGGAGGTTCCATATGAGCTCAAGTTAGCTGTTTGGGCAGCACTACAGGTAATATATTTATATTTATATTTATATGAATATTTCAATTTCAATTTCAATTTCAATTTCAATTTCAATTTCAATTTCAATTTCAATTTCAATTTCAATTTCAATTTCAATTTCGATTTCATATTTATATTTATATTTATATTTATATTTATATTTATATTTATATTTATATTTATATTTATTCGCAACTAACATTGTATTTGTTGGACAGGAACAATTCAACTTGGATCCAAAGCTACGCGATCCCGTCTTGGAGCAGATTAGGGAGCAACTCAAGTCGTGGAAAAAAAATATGCGGGCACGGTACTTTGGGAAAACAAGAGAGTCGATTATCCAATGGCGTGAATCCGTCCCCCCCAAGGACCCGATCTCATTGGCACAATGTCATAAGTTCATTTACAATGAGATCGAGGATCGACTATTGGCATCTCGCCAATCGGGAAGGGAAAATCAGGCAAAAAAGACGGACGTGCACTACTCCGGCCGGACCTCTTACGCCGAGGTGGAGCATAGGATGCAGGTAAGATTTAATTTTTCTATAACTACAGAAATATATTATTCTTCATTATTTTACTTTGCGGGGCCGATACTAATTTTACTTTACTTTATTTTATTTCAGGGGGTAGGGAGTGGGCCAGGGGGTAAGCCACATAGGCTCGATACTTATGTGGCTCTTCGGACGAAGAAGGGGAAGGACGAGGAGGTGTCCCCGAGCGTCGCGGCCACGATTGTAAGTAATTCGACAGTTTAATTTTTGTTAATTACGTTATAATTTTTTAGTTTACTTATTTTACTAATCATGTGCTTTTTGTCATTTCAGGCAAAGCTTAAGGAAGTGCATGAGTCGCAGTCTGATGCCGACAAGGCATCTTTGTCCATAGACGCACTCAGTCAAATGCTTGGCTCTGATAGCAAGGGGAGGACAAGGGGAGTGAGCTCGCGGGTGGCCAAATCTAGGATCATCGGATTGGAGATGAGTGACACCGGGTTGGCTCGAATGGTGGATTCACACGACGTAAAGCTGTCCCGTTTGGAGGTGACGGTCCAAGATATGTACGCATTCATGAAGCGTACGTTGGGCGGTGACCGTAAAGGGAAAGGGAAAGGGAAGGAGAAGGCAGTGGAGGAGGAGGTGAGGGAGGACGAGGCGCAGGAGGACGAGGATGTGGACCTCGCTGCTTCATCACCAACACGTTCGTACTTCGATGATCCACTTCCCTATTTGGCGCCCTTCAACAGACCAATGACAACACTTGGTTCGCCGAGCATGTTCATATTGGATGTATTTGATGACTAGCGGATAGGGCGGGGGTTTAGAGACCCGAATATCGTCGAGGGTGGAATAGTTCATGGACGTGCGCTTCAACAGATGGAGTCCTGGGTGCTCGTCACGCATGTCATACCCGGGAAGGAGAACTCCCTATTGTGGTTGCGCGAACAATGCGGCACGACGTATATTAGTGGGTGCGTCAATTCGTATGTCGTGTGGCCTACTCACCTCCTCACATTTACCCAAGACATGTAGTAACATTATTTTTAAGTTTGTCCATTTTAATTATATTCGGATTATATCGTCATGTATATTATTTCTATTTTGAATATTTGGATTATATCGTCATGAATATATTTTGCATTATCTTTAGTTTGTTTGGATATATGATGTTTGGAACAGGTACAAAGTTGCTATAACAAGTACAAATATACTGCTGGGCAGTGGCAGTGGCCATACTGCCCAGCAGATTTTTTTTAAATTCTACCCAGAATTGTCACGGTCATTGACCGTGACAATTTTTTTAAAAAGGGTCACGGCTTTGTCACAGTTATAAATCGTGACAAACGTGTCACGGTCATTGACTGCGACACGACCGTGACACAAAACGTGAGTTTTGTGTCAAGGTCAATGACCGTGACACGACCATGACAAAAAAAGTTGTCTCGCCTCGAAATGTCACGGTCATTGACCATGACAAGTTGGATTTGTCAAGGTCAATGACCTTGACAAATGGGCATATTTGGTGTAGTGCATCAGCTACGTATTAGGGAGCAAGATGTTTCAAAGACTTACTTCTTGACGAGATATGGGTCCTATGAGTTCAGGGTGATGCCATTTGGCCTCACAAATGCTCCAGCCGTGTTCATGGATTTAATGAACCGAGTGTTCAGAGAGTTCTTGGATCAGTTTGTCATCGTCTTTATAGATGACATTTTGATATTTTCACACTCCGAGGAGGAGCATGCCGAGCATTTGAGACAGGTTCTTCAGAATCTACGAGAGCATCAGCTGTATGCCAAGAACGAGAAGTGCGGATTCTGGTTGCGAGAAGTACAGTTCTTGGGCCATGTTATTTCTGAGCAGGGGATAGCAGTCGACCCGAGTAAAGTGTCAGCGGTGAGGGAGTGGGGACAGCCCACGACACCGACGGAAGTGCGTAGTTTCTTAGGGTTAGCCGGATACTACAAGAGATTCATTCGGGGACTCTCTAAAATAGCGGGTCCATTGACGAACCTGATTCGCAAAGGGGTACCATATGTTTGGGATGGTGCTTGTTAATTGGATTTCGACGAGCTGAAAGACAAGCTTACTTCTGCACCAGTTCTTGCTTTACCTAAGCCGGGTGTGGAGTACCAGGTTTACAGCGATGCCTCTTTACGGGGACTTGGGGGAGTACTTCAGCAAGAAGAGAAGGCTATAGCTTTTGCCTCCTGCAAGCTTAAACCGTATGAAAAGAATTACCCCACCCACGACCTGGAATTAGCAGCGGTCATTTTTGCATTGAGGATATGGAGACACTATTTATTGGGGGAGAAGTTTCGCTTGTTCACAGACCATAAGTCACTGCAGTACCTGTTCACTCAGCGAGAGCTGAATATGCGTCAGCGCAGATGGTTAGAGTTTGTGAAGGACTATCAGTTCGACATACAATACCATCCGTAGAAGGCCAACGTAGTTGTTGATGCGTTGAGCCGTAGATCGGTAGGCGATGTAGCAGACATCTGGAAAGAAAATTGGAAAGATTTGGGTCACCAGGACGCAATAGCCCGTTCTTTCGTATCCGTCATGACAGTGACACCCGAGATTGTTACGAGGGTGATACAGGCACAGACCACAGACCCGTTTTACCAGGAGCAGATTGTATGAATTTTAGCTGAGGGTGTTGAGTCCTATTCTGTTAGTTTTGATGGGGGTTTGAGGTTTAATGGGAGATTGGTGGTCCCAGAAGGATCAAAATTACGTCATGCAGTGATGACCCAGTCTCACGGGTCCCGATTTGCAGTACATCCTGGAGGAGATAAGATGTTCCAAGATATGAGGCGACAATACTAGTGGAGTGGGATGAAGAAGGACATTGTTGAGTTCGTGTCCAAGTGTGCTACCTGCCAGCTAGTAAAGGTGGACCATCAGAGACCGTCAGGGTTGCTTCAGCCATTGGAAATATCCGCGTGGAAGTGGGAGAGTATTTCCATGGACTTTATTACAGGGTTGCCTACATCACAGCGGGGTCACGACTCTATCTGGGTGATTGTAGACCAATTGACCAAGGTGGCTCATTTTCTACCGGTGCGGACAGACTATACCACGGGTCAGTATGCTCAGTTGTTCATTGCTGAGATTGTCAGATTACATGGGATGCCCCTGAATATTGTGTCAGATAGAGACAAGATTTTTGTGTCGCATTTCTGGGAGAGCTTTCAGGAGGCTATGGGTACAGAGTTGAGATTGAGTTCAGCTTATCACCCACAGACAGATTGACAGACAGAGCGCACTAATCAGATGTTGGAGCATATGCTACGCTTGTGTGTTCTTGACTTTGGAGGAGGTTGGGAGCCACATCTTCCACTGGTAGAGTTCGCTTATAATAACTCTTATCAGTTCACGATTGGCATGGCTCCATTCGAGGCTTTGTATGGCAGACCTTGTCGTTCCCCAACTTGTTGGCTAGAGGTGGGGGATAACAAGTTGCTAGGACCAGAGGTGATTTAGGAAACCTCCACGAGGATTGAGATGATCAGGGGTCGTGTCCGAGTAGCCCAAGACAGGCAGAAAAGCTACGCCGATGCGAAACGGTTCTTTCGAGAGTTTAATGTGGGGGACCAAGTGTTACTACATGTATCTCCTATGGAAGGAGTGATGAGGTTCGGGAAGAAAGTGAAATTGGCCCCGAGGTACGTGGGACCATTTCCCATTATCGAGAGGATTGGGCCGGTGGCATACAGATTGGGTCTGCTAGATCATTTGCATCGCATGCATGATGTATTCCACATCTCATCGTTGAGACGATATCTTCAGGATGACATGGCTCACACCCACATCGCGATAGAGGAGATAAACTTACAGCCTGATAGCTCTTACGAGGAGAGACCGATGGCTATCCTAGACCGTAGCGAGAGGATATTGAGGTCGAAGGTAGTTCACTTGTACGGGTCCAGTGGGAGCATCATAATGTGGAGGAATCCACTTGGGAGCGCGAGGCAGATATGCACGAGAGATATCCAGATTTATTCTTACCAGGTATGCCTTCTTTTTCGAATTTCGGGACGAAATTCCGTTATTAGGGGGGAAGTATGTAATACCCCGTAATTTTTTTATGCTTTATTAATTTGGGGAATTATTCAATTTAATGTGAGTTAATTATTTAATATAAATCCGAAAATTAATTATTTTATAATTATTAACGTGATGTGAGTTAGTAATTATGGGAAACTTGTTGTTGAATATTACTAATGAGTAAAGTAATATAATATTGGTTCTATCAAATGTCACGAGTGAATAAAATGACAATTTTGGAAATTTAAGTCGAGACGCGCCTGTGTCGCGTCGGGAATAAATTTTGATTAATAAAAGTGAAATATTTTTAAGTTATTCGTATGGTCGTTTTGAGTGTGCCAACGTGTCCAGAAGGGTCGAGATAGTCAGAAAGTGTACTCGGGGGTTTAGTTTGGGTCTCGGGGCATTTTTAGGCCTATTTAACACACCGGGAGGGCATTTTGGACATTTTGCATTTTTGGGTAATTAAACCCACGAAAATTATTAGGCTATATCAGCCATTTAGAAGAGTCCTTTAGGTTTATCAGACTCAAAACCTTAGAACGGCCATAGGAGAGGGAAGGAGAAAGCTTTCCAAGCAATCCAAGGCCAAAAAGTCATCCGATTGCACCGCCACCACCACCAACGCGTAGATGGCGCGACGGGGAACGCAACCACACCAAAATCGTCAGCAAACCAGAGTTATGAAATTTCCAGGCAAGTATTTATCTTGCTTATTTTCGTTAATGCATCGTTCATGCAAGTCTAGGGTGATTAGGATGAGTTTGGTAGAAGAAAATCCATGTCGGAGTTAGGAAAATCGCATGTAGTAATGATTTGAATGATAATCTGGAAACCCCTTCACATGTAGAGGCTTAACGACGAATTTATGATGAATAGGAGTAGAAATTTCTGGGAAAAAACTGATTAGAATCATGTTTAAGAAATTCCAGGGTTCTTGATTTTTATATGAGTTTTGGCCTATTAATCTATGGTTATTGATGGAAAATTGCATGCTTTACGTGGAAGATGTATAATATGGGTGTGTACTGATTGTAGTATGAATTTTTGGGCGATTGGGAATGAAAAATCTGGAATTGGATGAGGTTGTGTGATAGAACCCGTAACTGGTTTCCTGCAGAATTTGCCATACCTGCTTGATCGATCGATCGAGCCACAACCATCGATCGATCGACCCCTTCTGGCAGACTCACATTTCCCCTTTGAAATTGTTAAATTCAAATTAAATCAGTGAAAATCTTTAGGCATCCTTATTTAAATACTTTGGAAGATAAAGGAGACCAGTATGACTTATTAACAACTATGAGACCTTTAATCTAAGACAAAATTTACATTTTTGGGATGCTTACACATAAGGGACGATGGGGTTGTGTATTAAAGGGAGAGACGCGTAAAATAGCTACGTTGGAAAATAGATGAGTACCTATTGAATTCTACACTTGGGAGGATAGAGTCCATGAGTGTTAAGAAGTGAGTTGGATTAATCCCTCGAATTAAAATAAGAGACGAACCATTATAAGAGATGACTAAATAATGAGAAATAAGGATAAATGTTATAATTATGGGTTATGAGATGAACCTAAAGAGATATGGTAAAAGTAGTATGTTTATATGACTGTGTTTATGCATATATTATATACGTGTGAAAATCAAGCCTGCACTACTTGCTATCCCTGAGGTTACCGCGCTGGGACAGTCTTATGTCGAATGGGCCTTCATGGGGGATATTGACTCGTACCCTAGAAGATAGGAATCCTAGGTACGGGCTATCGGATCAATAGTCGGACGGTCCTAAGAGACGTGAGGGTATGCACTGACCTCTTGGACTTGGAAACTATGCTTCGCCTCAATATTGTTTGTGTTTTGTTTAATACAGTTCGAGAGTGATTCCGAACTTGTATTTCCCTTAGTACGAGTGATACGGGGATTGTATAGCAGAGTATGCCCGCACCATAATTTTTATGTGGGGTGCTGATAGAATATATATATATATATATATATATATATATATATATATATATATATATATATATGAATTTCTGAAATTTAGATTTTCCTACTGTGTTTATGGTAAGTAAGAGATGAATAATGATTTCAATTGAGAAATTCCTGTTTCGAAAGTATAGTATATTTCTGGAAAAACTTTATTAATAAATAAAGTCAAAGATGAGAGCTTTGTCACTAAATTAAATTATCCTCTTAAACAATTAAATTGTTCAGTTTTAAATCTTACGAATAACCTAAGATAAGTTAAACCGTTGGAAAGGTTAGTACGATAGGCGTGCACATTAGAAGAGAGGTGAGAATTTCTCAAGGGAGTGCCGCACTAATATGTTGCATTGGCCTGTAAAAAATTTAGATACTTGCTAAAAACATTTTAAATCATTTACACTATCGGGATCTGACCCGTTTCCATTTCCTTTTTCTCTCTTGTATATATATGTATATATTACAGGTGCCCAGCCACAGGGGCGTCTTGCATAGGATCCTTTGGAAGGAACGCGCTGCAGCTTAGGTGGGAGTTGCAGGCCTCTTGCTTAGACGACTTCATTTATTTGATTCCACTCCTAGCATATTTATTCAGTTGGGCATGTGTCGCCCGTTTCCATTATTCAGATATTTACCAGACGTTGTTATTCATTTATTTCCAGTATTTTATTCTTTGGGATTTGTTATTGTAGGGATGTTTTCATTTAAGTATTAAATGTTGGATTCATTTATTTGGATGTTTAAATTGGATGGTTTGTTCCAGTATAATTGTGGTGTGATTCTTTAATATTGAATTATGTAAAGATTTAAATCTTGGTTTGTAAAATAAAATTTGGAAAATAATGTCTAAAAATGGTTTTGACACTTAGCTTAATTATTTAGGATGTTTAAATTGGAAAATTTATTTATTTTTCGACAGTGATGCTAAGAATGAACCAACTGTTCACCTTGATTTTAATTTAATAATGGAGTGATCTCCCGGTATTTAATTAGGTGAGGTGTCACTGGTAATTAGCCTTATATTATTAAGTATTGTTAGTTGATGTTGAGACTAAGCCATTTGAGATACCTGATTAGATGTAGTATAGGTCTGGCCTCTCATTATTATTTTGAGCAGGTTGTCACAGGTGATAGGATATCCTATAAGTGAGTATGTAGTATTTGGTTCCTTGCAAGTACCTTAACACCTTCTTTTTAACTTTCCAATGGAAGTCACGAAGATTGCTTTGATATCAGCCCAACATCCCAATGGCAAAACTAATATTCAGTCGAGTACAAACTTGTGCATACAATAAACTCCCTACAAGAGAACCATATGGCACACCTTTCATGTGATCCCTTTCCAATTCAGTTTGGGGACATTAAATTAAACTAAATTTCTCCCCTTTTATAATTGGAACATTAATAGGATTATAATTTTGCATGCTAAACCTTTGCAAAGCTTTATTAATGTAAGCATTATGAGACAATCCTATCAATCCACGTGATCGATCACGATAAATCTCTATCCCGATCACGAAGGATGCCTCGCCCAAATCTTTCATTTCATTTTTTTATGAAAGGCACTTCTTAGTGTCATTTGGTAAACCAATATCACTGTTAGCGATAAGCAAATCATCAACATATAGGACCAAAAATATAAACTTAATCCCACTGGTCTTTAGGTATATACCGATCAACAGTGTTTTCCTTAAATCTAAAAGATGTAATGGTATGATGAAACTTAAAATACGATTGACGAGAAGCTTGTTTAAGTCCATATATGGATTTCTTTAACAAGCAGACTTTATGTTCCTGTCCTTTTTTAATGAAGCCCTTTGGTTGTTCCATGTAGAATTCTTCCTCTAAACTGCATTAAGAAAAGTTGTTTTAACATCTATTTGGTGTATCTCTAAGTCATAATGAGCGACGAGTGCTAATATGACTCTAAGTGAATCCTTCTTTGAAACAGGAGAGAAGATTTCACTATAATCAATGCCTTCCTTTCGAGTAAAACCTTTGGCAGCAAGTCTAGTTTTATGTTGTTTGATATTGCCATTAGAGTCATGTTTGGTCTTATATATCCACTTAGACCCCTGCTTTATAACGTTTAGGTAAATCGACTAACTCCCAGCCTTAATTAAAATCCATGGTTTTATTTCATCATTCATGGCATCAATCCATTTATTAGAATCTATGCTAAAAATAGCTTTTCATTAAAGACCGGATCATCAATATCCCTAATGTTAAATCCATTTTCTTGGAGATATAACACATAGTTATCTGAAATAGATGATCTCCGATTTCTCTGAGATTTCGTTAGAGCTATGTATTGTGGTGTTTCAATAATAAGCTCATTTAGTGGTTGTTCAGTATGTGGTTCATCCATTTGTTATTCGTTATTGTTCGGAGCAATAATCAGTTCAACATCATTATGAACAATAGGAACAGAAGGAACCTCATTGTGATTATCTAGAGTTCTTAGAAGATGAGAATTTTCCTTGATCTCTTGAATAATAACATTTCGAACTTTATTACTCCCACTAACTTCACAATGTTTAATGAATTTATCATTTTCTGTTTCAATAATTCTTGTTGTATGGTTAGGATAGTAGAATTCATACCCTTTGGATTTGCTGGATACCCAATGAAATAACAAGTTAATGTCTTAGGGTCCAACTTCTTTTCATGTGGATTATAAATGTGTGCTTCTGTTGTACATCCCCAAACACCACAATGACTTAAAGAGGGTCTCCAACATTTCCATAGTTCAAAAGGAGTCTTTGAGACTACCATACTAGGAACCCTATTTAAGATATGTACACAATCATAAGAGCATGCATCCACAAAACATAGGTAAATCAATTCTACTTATCATATTTATGATCATTTCAATAAGAGTACAATTGCACCGTTCAGCTACACCATTGTACCAAGGTGAACTCCAATAGAAAGAACATTAAAAGGACCACAAATATCTGTATGTGTAATTTTAAGAGGCTGTGTGCTTTTTATGGTGCCTTTCTTTGTGTGTTTGGTCTGTTTACCCTTAATACAGTCCACAAATACATCCAAATCGGACCAAGCCAGAGTAGGGATTATTCCATCTTTAATAAACCTTTCAATTATCTCTCTGGATATGTGTCCTAATCTTTCATGCCACAAGTAAGTAGAATTGTCATTAAATGAGGTACGTTTAGTTCCAACATTAGTTTGCAGAGACAATAAAGATTCTGAAAAATAAGGATCAAGATTAATTTGAAACAAACCATACGACAAAAAACCCAAGACAAAAATAGAATCACTCTCATATACTGTAAAACCATTATTCTGAAAGTTTAAAGAAAAACCCTTTATTAAGAGTTTAGATAAGGAAATTAAATTTTTCAAAGAACTGGGTACAAAAGAGTGTCTTCGAGATCTAAATAAAAGATAGATTGTAATTTTAAATGAAAAACTCCAATAGCTTCAACTTTTTCTTTAGCCCAGTTTACCATGTAAAGAAAATCTTCATTTTTTTTTATTTTTCGGATGGAAAGGAAGCCCTGCATAGTATTTGAAACATGAAACCAGAATCAATCCACCATGTGTTAAAGGGAACATTAATTAAGTTTGATTCAAAACAAACAAAAGCATAAGGTGTCCCTTTCTTTTCAAACTAAGCTTTACGCTTAATGCAGTCTTTTTGAATATGCCCCTTCCTATGACAGAAGTGACGTGTGAATTTTACTTTTTCCTTCTTTTGGTGTGACGGACCAGGTTCATTTTTAGAAGGACCATGACCTCTCTTAATTCCCTTTCCTTTCTTTTACTTACCAGCCCCTTTATTGACCACCACATTTGCCACTTGCAATTTAGACACTTTATCAGTTTGCTGCGTAAGACGTCCTTTCTCCTGAACTAACATGCTTTACGGTTCATTAACATTCCATTTATCTTTAATGGTATTGTAATGAATCTGAAAAGACCCATAATCCGGAGGCAAGGGATTTAGGACAAATTGGACCAAGAAAGAATTGTCCACCGTACAACCTAAAGTCCACAGTTTTGCAGTAATGTTGGTCATCTCAATAATATGTGTGTTCATAGTTTGAGTTCCATCGAACCTCATTCTAGTCAATTCATCCATAAGTTTCCCAGCCAGGAATTTGTCAACAGTGCAAAACCTATCTTTAATATTTTCCAGATATTTTTTCGCGTTGTTGGTTTCAGGAAGGGAAGTTTTCACGTTTGTTGCAATACACATTCTTATGAACATGAGGCAAAGATTATTAGATTTTGACCATGTACTATAAAAGAGCACATCATCCTCACTGCTTTGTTCAGTAATAGACGGGGGTTCATCAGTAAGAAGTGCTACATCAAGGTCTAAAACACCAAGGCTAAACTCAATTTGCTCGCACCATTCCGACATATTAGATCCGTCAAATTTTAGAAAGGTTGAGGCTTGAGAAAACAGGATAATATTCACTACAAAATTTCTCACTCTAATTAAAATATAACAAACTTGACTAAAATTTGCAAGGAAATGAATATATATAAATGTCAAAATTTTAATGGCAAGATTAAATTATATTATAAGTTGCCCTTTAATCACAAAAACAATCAATGCAAAATATTTAATTCTAAATTGTGATTAAATAAACTTTCCCTTTAATCAAAAAACAATAAAAGATGAATATTTAATTCTAAATTGTGATTAAATAAACTTTCCCTTTAATCATAAAATAATAAAAGCAGAATTAAATTAATTCTAAATTGATATTAAATAAACGCATTATTAGACAATTCAATATTCATTTAATAATTCTAAAGTTGATTAAATCTATACAATAACAAACTGTAGAATAAACATACATTTGATATTTTATTGTAATGTGTCATTGGCATGTGTTTGGCACGAAATGCTTTAATAAAAATATATTAATAATATTCAATGATATGAGACATTGACCTGTGCTTGGCACGAGACTCATAAAGATTGAATAAAATTCTAATATATTTAATATTCAATGTCATGAATCATTAGCCTGTGTTTGGCACGAGACTCATAAAAATGTGAATATTAAATTAATGCAAGTCTAATATCCTATTATATGAAAGATTTTGGCATGTGTTTAGCATGAATATTCAACTAAAATAGGATCATTAGAGCAACGTTTATAAAAAAAAAAGTTCTAAATGTAACACTTGTTCAATATAAAAACATGAAATATAGCCAAAAATGGAAAAATTGAGTTAGAAACATGAATCTATAGAAAAATACTCCAGAATCTCCAAACTTTTGACGGAATTCAAAAAAAAAAATTCTGGAGTGAGATATACCCCTCAAGATTATTTTCATAAATGGAAAATTTTGAGTTTTGAGGTCCTAAACGATCTCGTATTACCGAAAAACAGTTTACATCATGACCAAAGGTGGTGAAAATTGATCTCTGGCCCGTTTCCAATCAAACTACCAAATTTCATCTCATTCGGAGCAAGTTTGGGGGTAAAAACACTATTCACCATAAGCGCTTTTTGAAATTTTTATTCCCGAATTGCTTTAAATTTGTAGGGTTGATTGAAATGGATTATGAAACCATTAAAATGACATCAAAACGACATATATTCCACTTTAGGACATCAAATGAAACTGTTTTATGGAAATTCTTAACTGTTTAAAAAAAATTCCAACAAATTAAACAACTAAAACTATTTTCAACAGATTTTCAACAGATATGTTTAACAAACAGAATTTTGTACAACAGATTGATTAACAATCAAAAACTGTTATAAGCAAATTAAAATAAACAAAACTTTTTTTAATTATATTTAAAACTATTCTTAATCAGATTTATTAAAATCAAACAAATACAACTGTTTATTAAATCATACCAAATTCTTAACAATTTGACATAATCAATTTTGTTCCATAAGAACAATTTCTTACATAATTTAGCATGTAATACATGTTATCATGATAAACCGATCAGTGTTTAAAAATTAACATGTAACAGTACTAATTATGATAACTAAATCAGTGTTAGAATTATCACAAAAATACTACTAATTATGATAAACAAATCAGTAAACAAACAATACCGAATTGATCAAGAAAATATGGGTTTATCAATATATATGGTATGATCATTTGAATTCCGTAAAGGGATAACATGATAATATATAAACTAGGCTCTGATACCACATGTAAATTATATTTAACATGAATAAGAATTATACATATATCAATAATTAATTCGTATTAGATCTTTAAAATCATCATGCAATCACAATTTCATTTTTAACTACAAATTATATGGAAAAATACCTTTTTCCACGAAGCTTTGATTTATTTGTAACCCTTGACGTGTCTTGAGAACAACTTCCTGAAATATCCTTGTTGTTCCTTCTTCAAGCTCTTATCTCTTCTTTCCCAAATGATCAAGAATCACTCTTGGAAAACAACCATAAATCCAAAATATGGAAAATCAGGATTTTCCCTTCCTAGACCAAACATATGTTATGTGTTATTGTATACCAATTAGTGGAGATTGGTTCACTATATATAGGGTGGAAGGGGACCCGAAATTCCCCTTAAAACTCATCATCTACCATCCATTAAAGTAGCTAAAGGGACTCACAAATATACCAAAAGTCATGTGACCTTTGGAATAACAATTTTCTAAGATTAATTCATTAATTTAATCAAATTCGTCCCCTTATTTGAACCACACTAATTTAGGAGAAGTAATTTATTTAATTTATAATTACAAAATTTGGCCAAATTTTTTAATTAATAAATAATTAAATAATATAATTCTAGAACTTCAAAAAACTCAACAAAAATCAAAATCAATGGGCATGGATTTAAACCAAAAAATAAATGAACAAAATGTCTTCTTAAACTCGTCGGAACCCAGAAATGGAACTAAAACCCAGAAATGGAACTCAACATTTTTTCTTTAAAATCCATTGATAGAACCAAACACGTCGACGATATAGAAAAGAAATTTTGGGAATTTTGAAAATCACTAAAAATGTCTTCTCTAAGAAAAGTAAACTAACCAAAACAGTGATTGGAAATTATATCCACGTTTTAGAACATAAATGCCGACGAGAAAAGCAATATGTTGAAGGATTATCATTTGGGTGTTTTTATTTGCACCATGTTTATCTTTTTGCAAGACCCTATTATCCGCCATTAAAGTTAAATCTTTTAAAGTACAAACTCATTCTACTACAACTTCCTTTCTATATTTTCATAATGTAGAAAAATTCAAAGCATAGATTTGTTTCTAGAAATATAATTGAAAAAATAGAATTTAAATCTTTTGAGAATGGTTCTAGTATTTAATGTGGCCAGTATCAGTGCCCTCTACGGATAAATCTTGGTGGTGGTGATGTCACTTTTATTAGGTTTAGATTTGAATTATATCAAATTTTTATATGAATCAAAACTGTTATTTTTTTTATATCCTCCATCTCTTCTTTTTTAGCCATTTGTGAAGGGGTAAATGATGTTTTTGTCCCCGAAATGCAGTACATATAATTACACCACTTCCATGCTTCTTCCATCCTGACTAGAGATATTATATTACAAATTTGTAAACCCTAATATAACTAATAACACAAGATCTTTTTAAAGTACTAATTAACATAAATTTAGAAGAAATCATCTTCATAGCTTCTCTTTTCATCGATTTTACTACCAACCAAGAAACTAGTAATTCATCCCGAATCATAGCACTCATTA
This sequence comes from Sambucus nigra, assembly GCA_949130495.1. NCBI lineage: Eukaryota > Viridiplantae > Streptophyta > Magnoliopsida > Dipsacales > Adoxaceae > Sambucus > Sambucus nigra. The sequence continues at coordinate 230,934,638 of OX422224.1, forward strand.
CCCTCGAACTAAGGCATTTTATCCCCCTCGGTATCGTAACTGCTATAATTCTGCTCATTAATCAAACAACCTATGTTTTATGTGATAATATGTTATTTGAGGTATTATTGAGGTTTTATAGGTGCTACGGTGCTAAGTGTGAAGTTTGAGCACATTCCGATTAAGTTTCGTCGCGATTCGCACATTCAAGAGCATTTTCATAATTTCACACTTCGGGATTTTTGCCCGAAGTATTCACGAAAGTTTTAGCCCTCGGTTCAATATTCACGTGGTAGCAAATGGTGCTCAAAACGGAGCCCAAACGAAAGAAACATGGATCTTTAATCGGAGAAGAAATATAAGAGTTCTTTTTATTATTATTTTATTTAATTAACTAATAATTCTAATAATTCTCACCATATCCTTTATCTCTTTTATCCATCAAACTTTCATTTTAGTTATGGCGATTTGGGTCCTTGCTCGAGTTTGTGCTCGGGTTTTGGTTTCGTCCGAAAATAGGGGCTTGGGTCCGAAATTAGAGCATAGATTTTGGTCTAATACACAAATGGGTCTCTTTGTCCATTTTTGGAGCTTGGGTTTCATCTCTTTGTCCATTAATGGAGGTTTTTGGACATGGAAGTGGGTCTTGTTTATGGGTTTTGACATTTTGATGGAGGTTTTGGTTTTTTTAGCCTCTTACACATCGTCACAGTTTTGGGTCTCCGTTTACAACTCCAAGTGCAGCCATGGTGGTCTTGGCATCATGGTGTAGCAGCTTCGCAAATGGGTTCCTGTGATTGTGGGTCTCGGTGGCTGCTGCTGATGGGTGATTTTGGAGGCTACTGAGCCAGCCGATCGATCGGCCCAGCCATGACAATCGATCGGGTTTTTCTTTTTTGCCTTGAGTCCGGACCAGTGTGTTCCCCTTCTGCCGCGGTCGACCGGTCCACTAATTTTTGCCGGCTTTCTTTGTGCTACTCCTCTTTTCTATTTTTTTTTAATTTTTTTTCTTTTTCTTTGCCCTTTAAGAAGAGACTTATCTCCCCTTTTCTTTCTTTTCTCTTTTTCTTTATTTCTTTTTGGCAACTTAGTATAAAAGGACCACTTTGTTATTATTTGTGGGCATATTATTTTTTTAGTTCCTTTTTCTCTTTAGACCTAGGTTAGAGATAATTTTAGGGTTTATTTATGGATACACCCCTCTCCTCCATTTTCTTGGTGGTTTGACACCCATTAATGTAAGTGGATACTATTTATTATCACTTTTGCCTACTTTAAGCTTTGTTAATTTATTTCCATGTTTTTCCAATAATTTCCATGCCTAGATAATTATTTGTGTTAATTTATTTGGTATTTCTTTAATTAATTAGTTGCATTTTATTTAATGTCATTTAATATGTTTAGGGGCTAATTTATCTAGGTTGTGTTGGATTGAACTCACCTAGGGTCGGTTTTGTTGATTTTCTTTGGTTATGGAGTTTTTACTTGTTTATTTCGATTAGGTTGTTCTAGTTATTACGCCTAGGAGATTTAATAGAGTATATCATGTATGCTCCATATTTACGACCTTGCGTGCGTAATTTCTGGGATATTTGTTGACGCAAAAATCTTATTAGACTTTTATGCGAATTTAGGGGTGTGACAACTCTTGATTTAATTAATTGTCGAAACAAGACGCAATCTTAATTACTCGTGAGCCCATGTAACCTTTTTATACTAATTAACTCGGGGTGAGGGATATTCGATGCAATCTATAGTTTTTATTCATTTTGTTAATTTAGTTTAAATACACTTATGCCTAGTTTATCTTTTCTTTCTTTTTAGTTAAGAAAATGCCTTTTACACTTTTATTTTACAAATATTAAACCGAATAAATTCTAACAACTCGTCTCTGGGGATTTTCGATACCCGGACTTGGCCGATATACTCCCTTTTTTAGTGTAGTCGTAAGTTTAGGTTTTTGTATTATGGAGGTGAACAGAAAACAACGGTTGGCGTGTTGACTACGCGCTACTTTTCACCCTCAATCAACTGGGTTTTCTAATGTGATTGATGGGTGAGAAGGGATTTTACTATTAGTTAGAGGATGTACTCAATACTAGTTAACTACATGTAGGCCATTTTATATGAACATGTATATACTGTACGCACAATTAAATTTATTGTAAATTTCTGAACATATATCTACTATAAGTTTTACATTTTAGAAAAATCATCTAACAAATAAAATAGGGACCGTTTTGTTAATCGAATTGGACCAAAATTTACCTAGACCAATAAAATAGGTTAACCAAATTATTCGGTCCAAATTCAGTCTAACAATAAATAGGACCGAATAATTCGGTCCAGGCCTAAAAATGTCCTAAACCCGGACCAGACCGGACCGTGCCCACCGCTAATGAGAAGGGATTTGATGATAATTGTTGCCTGAAGGTTTTTGTCTTAATGCAGTAGATGATGGCGATTTTTTTCAACCTTGATTTAATGGGGTGATATAAATGGTTCTTAGCTCATATATGTGGGTTTATGTACGGTTGGGGGCTCCAAATAGAAAAACTCGGTGCGTATAAAATTACCCTTATCAATTTCATCATATTGGTATTGACTTTGGTGTTTTTTTTTATCAAGAAATATACGGTGCTTTTATAAATATATATGTGGTGGTTTTCTTAACAAGAAAATGAGGGTTTGATGTTGGTATTCCGGTAGGATTTCAGGTGGGTTTTCATTCCCGAAAATAAGGGTGGGATTTCCGATGGTTGTATGTTTTTACTCTAACAAGGCTGCTACATCGCATTTTTTTATTTTTTTAAAAAGTTTTAATATACCAGGTTGACACATCATGTGTGACTTCACATCACACTCTGCTAATATTTTAACAAAATGAAAGTACAATGTTACATAAACTAAAAAAAATTTGGTGACCAAAATGAAAATCATGTAATGTTAGTATCATATGTGCATAATTAACCCAAATATAATTTAGAAGTTAAAATAAGGACTTTAAAAAATATAATACCAAAAATTAATAGCAACATACCGATGATTAAAACATTCATAACTAAGAAACATGATCACGGATAACAAAGAAAAAAAAATGAGCCACTGAATAGTGTTTAGTTGTTGGGTTTTGTAAATTTTGAGATAGTTAACATTGTTGTCGAGAAAAATATCCAAGAGGGGGATGGATTGGAATTTTACGAATTTTTAGGATTAAATTAAAATTTCTAAAAAATATTTAATTTAAAACTCATAATCCAAATATTAGATTAATAAATCTTAAATGATTAAACCAATGAATATTAAATAAATACTACCAATTAATTGAAACAAGATAAAATTGCAGATTTAAACCCCCCCCAATAAATATGTAATTAATTTTCATATTTAATAAAAATTAACATCTAGAATTAATTATTTAATCTGAAAATAATTATTTTAATCTTGAAATAATTTTTATAAAATTTCAAAGTTAATAAATTTGCAAATATAAGTGCTAAAAATAGTAATTTAAGCAAGCATAAATAAATAAGCAAATAAAGGGTGAAAAATAAGTGATAATAAGTGATACCAAAATTTAACGTGGTTTAGTCAAATCCCGACATACACCCACGCGCCTAGAGCACATGTCTCCTTTGCACTTCAATAAACCCGATCCACTTGTGGGTAGAATCAAACCATCGATTACAACCATTTGCAAGCTAACTCTAGGTTCAAATCCCATGGCCCAAATGCGGGTAGGAACCAATCACCGTTTACAACCACCGAAGCTTAAACCGTGCTACAGATTACAACCGAAGCTTCTAACAAAACATCAAATAATTCCGAGTGCGTAGTACAATATGAATAAGGAAACTCTCCAAAGATACAATTAATAATCTGAGTTTCTTCTTCATTGAGACTTCAATAAATGATATTGATGTAGACTCTAGTCTTCACTTCAATGTCTATGAGCAGAATGTAAAATTAATTGCTCTTTTTGACTGGCATAGCTGAGTAATAAATTCATATGTTCTTGAGAAATTTATCTAGTCTCATGGTCTTCAATGCATCTCTTGAATGCTTAAATAGCAATCTTCAAAAACTAGTTGTTAGACACATTTCTTCAAATCACTAAATGCTTTTGACTTGCTGAGATGGAGAAGCATGAAAATAATCTGAAAATCTCCATTTGTTATCTCAAGATAAAATACAGTTGTTGAGACATGGAAATGGAAGCTTGAAAACATGAAGTCTAAAAATATATGTTTCAGTACTCTCATTTGTGTATATTTAAGTTTGCAAAAATGTTAATCCAAAATAGATATGCAATGAACTAAGTTTTAGACATTTCAATTACCAAGATAATAGACATAGAATGATAAACCAATGGATATAAGAACATGTGTTTGAGTAAAAAATAAGAAATGCGTGGCTCATGGTATTTAAAAAATGTGTATAGAAAACGAAGGCATAAATGGAAGATTAAAAAAGATAACATGATAGGATGTGAAAAGATTTAACGTTTAAAAGAAATGAAGTGAATAAGTTGTCAAAAAATTATGGGGCTGGAGGTCTGAAACATTGAAAATGAAAAATGCGTTACTAAAGCCGTTTATTAAAAATAAACTATTTAAGTAACTCCGAGTTGTTTTTTGAAGAAACTCTTTTCTTAAATCAAAACGGATTAATCACAAGACGTGTTTAATAAAACAATATGTACGAGATCTTATTCAAGATTTAGGCAACAAGTTTAAAAGATAATTTAAACAAGTTTTAAACACAGCACAACCAAGAATGAGATGATAAAATGTAGAAGACTTCTGTTCACAATTTTTTACGTGGTAAAACCTCACCAATTGAGGAAACATCCACGACTCCCTCTACGGAGTAAAATGAAAAATCCACTAAAACAAATATATGAGTTACAAACTATATAACTAACATGCAAACAACTCAGACCTATATAAGTTTAGGAATGTACCCTCTGGTGTCCTTAAACTTCTCTGCAGTTCTGATTGTAGATGTAGTTCTCCCAATTTGTCAACTTCTGATTTCTTCCAGCACTTTACGTCGACTTATGTTCTCAAGATCTTATCACCAACACTTTTCGTGTTGTAGGGTGTAAGTGTTTGTGAAGGTGCTTTCTAACACATGCATGCACACACACACACTAATTAATTACAAACAATCCTAATAAATTACAGTTACACTATATGCAGTGATCTTTTCTTTTTCTTTCTTCTTAGAAAACTTTGAACCTTATTTGACCTTTCAAACTATCCCAGAATCCACGGATACCTTGCTAGGAAGACAGACAAGGTCTTAATCAATCTCAGAATTTAAAACAAAAAAAACTTTTTGAGATTGAAAACCTCCAAGTGAGATTCCAAACTAGGTCAAAGGTTTAGTTTTACAAGAACAAGAAACAGAAAGCATTTATTGTTGATTTCAAAGTAAGAAAACGTTTTAGACAAAAATAATCAACAATATATTTCTCAAGATGAGAAATAAAATGAAACTAAGTGTAATGTAGCATGAATAACTCAGATCTGAGATTTCTATGGCAACAGAAACTAGATCTAAGTAGAAGTCTAAGTTGGAAACAAGATCTCACGAACACAAGGTTACAGCAACAAAATAACTCAACTCAAACTCTCAAACACTCAAGAACACTCAGGATGGTGTTTTTGGCTATGGTGTTCTGAAGAACTGTTTGGGTTAGGTTTGAAGAGGATTTGGACGAAGTTAGGGTTTCTAACTTTTTTCTCTCTCTGGTTTCTCTCTTCTCTCTCTACTCTCTTTGAGGAAATGAAATGGCAAAAAGTCTTCGAAGGCTGAGAATAGAGGCCTTTTTATAGTGAGAGAAGAAGGTTCGAGATATCTGATCAAAACCAAGGGATGAGATCGAGTCAATTTAGATTGACTTGAATCTAAGGGCTCACACAAGGCGGTGCTTAAACGAGCGCTAATTGGCTTAAAAAGTTACACAGGGATTCATCAAGGCAACATGCAGACCAATGATAAGAAATGATCCAAGGGCTGATAACACACGCATCTATTGTCTCTGTAAAGAAACACGAATCTAACCAATCAGGGGGCAATAGGTGTTGGCCAGTTATGGGATGTTAAACGCGCGTCAAAACTAATTACAAAGAATACCCTGAAGTCTCTGCCGCTTTTGGATTCTACCCAAGGTAACATTAGGCCATAAAATACAACAATTAATATTTGGAGATTGACCCCAAAACTTTTAAAACAAGTTTTAATTATTAAAAACATGATTTAAAAATTGTTTAAAAAATCCCAAAAAATTATTAAAAATCAAACTTAGGGATTTAAACACACACAACACATGTACACACATAATTATGCAATATGACATGCAAAAATGAATTCTACTGTGTGTGAGTGTTGGTAATAGGTTCTTGATCAAAGCAAGAAAGAGAGATGAATAGGCAATCCAACTTCTGAGGCTCTTTGGTTTCTAGGAAGACACAATTTTGTCACAATTTCGAAACTAGATGAGCACTTATACAATATAGACTCAAGTGAGTCAAATGTATAAGGGCTTCAATCTCCCCCTTTAGAAATATGAGACAAAATCTCCTTTGAGTCAACTAGGACTCGTAGGGCAACAAAAAAATAAGAAAAGCTTAATCCTATCAAAATTCTATCTACCCAATACCTAGAAATCAAAAAGTACATAACTCAACTAAGTACATTTGAATACCCTATTACAACTGTTGAGAGTAACTGTACAAAAAGAACCTACAATAATTCACTAAGATCAAGCTGTTTAGAATATGTAAGAGTTGAATAGACTCAAATTTCTCCCCCATTTTGTCTCAAATAGACAAAGGGAAAAACTTGGATAAACAGCAAAAAGATTAGTCAGCATAAACCATACCAATAGATTTACGTAATGAAATGAATCTATTATAATCTAAAGGTTTGGTAAACATACCTGCGAGTTGTAGATCAGTAGGAAGATAATTGATTTCTAATTCCTTAGATTCAACTAATTCACGTATAAAATGATGTCTTATTTTAATATGCTTTGTTCGCGAGTGTTGAACAGGATTTTTAGAAATATTAATCGCACTTTGATTATCAAAATAGAGATGTAATTGTTTTTCTTTAATACCATAATCACTTAGCATTTGTTTAAGCCACATTAATTGAGCACAACAGCTGCCAGCGGCTATGTATTCAGATTCAGCTGTTGAGAGTGATGTGCAGTTTTGTTTTTTACTATTCCATCCTACCAAGTTATTACCTATATAATACATGCTCCTGAAGTGCTTTTACTATCATCAGTACACCCAGCCCAGTCAGCATCAGTGTACCCAATTATAGTGCTTGGTGTGTCATTAGTGTACCAAAGACCTAGATTTAGAGTGCCATTTACATATTTAATGATACGTTTAACAGCATTCAAGTGTCTCTCTTTAGGGTTACTTTGATATCGAGCACATACACAAACATCATACATAATATCAGGACGCGAGGCAGTAAGATATAGTAAAGTGCCTATCATACTACGATATAGAGTAGGATCTACAAATGGTCCATTTTCATCTTTAAAAAGTTTTAGCGTAGTACTCATGGGCGTTTTGGCATTTTTAGCACTCTCAAGGACGAATTTCTTAACCATCTCTAAAGTGTACTTAGATTTCGAAACAAATAATCCTTCTAGATTTTGTTTGACTTGGAGACCTAGGAAGAACTACAACTCCCCCATAAGGGACATCTGAAATTCCTTACTCATAATTTCAGAAAAAGGATTTTACTTCTAAGGAAGAAGTTGATCCAAATATAATATCGTCTACATATACTTGTGCAATAGTAATGTGTTTGTCAAAATGTTTGACAAATAGAGTTTGGTCATTTCCACCTCTTTTGAAACCTTTATCCAAAAGAAAACTGGAAAGACGCTCATACCAAGCTCTAGGAGCCTGTTTAAGGCCATATAAAGCCTTTTTCAGACGAAATACATGATTTGGATGCTTAGGGTCAATGAACCCTTTAGGTTGTTCTACATAGGTTTCCTCAGCCAGTATTCCATTAAGGAGCGCAGATTTGACGTCCATTTGATATAATGTAAAACGCATGTGACAAGCTATAGCGAAAAGCAGACGAACTGATCCTAAACGAGTAACGGGTGCAAAGGTCTCGTTAAAATCAATTCCTTCTATTTGGGAGTATCCTTGAGCAACTAATCTAGCTTTATTTCTAATTATTATCCCATTTTCATCAGTTTTATTTCTGAAAATCCAACGAGTACAAACAACCTTTTTGTGATCAGGACGTGGAACAAGATACCATACATCATGAATGACAAATTGTAAAAGTTCATCTTGCATAGCAGAAATCCAGTGAGAGTCATTCAATGCCTCATTTACATTCTTTGGTTCCACAAGGGAAACAAAACATGCATAATATGCATAATTTCTAAGTTGGGATCTTGTACGCACTGACTCACTAGGGTTGCCAACAATGTTGTTTATGGGATGATCTTTAGAAACCCAGTTAGGTACTTCAGGTGTCTCAATAGGTAATGAATTATCTATTTCAGAAGGGCCATTTCCTATAATATTTGAAGACTCTTCTTCCATAGGTAATTCACCATTCTTGCTTTCTATAATAGTGTCACTAATAATTACATTTATGGATTCCATCATGGTTTTAGTGCGAAGATTATACACTCGATAAGCTCTACTGTTAGGCGAGTATCCTAGAAATATGGCTTTATCTCCCCGGCTCTCAAATTTAGATAAGTGTTCCCTATCTTTGCATACATAACAAGTACTGCCAAAGGTTCTAAGGTATTTGAGATTAGGCTTCTTATTGTACCAAAGTTCATAAGGGGTTTGTTTTGAATTCTTTCTAAGATAGACCCTATTAATGATGTGACATGCAGTACGAATAGATTCTACCCAAAAATATTTAGGTAAATTCTTGGCATGTAACATGACACGTGCCATCTCTTGCAAGGTACGATTCTTTCTCTCGGCGATACCATTTTGTTGAGGAGTCTTAGGAGCACTGAACTCGTGTTTGTAACCATTATAGTCACAGTATTCTACAATACCAGTGTCTTTGAATTCACCACCTCTATCACTACGGATTCGATTTACTTGAATGTCCTTTTCATTTTCAATACTAAGAAGAATTTTTAGGAAGGTTTGAAAAGTGTCAGACTTTTGTTTTAAAAAGGCTACCCAAGTAAATCTGGTGAAGTCATCAACCATAACTAGGATATAACTGTGTCCACAAAGGCTAACAGTTTGGGAAGGACCCATTAGGTCCATATGGATGAGTTTTAAGGGATTAGAGGTGAGAATATCTTTGACTTTCTTATGAGGGGCCTTAACAATTTTACCTTCTTGACAGGAACCACAAACAATATTATGAATGGGTTTAATTTTTGGAATTCCTCTTACTATGTCTTGAGTAGACAATTTACTAAGATTATCGTAATTTATGTGACCCATTCTGTTATGCCATATCTCGTTGTCATCCATTCTGGCAACATTACAAATTTCAGAATTGTTCTTGACAGTGTAGCAGTTGTCAGGAGTTCTGAATCCTGTAATTATGCATTCACCTTTTTCATTTAAAATCTTGCAATTGTTCTTTGAAAAGGTAACAGTATGGTCTGAGTCACAAAATTGCAAAATACTAAGTTGGCCTTTAGACCTTTAACTAGAAGAACATCTTTAAGAATAGGAAGCCCATCTTCTTGCAGAGTTCCTTTGCCTATGATTTGAGATGAAACTCCATCACCAAAAATAACTTTACCACAAGCAAATCTGGTTTTGTTTAAAAGTTTAGATTCATCTCCAGTCATGTGCTTAGAACATCCAGAGTCTAAATACCAACCAGATGATGTGTGTTCGGCTTTTAAAGCAGTAACCACAATATTACACTTCATCTGAGGTAATATATCATCTTTTCTAATCCAAATTGCTCTAGTTTTCATCTTGCGCTTATTAGCTCTCAACTCATAAAATTTGCGAGCATTAGACTTTTGCTGAAAAATGTTTTGCACATGATTTTGAATTGTGTGAAAAACTTGAGCATTTGATTTAGGAAAGTGCTTAGGATTCCTTCTGGGAAATGTTCTTTTAGGTTTGGTCTTTCTCTTTCTATAGTTAGAGTTTTTATCTCGCTGTCTAGGAAGGATATAATTGTTTCGACTCCTCCTAGAATAGTTAAAGTTCTGGTAAGTACGAGGATTATAGATAGGTTTAACAAGTCTCCTAGCATAGCAACCATCGAAAGAGTGACCATATATGTCACAGTAGGAGCAATAAAGATTGCTCAATATGGGGGTCTCCTTAGGAAAGTCTCTAAACAAAGGTTTTATAGAGTTTTGAGCCTGAACTCTATTCCTAGGTGTGACAGTCTTGAATACAGACTCACTCTTTCTAATAGAAGGGCAGACGTATTTAGCCTTAGGTGAACTTTCGTGTCTAGAGTGACTAGATTCCCCAATGTTAAAACTTTGATTTTTTGAATCAAACTTAGTTTTTAGAGAATGAAAGTCTGGGCATGTTTCAATAAGTCTTTTGCCTCCTGACACAAACTTGATAGTTTCGAAAGATTTTGTTTGTGTTTTCAAATTGGGACAAAAACCTATACTAGTTCGATCACCAAAATTGGTTTTAGATTCAGCAACAAATTCATCAAAGCAGTTAGAATAATTTTCAAATTTTGTAAATTTTTTGAAAACAGTTGTTGTCTTTTCTTTGGTTTGTTCGAATTCTAACAATGTCCCTTTGTATTTTTTCTCCAGAATTTCATTTGTTTCAGTCAAATTTTTCAGTTTTTCATCAAAAACTTTAATTTCACTTTCATGAGTTAAACATTGGGTAGTGTACTCTTCAGCATTCAGCTTAACCATCAGGCTTAAATCTTCCAATTTCTTGGTAAGATCTTTAACAGTCTTCTCTAGTCTAGCGCTTTTCTTAAGAGTCTTAGTGTAAAGTGTGTGAATGTCTGGGAGGTCTTCATTGTCCGAGTCACTAAGTGTGGTGTGTGGAGTGACCCCTAACGATTCATTTGTTAAACTCACACACCCATTGACATCGTCATTATCGCCATCCATTTGACTCACACACCCCGAGGTAGAACATGCAACATTCTCAGTAATCAAAGCATCTAAACCAGTAATAACCACATTCGAATTATCAGTCATAGAATTATTTGGTTCATCCCCATTAACAAACATAGGCATGTCATCATTATAAATAATCTTGGCAAAGAAAGACATGCAAGAATCAACAACATCTAATGACTCAGGTTCCTCATTTTCAGAGTCACTTGAATCATCCCATGTTTTGCAGATGTTAGCTCTAGTGTGTTTGTTTTGAGTGTTCAAATTAACTCTACAGTCTTGTGCAATGTGCTCCAGTTTACCACATCTATAGCATTCAGTCTTCTTAAGGACTCTATTAGGTCTAGCGTGAGAGTCCTTATGATTTTTGTCATTATTCTTCTCATGAGGTCTGTGACTAGAAGGAGTTGGATAATTTGACTTGCCTTGTTTATTTTCCACTTTGTTTCTAAACTTAATGATTTTCTTGAACTGTTTTGTCATTAAGGCAATATGATTGTCCAAACTCTCTATATCGCAGTCCTCATCAGATTCATCATTGGAAGTATTAAACTCAGGCTTAATCAATTTAGAAGAAAAGCTTAGATTGGAACTAGTCTGTTTCCTATGGGATTGGGTTAATTGTTTCTTAAATTCCAGTTCCATTTCCACAGTTCTTAATTTACTACTAAGTAATTCAGGAGTGAGATTTATATCACACATTTCCTCAATAGCATATCTTTTGTTATCAAACTTCTGTGGCAATGATCTCAGAATTTTAGATACAATTTCTTGTCTATCATAGGTTATCCCATTAGCATGCAGTTTGGTCACAATATCAGTCAGGTTCATATAGAAGTCATCAAATGATTCAGTCTCAGACATAATTAAGTAGTTATACTGCTGGATAAGCATTTGGGTTTTAGCAGCCTTAACTCTAGTGTCTCCTTCATGTGCAGTGACTAAAGTGTCCCAAGCTTCCTTAAAAGTGGTACAAGATGAGATTCTTTTGAACTCATGTTCATTTATAGACATAAATATAGCATTCTTTCCTTTATTATCATTTCGAGAAACTTGTTTCTCTTCTTGATTGAACTCACTTAGAGCTTTCTTAACCCTCTCATTACTTCCTTCGTTGGCTGGTTTAGTAGAAAAAGTATAACCATTTTCAACAATGTCCCAGACATCATCTCCCAAAGTTCCTTGAATGAAAGCAATCATCCTCACTTTCAAGTAAGCAAAATTGGTTCCATCAAAGATTGGAGGTCTGGTCAAGTTACCAAATCTTTCATTTTTCTCGTCCATATTTGATTTTTAGAAAACAATTTCAGAAACACGGGATCTCTTTAAAATAAGTTTACAAAGCTCTAATACCAATTGAAAAATGCGTTACTAAAGCCGTTTATTAAAAATAAATTATTCAAGTAACTCCGAGTTGTTTTTTGAAGAAACTCTTTTCTTAAATCAAAACGGATTAATCACAAGACGTGTTTAATAAAACAATATGTACGAGATCTTATTCAAGATTTAGGCAACAAGTTTAAAAGATAATTTAAACAAGTTTTAAACACAGCACAACCAAGAATGAGATGAGAAAATGTAGAAGACTTCTGTTCACAATTTTTTACGTGGTAAAACCTCACCAATTGAGGAAACATCCACGATTCCCTCTACGGAGTAAAATGAAAAATCCACTAAAACAAATATATGAGTTACAAACTATATAACTAACATGCAAACAACTCAGACCTATATAAGTTTAGGAATGTACCCTCTGGTGTCCTTAAACTTCTCTGCAGTTCTGATTGTAGATGTAGTTCTCCCAATTTGTCAACTTCTGATTTGTTCCAGCACTTTACGTCGACTTATGTTCTCAAGATCTTATCACCAACACTTTTCGTGTTGTAGGGTGTAAGTGTTTTTGAAGGTGCTTTCTAACACATGCATGCACACACACACACTTATTAATTACAAACAATCATAATAAATTACAGTTACACTATATGCAGTGATCTTTTCTTTTTCTTTCTTCTTAGAAAACTTTGAACCTTATTTGACCTTTCAAACTATCCCAGAATCCACAGATACCTTGCTAGGAAGACAGACACGGTCTTAATCAATCTCAGAATTTTAAACAAAAAAAACTTTTTGAGATTGAAAACCTCCAAGTGAGATTCCAAACTAGGTCAAAGGTTTAGTTTTACAAGAACAAGAAACAGAAAGCATTTATTGTTGATTTCAAAGTAAGAAAACGTTTTAGACAAAAATAATCAACAATATATTTCTCAAGATGAGAAATAAAATGAAACTAAGTGTAATGTAACATGAATAACTCAGATCTGAGATTTCTATGGAAACAGAAACTAGATCTAAGTAGAAGTCTAAGTTGGAAACAAGATCTCACGAACACAAGGTTACAGCAACAAAATAACTCAACTCAAACTCTCAAACACTCAAGAACACTCAGGATGGTGTTTTTGGCTATGGTGTTCTGAAGAACTATTTGGGTTAGGTTTGAAGAGGATTTGGACGAAGTTAGGGTTTCTAACTTTTTTCTCTCTCTGGTTTCTCTCTTCTCTCTCTACTCTCTTTGAGGAAATGAAATGGCAAAAAGTCTTCGAATGCTGAGAATAGAGGCCTTTTTATAGTGAGAGAAGAAGGTTCGAGATATCTGATCAAAACCAAGGGATGAGATCGAGTCAATTTAGATTGACTTGAATCTAAGGGCTCACACAAGGCGATGCTTAAACGAGCGCTGATTGGCTTAAAAAGTTACACAGGGATTCATCAAGGCAACATGCAGACCATTGATAAGAAATGATCCAAGGGCTGATAACACATGCATCTATTGTCTCTGTAAAGAAACACAAATCTAACCAATCAGGGGGCAACAGGTGTTGGCCAGTTATGGGATGTTAAACGCACGTCAAAACTAATTACAAAGAATACCCTGAAGTCTCTGCCGCTTTTGGATTCTACCCAAGGTAACATTAGGCCATAAAATACAACAATTAATATTTGGAGATTGACCCCAAAACTTTTAAAGCAAGTTTTAATTATTAAAAACATGATTTAAAAATTGTTTAAAAAATCCCAAAAAATTATTAAAAATCAAACTTAGGGATTTAAACACACACAACACATGTACACACATAATTATGCTATATGACATGCAAAAATGAATTCTACTATGTGTGAGTGTTGGCAATAGGTTCTTGATCAAATCAAGAAAGAGAGATGAATAGGCAATGCAACTTCTGAGGCTCTTTGGTTTCTAGGAAGACACAATTTTGTCACAATTTCCAAACTAGATGAGCACTTATACAATATAGACTCAAGTGAGTCAAATGTATAAGGGCTTCAGAAAAGATAACTTGTTATGAGTCGATTTTATAAAACACTGCCAAGGTTTTATTTTAGGGGCCCGAGGAGATGGGACGCGATGTATATAAAAAATAATCTGACCGGAAAATAAGGGTAACGTGACTGATAGTCCTTCAAAGAAGTCGAATGGGACAAGGCAGTCAAAAAAGGGTTATATATAAGGGGCATACTTGTAATACCTCGTACTTTTTTAGATATTTAAATTACATATGTGGGTGTATTTTTGGTAATTAGAGGAAATTACTGTGAATAGTAATTTTAGAGTTTATGAGTATAATTTGATGAATTTGAGAATTTAAAGTGAGTAATAAATATTAGTATGCAAGTGTCGGATTAATATTTACATGGGTTATATTTTCTTACGGGCCTAAGTAAATTAGTTGGATTATTTTTATATCGCAGTTGGGCAAAGCGACAAAGGATAATATTTTAATTGGAGAGCACGCGTGTTGAGAAGTGTTAGGTCCAATTAGTGATTTTTAGTTAAATAACTCAGATGGGTATTTCGAGTGCACGGTTGGTTTCGGAATGGCCGAGATAGTCAGAATAGAGTATTCGGGGGTAATGTTTAGATTCCGAGGATTTTTGGACTAGTAGAGACTCACAATTGAGTAAACGAGTCATTTTTGGGTTTATAAGGGACAACACCTTATTTCTCTCTTATAAGTCACGAGAGAGAGGAAGAGAAAGAAAGAAAAAGGATAAAATAAGAATGAAAGAAAGGAAGAGGAGAAAGGAAGAGAGAAAATGGGATTCCGGGCGAACTCCACGGGATTGGACTCGAGGTCGTCGAATTTTATCCATGAGGCAAGTGTTTACTTTCTTTATTCATTTGTGTATATCTCATATCATAGTTGGTAATGAAAATTATGATTTTGGGTTGGGATTCTTGAATAAAAATGGGGTTTTGTGAAATGAACTCATAAAAATTGATGTGGTAATTGCCCCATAATAAATCTAAGCTTCAATGGATGAAAATGGTGTAGTTTTATGAGAAATGAATTTAATGGAGTTAAGGTTAGATTCTTGATTGGTTTGATGAATGCCATGAAATTAATGTTGTGTTGGTTAAGAAAATATGTGTAGATGATTATATTGTTGGTTGGTGAAGTGAAAGACGATAAATCTTGGATTGATTGGGTGTTGGTTTGATGATGAATAGTAACTCAGCATCCTTTCTGAATCGATTCGTCCAGGAAGCAAATCGATTCATATCTTGGTCAAAAAATGAAATTTGTAGATCTTTTCGATACGGTCGCGTGGGCGCTGACCGCATATTTTCTGATTTTTTTTAATTAGTAATGATTTTTCTACGGAAGGGTGTCCGGGGTCAAAATCGTTAATCAGAAATCAGACCTGACACTGGGAGAAAACAATTGACGTATTGTTAACTCTTGATGACTTCTAGTGTTAAACCCATGTTAATGGTGTGTATAAAGGGTTAGAAATGGGAAGAAATAATAAACTAGGGTTTTTATGGTTTTAGGATTTAAATCTAAGAGAAATGGTTTAATACACAAATTAATTGATGTGTTAGTTATAAATTAGTGTTAGGATGATTATAGTGTTATTGGTTGAGATTAAAAACCATAAAATGGAGAACGAGTTGATATTTGAGTATTTTGGAGATGATGAAATCGCCCAACAGTGAGCTCCGAATAGGGTGAATCGATTCGGGTCTAGACCGAATCGATTCACATAAGGGGACCTGTAAGGTTGTCTCAGGCCGAATAGATTTATATTGAGACCGAATCGATTCTCATTTGAGTAACCGCTTGCAGAACACTTTCTGAATCGATTCGGATTGAGACCGAATCGATTCGCTATCCCGAATCGATTCGCATTAGGGGCGAATCGATTATCCTTTGCTGAATTTGTCAGTTTTCTTCCCTCAAGTGCATGGGGAGTTAAATTATAACTTGGAGATTATTGTAGGGGATTCTAAATGTGATATTAGGACTCCTAGATGACGGAATTGAGAAGGGATATATATTATATATACGAAAGTTATTACAATATATATATGATATTATATGAATATAAATATGTCTATATGTCACTGGTATATTTGTACTTTAGAGGCTGGTTCCACAGGCTTCCCCGGGCATAGGGATGGACAGCTAGATTATATATTTTCTCTAGTGCTATCCAGGGAGGTTGTGTGATGTGGGTGAATCCCCTGGTTTAAGAAGCAGGGAAAGTATATCCTCGGGTCATATCGTCCGGCATACGAGTGCGATATTTTATTCCACTTTCAGGAGAAAATATGACCACATCCATCGTTTAGTTTTCTAGAATGACCATGAGTGAGTCTGGCTTGGTACCGTGGTTGATTGAGTAAACCCGGATGTGGATAGGCACTTGAGTCTGCATCTTCGAGTTATAGCTCGGTGGGATGGTTATTATACTTATGATTGTATTATGTATAATTATACTTATTGCATATAGTATATTTCCTGTATATGAAGATGGGATATCATATAGCTTTGACTTGTGTAAAGAGTAAAATGAATAAGGGTTTATTCTTATTACGGGAGACTTATATCCAGATTAATACAATGTAAATCGTATATTAAAATGAGAATTATATATATACGACACTTTATATACTAAAGTGAATATGGTATTTTAAACTAGCGAAAGTTAGAGATTATGAACGACATAGTTGTATATATATATAAATGAGAACTATATATATGGCACATGGATGATTATAGCAAGTAAAAGTTTATGTAATAACTTACAGTATAACCTATATTATATCACGCAAGGTAGGTGATAGTTAGGAGGATTTAGAAGATGGGTGAAAGAGATTAGTTAGGCAGGGTAGCTTAACTAGGTTGTTAAACGTATGCGATAGGTGTGCACTATTAGAAGAGGGGTGAGGTGTATCTCGTGAGAGTACGATACCAGTTTAAATATGAGAGATTTCATATTTTAAAATATGGCTTTTAAGAACTTGCTTAATATTTTCAAAACTCGGGCTCTGACCTGTTTCTCTATTTTCCCCTCTCTTGCAATATATATATATATATATAAGGTGTCCAAACACAGGGACGCCTGAATGATGATTCTTTCGAGTCAGACGTCTGCTGTAGCAGCTGTGGATGCAAGCAAGTTTATTGTAGACGCTTCTATCCTTGAGATCTAGATAGGATGTATTGTAGAAACATTCGGGTCGATAGCCCAATTGTACTCATTTATTCTTTTACAACCTTTTAGTGCGGCATTCGATTTGGTTATATTATGTTGTACTAAGTGTTCGGTTATTTTATTTCATATCAGTTTCATGTATATAAACTATTATGATTGTTTTACTTGGTTGGTTCGATTAAAAAGATTAGTTAAATAAAATTTTGACGTCAGCCTAATAAGTTATTAGTAATTAAATTGGTTTTCGATAGTGATGCTGAGGATGAACCATATGAGACTCCTGTTTTAATTTGGTATATGATTGATCACTCGGTATTTTATTAAGCGGGGTGTCACGGTACTGCCTGTTCGAAACACGGGGCCCAAGACACCTATTATTAATATATATATATATATATATATATATATATATAGCTATAAAGACAAATTACTAAGTTTCATTTCAGTATATATAAATGGATATCATACAAGCGTAACCAATATAAACATATAATAATATATATGAACAGTTCCATGTCTTTTTCGTCCTCATCATCTTTTTCTTTTAATATATTTTGCTAATGCTGAAAAAAGGTTTAACATGCAAAAGCAATAGCCGAGTAAGAGTTCTCAAAACGTAAAAAGATCCTTAAAAAATAAAAGGTATCTTAACTAGCTTATGGTTTAATAGAGACTTAAAAACATATATAATGTATCTATTATATAAACAAACATATATATAAATCAATAACATTTATAAAGAATATAGTCGTATTAAAAAAACATAAAAGTATATGTAAAAAGTATTCTTTAAAATGTACAAATAAAAAATATATGTGAATATACATTATATAAAACGAAATATATTAAGACATATTTATATAATACTTGATGAATATATGTTTGGAGTCATCAAAATCAACATAATACATTAAATTAGAATGTACATTAATTACAATTAGGTTAATTGAATATTAAATCAAAGGGTAAATTAATTTTTCGTTTAACAATCTCCTCTTTTTTTATGATGACAAACAATGATTCACAACGATCCATAAAATAAATAAATTACGCACAATTAGTGAATCACACATATTTCTCCCCTTTAGACATTATCAAGTGTCAACGGATAAAAAGCGAAGCTCCCCCTAACAAAAATAATCTGTGCATGGGATCTAACCATAAATCATAAGAGGTAAATACAAATATCATGAAATTTTCAATATGCGCATAGTTCAACATAAATTTTCTCAAATAATGTATTTAAACTTTAGGATAGGCATGAATATCTTCAACTATTGTATAAGTCACCACGATGACAAAATTAATAATATTAAGCATGTATTGGTGAAATTTTCATAACTCAATATTTTTAAATATTTTGAATTTAGCACAGAACATGAGTTAAAATATAGCGACATCTAGTAGAAAAAATTGCATTTTGTTCAAGATTTGCCGTTTTTTAGATACGAGCATAAGATTCTCGGGATAATCAATTATAATACCCATATTAAATGCAAGTGAATGTATTCAAGATCAAGCATTTTACTAATAATTAATTTTCAATAAATATTTATCTCCCCCTAAGGGGTGCCAAAGAATGCATATATGCATATAATAACTATGGTGCATCTTTTTTATTTAATAAAATATTTTCAATATTTGCTTTCATAAATTTATTTTCAATAAATCTCAACATATTCACAAATAATTTCAAATATCAATATTCACATGTGTCATTTTCTTTCAAAAATAATATTCTGATAATCGGACTAATCATATAACATGCAATAAATCTAACTCATAAAGATCAAAGTGCCCATATAATCAAAATCAATTAATGCATATCTCAATATCAATCATATAGCTCAAGCATATTTTCAAAAGACATTTTCGTTTCAAATTAATATGAAAAATCGTCACGAATTAATTCAATATTATCAACAACAAATATGTGTCAAGAAATAAGAATCAATTTTCATCTCAAAATTTTAACATCAAAGACAAGTGCATGTCTTATAACATAAAATCATCAAAGAGTAATATAAGTACAAATATACATATGAAGATTAAGTCATCAAGAACAAACTCATATGCTTTAACAAATATTCTAAGCTCAGAATAATATCAATTAAGATCGTATCATTAATAAATATACGATATTCAAAACACAAGAAAGTTGTTCCATACCAATTTACTAATACTAATTATATTTTCATGAACTTCTCTCCAGGTGTGGCATTTTCAACAATGGCAATGACATTTGTAATATCATTTTTGCTTTCCATACCAAATCATTTACCTTGAGATTCCACAAAACATCACAAAATACAACCTACACAACTTTGAAGAATCTTTGTTATATACCAAGAATGTGTTTGATCCATAAAGAAATATTAAAACACAAATTATTCAAAATGCATTATCTTATCAAATTAAAAATTCCAAGCATAGTCGTAATAAATGGTAATCATAAAGATCAATAATGATGTACTATAATATAATCATAAAAGTCAATTTTATCATATTCAAGGATAGATTATTCATCAAAACATATTTAACAAAATTATGAGCTATGACTTAAAGCAAAAATAGACTTATTCACAAATTCAAGCATTATACACATATAATAAATATATAAATTTAACCAGATTATTAATCATTAATAGACATATAAAATATAAAAATAACATACCAAAATATTTATCAGTTAATAAAAATAATAATAACAATAATAATTCTATTCTCATAGATTTGTTATTCAAGTACCAACATGTGTTTTGTACCTAAAAATTTTATCTTTTGGAACCCAAAATGTGTACGGTTGATTAGGGTTAGCATGCATATTGTTTCTTTTGAAATCCAAGATAATTTATTATTATTATACTTTCTTTTTCTAAAATATCAAAATTTGGAATAGTGTGTATGTCTACTACAATAAGTGCATTAATATGTAGAATGACTAGATGAGACATCATTTTTAAATAAATTGGAATAACTTTTTTTCTCATTTTCTTCATTATATCCAATACCCTTTTTTATCAAACTGAATTCTTTGATTTTTCAAAAATGGTTTAAAAAAATTCATTTCCTTTGGTAAATGTATCGGCTCATTTCTTTAAATAATCAATTTCCTTTTTCAACTCACTATTTTCACATTCAAGTGGGTTAGAGACAATTATAGATTTTTTCTTTTTTAATGTATTAATTTCATTTCTTAATGATTCATTTGCTAATCTTAAATCATCAAAATCTTTTAAAAGAGAATCACATTTAGCATGAAACTTTTTAAGTGTAACAAACTTCATTATAAGTTCTTCATATTTTTCATATAACACATTAATGTCATTTTGCAACTCTTCATAATCATCAACAATATCAACATCATAATTACTGGAGGATTTAAGGTTTGAGTCTACCTCCTCATTGTTATTTTCCATGATACATTAAACATTTGTCTATTCACTACTTGATTCATCAATATGAGCAAATAAGTAAGTATTGAACATTTTTCCATTTTATGTATCAACATCAAAGCTTTCATTGAAGTCTTTCTTTGAAATAAAGCTTGAAATACAAGGTTGATGACTATTTTCTTCTGACAAAATGACATAAGGAATGGTTACAAAACATGGGGTCATATACAAGGGGTGTACTGCATGTTCAAAACACAGGACCCAATACACCTATTATATATATATATATATATATATATATATATATATATATATATATATTTAATATCTATAAAGACATCTTCCTAAGTTTCATTTCAATATATATAAACAGATATCATACACTAGTAACCAATATAAACATATAATAATATATAAGAACATTAGCCATGTCTTTTTAGTCCTCATCTTTTTCTTTTAATATATTTTGTACTCCCAAAAAAGGTTTAACATGCTAAAGAAATAGCTGTAAGAGTTCTCAAAGAGTAAAAGGATCCTTAAGAAATAAAAGGAATCTTAACTAGCTTAAGGTTTAACAAAGACTTAAAAACATATAAAATATATCTATTATATAAACATACACATAAAGTTATATCTATATAAATAAAAAAAAAACATATATAAAGAATATAATCGTATTGAAAAAATGTATAAGCATATATAAAAGTATTCATTAAAAAGTACAAATAGAATATATATGTGAATATATATTATATGAAACGAAATATATTAAGAAATATTTACATAATACCCAATGAATATATGTTTGGAATCATCAAAATCAATATAACACATTAAATTAAAATGTACATTATTTACAATTAGGATAATTAAATATTAAATATAAAGGTAAATTACATTTTTGTCCAACAATCTCCTCCTTTTTGATGATGACAAACAATGATTCACAATGATCCATAAATAAATAATTTAAGCACAATTAGTGAATTATAAATATTTCTCCCCCTTTGACATTATCAAAAAGATTCTTCATGTAGATCTAGTGTTAATGGGTAAAAATCAAAGCTCCCCCTAAAGTAATAATCAGTGCATGGGATCTAACCATAAATCTATAAGAGGTAAATTCAAAATTCGTGAAATTTTCAATATGCGCATATTGAAACATAAATTTTAACAAATAATGTATTTGAACTTTAGGATTGGCATGAATATTTTCAAATATCTCATAAGTCACCATGATGACAAAATTAATAATATGTGAAAATTTCGTAACTCAATGTTTTCAAATAATTTTAATTCAATAAACAACATGAGATAAAATATAGCGGCATCTAGCGAAAAAAAATGCGTTTTGTTTAAGCTTTGTCGTTTTTGAGATACGAGCATAAGATTCTCGGGGTAATAAATTATGATATCCATAATTAATGCAAGCGAAGGTACTCAAGATCAAGAATTATCCTAATAAATAATTTTTAATGAACATTTATGTCCCCCTAAGGGATACCAAACAAGGCATATAGGCATATAATAAATATGGTGCATCTTTTTTTTGAGAAAATATTTTCAATATTTGCTTCCAAAAAATTATTTACAATAAATCTCAATATATTCACAAATAATTTCAAACATCGATAAACATAATACTTTTTCAATTAAGCATGAATATCATAAGTGTCATTTTTTTTCAAAAATAATATTCTGATAATCGGGCCAATCATATAAGATGCCATAAATCAAACTCATAAATATTAAAGTGCCCATATAATCAAAAAATAAATGCATATCTCAATACCAATCATATAACTCAAGTATATAATAATATTTTCAAAAGACATTTTCGCTTCAAATCAATATTCAACAACTTCACGAATTAATTCAATATTATCAAAAACAAATATATATATAAAAATAAGTATGAATTTTCATCTAAAAATTTTAACAACAAAGTCAAGTTTATGTCTTATAATATAAATTATCAAAGAGTAATAAATGTAAAAATATACATACGAAGATTAAATCATCGAGAAGAAACTCATATGCTTTTACAAATATCCTAAGCATGGAATAAATTCAATTAAGATCATATCTTCAATAAATATATGATATTCAAAATACAAGAACGATGTTCCTTACCACCTTACTAATGCCAATGATATTTTCATGAACTTCTCTCCAGGTGTTGCATTTTCAACATTAGCAATGACATTTGTAATATCAATTTTACTTTCCATACCAAATCATATACCTTGAGAGTCCACAACACATCACAAAATGAAATCTACACAACTTTGAAGATTCTCTCTTTGATACCCAGAATGTTTTAGGTCCATAAAGAAATAATAAAACACAAATTATTCAAAGTACATTATCTTATCAATTTAAAAACTTCAAGCATAGTCATAATAAATGATAATCATAAAAATCAATAATGACGTACTATAATATAATAATAAATGTCAATTTTATCATATTCAAGAATAGATTATTCATCAAAACATATTTAACAAAATTATGAGCTATGACTTAAAGCAAAAATAGACTTATTCAAAAATTCAAGCACTAAACACATTTAAAAATATATAAATTTAACCGATTATTAATTATTAATATGCAAATAAAATATGAAAATAACATACCAAAATAGTCACCAGTTAATAAAAATAATAATATTAATTCTATTCTTATAGATTTGTTATTCAAGTACAAACACCTGTTTTGCACCTAAAAACTTTATCTTTTGGAACCCAAAGTGTGTATGGTTGATTAGGGTTAGCATGCATAATTGTTTCTTTTAGAATGCAAGCTAATTTAGTATTATTATACTTTCTTTTTCTAAAATAACAAAATTTGAAATAGTGTGTATGTCTACCACAATAAGTTCATAGAGATTTAGAATGACTAGATAAGGCATCAATTTGAAATAAATTGAAATAACTCTTTTTCACATTTTCTTCATTATATCCAATACCATTTTTATTAAACTGAATTCTTTGAGTTTCCAAAATGTTATAAAAATATCAATTTCCTTTTGTAAATGTATCTACTGAGTTCTTTAAATAATCAATTTCCTTGTTTAACTCATTATTTTCACATTCAAGAGTGTTAGTGACATTTATAGATTCTTTCTTTTTCAATGTATTAATTTCATTTCTTAATGATTCATTTTCTAATCACAAATCATCACAATCTTTTAACATAAAATAATATTTAGCATGAGTATTTTTAAGTGTAACAAACTTCATTATAAGTTTTTCATATTTTTCATATAACTCAAGAATGACATTTTGAAATTCCTCATAATCATCAACAATATCAACATCACTATTATTAGAGGATTCAAGGTTAGGGTGTACTTCCTCATTGTCATTTGCCATGAAACAATGAACATTTTTCTCTTCACTACTTGATTCATAAATATGAGCAAGTGAGCAAGGAGTACACATTTATCCCTCTTATATATCAATATCAAAGCTTTCATTGAAATCTTTCTTTGAAATAAAGCTTGAAATACAAGGTTGACTACTTGACCATTTTCTTCTCACAAAATAAAATAAGGAATGGTTGCAAGACATCTAACATTTAAGCATACATATAATAAAAATGTAAAGTGCAACATATAAGATAAATATAGAAAAGTTTGCCATGCTCTTTAACTCTAGGATTGTTAAGTCAAAAAATAATTAGAGCCCCGCTCTGATACCAATTATTGTCCAGAAAGATACCCAAGCGGGGGGGGGGGGGGGGGGGGGGGAGGGGTGAATATGGAGTTTATAAACCTTTTGGGTAAAATTAAAATTTCGGAAAATATTTAATTTAAAACCCTTAATCCAAATATAAAATTAATAAATCTTAAATGATTAAACTAATGCATATTAAATAAATACTACCAATTAATTTAAACAAGATAAAATTTTTTATTGAAATAATCCAATAAATATGTAATCAATTTTCGTATTTAACATAAATTAAAATTCTGGAATTAATTATTTAATTTGAAAATAATTTTTTTAACTTCAAATAATTTTGTTAAATTTTGAAGTTAATAAATTTGTAAATATAAGTGCTGAAAATATTAATTCAAGCAAACATAAATAAATAAGCAAATCCCGACCTACGTCCATGCGCCTAGAACCCCGTCTCCTTTGCGGGTCACTAAACTTGATCCACTTATAGGTAGGATTATGTAACAACCCGTCCTTTTTGGAGACGATTAAATTCCATAATTAATTATAAATTGGTATTTGGGAAATTTCTCGAAATAGTAATTTTGGGATTTTCTAGGATTAAATGATTCTCGAAGGATGTTGTGATTATTTTTGGGACTATATAGGTCGAAATATTTTAATTATATGTCGCCGTTGAGTAAAGCGACACGAGGTAAGATTTTTAATTGGAAAACCCGCATTTATTTATTTTGGGTTGGAATAGTGATTTGCGGTCAAGTACCGCGGATGGGAATTTCAACTGCGCCATGATTCCCGGAATGGCCGAGATAGTCGGAAAAGAGTGTTCGATTGTCGAAAATGAGTTTCGGGTAATTTTAGAGGTAAAAGTAACTCGTAATTGGGTAAACGAGTCGTTTTTGGATTTTAAGGGGTATAACCCTTTTTCTTCTTATATAAAGAAGGGGATAGGGAGAAAAGAAGAGAGAATGAAAGAAAAGAGAGAGAAGAGAGAGAGGAGGAGAGAAAAGAGGAGAGAAATGGAGATCTCGGGCCAAACTCTGCCGGATTCGACTCGAGGTCGTCAGATTTTATCCACGAGGCAAGTGTTTACTTGCTTTATTTCAATTTTTGCATAAATATCTCATACCATAGTTTGGTATAATTAAACCCTAAAGATTTTGGGTTGGGTATTCGTGGATAAAACGGGTTTTTGGAAGTTAAAACAAATAAACCCCTAAAATTTTCTAATTGGAGATACCTAGAAATTTATTTGAAATTAATTGGTAGTTTTGGGTTCTAGGATGTTTATAACCCTTAATATATGTGTATTTGTAGTTGGTTGATGTTGTAGGACGTTGGGTGAGGCGACAAAAGCTTGGGAGAAGCTTTAATGGCCGAAATCGTCTTGGAGAAGATGATGAATAGTAACCTGTGACTTTAGGGGGCCATTTTGGCCAGGAAAATAATTGATTTAGCTCTCGGCCAAAACACGAAAGCATTTACGGCTCTGGGTTGAAATAACCATCTTTTCGATACGGTCGCGTGGGCGCCAACCACGTATTTTTCTGATTTTTCCTCGATTTGATATGATTTTTACAAGATGGCAGCTCTGGGTTGAAATAATCAACTCGGAAATTAAATTGGGAATTGGAAAAATAAAGGCTAGGATTAGTCGTGTAGATGTTTTGGATGATTTTGGGGGTAGTTTAGAAACCCCGATAATGAATTTGGGTTGTTGGATAATGGATTTGAGGAATTTAGTTTTGGAGACCTGGTGTGACCGGTCGACCGCGCCCCTAAGGCCAGTCGACCGCGTCAAGGAGAAAGGGCCTACTGCTTTGTTTCGTAGGCTTAATTGCAACCCGCGGTCGACCGAGGGTCCATAACCAGTCGATCGGTGCCCTGTTTTCAGCCCAAGATTTTGGAGATTGTTATTACTTCTCCTCTTTGAGTTTAAAGCGGGCTTTCTAAATTTGAGTATTAAAGAGGATTATGATCTAAAGAGATCACATAATCATATTGATCTTGGTCGGGTGAATCCTATGAGTGGATTAGAATAAATTTGGGGAGTATAGTTATAAATTCGCTAAATGAGAAATGTTATTATTGGAGATATCCAAATGAATCCGTAGATGGGACTTAAGTATGTATTACTGATTAAAGTAAAAAATACTCTGGGTTTAGTATCATGCATATATGAATGCATGATTATGATTATTGGAGAGAATCTTTGGGGTTATTGGTCATCGTTAGATGGTTTGGCAAATATGGACCTTTTTATATGTTCAGGGAGGAATATATGGTATATGTATATACTATGTGATTAAAGTATAAATATAATTTGAGATAAAGGATTTTGAAAATAAAATATGAATATTTTCAAAATGGGAAAAAGGTAAATGATTTTCATAATTAATAAATTATGGTTACACACCTCCCTAAATCGCTATCATAAGGGAAGTTGCGTGCGTTATGGTGATGCCCCCTGGCTAATGAATGCAGGGTGGCTATAGTCCTATAGGCCATATGGGCGATTATTTGTACTGCGCTGGTTAGGTGATTCTGGGTGTGGTCATGACTATCCCGCAGGCATATGGCCACTTCCCGACGTTGGTAGGTTCCCAGGTTGTCTTGTATAGATAGTCCCTGGAAGATGATAGCCATTTAGGGGCGCGTCCAGTGGGGAAACCCGGAGAGGCGGTCTTAGTTTTATTAAAGCAATTTATGATAATAAATTGGCTTTAATTTACATTTCCTGAGTATAAAAAGGGAAATGGGATAAAGGCTTTGGCTTCGGTAACACTCCCGGATGGAATAAGGGATGTGGAAGCATATGGTATGATCAAAGCATTTTTATGATAATGAAAATGGCTTTGAATACATTTCCTGAGTGTAAAAAGGGAAATGGGATGATATAAAACGGAAAAGCATTTTTATGATAATAAAACTGGCTTTTAAAAAGTATATGACTGGTTAAAGCAATTCATGATAATGAATTGGCTTATATTTACATTTCCTAAGTATAAAAAGGGAAATGGGAAGTTTTGAGAAAATGAAAAGTATTGATAAATACTTGATATATGAATTCTCAGTCCGGGAGATAGATCCGGATGTATATGGTAAAATGAATATGTATATATGGATGAATCGAGTACCGAGGGTCTAATGGATCCTGACGATCGACCGTGCCGCATAGTAGTGTATCGGGGGGGTTCCTTGTTTGGATTTCGCTTTGCAAGACACCCCACGCACGAATATGGCATTGTGTTGAGAATGGGGAGAAGTTTAATCCTTAGTGATCTAATATTATAAATGCTTATGGTATATATATATTTATATATATATTTCTGTACTGAGGGACTGGCGGATCTCGACAATCGACCGTGCCGCGTAGTAGTGTATCGGGGGGGTTCCTTGTTTGGATTTCCCTTTGCGAGACACCCCACGCACGAACATGGCATAGCGTTAAGACTGGGGTGAAGTTTAGCCCTTAGTACATTGCTTGGACTATCTAGGGTTGATAGTGGTTGGGTGATAGACTAGTTTAGCAGGGTAGCTTGACTAGAATGTTTAGAGGGATGCGCTAGGAGTGCACTGTTAATGGAGAGTTGAGGGGTATCTCATGGGAGTGCGATACCAAACTTAAATATGAGATAAAACCTTTTTCAAAATAATAAGGCATTTATGCACTTGCTAAATATTTTCAAAACTCGGGCTCTGAATCGTGTATCTACTTTTCCTTTCTTTCTATATTATATATATATAAATAGGTGTCCAGACGCAGGGACGCCTAGATGGCACTTCTTTCGAGTCAGACGTCAGCTGCAGCAGCTGTGGATGCGTGCAAGATTCTCTATAGACACTTCCATTCTTGTAATCTAGATAGGAGGTATTGTATAAACATTTGGGCCAATGGTCCAACTGCATTTATTTATTCTTTTAGAACATCATCCGATATGGTTGTATATTTTGACCGAGTGTTCGGTTATTTTATTTCATTTCAGTTTTATTTACGCAAAACTGTGTGGATGTTTCGTTCATTGTCATTTAAAAAGAGTAGTAAAGTTAAAATTTTGACACCGGCCTAATAGGTTATTAGTAAATAAATGGATTTTCGACAGTGATGCTAAGAATGATTCATATGAGACTCCTGTTTTAATTTGATATAGGAGTGATCGCCCGGTATCCCATTAGGCGGGTTGTTACAGATTAATCCCCCTGGCCCACTTGCGGGTAGGAACCAATCACTGTTTACAGCCACCGTAGCTTAAATTGAGCTACTGATTACAATCGAAGCTTCAAATAATCGTGAGTATGTAGTACAATATGAATAATGAAAATCTTCCAAGGTACAGTTAATAATTTGAGTTTCTTCTTCAATGAGACTTCAATAAATGATACTGATGTAGAATCTATAATTCTCTTAAATGTCTATGAACGAAATGTAAAGTTAATTTCTCTTCTTTGACTGGTATAGCTGAATAATAAATTCATACACTCTTAAGTAATTTCTCTTGTCTCATGGACTTCAATGTAGCTCTTGAATTGTTAAATCGCAATCTTCAAAAGCTAGTTGTTAGGAACATTTCTTCATAGCACTAAAGGCTTTTGACTTGGGAAGATGAAGAAGCGTAAAAATAATCTGCAAATCTCCATTTGTCTTCTCAAGATAAAATACAACTATTGAGACATGGAAATGGAAGCTTGAAAAGATGAAGTCTAAAAGTATATCTTTTAGTATCCTCATTTGTATATATTTGAGTCTGCAAAAATGTTAGTCCAAAATAGTGGAATAATAATCTGATATGCAATGAATAAAGTGTTAGACATTTCAGTATGAAGATAATAGACATAGACTGATAAACCAATGGATATATGAATATGTGTTTTAGTAAAAAATAAGAAATGCATGGGCCTAGGTATTTATAAAATGTGTCTAGAAAACGAAAGCAGATAGGGAAGATTAAAAAAGATAATGAGATAGGACGTGAAACGATTTAACATTTAAAAGAAGTAAAGTGTATACGCTGTCAAAAATATTATGGGGCCCAAGGTCTGAAACACTAAAAAGATAACTTGTTATGGGTCGATTTTATAAAAAACTGCCAAGGTTTTGTTTAAGGGGTTCGAAGGGATGGGATACTACGTGTATAAAAAATAGTCTTGCCAGAAAATAAGGGTAATGGGGTTGACATTCCTTTAAAGAAGTAGGATGGGACAAAGCTATCAAAAAATAGTCATATATAAGGGGGCGTACTGTCTGTTCAAAACACAGGGCCCAAGACATCTATTATTAGTATATATGAGAGTTATAAAGGCATCTTCCTAAGTTTCATTTCAATATATATAAACTAATATTGATATGAACCCCATCAACAATTTTGATGAATCCCAATAACAATGATGGTTAAATAACCCTAAGACCGTAGAGACAAAGTCTGTTGAGGCTTGACCCGTTACCTAGAAAGATATGAACCAAGACTACGAAGGATTAAAAATGCAACACCAAGAAACCTAAGAATCCCTCACAAATCAAGGTGATAAGTTTGATTGTTTGAATGCCATAAGATTAAATTGATAAGTTCATAAAGTTTTCTTAAAAACTAAGAGGAACAAAATGCCTCACAATAATATTAGTTAATGTCCAAAAGATGTTGGTCTGAGCTTGTGTTTGTTGATCCTGTAACATCCACAGGTTGATCAGCGAGCAACTTTTGTTCCTCGGGGGTATCAGGATAAGTAAACTCTGCTATAAAATCTGCTACAGCTTGCCCTTTTAATGATGATCTGGGTTCATACGCAATATCATATTCACCGAGATCTATTGCCCAGTACATCAGTCTCCCTGATTTTTCTGGCTTATGAAGGGCTTGTCTCAATGGCATGTCGGTATACACGACGATGGTATGGGCCTGGAAATATGGCCTCATTCTTCTACTTGCCTCAATTAATGCCAATGCCAATTTTTCCGGCTTTGGGTACCTGATCTCTGCACCTCGGAAAGCCTTACTTGTGTAATAAATTGGCTTCTGGACTCTATTCTCCATTCTGATCAATGCTGAGCTGACTGCATTCTCTGATACTGCCAGGTACAAGTACAACTTTTCTCCCATTACTGGCCTGGACAACAGTGGAGGTGCTCCCAAATATTTCTTCAAGTCTTGAAAGGCTTTTTCATATTCATCATTCCACTCGAAAGTTTTTCGAAGTGGTTTGAAGAATGGGAGGCATCTATCAGTTGCTCGGGATACAAATTTGTTGAGCGCTGCAACTCGTCCTGTAAGACTCTGCACTTCTTTCTTCATCGTTGGAGATCCCAACCCTAAAAGAGCTTTGATCTTTTCTGGATTCGCCTCAATGCCTCGATGGTTAACGATGTACCAGAGGAACATTCCTTCTCGTACTCCAAATGTGCACTTCGTCGGGTTGAGCTTCATTTGGTATTTATCCAGTTGATCAAAGGTCTGACCTAAGTCAACTAGATAATCCACAGCTTTCTTGCTCTTTGTCAGCATATCATCGACATAGACTTCCATATTGCAACTGATTTGTTCGGCAAAAACCTTGTTCATCAGCCGCTGGTATGTCGCACCTGCATTTTTCAAACCAAAAGGCATAACATTATAACAATAAGTTCCCCTAGGGGTGATAAAAGAAGTACTTTCCCTGTCTTCAGGTTTCATTTTGATCTGGTTGTAGCCAGAGTAAGCGTCCATGAAGCTGAGCAGCTCGTGCCCCGAGGTAGCATCCACTAGCTGGTCAATTCTGGGCAATGGAAAGTGATCCTTTGGGCAGGCCTTGTTGAGATCAGTGAAATCAACACACATTCTCCATTTATTATTTTTCTTCTTTACCATCACCACATTTTCTAACGAGTTTAGATATTTCACATCTTCAATGAATCGAGCTTTCTGGAGCTTCTCGACCTCCTCTTGTATATCTTGATTCTTCTCGGGACTAAATACTCTTCTTCTCTGCTTTACAGGCTTGATCTCCTTATTCACATTGAGCTCATGACATAAGAAGTTTGGATCTATTCCTAGCATGTCTTCATGACTCCATGCAAAAGTTTTCTTTTTGTTTCTCAAGAAAGTTATAATGTATACTTGGAATAAATATCCCCGAATAGGAAAAGAAATAAATATATCATTAAAACAACAGAATTGTCAAAGTAAACAAGTCCCCACATTTTTTGGTCCACTTGGACTTGAAAAACCACAAAATATGACTAAATAACTAGGTTCAATGTATTTAAAGATAACCAACAAAGACTAGATCCATCCCCATATATTAACCTTGAAAATAGATAAATTCATGCCCATTTATGGTATGAACATGATGGTCACGTTTTTGCATGCTAATTAGCTCCCCAAATTTCTTTAATGACATGGACGAAGCCTTGATTATCATATGGTCCCATCTTGGTCTTCTTCTTTTCAGAATCCGCCCAGTTATCTTATATTATCCCAATAAGTGATTCCTTAAAATGTTTGTCTCTAAGTCTTGTAATTGGACCACTAGAAATTGACAAAAGGGTCTTGTGAAAATTTAGCTCCACTCCCACGTGTATGATTAGCCCCACGTTCATCTTCAGCATATTTAGCTCTTTGAATTGCATCATTCTCCCCCTCTTGAGAAGGATTTATCCTGAAATCATCACCTGCATCAAAAGGAGATAAATTAGCAAAATTAAAGCTTGTACTAACACCGTACTCACTTGGTAAGTAAAGCTTATATGTATTGTTATTGATGCATTCCAAAACTTGAAATGGTCCATCACCTTAAGGTAGGAGTTTTGAACGTCAATTCTTTGGAAAACGTTCCTTCCTCAAGTGAAACCAAACCCAATCTCCTGGTTTAAACACTACCGTATTGCATCCCTTGTTGGATTGATGGACATATTATTTAGTCCTCCCTTCAATTTTCATCCGAGCCTTTTCATGAATATTCTATAAAAATTCAGCCTTCTTTTTGCCAACTAAATTTACATATTCACTCAAAGGTAAAGGAATTAAATCCAAAGGTGATAATGGATTAAACCCATAAACAATTTTATATGGTGAAAACTTAGTTGCAGAATGTATACTTATATTGTAAGAAAATTCAACGTGTGGCAAACAATCCTCCCATGTTTTCAAATTTTTCTTAACGATAACATGCAATAAAGAAGACAAAGTTATATACACTACTTCAGCTTGGCCATTAGTTTGTGGATGACAATTAGTAGAAAACAACAACTTGGTTCCCAACTTTGCCCATATAGTCTTCCAAAAGTAACTTAAAAACTTTGCATCCCTATAAAAAACAATGGTCTTAGTCATGCCATGTAACTTAAACAATTTCTTTGAAAAATAAATCAGCTATATGGGATGCATCATCAGTTTTATGACATACAATGAAGTGTGACATCTTAGAGAACCTATCTACCACCACAAAGACTGAATTCCTCCCCCTCTTATTCCAAGGTAAACCCAAAACAAAATTCATAGAAATATCAGTCCAAGGTTCATTAGGTATAGGCAAAGGGGTGTACAAACCATGGGGTTTCAACTTTGACTTGGCCTGTTTACAAGTGATACATTTCTCACATATTATTTCCACATCACGTTTCATATGAAACCAAAAAAATGATCATGTAAAATTCCTAAAGTCTTAGCTACACCAAAATGACCCATTAAACTACCACGATCTTCTCTCACAAGCAATTCACGCAAATAACACATAGTCACACATAATTTATTTTCCTGAAATAAAAATCCATCATGCTTATAAAACTTTCCAAATGCCACTTTTTCACATGCATTGAACGCAACATTAAAATCAGTATCTTGCATGTACAAATCAATAATATTCAAAACTAAGAAATTTTGTGTCTAAAGTGGGAAGTAAAGCATACCTTCTGGATGATGCATTAACCACCACATTTTCCTTACCTTGCTTGTATTTTATCACATAAGGAATTGTTTTAATGAAAACCACCCACTTGGCACGACGTTTGTTTAACTTTTGTTATCTCTTCAAATACAGCAAGGATTCATGATTTGTGTGAATCACAAATTCCTTTGGCCATAGATAGTGCTTCCAATTTTCCAAAGCCCTCACCAAAGCATACATCACCTTATCATAAATGGGATAGTTTAGGGCTGCGCCACTGAACTTTTGACTAAAATAGGTGACTGGACAACCTTCTTGCATTAAGATAACACCAATACCTACTCCTTAAGCATCACACTCAATTTTAAATGTTTTAGTAAAGTTAGGTAAAACAAGCAAATGTGCATTAGTTAACTTTTCTTTTATCAGATTAAATGCCTTTTCTTGTTCCTTTCCCCATTTAAACGACATGTTTTTCTTGATGACTTCTGTAAGAAGGGAGGCTAAGCTACTAAAATCATGCACAAAATGTCTATGAAAGCTAGCTAAGCCGTGGAAAATCCTCACTTGATTTATTTTTGTAGGCGATGGACACTCTTGGATTGCTTTCGTCCACTTCAATTCCTTTATCACTAACAACAAAGACAAGCAAAATAAGCTTATCCATGCAAAAGGTGCAGTGCACTTTTTGAGGTTAGCAAACAACATTTATTTCCTCAGCACATCTAAAACAAATTTCAAATTCACTACATGTTCTTTTAAGTTTTTGTTATCAATTAGGATATCATTAAAATATACAACTATGAATCTTCCAATAAATGCACGCAAAACACGGTTCATCAAATGCATAAAAGTGCTGGGAGCATTAGTGTGACACCCCGCTCAATGAAATACCGGGTGATCAGTCCTATAGCAAATTAAAACAGGATTCTCATCTGATTCATTCTTAGCATCACTATCGAAAACTTTTTAAAACTTACTAACCACCTAGTATTCAAAAGCTGATGTTAAAATTTTATTCTTTTTATTTAACAACAACAACCATATAAATATCAATACGAACCATTCACACAAACCATGAATCTAAAGCAATACTGAATAAATCAATAAATGACCGACCGAATAAACCATCGGTAGAGAACCAAAATCCACTAATATAATCCAATAAAGAATAGTAACCAGTACAAAGTCCGACTGAAATGAAAATAGCTGGGGAAACATGCCCCAAAGAAATACCAAGTTGCATCCTACTCTAGGAATAAAATGACTGAAGCGTCTATGTCAAATCCTTCAACATCCACACCTATTGCAGCTATGCATCCCTGGAACAGATCTTCAAGTTTGGCATCCTTGTGGCTGGATACCTAAAAGTTTTTGAAAATATTTTGCAAGTATGGGTCAGAGCCCAAAGTCCTTTTGAAAATATTTTGCAAGTGAATTAAAATGCAATAATTAAACTATATGAATGCTCTTCATATTTAAGTTAGTGTCGCACTCCCTTGAGATACATCTCACCCCTACTCTAAAGTGCACACCTAACACTTTCTTCCTGACACTCCTAGTTACACCACCCCGTCTAACTAGCCTTGTTATGAAACTCCTTGAACTCTACTCTAACCCGAGTAATTTGTATATTTACTTCGTAAGTTATTTATCGCATTAACTTAATTAATCATTTCTTAAAAGTCATATAACATTCACTAGTTATATAAGTAATAAAAATTCTCTTCATGTATTTAATTACTCGTATATAATTATCTTCTTCATTATATACGTAGAACTATATTCCATAATTATTCATATGTTGAATATAAATAAAACTGCTCTTAAAATCCATATAATACACTACAAAATAAAATGCTCTTTAGGGACTGATATATTAGGGATGGCCGATTCTAACCGTCCCAAAAAACTAACTATTTTGGACGACCTTAATATCCGTCCTATATACATATCTATTAGGGACGGCTATGGTTACCCCGTCTCAAATAATAGATAAAAAGAATGTTATATTGGACGGTTTATAAACCGTTCTAAAAAAAGGGTCCCTTAAATCTTTATGGGACGGTTCATTTTTCATTTAGCCTTCATTCCCTCACTTTACCAAATATCGTTTCCCTCTCATTTCACGAACCCCCCACTCTCCTCTCCCAAATAGGATTTCTCAAACCCAAAACCCTCGTTTTCCCCATAACTCTCAGTCTACTATCCTCTCTCCCTATCAGAATTCCTCCTCTCACCTGACGACCTTCCCTCCAGTCGACATCTCCTCTCACCCAACTCCCTCTCTCTCTCTCTCTCGGTTCTGAAAAAGTGGATGCAATCTTCATCTTACTATTCCCCTATTTTCTTATTTTCTTATGGGATCTTCACCTTCATGCCCAGGTGTTTTTTTTTATTTAGAGTTTTTCTTGGTTATGTATGTTTTGATTTTGAGTTTTTCTTGGTTTAGAACCACCCTTCGTATCTCTGTTTCAAATTGTTTGACTTTGTCTCCATATTTGCGAACGAAACCATGTGTTGCATTACATCTACTTATCAAAAAATCAAACTTTTGTAAAGTTTTTCAAAATCTTTTAGATTCAAGCATTGTATGGATTATACTGCCATTTATTTTGCATTTTAAATATTTAAAGCTTATCTGTTTAAAGCTTTCTTTATGTATTATAATGCATCTATTTAAATCTTAAATTTTGAGTGTTTACAGGATATATGTCATGTGTTTGATAAAATGACCATGTAAGCTTTTCATTCTTATGATATGTGTTGAATGAAAGACCGAGATTTACAAATATGTATTGATTTGGGCTAAATCATTTGAGAATTTTTATGTGTCTTGGACCCATATGTGTGTATTTTTTGAAGAGGTTACGAGTGAGCTCTCACCTGTAAATCTATAATAAATTTTCTCCATAGCTCTTCCTGTTTTATTTATGTTTTTTTTGTATATCTCAATCTTGCATTAACCACATCAAGGTCTTTCATTCACCACATCACGTAACACTTTGTTCACTCTTTTCCTCTCTTTATAATCTAGATTTTTTTAACACTAACATGGTGTATTTTTTGTTATGATTTGGTGTTGTTTAATTAGTGGAGTCGCAAGGAAATGAGGATGTAATGGCAAAAAAAAATGGGGTTTATACACCAGGGTTTACAGTTACAGCTCCGAAAACTCTTTCTCACACTCTAGAGCTCCCTGGTTTCCTCTTCACATTCACGCTTTTGCTTGTTCTTAAGCAAAAAATCGATTGTGGTGAATAATACTCTTGGTGGTTAGTGATATTATATTTTCCATTTGTTTTAACTCATTTTATTAATTTATTCCAACTCTTTTGTTTCTATAACGAGTGTTCTTACTGGGTAGTTAAGTTTTTGTTTATTCATTAACTGCTTCTGGTTAATAATATTATGTAACTAGTGCTGCTATAACAAAAACATGTTTATGAAAACATTCACTCGAAATAATGTGTTTTTTCACTTTAATATGATTTTTTATGGTTGTTATTCATTGATTCCTAGTGAATGTTTTCCTTGCCATATACTGGGAGTATACGACAACGAAAATAGAGAACCTTGCCGGAAAAATGAAACCTAATTTTGTGGCCGACGCTTATGGGTTTAACGAATGATATATAGATCCTCTGACTTTCGGATCCATTCATAAAAATATTTGGCTAATCGAGAATTCACAGCACCTGACCACAAGCTTCAGAAGAAGACCCCATGAGGTAAACCTGAATCCAACATATATAAATTTAACCCTACTAGGACACCTTTGACGTATGGGGGCAGAAAAATCATACCGCAATCTGAACGAATACTGACATCTCAATACTCCATGCGTGATTCTTTTAAGGAATCCGTAGAAAACGTATAGACCTTAGAATATGAGAACAAACTCATATCTCTGCGTCTTCAAGAGTATTACCTCAAAAATGTCTTCGGAGGTTCTCCATACATGAACGGGTTTTGGCCGTCCCACGCTTAGCTGGAGAATATGAAGTCCAAATGATTTATTATGGTATGTTTTCAGTGCAAAAAAAAAAAAAAAACTCGGGTATCCAAGAAGACAGGGTCAATCTTGATGATTAGAGTTAGTGTTTTTCTTTCCACTTAAAATCTCTAATAGCAAAACTCCAAAGGCATAGACATCAGATTTTATATAGTAACGTTCTTCTATGGCATATTCTGGGGACATATAACCACTGTGATTTGTTAGAAATCTATACGTCATTTGAATCTTAAATACATTTTTTTCATCATATATGAGTGGAAAAGTACTTTGTATTTGAAGCTTCACTCGCTAAGTCCCAACAATGCGATTTTTATTTGCTTGCAACTCATTTTCTCAAAAAAATCTTGTCATGCCAAAATTAGATATCTTAGGGTTCATGTCACCATCCAACAACATATTACTAGCGTTCACATCTCAATGTACCTTGGAACTTCGGATCATGTTTGTAAAATGTTATGGGATGGGATGTCAAATTTAATAGTAGTATTCAGTTTTATATTTAGATTTTCTTTCTTGAATTTGATGCACATGTTGTCCAGTTTTTGTCATGGTTTGTTTTTTTATAACTCAGCAACCATTTATTTTACAGTTTAGTGTCTTTTTATACATGAAAATAGAAACCTATTTTTTTCTAATCGATTATTAATTTGCAGATGGTCCGTCAGCCATATCGGCCATGTCTGCCACTAAAACAACCAATATTTATGTGGAGGTTGTCACTTGCATATTGTCTCTCTACTTATCAGAGGCACTCATTTTTGCTCCGACGATCAAGATTCAAGTAACCTTCCTCTCCCTCTACTCACTGCATTTCATTTGTTGAAAGCATTTTTAGTTAGGAAATTCAATGTGTTACTTTGTCTTAGACTCACCAAATTTTGAATGCCGAGGATCATGGAAATTTTTTACGGAGAAAGAAATTGGATCCTTATAGTTACATACCTGACATTATTTTTGAGGTGAGTGATGTTGATCAATACATTATGTTTACAGCGATTTAGTTTTTTTTCAAATTTGTTGGACATTAAAGATTTATTAGTCGTGGCTTTATAGGAGATATTGTATATACAAAATTCTCATCAGTAGCTATCCACTAATTATATATAAATCCACTTAGGTTGATATAGCTCTAATTATCTGATGACACTTTCTTGAAAACCTTGATTAATCGTTCATTCATCGACACTCAATCCTAGACTGATACTAGTTAATCGACAATTACTCACTCCAGTCAGCCACTTTTCAATTACAGTCATCGATTACCTCAATTGTAACTCGGGTGGGA
The DNA here is from genome assembly GCA_949130495.1 of Sambucus nigra. Classification (NCBI taxonomy): domain Eukaryota; kingdom Viridiplantae; phylum Streptophyta; class Magnoliopsida; order Dipsacales; family Adoxaceae; genus Sambucus; species Sambucus nigra. The sequence goes on from OX422224.1 coordinate 230,973,471, forward strand.
ACAAAGCAAAATAAAATAAATTTTGGATTCAATTTAGGCGAGTTAAGATTTTCTCGAATAAAGAAAATAGGGGAAAAAGAAAGAAAGAAAATGAAGGATGAACTTGCCTGTTAGATTATTTTTCCTCATTTTAGTAGGTAGTATCATACCTGGTCCATGCAAGCCTTGCTGGTGCTGCTTCCTATACATGGTTCAAAGACACAATTTCGTTCATAGTCTCAGTTTCACAATTTTTTACTCGAATTAAAAATAGGACATATGAGGATCGAATTGAAAATATACCTTCCCATCGTTGGGGCACAGAAAAATCCAAGGTATTAATCTAATATTGTCATTAAATTGTATCTTTTACCCAGATTTTTATTTGTTCCAATACATGTTTTCAATGTACAAGTTTAATTTAGTTTCATTCTCTTGCCGCAAGTGGCGGATCAGAATTCTCAAAATCAAACAAACTTTTGTTTTCATCCTAAAATAGGAAAAAAATCATTCCCATGAGTAATAGAAGAGGTTAGCCATGTCATTTGAATTTGTTTTGCATTTTTATGTCTTTAGTTTGAATCAAAATAGTTCTTAATGTACTTATTTTTGCCAATACATTAGATGAAAACAAAAGGTTTGCAAACTGATAAACTTGGGGTTTGGAGATATACACGAAATAGAAATAAGTCTTATAGTGAGACTGATGGATTGACCAATAAACATGGAATAGTAATAAACAGTTCAATTTGCATACGAGTCATTTTATATATCATGTGCATTTGATACTTTATTTTAATTTTGTTCTTTATTTGTGGGAAAGTAAAAAGAGTTTATTGGAAGTGTTACCGAAGGATCAACAAAATGACGATGTCAAAGCATAAAATAAGATATTCGATGAGTTGATAGGGTTCGACGGGCATGATCGTATCTTTTGCATGGGAGTAGATCATCGACAGACACCTAAAAGGGCAAACACAACGTCATCATCTAAACATTACGAGCAAGAGATGTTCGAATTACACAAAGAGGCCGAGGAACGTGATGTTGGCCATCAAGAAGAGCTTGATCATGTTCGAGATGAGGTTCGTGCCGAGATTGATGGAAAAATCAACAAGGCTAAAGAGTTTTTCTCAATTTGATGCAGCAAGCTGGCTTTCCCATACCAAATGATGCACTTTCTTAGGTATTTTCTTAACAATTAGAAGTATTTTATTAATAATTTAAGATTAAGCCAGGTCGTGTGGGTTAGTGAATATTTATGATGATGAAATTAATTTATGCGCCCATTTGGGCTTTTGATATTGTTGTTGAGTTGCATTTTACTGCTAAAACAGGTTGGTTTTCATGAATATACAAAGGAAGCTCTGCCGAATTTTTTTAAAAATAATAAATGATTTAAAAATAGTTAAGACGATGACATACGGATTACCATAGTTGAATATTGTACTAAATTGTGTTTATTTTCTCTTTCACAGGTCCGGGCATCATTTGGAATAGGTGTTGGTCATCTCTATTTTTTGGGTTTCCTATGTCTTCGAATTGGTTATTTGATATTTTTGGGGATGATTGTAGTCTAAATCATATAGTCTATGTTTTAAGTTTGTTGTTTTACTTTTTGGAGATGTTATGTTGGAAACCTTGAATATGAATGAATGAATTTTCGGAGCTTCTTTGATCTTTTGTTTTTGATATTTATTTATCATAACTTGTACATTTGTTGTTATTATGACTAATTTTGAATGAGGCTAGAACCTTTCCTAAAATGTTGTGTCACAATAGAAATTTTGGTGAAAATTATGGCGGCAACTTTTTAAGGGACGATTAATACTATCCTAAATAATATTATTAGGGACGGCTAAGTGCTTGTAAAAAATAATATCATTAAGGATGGCTAAGCCCCTGTACCATATAATATTATTAAGGACGGGCCCTATCCCAAATAATATTATTAGACTTTAGGGACGGCTAGATCCGTCCCTAAAATGCAGCAGCACAATAAAATATTTGGCGTCAATTTTAGCGCCAACTTTTAAGGGACGATTCATCCCGTCCCAAATAATATTATTAGGGACAGCAAAATCCGTCCCTAATACATTTGGGACGCCTATCAAATGTGATCATTGCTTGCCGTCCCTAAATCCATCTCTAAAGGTCTTTAGGGACGGATATATAGTCTTTAGGAACGGATTTTACCCGTCCCTAAAAGTGAGTTTTTTTGTAGTGACATTCACTAGTTATATAAGTAATACAAATTATCTTCATGTATTTAATTACCACGTAAATAATTATCTACTCCATTATATACGTAGAATTATATTCCACAATCACAAATATGTTGAATATAATTAAAACCATCCTTCCGAGTAATACCTCATCGGATGCATTCTCTAAAGTGCTATCTTCCCAAGTCTACTCTAAAGTGCTATCTTCCCAAGTCTACTCAGTCCCACCTGGATTTCTTAGACAGCTAGCCACCGCCGAATCAGAACATAGAAATATAAACGTATCGCAGGCGGTCATATTCGCTCGAGTGTGAAGACAATCACCTCAATGCCCACCTCTATTTGGATGCTATGACCTGGGGATATACTCGCCCTACTCCTCAAGCTAGGGGATTCACCCACATCGCGCAACCTCCCCCGATAGCACTAGAGCATATAATTCTAAATAAATACCTAGCCAGCGGTATTTATGAGCTCACAATATATATATACTATCACATTACCTTATATATATATATATATATATATATATATATATATATATATATATATATATATAAAATAAAATTTTATCCCGGCTTTACCGTGTACAAAGTCCTAACACTAGCCAACATATTCTCGAGTCTATGGTCCGACTCTAATTTAATTAATTTACCCATTAATTAAGTTAATATCTCCCCGAGTCTATGGTCCGACTCTAATTTAATTAATATGCCCATTAATTAACTTAATATCTCCCCGAGTCTATGGTTCGACTCTCATTTAATTAATATACTCATTAATTAATTTATTATCTCCCTGAGTCTATGGTCCGACTCTAATTTAATTAATATACTCATTAATTAATTTAATATCTCCTTGGTGTCACACAACCAATGTACCCGGACTTGCTCACCTGGCTCGAATTTCCATCTCTTAGAACGTACTCCTCAAAATTCCATTATAAAGAGAACGCTCCTAATTAAATAATATTTAACAATTTATTATATCATCCTATAATAAATTATTCCAGCTATAATCTTTAATTAATTAATCCCCCATTAATTAATCTATTATCATGGCATCACTCAACCAAAATATCCGGACATCCCTTTGGTCCATAATACAATATCCTCAAATATGAAGTTTTCAATTTACTCAATCTGCCCAATTTTTTTTTAAAATGTCGTTTTGGGGCATTTTGGGGTCGTTTTGGAAAAAGTGTATTAGAGAACGAAAGTTAGAAAACGCCATTAACAGCTTCTGTGAAGCTTTTTACCCAGAATTATCCACTAAAATCCTCACGAATCAAAATCAGTCCCAATAACTTGATTCGTAACTTCCCCAAATCAAAACCCAATTTGTATTAACCCAATCCATAAATCATTTGTATAACACCTATTATGATATGAATTGAATATCACCCATTTACATTAAAGCAATTTAACCAATTTCATTATAAATTTGTAGTGTCTGATTATCCTTTGGTGTAGAGATCATTTTGTGATGAAGAACACCTTCCTTGTTCTTCCTCTTTCGCTCTCGAGAGTCCTCCCTCTTTGTCCCTTATGTTCCCAAATTTCTCCCAAATGAGTTATGTCTGCCCACAACTCCAAAACTTAGGTTTTTATCTCCAAATCCCATTTTTAATCATATGGGGCTAATTAAAATGGCCCAAATACTCCGAGTGGGCTCAGTTATGCCCAAAAATATCCCGTTAACCACTTTTTCAACTATCTCGGTCCATCCGGACTCAACCGTGCACTCAGAATTGACATCTGAATTAATTTATAAAAAAATCCCTATTTCACACCCAACTTAGTCTATATTCGACTTCCGGCTGAGATAAATAAATGCCATGTCACTTATACACGTTATGACGTAAATAAATTATTACTATTCACTTAGTAATTTAATTTTCGTAAATATTAACCATTTTCTCTCTGATTAATATTTAAATAAATATTAGCATATCTAATTGAATTAAATTACGACACACAAGTAATTTAAATTTTTTTCGAATTAATTAAATATTAAATGCACATAAATACGGGGTGTTACATACTCCCCCCCTTACAAAGGAATTCGTCCTCGAAATTTTTTGGTCATAACTGCGGCGAATAACTCTGGATACTGCTCTCACATATCCTACTCCCACTCCCACATATACTCATCAATACCGTGATGACCCCACTCCCCTACACTCTAACTGGTAGTACTACCTTAGACTACATCTTGTACTCACATAGCTACTAGTTTCTCCTCATACGAGGTGACTTATTGTAAGTCATTCTCCTCGAGTGGAACGTGCCCAAAAAGACCTATCGTTCCTCCTGTATCTCTCCAGCTATGCTACGTGGAACACATCACGTATCCGCTAAAGATGTTCTGGAAAACCCAGTCGATAAGCCACCGGTCCCACCCTCTCAAAGATAGGGAAAGGAACCACATACCTAGATGCTAGCTTCCCTTTCTTGTCGAACTTCACCACTCCTTTCATAGGAGACACCCGAACCAATACCTGGTCACAAATCTTTAACTCGATGGCCCATGACAACATAGTTCCCCAAAAGATGATACTATACTCCATCGACTCCACTATCTCTATGTTAGGAAAGTCCCCTCCTTACGTCCCTGAACTATACGAAGGGATACAACTTACTCAATTCCTTATGCTGGACCATAACCCATTTCGGGTCCTAGCAGCTTGTTCACTACACCAAAAACACCAAATTGGCACACCTTGATATAAAAAATCTGGCACAGTTTTAAGCCGTGCCAAATTTTGGCACTATTTAATAATAATCTGGCACACTTTTAAGCCGTGCCAAATTTTGGAACTGTTTAAAAGTGTGCCAAAATTGAGAACACTTCACTAAAATATAAATATCCTAAAAAAATTAATACCCTTAATGATTTTTGTTCTCCCGCCCTCTTTCCTCTCTCCCGCTCTCTCTGTCTCCCGCTCTCTCTCTCACACACAAATCCCTAATCGCCTGAATGATTACGACTAGTACCAGGAGAAGAAGAGCGGCGATGATCGTGTGGTTGCTCTGGTAGCACCGGCGGTGGTAGAGCCTAGGATTTTTGAAGAACCGGGTCGTGTTGGTTGCAGGGGCGGATCCACCCCAAGCCGAGGTGGGGGGCCGCCGTGGTAGACCTCTCTCTGTCAATCTCACCGGACCTCTCTCTCTCTCAACCTCACCGGATCTCCGGACCTCTCAACCGGTCACCGGAGCTAGGCTCTCACACCGTACCTCTCTCTCATACAGCAACAGCAAATTGCAACATACCTGTTGCCAACACAGGTATGTTTTTTTATCTTTTTTATTTGTTAATCAACAAAATTTGAAATTTGTGTTTAAATTGTGTTGAAATTTCTATTTATATTGTGTTGAAATTTGTGTATCCATGTCCATGTGAAATTTGTGATAAAACAGTTTGAATAAACAAAGTTGTGTTTAAACTGTGTTCAAATTTGTAATTTGTATTAAACAATTTGAAGTTTGAAATTTGTGTATAAAACAGTTTAAAATTTTTGTTTAAAACTAGTCTTGAAGCGTTTGTATAAAACAACCTCAAAGTTTAAAATTTGTGTTTTATACAAACACTTCAAGACTGTTTAAAATTTGTGTTTAAAACAGTTTAAAATTCATAATCAGAAATTTTAAACTGTTTAATACAAACGCTTCAAGAAAGACCTGATTATGAATTCTTGAAGCGTTTGTTTCATGAATGTTTCAATCATGAAGGTATTTACTCAAATTTTTCTATACCTTAAGTCTGATATGCATCGCAATGTGCAAAGTTCACATGACATCATTCTCAGTAGATATGCACTCATATATATATATATATATATATATTGATTTGTTGTTGATGTGAATGTCATTGACTAAAGGATTGTTTTTGTAAACAAGTTGCATACAATAAGACTAATAGGATAATTTAAAGCATTGTCTGCTTTAAAATATACATATATTTCGATGTGTTGTTAATGTGAATATTTATTTATTTCATTATATATTGAACCATTTGCCTTTCTGATATGTTCTTATATGTAATGGACATATGGATTTTTGTGAGTAGGTAGGAGATCCCAAGTTTTTATTTGAAGGCAAAACCATACAAAGAATGGAGCTTCTTGTTTTGAGCACCTCCAGCTCCATCCAATCTTAATCAAGTAACTACAGGTAACTATTATTTAGTATCCATTTATTAACCTTTTAAAATGCAATGAATTATTTCTACTCAACATTTATAGTTTGTCTCTTTCATTCTATATCCGATCATTCATTTTAAACTTTGAAAATCACTTCATGGCTTACTTTATGAGCTTATTTAGTTAAATTGGTGGAAGGGATTTGCTGGTGGTTTGGTTTTGGAATTTGCTGTTGTTGTTGAGTTTACTTTAAATGTTAAAACATGTTGGATTTAATGAATAAACAAATGAAACGAATACCTCGCACGGGACTAATGTAACTTGTACGAACTGACCGCGTAGTCATAGGTCTCCCGGTTTCAGAATATAACGATAATTTGCAAAAATCAACACTTAAAACTTAAAAACAGGCCGTTAAAGGGTGAAACCCCAAACTAGCCCCCAAACGTCCCCGTAAGAGACACAAACACCTCGAACGGGACCAATGTAACTTCTACGAACTGACCACGTAGTCACGGGTCTCCCGATTTGAGAATATGACGATAATTTCAAAATATGTTGATTTGGCTTGAAAACAAGTCGTTGAAGGGTGAAAACCCAAACCAGTCCCCAAACGGCCCCGTAAGAGGTACGAACACCTCGCACGGGACCAATGTAACTTGTACGAACTGACCGCGTAGTCACGGGTCTCCCGGTTTGAGAATACGACGATAATTTGCAAAAATCAACACTTATACTTAAAAATAAGCCGTTGAAGGGTGAAAACACAAACCGGCCCCCAAACGTCCCCGTAGGGGGCACGAACACCTCGCACGGGACCAATGTAACTTATAGGAATTGACCGCGTAGTCCCGCGTCTCCCGGTTTGAGAATACGATGATAATTTGCAAAAATCAACACTTAGACTTAAAAACAAGCCGTTAAAGGGTGAAAACTCAAACCAACCCCCAAACGACCTCGTAAGAGGCACGAACAACTCGCACGGGACCAATGTTACTTGTAGGAACTGACCGCATAGTCCCGGGTCTCCCGGTTTGAGAATACGATGATAATTTGAAAAAATAACACTTAGACTTAAAAACTGATCGTTAAAGGGTGAAAACCCAAACCAGCCCCCAAACATCCCCGAAGGGGACACGAACACCTCGCACGGGACCAATGTAACTTATAGGAACTGACCGCGTAGTCCCGAGTCTCCCGGTTTGAGAATACGACGATAATTTACAAAAATCAACACTTAGACTTAAAAACAAGCCGTCAAAGGGTGAAAACCCAAACCAGCCCCCAAACGACCTCGTAAGAGGCACGAACACCTCGCACGGGACCAATGTAACTTGTAGGAACTGACCGCATAGTCCCGGGTCTCCCAGTTTGAGAATACGACGATAATTTGCAAAAATCAACACTTAGACTTAAAAACAAGCCGTTAAAGGGTGAAAACCCAAATCGTCCCCCAAACGACCCCGTAGGAGGCACGAACACCTCGCACGGGACCCATGTAACTTGTAGGAACTGACCGCGTAGTCCCGGATCTCTCGATTTGTGAATAGGATGATAATTTGCAAAAATCAAATGTAAACTTAAAAATAGGCCGTTAAAGGGTGGAAACCCAAATCGGCCCCCAAACGACCCCGTAAGAGGCACGAACACCTCGCACGGGACCAATGCAACTTGTAGGAACTGACCGCGTGGTCCCGGGTCTTCCGGTTTGAGAGTATGATGATAATTTGTAAAAATCACACTTAGACTTAAAAACTAGCCGTTAAAGGGTGAAAACCCAAACCAGCCCCCAAACGGCCCCGTAGGAGGTACGAACACCTCGCACGGGACCAATGCAACTTGTAGAAACTGACTACGTAGTCCCGGGTCTCTCGATTTGAGAGTACGACGATAATTTGCAAAAATCACACTTAGACTTAAAAACATGCCGTTAAAGGGTGAAAACCCAAACCGGCAGCCAAACGACCCCGTAGGAGGCACGAACACCTCGCACGGGACCCATGTAACTTGTAGGAACTGACCTCGTAGTCTCGAATCTCCCGGTTTGTGAATAGGATGATAATTTGCAAAAATCAAACGTAAACTTAAAAACAGGCCGTCAAAGGGTGGAAACCCAAATCGGCCCCCAAACGACCCCGTAGGAGGCACGAACACCTCGCACGGGACCAATGCAACTTGTAGGAACTGACCGCGTGGTCCCGGGTCTTCCGATTTGAGAGTACGATGATAATTTGAAAAAATCACACTTAGACTTAAAAACTAGCTATTAAAGGGTGAAAACCCAAACCATCCCTCAAACGACCCCGTAGGAGGCACGAACACCTCGCACAGGACCAATACAACTTGTAGGAACTCACCGCGTAGTCCCGGGTGTCTCGGTTTGAGAGTACGATGATATTTTGCAAAAATCACACTTAGACTTAAAAACAAGTCGTTAAAGGGTGAAAACCCAAACCAGCCCCCAAACGGCCCCGTAGGAGGCACGAACACCTCGCACGGGACCAATGCAACTTGTAGGAACTGACCGCGTAGTCCCGGGTCTCCCGGTGTGAGAATACGATCATAATTTGCAAAAATCAACACTTAGACTTAAAAACAAGCCGTTAAATGGTGAAAACCCAAACCAGCCACCAAAAGGCCCTGTAAGAGGCAGGAACACCTCGCACGGGACCAATGTAACTTGTAGGAATTGACCGTGTAGTCACGGGTCTCCCGGTTTGAGAATATGATGATAATTTGCAAAAATAACACTTAAACTTAAAAACAAGCCGTTAAAGGGTGAAAACCCAAACCAGCCCCCAAACGACCTCGTAACAGGCACGAACACCTCGCACCGGACCAATGTTTCGTGTACGAACTGACCGCGTAGTCACGGGTCTCCCAGTTTGAGAATACGACGATAATTTGCAAAAATCAACACTTAGACTTAAAAATAAGCCGTTAAAGGGTGAAAACCCAAACCGGCCCCCAAACGACCCCGTAGGAGGCACGAACACCTCGCACAGGACCCATGTAACTTGTAGGAACTGACCGCGTAGTCCCGAATCTCCCGATTTGTGAATAGGATGATAATTTGCAAAAATCAAATGTAAACTTAAAAACAGTCCGTTAAAGGGTGGAAACCCAAATCGGCTCCCAAACGACCCCGTAGGAGGCACGAACACCTCGCACGGGACCAATGCAACTTGTAGTAACTGACCGCGTGGTCCCGGGTCTTCCGGTTTGAGAGTATGACGATAATTTGCAAAAATCACACTTAGACTTAAAAATAAGCCGTTAAAGGGTGAAAACCCACACCAGACCCCTAAACGGCCCCGTAGGAGGTACGAACACCTCGCACGGGATCAATGCAACTTGTAGGAACTGACCGCGTAGTCCCGGGTCTCCCGATTTGAGAGTACGACGATAATTTGCAAAAATCACACTTAGACTTAAAAACATGCCGTTAAAGGGTGAAACCCAAATCATCCCACAAACGACCCCGTAGGACGCACGAACACCTCGCACGGGACCCATGTAACTTGTAGGAACTGACAGCGTAGTCCCAGATCTACCGGTTTGTGAATAGGACGATAATTTGCAAAAATAAAACGTAAACTTAAATATAGGTCATTAAAGGGTGGAAACCCAAATCGGCCCCCAAACGACCCCGTAGGAGGAACGAACACCTCGCACGGGACCAATGCAACTTGTAGGAACTAACCGCGTGGTCCCGGGTCTTCCGATTTGAGAGTACGACGATAATTTGCAAAAATCACACTTAGACTTAAAAACAAGCCGTTAAAGGGCGAAAACCCAAACCAACCCCGAAACGGCCCCGTAGGAGGCACGAACACCTCGTACGGGACCAATGCAACTTGTAGGAACTGACCGCGTAGTCCCGGGTCTCCCGGTTTGAGAGTATGGCGATAATTTGCAAAAATCACACTTAGAGTTAAAAACATGCCGTTAAAGAGTGGAAACCCAAACCAACCCCCAAACGACCCCGTAGGAGGCACGAACACCTCGCACGGGACCCATGTAACTTGTAGGAACTGACCGCGTAGTACCGAGTCTCCCGGTTTGAGAGTATGACGATAATTTGAAAAAATCACACTTAGTTGAAAACATGCCGTTAAAGGGTGGAAACCCAAACCGACCCCCAAACGACCCCGTAGGAGGTACGAACACCTTGCACGGGACCAATATAACTTGTAGGAACTGACCGCGTAGTCTCGGCTCTCCCAGTTTGAGAGTATGATGATAATTTGCAAAAATCACACTTAGCTGAAAACATGCCGTTAAAGGGTGAAAACCCAAACCGGCCCCCAAATGACCCCGTAGGAGGCACGAACACCTCGCACGGAACCAATGTAACTTGTAGGAACTGACCGCATAGTCTTGGGTCTCCCGGTTTGAGAGTATGACAATAATTTGTCAAAATCACATTTAGTTAAAAACATGTCGTTAAAGGGTGAAAACCGAAATCGGCCCCCAAACGACCCCGTAGGAGGTACGAACACCTCGCACGGGACCAATGCAACTTGTAGGAACTGACTGCATCGTCCCGGGTCTTCCGATTTGAGAGTACGACGATAATTTGCAAAAATCACACTTAGACTTAAAAACTAGCCGTTAAGGGGTGAAAACCCAAACCGGCCCCCAAATGACCCCGTAGGAGGCACGAACACCTCGCACGGGACCCATGTAACTTGTAAGAACTGACCGCGTAGTCCCGGGTCTCCCGGTTTGTAAATAGGATGATAATTTGTAAAAATCACACGTAAACTTAAAAACAGGCCGTTAAAGGGTGAAAACCCAAATCGACCCCCAAACGACCCCGTAGGAGGCACGAACACCTCGCACGGGACCAATGTAACTTGTAGGAATTGACCGCATAGTCACGGGTCTCCCGGTTTGATAGTATGATGATAATTTGCAAAAATCAACACTTAAACTTAAAAACATGCCGTTAAAGGGTGAAAACTCAAACTGGCCACCAAAAGACCCCGTAGGAGGCACGAACACCTCGCACGGGACCAATGTAACTTGTAGGAACTGATCGCGTAGTCCCGGGTCTTCCGGTTTCTGAATAGGATGATAATTTGTAAAAATCACACTTAAACTTAAAAACATGCCATTAAAGGGTGAAAACCCAAACCGGCCCCCAAACGACCCCGTAAGAGGCACGAACACCTCGCACGGGACCCATGTAACTTGTAGGAACTGGCAGCGTAGTCCCGGATCTCCCGACTTGTAAGTATGGTGATAATTTGCAAACCTCAACATTTAAACTTAAAAACATGCCGTTAAAGGGTGAAAACTCAAACCGGACAGCAAACGACCCCGTAGGAGGCACGAACACCTCGCACGGGACCAATGTAACTTGTAGGAACTGATCGCGTAGTCCCGGGTCTTCCGGTTTGTGAATAGGATGATAATTTGCAAAAATCACACTTAAACTTAAAAACATGCCATTAAAGGGTGAAAACCCAAACCGGCCCCCAAACGACCCCGTAAGAGGCACGAACACCTCGCACGGGACCCATGTAACTTGTAGGAACTGGCAGCGTAGTCCCGGATCTCCCGATTTGTAAGTATGGTGATAATTTGCAAAACTCAACACTTAAACTTAAAAACATGCCGTTAAAGGGTGAAAACCCAAACCGGCCCCCAAACGACCCCGTAGGAGGCACGAACACCTCGCACGGGACCAATGTAACTTGTAGGAACTGACCGCGTAGTACCGGGTCTCCCGGTTTGAGAGTATGACGATAATTTGCAAAAATCACACTTAGTTGAAAACATGCCGTTAAAGGGTGAAAACCCAAACCGACCCCCAAACGACCCCGTAGGAGGCACGAACACCTCGCACGGGACCAATGTAACTTGTAGGAACTGACCGCGTAGTCTCGGGTCTCCCGGTTTGAGAGTATGACGATAATTTGCCAAAATCACACTTAGTTAAAAACATGCCGTTAATGGGTGAAAACCCAAACCGGCCCCCAAACGACCCCGTAGTAGGCACGAACACCTCGCACGGGACTAATGTAACTTGTAGGAACTGACCGTGTAGTCCCGGATCTCCCGGTTTGTAAGTATGACGATAATTTTCACTCATATATGTAATTTTTTTGTTTTTATTATTTTTTTTTTGTAAATTATTGGGTTACTGATATCGTAATTTTTTTGTATTCAATTTTTTTTGCAGGATAACAGTTTATCGTTGGCTTTTATTCACGTGGAACACACAAAGAACTCAATGGTTTACAACAAGGGGTTTATTAATGATTCCATTTTTTGTGTCATGACCGTACGGTCTTTTGTTGTTTTATTATTGACTTTTATGGCCATGAGGGCTTTTGTAAGTTAATTGTTATATTTTGTGGCCGTGCGGGCTTTATGTTAGGCAGGTTTTGTATTAACAGGTTTTGGAATGTCCAGAAAATAGAGGAAACTTTGCCCAATTTTTTTTGGACCTGTGAGCTGTTAAAGATTTGTAATATTTTGAAGTTTGTATGTACAATAGTTTATTAATAACGCGCAATATTATTAATTTGTCGATTTTGTGCTTTCAAATAAATTTTTTTTTTATTAAAAAAAAATTGGCACAGTTCAAAACCGTGGCAAAAGTGTATCATATTTTGGCACGGTTTTGAACTGTGTCAAATTTTTTTAAACTGTGCTGAATCTGGCACAGTTAAAAACTGTGCCAAAAGTGTGCCAGAAATATCAAATTTTGGCACGGTTTAAAAGTGTGCCAGAAGTGTTCCTATTTTGCTGAATCTGGCACAGTTAAAAACTGTGCCAAAAGTGTGCCAGAAATATCAAATTCTGGCACGGTTTAAAAGTGTGCCAGAAGTGTTCCTATTTTGCTGAATCTGGCACAATTAAAAATTGTGCCAAAAGTGTGCCAGAAATATCAAATTCAGGCACGGTTTAAAAGTGTGCCAGAAGTATTCCTGTTTGGCCAAATCTGGCACACTTTTGAGGCGTGCCAGAAAAAAATGGCCATTTTGGAACACCTAATTCTGGCACAGTTCAAAACCGTGCCAGATTTGATCTGTCACAGTTTTAAACCGTGCCAGATTCCTGTTTTTGGTGTAGTAGTTATTTCCCCACCTCTTATCAACCAAAGGTGGATAATGAAACATTTCCCATAAAGTCTCCCAAGATGTCACGCAGATACTAAAATATTATGATACATCACACGTAACTCTACCTGTGGTAATTACTATTCCTGAATTACCCAAAAATCTGGAATGTACAATCCTCGCTTCCCGCCTACCCATCAACTTATGGGTGACACGTTCAACCAAATATGTAATTATGTACCTATGACACTTTTTACCAGAGGTGGGACTGAAAGGTTCACCTAAATTCCCAACAATATTTAATGACACCTTTTTCTTTTTCACTCCTTCCCATTAATAGTAAAGTTGGGCATACTACTCTATAGTATAACCCCTTCCGAGACAACAATTCTTATTCAGGTCAATCCATTCAACAAACTGATGGAAACCTTGACCCCTCCACGATTTGTACCAACCTGAGCATTAATTCCATCTCTGGAACCATAAAATTTCAAAAACTTCTTGGTTGATACCCTCAAATCAACCTTTTTCCATTCATAAATGGTCTATCCGGAGACAAATTCACTATGTCTCACTCAACACCAATTTCCATGCTCAAGAACTATATTTCTTGTGCAGTTTTCGCCAGATAGGAATCTATACCTTGTCTATGTGTAAGACCACTCTAAGCATATAACTAAGTGATACTCATTTCTATTTTCCCAGAAACGTGACTTCTTTCTTACCTTAAGATATTTTGTTACATGCGCCTCCACCGTCTTTACACTCCTTACGGTGGAGATAGTTCACCTTAATACACATATAGTCAGATTGTTTCCTCTTTCAAACGAATTTCAGTTCACTGCACTTTCCCACTTATTTTCTGACTCCCCTGTAGGCATACATTCAATATGTTCATTCACCCATCCCTTTATTTAAGACGACTCTAAAATCACACTAATAAGGGTGCCCATACATCCAAAATCCCATGCATATTTGCACAACATAACATACGTCATATACATAATATTTTTCTTTCAAGCTTATCCCACAGATCACATTATATAATATGATTACATTCTATATTTCCCCAAAGCTCAATTTAATCTTCTCGATGTTGCCCCGCCCATTAACTTGCGGCGCAAAAAATTCTCAATGCTTCTTTCGCAGCACTAACCGGCTATTATGCTATAAGGCTATTACGCTATAAGGCTAGGCAATAAGGCTTTATTAACTTTCCTTCGATGTTGCTCCACCATTAACTTGCCTAGCCTTATAGCGTAATAGCTTTCACCTCAAAGTGTAACCCCACACGTTCAAAAATCATCCTTTAAACTGGTGTCCTAGCATCATATAAAGTCTTTCCACTACTGACATTTATTAGGGCTTATGCGCATAACATTTCACAACAAAGCCCAAAAAAAAACTTTCCCCAATGCATTAAACACTAGAATTGTTGTTCATTAATTTTTGTAGTCCCGAGCATATAACCAGGACACCCAAAACTTTGTCCTTGTACTTAAAGGTCTAATTGTCGACTCACGCATCTCTAAAGGAGTTGTATAATTCCGCGCTCACACAATCACTAAGTCCTCATCGCTAAGTCACTAACGAGCTAATCTCTTTACTCCATGGTCAATCCGCCATG
The DNA here is from genome assembly GCA_949130495.1 of Sambucus nigra. Classification (NCBI taxonomy): domain Eukaryota; kingdom Viridiplantae; phylum Streptophyta; class Magnoliopsida; order Dipsacales; family Adoxaceae; genus Sambucus; species Sambucus nigra. The sequence goes on from OX422224.1 coordinate 230,988,516, forward strand.
CCCCGAATCACATCAATAAAAATCCCTACGCACTGGGATATAATATACTAGACAACCCTACCCTCTGAAGTCTATTTTATAAAATATTTTCGCGAGCCCAACCTTCTTTCAGGTGGAACCTCGCAAAGAATATACATCCTTCCCTATAATAGAAAACACGATAGTCTTGCTGTAATCACCCACTATCGCTTACCCGTTGCTAACCAATCTATACCCAGGATAGAATCATGCTCGCATAGAACTTCTCAAAATGAGTTAACCTTATAAAATGTACCCTCTCAGTATTCACACCTTTTCATCTGCAGGTAAAACAAAAGAGAGGCCCGTTACCCCGCGGAAAACATATACTTAATAGTAACACTATGATACACCCACTAAACTTGTCTCCCTTGCGAATATAGTGTTAAGAAGACTACTGTTACCACTCGTGTCATAAAGTTCGCCCCATCTATCCGAGGATAAAACTCATACTTCTACTTGCATATACACCAGTGTCCCCAATGGTTACTAAACATAATATTCTCATCCAACCGAACCAAAACTTCATAATTGTTGTCCCTACTAGGCATCCCACTCCTATCCCCTGATTCACTATGGGCATAATCAATTGTTGTGATCCCACTTTCCACACATAAGACACTTCTCTCTGTCAATCCCCTTCCTATGTCCCCAATGGCCATGTCGGGGTTTTCCCTCTTGTGTACTTGGTAGTCTTGACCCAAATTTTTACCCTTGTTGTCCCTTTGACTTTTCTAGCCCTATGGGACTCGTTGTTGGCCTCGACGACACGGATTAAATCCATCGCCAATCGATAGGAATTTAATTGATATAAATCATATATATGGGTTCCTTTACTTGGTATCCCCTTATGGTGCCTCACTAGCACTGCTAAATACAATCTTTCCTTTTGGTCAGATACTCCACCTCCCTTGGCTTCCTTCTCACAGAAGTATTGATATCGAATAAAAAACATACTACCTTGATGACTATAGCCCCATTCATCCTAGATGGAGTTTTCCATCCACACTTGTGCATTACCCACGAGTCCATTATTACACATGGACCCTTTATTGACCTCCGCATCCACCTCGTTGGGTATGAAGTTTGTTGCATAATTCAACTTTCCCTTATATTCGGCCATTGTTCACCCCTTCTAAAGTTAGTACTGAAATCTCCTTTGCCTACCGGCTCAAACGGATGATGCTAAGATTTGCGATCAAACCGCACCATAAATTTCTTATTATTTATGGTATTTCTCCATGGTTGTGGTGACTGACTCCTACCACTACAACACCGACCCACTGTGCCAAAATTTTCAATCAAAATTTTGCCATGGGTGCCACCATACACCGTCCCACACAATTATCTTTGGGTTATTTCCTCCCATTTACTTATCGCGCTACTATGCTACTCGAATCCTTATAGATAGACCTTCCAAAAGGGTCCTTCCACACTTTACCCACCCTTTGCTGACTACGCTTGGAGAGATTGAAATTTTACCACCGTTATCTACAACAGTGCTTTGGTAGACTATCGCTCCCAGGTGATTATTCTATCCCCACTGGCCTGAACAACAATCAAGATGATTCCTATCACGATCACCATTTCCAGAATACCCTATGTCTTTTATTGAGCATCTCCTCCTGTAATTCTCCTATGGACCTCGTTGTTCGTACCAAAGAATGTTCGGTATAAAAAGCCCAACCAAAATCGTGTATGAATCACCTCACTATACTTGATAGAAGGATAACGTAACTCGCATACGTAGAGGGATAAAATAATCATATCATAAGGCTCTACATCAAAGAATGCTAAGCTGAAATAGGAAAAGCTGCACAAATCCTAAGGACACTAGAACCTAGCTCTGATACCATCTGTGATACCCCGCTCAATGAAATACCGGGTGATGAGTCCTATATCAAATTAAAACAGGAATCTCATCTGGTTTATTCTTAGCATCACTGTCGAAAACTTTTTAAAACTTACTAACCACCTAGTATTCAAAAGTTGATGTCAAAATTTTAATCTTTTTATTTAACAACAACAGCCATATAAATATCAATACGAACCATTCACACAAACCATGAATCTAAAGCAATACTGAATAAATTAATAAATGACCGGCCAAATAAACCATCGACAGAGAACCAACATCCACTAATATAATCCAATTGAGAATAATAGCCAGTACAAAGTCCGACTGAAAAGAAAATAACCGGGGTAACATGCCCGAAAGAAATACCAAGTTGCATCCTACTCTAGGAATGAAATGACTGAAGTGTCTATGTCCAAATCCTGCAACATCCACACCTGTTGCAGCTATGTATCCCTGGAATAGATCTTCAAGTTTGGCATCCTTGTGACTGGATACCTAAAAGGTTTTGAAAATATTTTGCAAGTATGGGTCAAAGCCCAAAGTCCTTTTGAAAATATTTTGCAAGTGAATTAAAATGGAACAATTAAAATGTATGAATGCTCTTCATATTTAAGTTAGTGTCGCACTCCCTTGAGATACATCTCACCCCTCCTCTAAAGTTCACATCTAACGCTTTCTTCCTGACCCTCCTAGTTACACCACCCCGTCTGACTAGCCTTGTCATGAAACTCCTTGAACTCTACTCTAACCCGAGCAATTTGTATCTTTACTTCGTAAGTTATTTATCGCATTAACTTAATTAATCATTTCTTAATAGTCATATAACATTCATTAGTTATATAAGTAACAAAAATTCTCTTCATGTATTTAATTACCCGTATATAATTATCTACTCCATTATATATGTAGAACTATATTCCACAATTATTCATATATTGAATTGTAATAACCCTTACTTTTGAGTAATTGACTTTATATAATTTTTCCATGTGAGATAATTATAAAAAATAACAAAAGTTAGAGTAATTATTATTTTAAGTGATTTCAGAGATAATATTTACTGAGTTTTGCATATTTACCGTTGAGAGAAGGTAAATAGCATCATGTTATTTTTTATTTCGTCGTTATGCTTTAAGCGACGATTATGGCATATATTTCAATTGGATCATTATTAATGAATTAATATGACGTTGGAATATGAAATATTGTACGATATTCCGGATGCTAATTTTGAGGGTGCGGTTAGTCCTAAAATAGCCGAGACAGTCAAAATAAGTTTCATATTGTATTTTTGAGTTTCGGTCACTTTTTAAAGGTTATGACTCAATTATGTAGTTACGAGTCATTTTAATGGTGTATTAACATTTAAAGATGGTAATTAATGTTAAGTGCCCGATTAAGTCTTCCAACCCTCTTATTTTCCCCAATTATATGTTCTACACTTAGAAAGAGTTAGAGAGGAGAGAGTTTGGGAGAAAATTGAGAGAAAAGAGAGAATTGAAGATTTAGAGCTGGAAATCGTTGCTACGGGAGGAGAATCCGAGACTACAAACTTGAGTCAAGTTTCTAACTTGCTAGTGTATGATTTAATGTGAATAATCTGCATATATAGTTGTGTTTTTGGGAGTTTTAACCATTAATGGGTTTTTTATGATTTTAGTGTTTAAACCCTTAATCTTGATTTAAAATTTGATTTGAGTTGGAAATATTAGTTAGTTATTGTGTAGAAATGATTTAGGTAAAATATAAGTTGAGTTGGTTGAGATTTGAAGAGAGAAAGTTGAGTTTTGGGAATTTAGGTTTTTAATCCCATATCCCAAACCGGGCAATCTGACCAGGGCGAATCAATTCTCCCCCTTAGCGAATCCATTCGCTAATAATGAGGGCTACATGTCTGAGGAGACGAATCGATTCGGATTAAGTCCGAATCGATTCGGGCTGAGACAGGAGGTTGGGTTTCTCAGCCTCATCGATTCGTATTTGGGCGAATCGATTCGCTACCAGGGATGAATCTATTCGGCCCTAGCCGAATCGATTCAGAAACCCTGCTGTTTTATAGGATTTTTCCAACTTAGTTTCTAGTCCTTTTCTTTCATGGTTTTAAGGCTTAGGAACCTTATCTTGGGAAGTAATAAAGAGTATTAGAGGTTTATATTAGGGAGATTAATACCTTAGATTAGTATGGGGGTAAAGTGAGCTTTATTCGGTGGTTATTCAATAAGAGTTAGCGTCGTTTCATCTAGTGAGTTAGCTTCGGACTGAGGGAGATTTAAGTGATATGGTCTAGGATTTTTGGGAGACTAGTATTGAGGAAAATTACCACTGATGGCTTATGGTATTACTTCGAACTCTTGGAGACTAATGTGAGGATAATTGCACTTCGTGGCCTATATCATTAATAAAATATGACTTCGTGAATAAGAAATGCATATTTTAAATTGGCACTTAATTGTTAAGTAAATGATTTTGAGAATGTGAAAAGCGAATGTTTTAAATGGGAAAAAAACTTGAAAATGATAATTTGCATATACACACCTCTATACATCGTTATCATAAGGGAAGTTACGCGCATGAGGTGAAGTCCCCCTGGCTAGTGAATGCAGGGTGAATATAGTCCTCGGCCATAGGACCGATTATTATATATTGTGTGATTATTGTTCGAAGTGAGGTAATTTCGGGTGTGGTTATGACTCACTGTCGAAGGTATATAGACGCTTCCTCATGTCATGCGATGTAGGATGCCGAGATTGTCTGGGTGATAGGCCTTGGAATATGATAGCCATTTAGGGGCGCATCCAGTGAGGGTACCCGGATGGATGGTCTTAGAATCGTTATATTATGTGATTATATCTATTCTTAATAAAGTGGGACTTGTAATGATTGGAAAGCATTTTGTGAGATAAACTTCTTTGAATATGCTTCCCAGAAAGAAAAGGGAACTGTGAAGTTAAATGGTGTAAAACTGAAATTGTGAAGCATTTTGTGAAATAAATTGCTTTAAATATGTTTCCTAAAGAGAAAAAGGAACTGTGCATTTAAGTTGTGTAAAACTGAAATGAAATATCACTAAGTGAAACTTAGATATTTCTTGCATGCATATATGAACATTGAGTTGTGTCCTTGATATTGCGCTAGGTTGTGCTTTTAGATTGAGAGGTGATAATTCTTATCATTATTTGTGAGAGTGAGATAAGTTTATGATGCTGATAAAATATTCATAACTATCATGCATTTTATTCACATGGTGATCGTATCAAACCGGGTCCTGACCCGTCTATATCTCTTTATTTTGCATGAATTATATATTTGCCCAGGTGCTCCACCACAAGGACTCCCCTATTGACCTCTCCATCACTGTTGCCCTGGAGCTACAATATTTTGCGAATGCTGTAGGATATTAGCTGTAAACGCTTCTATTTTTTTGTACTCTAGATATGATCAGTCTACATATTCGGGTGTGTTGCCCAAGTTTTGTACTTGTTTAATATAATATGATACTAAATTTTAATACTCGGTGTAACCTGCTTGTAATAGTCTATTAACCGACAGCTTATTCAGTTATTACATTGTGCATTATCGTTATACCATTACTCGTTTGTTTTTATATCCACCTTCTTTTCAACTTGGATTGTCTAAATGATTTTCTTTAAACTTTTAGATTAAAATTGACATCCATTTTCTAAAATAATTGGTGGTTGTCTCGTATTATTATTTTGACGACGGTGATGCTAAGAATGGACCATCTATGATTCCTGTATTTATTGGAGTATTGGGCTGACCACCTCTTATTTTAATGAGAGGGTAGTCACAGATGGTATCAGAGCATCAGGTTATAGTGTCCTTAGGAATCTATGTGAACGTACTACGCCTTTAGCGTTGCTTTTGATTTGATTTAGAGCCTTAGGATTAAGATCGTTGATTTCTCTTGTGAGATATCGTTCTCTTGCCATAATTCAAGATGTTAGTAAATATTTTACACGATCATTCGAGATTCATGTGTTGATTAGAAAAAGGCGACCAAGGAAGGCCGTTATGAGGGCGCCAAGAGACGAGCTTAGTCAAAATTGTAAACTGAAATCGGGGATGAGGACTGCATTAAAGGTCACTCCCTTCGTGGCATTTTCTTACATTGCTACAACGGGTACAAGGATATAGTAGATATAATTTCCCAAGTACCTCTACAAGAAGAGAGTGGTACTAAACTTAGATTACTCCGTGAAGTTAAATTGGGAAAATGTTTGAAACGTCCTTGATAAGGACAATACGTTGAAGTTAAGTCATGCGGAGGCAGTGTAACTTCATTCGGTGGAAGTATTAGGTTCAGAAGCTCTGGTTTAGAAAGGGGTATAGGAATACCCAGACGTGAATATTTGAGGAAAAAATTTCCATCGATTGGAGTAATGATGAAATGGTAGGAACGGTAGTCCTTATATTGTAGGATGTTTTGCTCGTAAAGGAACCTTATGGATGGTTCTAACCGTGAGTTCGTTTGATCTATCAGTACTAAAGAGAATGCAACTTTTTAAGTATTCCCAAGAGGATCGGTCGGAGGCCGACAGTTAAGGAAGAGATATATGGTTAGGGAAACCTTGCACCGAAGTAAGGTAGGTACAAGGAAGAAAGAGTCCTTTAATGAAATGATGGGCACACTAGTAAGTGTTGTTAACACTTATGAAGAAGTTGTGTTCATGAAACCTCATTAGTGGACTTCCACCTGAGGAGATTCATTAAAATAAGGCAATTGAGGCCGGTAGCATGTTTTCCTTTGCTGAGGGAGTTAAGGGAACTACGAGGGTGATTGTCATGATCGAGGCTATGGAGCCTGAGATACTGAAAACTTTAACATGGTCAGGGTGGCCAGAAATGGGGAATGATTATGATGGGGAAAGTAGAACCACATACTTTGGTGTTATCCGGTAGGAGTTAAAGGACAAGAATAGAGTGACTATATAGGGCATTGATTCAAGTAGTTTTTTGGTATAGATAGAACAAGGGTACTGTATCTGGGAATTATATGGAGAAGCTATGGTAATTGGCAAGAATGTTGTTATGAGTTTCACCTCGGTTAAGGGAAGTGTGTTTTGTATGACAAGATTTAGCCTCAGTATTTTATTAACCCTAGATTTGGGTGTGTAATTCGAGCTTTGTGGCAGTATTGATATTAATATAGAGGTTATATCTATATGTTTTTCTTGGTGGTGAGGTTCTATTTTCTGTTATTCATTGTGAATAGATGATGATATTTTAAATTTTTTGTTTGGTTTGTGTTACTCGTTCTGTCTATGTTATACGAGTATAAAAATTATTTTGATTTGAGCTATAGCAAGCTTATGATTGTGAGACTATCATATCCGTGGTTCCAGAGTGGAACTAGTTATTTTATAATATCTCTCCTCGATACGGGTTGAGACTTTATAGAGATGGTTTAATGTATGTATGAATTGTTATTTTACTTGTTTTATGCTACCATATCTCCACAATCCACAAAGTTAAGTAATAGTGTATCGGAGGGGTTCCTCATTTGGATTTCGCTTTGCGAGACACTCCATGCATGAACCTTAATAACGTTGGGAGTGGAGAGATGTTACTTTATGTTAGGATGTTGGTTTTGGTGGAATTAGCCGAGAGTCACCTGATTGATTAAAGGGCTAATAAAAATTAAATGTGTGGTGCAGAAGCACTGGAAATATTTCTCTCACCTGATAGATGTAGGAAAGACAAAGATAAGGAAGTCAGATTGAGGCTTATATCCAGGCCTTGATGAGAAGGTAATTTAAAAAGATGTATATAAATATATGTTTGGGAAAAACATTCGTAATACTTTGTCGAGAGTAGGCGCCCATATTAGTTAAATTTTTTTATTTTATTTTGCTGAGACGATAGGATATAGAGGTAGAAGCGCGTTAGTAGGGTTACGAGTTAAGATTTTTAGCAGTCCCAATTGGGTGACTTAGGTCGTTATATCTTGATGACCGATGATGAGAGGTAATAGTGTAATAGGAGGGTTCCTTGTTTGGATTTCTCTTTGCGAGACGTCCCACGCATGAAACCAAGCGAATTTCAAAACTTGAGAAAGGTCTTAGGCACTAAAGACATAGTTAGTATAGTACTTATTTCACATGGGTAGGAAAACGCATCAACCTTAAGATTATTAGGATGTAAGGCCAATGGGGCATGTGGTATTGTTTTAGAAATGCTATAGTGAGTTAACGAGGAGAAGATTGGTGGGTTGATTTTAAGAAGGATTGGGTTTCCAGGAATAAGGAATATGGAATCTTTAGTGACTAGGGACACCAGCCCGAGAAGAATGTGAAGCCCATCTCTAAAGAAACTGTTACGTCTCTAACCTAGATTTTGTTGAGCTGAAGGAAAAGTTGACTCCTACTCCTAAATTCGCGTTGCCAAGTTCGGGAGTGGACTATTTGGTTATTGTAGACTCGTCTAAATAAGAATGGGGCGGTGTATTACTACAGGAACATGGGGACATTTCGTAGGTGTCTTACGGCTTGAACCCCACGAGGACAACTATCCAATGCAAGACTAAAATCACGCCATAATATTGTTCGCCTTAAAGATGTGGAGGCATTACCTCTTGGGAGGGAACTTAAGTCTTTTCATGGACCACAAGTCGATATAATGTTTGTTCTTACTGAAAGATCAAATTATACGGCAAAATAGATGGTTGGATTTTGTAATAGAATATCAATTCGACATTCATTATCACCTAGGAAAAGCAAAGGTGATAGCGGATACTAAGTAGAAAATCCGTGGGGGATACTAGCGAAGGCATGGAAAGCGAAGTGGAAGGAGCTTAACTAGGAAGATGCTATTACAAGGTCGTTTATATCAATGTTGACCGTTATGCCTACTAATAAGATGAGAGTAGTGGAAGAGAAAGGAAGGGAAATTTTTGAGTTGTCTCCCTATGCACCACTTGTCAAGTGGTGAATGTGGACTACTGGCAATCGATTGGACTGTTGCAACTATTAGAAATACCGGTGCGAGAATGGGAGAGTATATCCGTGGATTTTTATCCCTGGATTACTAATGTTGTAAGGCGGTCATGAGTATGAATGGATTATAATCTACAGTTTATGAAACCCTATGGGGTACCTATCAATATAGTGTCACTGAGATAAGATTTTTATATCCCATTTCTGAAGAAGTTTCCAGGAAACAATGGGGACTGGTTAAGGTTGAGTACCTTCTAACACTCGAAAACAATTGGTCAAAATAGGGAGAAATAACATATGTAGGAGGACATAATTTCTGTAAACAGCCCATTTTGTTACCCCTAAACTCTCTTTAGGTCCCTAACACTGCCCTTCATCACTATAAACCCAGGTCATACCCCGAGTACTGACCTAAAATCCATCGGGCACTCCCAGGCTCCGTTTGACCAAAAGTCAAACTCTTCAGCTCGACCGAGACTAAATGAATATTCGAAGGGAACTAAATTCCCTTTCTAACGGTCCATCCCATGCGCGATTCCGATTTACCATGCAGACGAACGACCCGTTTTCCTCGAAACTCGATCAAAAGTCCATCGGGAGCTCCCGGGCTCCGTTTGACCTAAGTTAACTCTTCATCTCAATAGATACTGAATGAATCTTCAAAGGGCACTGAAATCCTTTTCCAATGGTCCTTCCCGTGTGTGATTCTGACTTGCGGTACGGACGAACGAATGATTCATTTTACTCTGTGAGGTCACCGAATGCTTCCAGGGACTAGTTGACCAAAGTCCACTCCCTGAACCGAATCAAACTATTTTTAATGTCAAATTACATCTCCTACCTTTCCAACGGTCCACCTCGTGCGCGATTCAAACTTACCATGCGGACGAACGATCCGTTTGCGTCCGACGATCCCCCATCCAATGGGACGATGAATGCTTTCGAGCCACATTTGACCCAAAGTTAACTCCTAAACCCGGGAGCAGTCCAAAGGACTTTCATATGTGTCTGAATTACCTTTCCAAGGTTTGCCCCGTGTGCTATTCGGATCAACGGTTTGCGCTCTACAACCAATTTTTCGAAAATGTCTGAAAGACATTGCCAAACGGCAGGTCCCAGACCCTGCCTATAGGCAATGTGCCTAAACACACCTGTCAATTGGCAGGAACAAGGATATGCCGATCGACAATGCCCTAGGCCTATAAAAAGGAGGCCTTGCCCTCATTGCAAAAGGATCCCAAATCTAATAGATATCACTCTCAGCAAATCCAGAAAACCTCTCTCGAAGTCAGTGTGATTTCCACATCCAAATCCCTTTCCAACCTTCACCTTTCATCATCCCTTTCATCAAAATTGGTGAATTAACTACCCTCCATCATCATCCAAGTGCAAGGGCTTCTCTCCAACATTCAATATCAAGCTCAAGATTTTCAAGAAGGTCCAATTTTCTCAATTCTCTCCCTAAATTCTTATAAATTCGCATTAACTTTTTTTATTACTTAGCACTTTTATTATCTCATCTCACACATCCTAATATACTTTTTATTTAGTATTATTACACATCACTTATTTTCATACAAATAAAAACCCAAAAAATAAGAAAAAGAGGGTTTGCTCATAAATTCCAAATGAGAATTCTTACACTTTTCTCACAACAAAAATAAGAGAATCCATCGATTGGATTTATGGGATAAACCCCACCCCTCGTTTTGCGTGCGAACTACATGGACTTTGATGACTCTATAGGCTACGTAGGCATCTCGGGGTAAAATCCGAGACTCGAGTCTTATTTTTACTTTTTCTCTCATTTTTTTTCTTCTCTAAACTCAATTCTTTTATATTCTATATATTTGTTCTTAGTAGCGTATAATACCGTACACATTATCGTTCCATCGTAACGATCAACATAAGGATAATCGCGTAAATCCTATTTTCTAATATTATTTTTACATTCCTACGGATGACTCGCTTTATCTCTTCCATGATACAAGTCGAGGATTCCTATCTCCACTATATATACACATACACACATATCACAGGGAAAATAAAGGAAAATAGCAAAAATTCATGAGAGACCGTAAGGGCGGAATGGGTGCCTAAGACCTTCCCATTTTGTAACTTAGCCTCCATACCCTTTCTGAATCATTTTGGTTTCGTATCCATCAGTATGTCTTTGGATGCTTTCCTTCGGGATGGCTCCCTTTCTTTTGTCTGTTTTGAGTAAAATAGACTGGCGACTCCTTCTCTCTATATTTTTCACCTCATCAATGATGTCGGACGAAGCGCTCTCGAGAGGGACGCGCGAGACCTAGGATCCTCATTATGCTCGCCCACCGCGAGGATCGAGGGATGGCCACAGTAGCGACTCCACTGGGGATAAATTCTTTTGAGGGCTAGACTCTATTTACATGGACGTTATGTTTGTATATAATTTCCCCTATTTTGCATGTTCCCCTTTTCCATGTGTACCCCATACTTATGCATCTATTCACACACTTGTAGAAAATTCTCCATGTACACTTCACACCACGTGCACCTAGGGCCACATATATCCAGATGTTGCACGCATCACCCATCCATACTTGGTGCACCATTGGTACTTGTACTTTTCTCCCTGCTTGGCATAATCAAGAAGGACATTCTCATCATAAGATACTAATAAGAGAATCATGCATGATTCACACGACATCACCAAAGATCATTGTTATTGACCAAATTTTTATGCAGTAACTGGAGGATCACTTCGTGATGGGAACTGGTCCGGAAGGGCACAGTTAGCCTAAGCGATATGACTCTCACCTTTCATTGGTCAAGTACCTTCGACGTATATCAAACGGTTCCCCCGCATCGTACCGCTTAAACGAAGTCATGACGGGAAGTATATCGTAGGGAATTCGTTCACCTACGTCGAGTATATCGAATTCTCTCTCATACATATCGTCCCCATGAGGTATATGGTGAGTCAATTCACGTACACGCAGGTATATCAAATGGCTTGTCCACACGTACCGATTTCCCGTAAGAGCAAGATGTATATCTTGGAAGTCATGCCAAAAGGGGGAACCCTTTTTAATTCACCCAACCAAACTGTATACCCACATATAGGTGTCAAGCCTAGGACACACATGTTAGATTGTCGGTTTCAACCTAAAACTCTATCAAAATTCTGAGTCAGTCTGTCGCCCAAATTTTCACGCATTTTTAAAATGGGATCGTGTCCGTGAGCCTGGTCACAAGCCCATCCATAGCTTTGCATATATTACAAACCCAACTTTTCCAGGCTCGGGTCCCGTTCGGCACTTCATTTTTTGCATTTAGGAGAATTAAATACAAGAAAGAACATAATAATTATAATAATCATGCTGGGACCCATCTCCCGAAAAAAAAATCTAAAAACATTTCTCCTCTCTTTATCAAAAATCCAAAAACATTTCTCTTCTCTTTATCAAAAATCCAAAAATATTTTGTCTTTCCATCTCAAAAAGAAAAAGGAAAAAAAAATCATCCTTTTTTTCTCAAAAATAAATCCCATTTTTGCTCCTTCTCAGGTCGTTCGCAAACCCTTGGCCTGGCTCCCTATTGGCTTCGGTCTTTAGTCAGATCATCCCGAAGTTCCGCACATTCCCTTGCTACTTATTCTGAGTCCAGAATCCATCCAACTTCCATGGAGAACACAGATCAAGTACCCGTTGTGTAGCCGGATCTGACAGCAGTCCTAGCTCAGCTTATGTCCAAGATTGATAACCTCCAAACTGAGGTCCGAGAAATGCAACGAAACCATACTACCATTCCTCAAGAGCCCGAGGCCCTATTCCCTAGTGCTATGGATCCACCCGAGCCTATTTGGGTTCCTGAAGAATATCAGTACGCTCCACGTTCCCCTCCCGCTAATGGGTCGCCACCTGCCTAGCTTTCGATGCCGAACCTTGCCCAGCATGGGGCTAACTTGCCTATGATCATTTATCCGAAGGAAGAAGAGCTGAACAAAGTCAAAGAAGACCTCAAGATGCTTACCAAGATGTTTGACCAACTAAGAATCTCGAGCAATTACATGGACTATACCCACATGTCTCCTTATCCTAAAGTGAGGTTACCCGAGAAGTTTAATATGCCAAATATCGAGAAATTCGGAGGCAGTGGACCCTCGATTGTTCATCTTTGTAGTTATCACCATTCCATGACTCTATTAGGGGCTTCTGAAGAAATGATGGCCCAATTGTTTCAGCAAACTCTGAAGGATAGCTCCCTCCGATGTTTTTTGTCTCTCGAAGAGTCCAGAATTCGTAGTTGGGAGGATGTAGCTTGGGAATTCATGTCATAGTACAAATACACTAAAGAGCTTGAGATCACCCGCCAAGATTTAGAGCTGCACAAATAGAACTCTGGGGAATCAGTCAGTAATTTCATTGCCCGATGGAGGGAAAAATCAGCTACCATGACCAATCAGCCTTCCGAGGAAGAATAAGTCAGCATAGTAAAGAAGAACTTCTTACCCCATGTCCGAGCAACCATGGGAGGAAAATACTATCCCCACTTCCGAGCTCTTAGAGAAGTGGGAGTAGAAATCAAGGAAGGTATTGCTAAGATGGAAGCTGAACCAAAGAAGGTGTCCGGACAGTTCAGCCCCAGAAAATATGATAAGTCTTCCAGTGTTGTAGTCTCAACCATCAACAACATATCTCAACCAACCACATCATGGGCACCAAAAAGCCGCCCTATCCTAGTCCGAAAGGAATACACCGAGCTCCATGCTCCCCTCTCCAAAGTTTATCAAGCATTTTTTAGTCGAAATCGTATCAAACCCTTGGACCCTCCTCTATTGCTAATTCCACTCCCAAGAAACTTCAGGGCAGATGCTCATTGTGCCTTTCACCAAACTGCTGGCCATACCATTGACTAATGATTTCACCTCCGAAACATAATCCAAGGTCTAATTGATCAGGGTAACATTTCCACACCAGCCAATCCTAAGTCAAACACTACTCACAACCCACTCCTAAATCATACCAATGCCATCTTTCTAGAAGAGAATCCAGAATTCGATCCCTCAACTTAAATCACACTCATATACTCTCCTAAACCTCTCCAAACTTTCCCATATTTTCTCCTACACCCTACTAGCCTCGTTGATCAGGCACTGTCACTCCTTACTAGGGCATGCATCGTTGTTCGTACCCGTTCTGAAAATGGAAGCATGGAATTGACATAAGTGTTAAACCAACTCCTAGAGTTCGGGCTAAAATTTCCCTCACAGATGATCATTAATTGCCAGAGGTTCAGTAATATGTTCTTAGAGGCACGGAGATGGGCCCGAGAGTCAGATAGTTGGGTAGTACCGACCACTGAAGTTAGCCTGGATGAGGTCGTCTAGATCATGGTAGAATTATTCAGGAAAACTAACAACATTTGAAGTATGACCGAGTTACTTGATGCTTTGAAGCTACAAGGTCTCCTGGTCCCTTCACCCTTACATATCCCCACATAATGGGATGACCTGTATGAATAAGCCGTTGAAGTTTTGGAATGCATCGACTCTATATGGAAAGACAGAATTTTTGCCACCGGATGGGGGGAAGAATTTAGAGATTCGAATGAAGAACAAGCTTTCGAGAAAACTGGCCCGGTAGCTGACATGTGTGGAATGATATCATTTGAAGAACTCCTTGGAGAAATAAACAAGGTGGCATAACAATCCGAGATTAACGAGGAAAATGGATTCATGTTCTTCCCTTCTTAAGTAAATCACTTGACCAAATCAGGGAGGCATTACCAGATTGCAAGCTCACTACCAGTAAATAACAAGGGGAAAGGCATTGAAAACCTTCCTGTGCCAGAGATGACCCTCGAGGAGAGAAACATCCTCGATCAACTAAAGAAAACTCAAGCTAACATCACTCTATGGGGGATTTTTATGTCTTCTCCAATGCACATAAATTCTTTGATCAAGTTTCTCACTAAGCCCACAGTTCTTCCTTCTACCACACCATAAGAAGTGGTAAATTTGGTCCGATCCTTGACCTCCACCCAAATGCTATCCTTTTTCGAAGAAGAAATCCCCAGAATTGGGCCAAACCACAACCATGCACTCAACATCTCCGTCGAAGTTATGGGGAAAGTCATTCCACTCTCTCTTATAGATAATGGATCCGCCTTGAATGTCTTCCCACTAAGGACCTTGAAATGTTTAGGACTGAAAGAAAATGACCTCGCTCCAACCTTCGCTGCTGTACGTGCCTACGATAATACCCATCGGGAGTTGATGGGATCCATAAAGATCATAATAGGGGATGGCCCTATAAACACTATCATCGAATTCCAAGTTATTGACATCCCAGCTTGTTTCAATCTATTACTAGGACGACCTTGGCTTCACAGTATCAAGGGTGTGTCTTCCTTACTCCATCAGAAATTGAAGTTCTTTGCCAATGGACGAGTCATCACCATTTTGGGCGACGACGACAATGCCGAGGGTGCAAGTACCAGCAGTCTAATTCTTGAGATACATCATGGGTCAAATGATATGCTCCTATCAGGATTATGAGTTGAACCACTTCTACTCCCGGCAGGGGACGACTTCAAAGAAAGGGTTTGTCCATACTACAACCCTCATGGAAACATCAATGTGATTCAGATGTTCAGAAACATTCACTTCATGCTCGGACTGGGGCTAGGATAAAGACAACAAGGGATACTTGAGCCCATTGAACTGAAGAAATCTTTCCCTCCTTGTGGTTTGGGGTATCTACCATCAGAACAAGCGCTCAAAATGATCCGTCAATCTCGACTAAAGAGAAGACTAGACTGCATCCAAACTATCCCAGGTGACTCCTTGAATGGATAATTCATCAAAGAGGGTGAAAACTTCCTTCTTTATGGCTTTTCGGAACCATGGTATGACCAAATAGACAAGAAGATAAAGCCTAGAATGGAGATCTTTTTTCAAGACAGCTACCCATGGGCCGAAAGTTCCCAACACCATGTACAACCACTCATCAAAGATATCGAAGAGACTGAGGAAATTGGCTCTGAAGATTCTTTCAACTTACAGACACTGGGACTAACACTATGCATGGTTCACTTAGGCACTACATCAGCGGATCCGTCCCAACTGATTAAAGCTACTGATATACCTCTCCTCAACTGGTATGTTGCACCAGTTCTACCTACTAAAATCTCCCATAATCCTAGTGTTTACCCCATTTATTCTTTTATTCTCTATCCTTGTTCAAATGTAATCGAATCCTTCTTTGATGAGGTTATCATTACTATTTTTCCTATCAATGAAATAAATGAAGATTTTGAGTATGATGTTGTGACTTATATTAAATGTGTAGATTTTAATCAAACTTTTGATGATGATGATTTTGCAAATGAACAATTCTTAACTGATCTAAATAAGGTAAATAATAAACAACATAACCGCGTTCAAGTTAATGAAGAAGAAACGGTTGTTATTAACCTCAGTTCTAGTAGCCAACTACGCGAGATTAGGATAGGGGCTACCCTCGACAAGCATGAGCGTGCACAACTCGAAGAATTGCTAAAGGAATTCGTGGATGTGTTCGCATGGTCCTATGACGATATGTCCGACATTGATCCTGAAATAGCTCAGCATGAGATTCCCACTCTCTCAGATTACAAGTCGATCAAACAAAAGTTGAGAAATTTCCTCACCGAATGGTCACTCAAGGTCAAAGAAGGGGTGGTCAAAGAGTTGAGCGTGGGCTTCATTCATGTGATCGAATATCCCACGTGGCTAGCCAACATAGTGCATGTGCCGAAATCAGGAGGGAAGGTTCAGATGTGTGTAGACTATCGGGACTTGAACATAGCCTCTACAAAGGATGATTATCCGCTACCCAATATCGACATGATCATGGACAATATATCCAGTCATGCTCTTAAGTCATTCATCGACAGGTTTGTCGAATATAACCAAATCAAAATGCACCCAGACCACCAAGAAAAAACCACATTCATCACCCCATGGGGAACTTTTTGGTACACTGTTATGCCATTTGGCCTCAAGAACGCTAGGGCTACTTACCATAGGGCTTCCACAACCATCCTGCACGATCTGATTCACAAAGAAGTTGAGGTCTATCTGGATGATATGATTATCAAATAAAAACCAGAGAAGGTCATGTTCCCGCTCTCCAAAAGTTCTTCGAACGACTGCGATAGTATCAGATGAGACACAATCCGCAGAAATGCGTTTTCGGCTTTACAAAGGGAAAACTCTTGGGATTCATGGTCAGTGAGAAGGGGATAAAAATAGATCCCGCCAAGATGAAAGCCATATTTGAGATGCCACTTCCCTGAACAGAGAAATAATTTTGAGGTTTCCTTGGAAAATTATAATACATCAGCCGGTTCATCAGCTAGTTAACCTCCATCTACGGACCTATCTTCAAACTCCTCCGAAAGGATTCAACTAAGGTTTAGAGCGAGGCCTGCCAAATTTTTTTTGATCGAATCAAAGAATATCTGACCCAACCTCCGGTACTCATTCCACTACAGCCTGGTCTCCCCTTGCTCCTATACCTAACCATAATTGACACTGCAGCTGGAGCTTTGCTAGCCTAATACCTTGAAGATTCCTGCAAGGAAAGAGCCATCTATTATGGCAGTCGCAAATTGGCTGGATACGAAGTCAACTACACTGCTTTGGAAAAGGCATGTGTCGCGCTTGTCTGGGTCACCCAAAATTTGCGACACCACATGCTCGCCTTCCCCATCAAACTTGTATCCCGAATAGACCCCATCAAATATCTGCTTGAGAAACTCGCCTTATCCAGTTGTATGGCCCGATGGTTAATGCTCCTAGCCAAGTTCGATATCATGTATGTCACGCAAAAAGCCATGAAAGGAAGAGACATCTCTGACTACCTCGCTGATTACCCCATGGATGAAGCCGATGTCTGGGTCTCCAAATTCCCAGATGATAATATTCTATGCACTGCTCAGGACAACTTCCGATGGAAAATGCTTTTTGATGGCACTGCCAATAAAAAGGGATATGGCATTGGGATACTTTTGATCTCCCCAGATGACTCCCACACTCCCATCGCCATCAAATTGGATTTCCCTTACACCAACACCATGGATGATTACGAGGCATGCACGGTAGGCCTCAAGGTTGCTCTCAAGAAAGGTATTCAATGCCTAGAAGTCTATGGGGATTCCTCCCTCATCATCGATCAAGTGCTCAGAAAATGGAGAGTTAAGGACGAGAAGCTCCAACCCTTCCATGCCCACTTATAAGAGATAGCCTCCCAATTCCAAGACATCACCTTCCATTACCTACCTTGAGCTAAGAATAACCTAGACGACTCCCTTTATACTTGGTCTCCATGGTCGACATGCCCGAAGGAATAACAATAACCCCCTTCCTGGTTCAAAAGCAAGATAAACCAACCCACTGCTACCACATTGAGCTCGTCACCACAAAAGATCCCGAGCTAGCCAATTGTTGGTACTATGATATCTGGCACCTATTAAAGCATGATACGTATCCCAAGGGTTCCAACAAGAAAGATCGAGCAACCCTTCGAAGACTAGCTTCCCATTACATCATCTATCACAAAGCACTTCTCAAAAGGAACTTCGATGGAACTCATATGCACTGTATCGTAGGGGCCGACATTGAAAAGATAATACAGAAGATTCAAAACGAGGAATGTGGACCCCACATGAACGATCACATACTTGTTAAAAATATCATCCAACAAGGCTACTACTGGACCACCATGACCCAAGATTGCACCGCCTATGTCTGGAAATGCCTCAAATGTCAATAATTCTTCAACCTTCAGCATTTGTCTCCGCGCGAATTATACAACATAACCTTTCCCTGGACATTCTACACCTAGGGAATCGACATCATAGGGAAGGTTACACCGAAGGCTTCCAATGGGCATTAGTTCATCCTAGTTTCCATTGATTACTTCACTAAATGGGTCGAAGCCGAGTCATACTCAATGCTGAATGCCAAGAAAGTGGCCAAATTCATCAAGAAAAACATCATCTGAGGATATGGGGTCCCGCATGATCTAGTATCAGATAACGGGTTGCATTTTGAGGCATAAGTTACAGAAGTGGTCAAAGAGTATGGGATTCAAAAATATAAATCTTCTCCCTACCAACCTCAGACCAACGATGCAGTTGAAGCCGTCAATAAGAACCTCAAAGCCATCATCAGCAAGATGATCGAAAGTTGTCGAGATTGGGTCGACTGGATTCTATACGCCCTCTGGGGCTATTTAACCTCAATTCGAACCTCTACTGGGGCTACCCCTTACTCTCTAGTCTATGGCATGGAATCAGTCCTACCCGTGGAGCTAGAAATACCCTCATTACGCATTATGCTTGAGAGCAAGGTCAGCGAAGAAGACTGGTGCCAAAGCCGTCTTGATGAGCTGACCCTTCTAGATGAAAGGAGATTGAAAGCACTATACCATATACAAGGGTACCATCGCCGAATAAAGCATTCATTCAACAAGAGAGTCAAGGATCGCAGTGTCCGAGAAGGGGACCTAGCCCTCAAAGAAATCATAGAACCCATTTGGGAACCAAGAGGGAAATTCAAACCCAATTGGAGCGGCCCCTACATTGTCAAGAAGATCTTGTATGACGGTGCCTCCATGCTCACCGACTTAGATAGGGAAGAGATGGCTCGTCCAGTCAACTCGGACCATCTCAAGAAGTTTTACCCCTAATCCGAAATCTCGGCGCGCTACGACTATTCTCATCTCCCTTCTATTCTAAAAATAAAAAAAAAAATCGCTTCATTTCCTACTACCCAGAACTACGTTGGCCTGATCCTCTGCAAAAAAAACCATTCTCAAACAAATAAAAACTTTTCAAAAATTCCAGAGGTACGTAGGCAGCTCATACACCTTACATGAGCAGGGCCCTTTCTTTTTCACAAAATACTATTCTTTTCTTATCTCCGAGAACGACAGTCCATGATAACATATACTTGAACAAAAGGATTATGTATGCCTTAGCGATCGGTATAGATAGTTCAAAAATACAAAACTCATCAAAAAGCATAGCTGGATGATCAAAAGCTTGTTTATTTCACTAATAAGAAATTTCGGTACAGATTACATAAGAAAAGGAACGGATAACTCCCTTCCCCCTACTTTCCTAAAAAGCTAAAATAAAATCCCCATTCCCCATCATAAACTCTCCAAGAGTCCTAGCCACAGCTACCAGAGGAGCCCGTTCCGTCATCATCATCTGCATCTTGGGGTTCCAAGCTTCCCCTGTCTGAACAGAGTGCCGCAGGCGCTCCATGGACTGATAAGCCCGAACTAGCTTAAAAAAAAACCACAACACCTCCTTCCATTGTATTAGATAAGACAAGTCACCTTTGTCCAATCTCCACTGCCAACATTTTTCTAACCACCCTTCTCCACAACCACTTCATATAATCCCCATGGATATGCCAAACTCTCCCAACAGACTGAGAAAGACGGTTCGATGGACACTGATTCTCCCATAAAGAACCAAGCCGCATGCGCAGATGCTCAGTCAAAACTTCTACCGGAAAGAAGTCTAGTGTCTGAGGTGGCATGACCTGCTCCCAGCCAAACTGATGTAGAAGCCGCCAAGAGAAATAGAAAGAGGTTTTCCTGAGACTAACTAACCGGACATATGGGTATTCTCCCACCTCCAGATTAGGCAGCAACTGTCCCCACCAAGGCACTGACCAGCACAGATTTAAAGCTCCATGCTCCACAAGCCAGTTCTCCCAACTCTCGATATCCAAGCCAATGCTGATGAAATAACGCGAAAAGAAGTTGGGTACAACTGACAAAGGGTATTCCGGAGGAGTCACCAGGAAGAGTCTCTCAGACAACCACATGAACAGCATTATGGGGCTACCCCTAAGGAAGTCAGAACGACCTTCTCGCTAGGCATTCGAGCCATTCAAGGTCTCCGCCAGCATCACTGTCGTAGGATTATGATGGTATGACATCCAGTAAATAATGGCTACAAGTTGTGGGTCAACCAGTAGTTCCCCAGTCACCAGTAGCAATTTTGATACTAAGCCCAGAGCAATGGCTCCGGCGTATCCAGCATCACCTACTTCCTGCAAATACATGGACTGTAACACCACTAAAAGGGAAATTATTCCTCCAATAACCAGTGGTCTGGCCACCGAAGGCGAAAAATGAACAAGCCCAGCCAGCAAATCCCTGGGAGAATGGGAAAATTTGGTTAAATCTACAGCAACACTGGGATTTATCCCCAATATGGCAGAATATTCCTTATAGGTAGGACAAACTTCATCCAAACCAAAGCGGAATACATGGTCTTTGGGGTACCAAAATTATACCGCCGCCATCAGCATGTTCCACTCAATGGGCCGATTGTGCCATAAAGAGACTCGACGCATGTTAAAAGCATCGTAGTTGACATTATAAGAGCACATCGCTTCCAAGGCTTCGAGTTAGTTAGAAAACTCAATGCTACCAGGGAGAGCCATCTTGCAAGACTAAGAGATAGTAAGCAAGTAAGTAAGAATGTGAGGGTGTGATGAAAACACTCCACCCTTTACCCCTTTTTATACTTGAAAACCCTCACAAAAGACGTAACCCCTGGAGAAATTGGAGGTAATCCTACCCCACAAAGTACAAGTGTCTAAAGAGGGAACCAATCAAAGCTTTGAATTGATGGGACTGAGCTTGACTGCCGATAGGCAGGACAAGGGTCTTGTCGATCGGTAACCTCCTATTTTTGGAAATTTTCCCTTTTCCTTTTTTGTCCAAATCAGAAGCTCAATAAAAAAAATTGATATTCTTAACAGAATTTCAAAAATCCTCTTCCACCCCTATATAATTTCTCATTTTTAAAACTTTCCTCCCAAATCCCAAAAATATCTCTTTTTACAGTCTCAGCAGCAAAAGTAAAAAGCGCATGTACATGCATTCATTCATTCACCATTAACAAACGATAATAAAAAAACTACATTGCATTGTATATATATTCTTCTGTATTACATCAAATTTTGCAGGAAAAAAAATAAAAGAAAAAAATAATGGGACTCAACCCAAACCCACATTCTCTCTCTCTCCCTCTCTCTAAGAGCTTCCACCCCTATGACGCGCTCTCTTTCCCCTACGGCGAGATGGCGCACCACCGCTACACGAGCCAGAGTCCTGCCCGTACGAAGCAGCTGGCACCAAACAAGAAGGAATCGGGATCGCATCCTAATTGTGGGCAATCATTGAAGATATCTAGTCTCTGATGTTCCTTGGCCAAGTTGTCGACACCCGGACTTGCTACAAGTAAAAGGAAAAATCAGTATCAAAGAGGGATCAAAACAGAAAAGGAACCAAAAAGAGGAAGAGGGTATACCGCGAGATGAAGGACCTCCTCTATCAAACACACTCCTCTGAATCTATCGCATGAGGACGATGCAACATGGGCACCATCCCTCCATCAACCCACCGAATGTTGTACGAAGGAGTATGCAACCACACGAAGTGAACCTCTGACGAACAACTGCCGCAGACGCCGATGAACCACCGCTTCTATGGGATGACCCCATCGCCCGACTCGAACCCGTATGAGGGAAAGATAAGGCATCATATATGCTGGGCACCATTAACCAGCTCATCACAATGTCCATATAGTCATATGGTGGAGCCGTATCAGTATACACTAGGTAGGACTCGCCGATCATCGCCACAATCCTTGCATCCTTCGACAACAGCCGCTCTCGCCTCATAGACGTAGGAGGCTACTCAGGTAGCACCACCACCTCCTCCTCAGCAATCTATCGAACCACCCGCTCCCCAAGATACCAAGAGTGGCCAAACTCATGTGCAAGTAAGCGCCACAGCTGTGCGTTCACCCCAGTCGCCCCCATATGCTAAATGGTTGTCCCCCAAGGGTAAAAGGTCACCTGAGAATCCCCAGCAGGCATAAGTCAATACAGAATCAGAACATTCAAAAACCAAGACTGAAGAGGAAAGAGTCTTACCCAACCACTAGTCAGGCCATTGAAGACCTGACACACTGCCTCCAGAGAAAGAGATCCCTTCGACTATCGATTGGCCTTCCGCCACCGATACAATTGGCAGAAGTCCCCAATGGTATCGCCCTTCAAAACGATCAGCTGGGTATTGCACCCAATCACCTCATAGAACCGCGTCTGCCAAAAATAAGAAATTTGCAATCAGAAAGAGACGCATAAGTAAAGTGCAAATGCATGAAAGGAAAATGTGCAATACCTCAAAAGATAAGTGGCTCCAGTAAAAGTTTACCGGCAACACTGGATGAATGCATCCATAGAAAAATAGAGGGTCGCCAAAGTCAGGCTCCCCCAATCATAAAGAGGGATGTTTCAAAAACATCATCAAATACGGTAAGAACCACAAGTGGATGATGTCGCCAC
The DNA here is from genome assembly GCA_949130495.1 of Sambucus nigra. Lineage (NCBI taxonomy): Eukaryota > Viridiplantae > Streptophyta > Magnoliopsida > Dipsacales > Adoxaceae > Sambucus > Sambucus nigra. The sequence goes on from OX422224.1 coordinate 231,011,755, forward strand.
TCGATGCCACCATGAAACCTCCCAGCACTAACAATATAAACAACCGGTCCATTTCCTCACATGCAGCCCGTCATTCAAATCCACCTCCCTACTCACCAAAACATCCTTCAGCAATGACAACCGGATGTAATCCCCAGAAACTATCCTCCCTACGTCACCAAGCATCGCACGCACCGCCTCTGGCCTGACCCGCGGGGTGCGATCCACCTTTATCTGCTCTTCGTCACAATCCAACCCCAGTAGCTGCTACATGTCTATGGGAGTCACGGTCATCTCCCCAAAACCAAAATGGAAGGTGTGGGTAGTATCCCACAACCTCTCCTCCAAAGCGAATAAGAACGTTGTCGAACGAGAATCTCATCTAGCACAGACGCCAACCTCCCAAAACCCGTTGAGGATACCACCCAATGCACCACAGTGGAAGATGATCCCAAACGTCCTTAAGCCCCGTCATCCCGTAGGCACGCATATTCTTCAAAGAGATGTCAGACTGACAAAAGAAGAAACATTATCAAAATTTGAGAAGAAAAAAAAACTCACCAAAAAGAGAAGAATGCCAAAAGTCAGGTTACTTACATAACCGCCGGGGCTCACCACCCTCGAGGAACGATGACGCAACGGCTCTAGCAACAAGGTCCGCTCATTTGCAACCGTCTCTAATGCATTAAAGAATTTCTCACTCCCCAAAGTAAGATGTGTCCTGGCCCTCCACTCCATGTGCACCCAGTCATCGACAGTCAACCATTACCTATGCGCTGTAGTGCTCACAAAGGCGGCCATTTCTTAGAGATCGGAATGATAGAACGATTTGCTGAGGTAAATCGCAGAAAGCAAGAAGCTGTGAAAAATGAAGGGAATTAGCCCCTTTATATAGGATGCCAAGGGTCATGCTAATCAGCATTGACCCCCCACCCACCGATCAACACAGACCCCTTACCTTCCCGAGGCAGTCCAAAAGTTTGTGCCACTGCCGAATGGTACCCTCTGTACCATGCCGACCGGCACCCCCTTAAAATTTCGTACAAAAGGTCCCAGAAAGCCCTGAAAAATCCTAAGAAAATTCCTAAAAATCCCAGGAAAGATTTAGAACCTTTTCATTAACAAAATTTCGCACTCCCTCAAGCGGAACCCCTATTTCCAAAGCGAAACTCTCAAAAACCAAGTAGAACTCCTCTCGGCAACGTCCCTAGAGGATCTCTAAAGATCACCCGCTATGCCCCAAAGGTCTCAATTTTCCTCGAGCAATACATCCAAACCTTGGGCCACCTAATCACCTCCCCAGTGGAATTTTGGCTATTCCTTCAGAGGATGCAAAAGGTTTCCCCAGCAATCGGCTCCCCAGCCCAAAATAAAACCACAAGATAATCTCCCCGGTAGAGTTCCCCAAGAACATCTCATCTTCAAGCCCGTGGCATTGGCTTCGGCCCACAGAATAGGTCATCTCATCTTTAAGCCCACAGAATTGGCTTCAACCCGCAGAATTGGTCATCTCTATTTAAGCCCATAGAATTGGCTTCGACCCGCAGAATTGGTCATCTCATCTTCAAGCCCGCAGAATTGGCTTCGACCTGCAGAATCGGTCATCTCTACTTAAGCTTGCAGAATTGGCTTTGACACGCAGAATTGGTCATCTCTACTTAAGCCCTCGGAATTGGCTTCGACCCGCAAAATTGGTCATCTTTACTTAAGCCCTCATAATTGGTCATCTATACTTAAGCCCGCAGAATTGGCTTCGACCCACAGAATTGGTCATCTCTACTTAAGCCTGCAGAATTGGCTTCGACCCACAGAATTCGTCATCTCTACTTAATCCCTCAGAATGGCTTTGACCCGTAGAATTGGTCATCTCTACTTAAGCCCTCGAAATTGGCTTCGACCCACAGAATTGGTCATCTAACCTTAAGCCCTCAGAATTGGCTTTGACCCACAGAATTGGTCATCACACCTTAAGCCCTCAGAATTGGCTTTGACCCGCAGAATTGGTCATCTCATCTTCAAGCTCGCAAAATTAGCTTCGGCCCGCAGAATTGGTCATCCTCACCCTAAGCCCTCAGAATTGGCTTCGACCCTCAGAATTGGTCATCTCATCCTCAAGCCCTTAGAATTGTCTTCGACCCACTGAATCGTTCATCCTCATCTTCAAGCCCTTAGAATTAGCTTCGACCCACAGAATTGGTCATCCCTAGTATTCCCCCCTAAGGTCCTCAGAATTGGCCTCGACCCTCTGAATCGGTCATCCTCATCCTTAGGTCCTCAGAATTGGCCTTGACCCCCTGAATTGATTATCCTATTTCAAATCATCATGCGGTGTCTATTCGAAGTCTATCATTTATTCCAGACTCACCTGTCGAGGGGCTCTGTAGACACCCCATTCTGTTACCCCTAAACTCTCCTTAGGTCCCTAACACCGCCCTTTTTCATTACAAACTTAGGTCATACCCCGAGTATTGACCTAAAAGCCATCGAGCACTCCCAGGCTCCGTTTGACCAAAAGTCAAACTCTTCAACTCGATCGAGACTAAATGAATCTTTAAAGGGCCCTGAATCCCCTTTCCAACGGTCCCTCCCGTGCGCGATTCCGACTTACGGTATGGACGAACGATTCGTTTTACTCTATGAGGTCACCGAATGATTCTAGGGCCCGGTTGACCAAAGTTAACTCCTTGAACCAGATCAAACTCTTTGGAATTCAAATTACATCTCCTAACCTTTCCAATGGTCCACCCCGTGCACAATTCAGACCTACCATGCGGACGAACGATCCGTTTCTGTTCGATGATCCCCATCCAATGGGCCGACGAATGCTTTCAGCCACATTTGATGTAAAGTCAACTCTTGAACCCGGGAGAAGTCCAAGTACTTTCTTACGTCTCTGAATTACCTTTCCAACGGTTTACCCCGTGTGCGATTCGGATCAACGGTTTGGGCTTTGCGGTCGATTTTTTGAAAAGGCCTGAAAGACACTACCAAACGGCATGGCCCAAACCCTGCCTATCGGCAGTGTGCCTATACACACCTGTCGATTGGAAGGAACAGGGCTATGACGATAGGCAATGCCCTGGGCCTATAAAAAGGAGGCCTTGCCCTCATTGCAAAAGGCGCCCAGATCTAATAGATTTCACTCTCAGCAAATCCATAAAACCTCTCTCGAAGTTAGCGTGATTTCCACATCCAAATCCATTTCCAACCTTCACCTTTCATCATCCCTTTCATAAAACTTGGTGAATTAACTACCCTCCATCATCATCCAAGTGCAAGGGTTGCTCTCCAACATTCAAGATCAAGCTCAAGATCTTCAAGAAGGTCCAATTTTCTCAATTCTCTCCTTAAATTCTCATAAATTCGCATTAACTTATTTTTTACTTAGCACTTTTATTCTCTCATCTCACACATCCTAATATACTTTTTATTTAGTACTATTGCACATCCCTTATTTTCATACAAATAAAAAACCCAAAAAACAAGAAAAAGAGGGTTTGCTCATAAATTCCAAACGAGAATTCTTACACTTTTCTCATAACTAAAACACTTTTTCTATACACACACACACACACAAATAAGAGAATCCCCCAATTGGATTTATGGGATAAACCCCACCCCTCATTTTTCATGCGAACTACGTGGACTTTGATGCCTCTATAGGCTACGTAGGCGTCTCGGGGTAAAATCCGAGACTCGAGTCCTATTTTTACTTTTTTTCACATTTTCTATTTTTTTCTAAACTCAATTCTTTTATATTCTATTTATTTGTTCTTAGTAGCGTATTATCCCATACACGTTATTGTTCCATCGTAATGATCAACATAAGGATAATCGCGTAAATCCTATTTTCTAATATTATTTTTACATTCCTATGTATGACTCGCTTTATCTTTTCCATGATACAAGTCAAGGATTCCTATCTCCACTATATATACACATGCACACATATCACGGGGGAAATAAAGGAAAATAGCAAAAATCCATGAGAGACCGTAAGGGCGGAATGGGTGCCTAACACCTTCCCATTTCGTAACTTAGCCTTCAGAACCTTTTCGAATCATTTTATTTTTGTATGCATCAGTATTTCTTTGGATGTTGTCCTTCGGTATGGATCCCTTTCTTTTGTCTATTTTGAGTAAAATAGACTGGCGACTCATTCTCTCTATATTTTTCACATCATCAATGACGTCGGTCGAAGCGCTCCCGAGAGGGATGCGTGGGACCTAGGATCCTCACTCCTCCCGCCGACTGCGAGGATCGGGGGATGGCCACACTTTCGATGTGCATACTTAACTTTTGGTGGATGGGAGCAAAACATTCTTCTAATCGAGTTTGTATACAATAATTCATACTAATACATGATGGGTATGGCACCATAGATGGCGTTGTATAGCAAGCCGCATAGATCACCTGCTTATTGGTTACAAGTAGAAACAATAAGCTTCTTGCACCTAGAATGATCCAAGACATCTTTTGTAATACTGAGTTCTTTTTAAACCGCGTACGAATTGCCTAAGATTATTAGAAGGGCTATGCCGACGCGAATAGAAGTATTGTAAAATTTAAGGTAGAGAATCAAATTTAATGCGGGCATTTTTTTTATGACGGATATAACACGCTTTGTGATGAACGATAAGCTTGCGCTGGGTTAGGTAGATTTTTCACGTTCTTATAAAGGTAGGCCCGATAGTTCATATGAGGAACAAACGGTTATTAATTTTAGATCATGGAGAGTATAGACGAATTTACTTGGGAACAAGATAATAATATTTGAGAAATGTACCCCCTAGTCTTTTTATGAGTTACGCCTGAATTTTAAGGGCAAAATTCCCTTATAAGGCGGGGAGTATGTAATAACCCTTACTTTTGAGTAATTGATTTTATATAATTTTTCCATGTGAGATAATTATATAAAATAATGGAATTTGGAGTAAATATTATTTTAAGTGATTTCAGAGATAATATTTACTGAGATTTGCATATTTACCGTTGAGAGAAGTTAAATAGCATCATGTTATGTTTTATTGCGTCGTTGTGCTTTAAGCGACAGTTATGGCATATATTTCAATTGGATCATTATTAATGAATTAATATGACGTTGGAACATGAAATATTGTACGATAATCCGGATGCCAATTTTGAGGGAGCGGCTAGTCCTAAAATAGTCGAGATAGTCAAAATAAGTGCCATATTGTATTTTTGAGTTCCGGGCACTTTTGACAGGTTATGACTCAATTATGTAGTTACGAGTCATTTTAATGGTGTATTAACATTTAAAGATGGGAATTAATGTTAAGTTCCCGATTAACTCTTCCAACCCTCTTATTTTCCCCAATTATATGTTCTACACTTAGAGAGAGTTAGAGAGAAGAGAGAGCTTGGGAGAAAATGGAGAGAAATGAGAGAATTGGAGATTTGGAGCTAGAAATCATTGCTATGGGAGGAGAATCCAAGACTACAAACTTGAGGCAAGTTTCTAACTTGCTAATGATTTAATGTTAATAATTTGCATATATAGTTATGTTTTGGGGAGTTTTAACCATTAATGAGTTTTTGATGATTTTAGTGTTTAAACCCTTAATCTAGGATTAAAATTTGATTTCAGTTGGAAATATTAGTTAGTTATTGTGTAGAAATGATTTGGATAAAATATAAGTTGAGTTGGTTGAGATTTGAAGAGAGAAAGTTGAGTTTTGGTAATTTAGGGTTCTTAATCCCGTAGCCCAAACTGGGCAATCTGACCAGGGCGAATCGATTCGCTGATAATGAGGGCTACAGGTCTGAGGAGCCGAATCGATCCGGGTTAAGGCCAAACCAATTCTGGCTGAGACATGAGGTTACGTTTCTCAGCCGAATCAATTCTCTACCAGGGAAGAATCTATTCGTCCCTATCCGAATCGATTCGTCCCTAGACGAATCGATTCGGAAACCCTGCTATTTTATAGGATTTTTCCAACTTAGTTTCTAGTCCTTTTGTTTCAGGTTTTAAGGCTTAGGAACCTTCTCTTGGGAAGTAATAAAGAGTATTTGAGGTTTATATTAGGGATATTAATACCTTATATTAGTATGGGGGTAAAATGAGCTTGATTCAGAGGTTATTCAATAAGAGTTAGCGTCGTTTCATCTAGTGAGTTAACTTCGGACTAAGGGAGAGTTAAGTGATATGGTTTAGGATTTTTGGGAGACTAGTATTGAGGAAAATTACAAGTGATGGCTTATGGTATTACTTCTAACTCTTGGAGACTAGTGTGAGGATAATTGCACTTCGTGGCCTATATCATTAATAAAATATGACTTCGTGAATAAGAAATGCATATTTTAAATTGGCACTTAATTGTTAAGTAAATGATTTTGAGAATGAAAAAGTCAATGTTTAAATGGGAAAAAGACTTGTAAATGATAATTTGCATATACACACCTCTCTAAATCGCTATCATAAGGGAAGTTACGCGCATGAGGTGAAGTCCCCTAGCTAGTGAATGTAGGGTGAATATAGTCCTCGGACATAGAACTGGTTATTATATATTGTGTGATTATTTTTTGAAGTGAGGTAATTCCGAGGGTGGTTATGACTCACTGTCGAAGGTATATGGCCGCTTCCTGACGTCACGCGATGTAGGATGCCCAGGTTGTCTTGGTGATAGGCCCTGGAAGATGATATCCATTTAGGGGCGCATCTAGTGGGGGTACCCGAAAGGATGGTCTTAGAATCGTTATATTATGTTAGTATAATTATTCTTAATATAGTGGAACTTGTAATGATGGTAAATCATTTTGTGAGATAAACTGCTTTGAATATGTTTCCTAGAGAGAAAAGGGAACTGTGAAGTTAAATGGTGTAAAACTGAAATGGTGAAGCATTTTGTGAAATAAATTGCTTTAAATATGTTTCCTAAAGAGAAAAAGGAACTGTGAATTTAAGTTGTGTAATACTGAAATGAAATCTCATTAAGTGAAACTTAGATATTTCTCGCATGCGTATATGAACATTGAGTAGTGTCATTGATATTGCGCTAGGTTGTGCTTTTAGATTGAGAGGTGAGAATTCTTATCATTATTTGTGATAGCGAGATAAGTTTATGATGCTGATAAAATATTCATAACTGTCATGCATTTTATTCACATGGTGATCATATCAAACCTGGCCCTGACCCGTCTATATATGTTTGTTTTGCGTGATTCTATATTCGCCCAGGTGATCCACTGCAAGGACTCTCGTATTGACCTCTCCATCACTGTTGTCCTGGAGCTACAACATTTTTTGGATATTGTAGGATATTCGCTGTAAACACTTCTATTTCTTTGTACTCTAGATATTATCAGTCTACATATTCGGGTGTGTTACCCAAGTTTTGTACTTGTTTAATATAATGTGATACTAAATTTTAATACTCGGTGTAACTTGCTTGTAATAGTCTATTTACCGATATCTTATTCGGTTATTACATTGTGCCTTATCGTTATACAGTTACTCGTTTGTTTTTATATCCACCTTCTTTTCAACTTGGATTGTCTAAATGATTTTCTTTAAAGTTTTAGATTGAAATTGACATTCGTTTTCTAAAATAATTGGTGGTTATCTCGTATTATTATTTTGACGACAGTGATGCTAAGAATGGACCATTTATGATTCATGTATTTATTGGAGTATCGGGCTGACAACCTCTTATTTTAATGAGGGAGTTGTCCCATATGGTATCAGAGCATCAAGTTATAATGTCCTTAAGAATCTGTGTGGACGTACTACGACTTCAGCGTTGCTTTTGATTTGATTTAGAGCCTTAGGATTAAGATCGTTGATTTCTCTTGTGAGATATTGTTCTCCTACCATAATGCAAGATGTTAGTAAATCTTTTACGCGATCATTCGAGATTCGTGTGTTGATTGGAGAAAGGTGACTAGGGAAGGCCGTTATGAGGGCGCCAAGAGACGGGCTCAGTCAAAACTGTAAACTTAAATCGGGGATGAGGGCCCCATTAGATGTCACTCCCTTCGTGGAATTTTCTTTGATTGCTACAACGGCTACAAGGATATAGTAGCTATAATTTCCAAAGTACCGCTACAAGAAGAGAGTGGTACTAAACTTAGATTACTCAGTGAAGTTAAATTGGGAAAATGTTTGAAACATCCTTGATAAGGACCATGCGTTGAAGTTAAGTCATGCGGAGGCAGTGTAACTTCATTCGGTGGAAGTATTGGGTTCAGAAGCTTTGGTTTAGAGAGGGGTATAGGAATACCCAGACGTGAAAATTTGAGGAAAATTTATCCACCGATTGGAGCAATGTTGAAATGGTAGGAATGGTAGTCCTTATATTTAAAGGGCATAATGTTTTACTCGTAGAGGAACCTTATGGATGGTTCTAACAGCGAGTTCCTGTGATCTATCAGGATTGAAGTGAATGCAACTTTTTAAGTATTCCCAAGAGGATCGGTCAGAGGCCGACAGTAAAGGAAGAGATATATGGTTAAGGAAACCTTGCACCGAAGTAAGGTAGGTACAAGGAAGAAGGAGTCCTTTAATGAAATGATGGGCTCACTAGTAAGTGTTGTCAACACTTATGAAGAAGTCGTTTTCATGAAACCTCATTAGTGGACTTCCACCCGAGGAGATTAATTGAAATAAGGCAGTTGAGGCTGGTAGCATGTTTTCCTTTCCTTTAAGTTAGTGTCGCACTCCCTTGAGATACATCTCACCCCTCCCTAAATTTCACACCTAACGCTTTCTTCCTGACCCTCCTAGCTACACCACCCCGTCTAACTAGCCTTGTCATGAAACTCCTTGAACTCTACTCTAACCCGAGTAATTTGTATCTTTACTTCGTAAGTTATTTATCGCATTAACTTAATTAATCATTTCTTAAATGTCATATAACATTCACAAGTTATATAAGTAATACAAATTCTCTTCATTTATTTAATTACTCGTATATAGTTATCTACTCCATTATATAAGTAGAACTATATTCCACAATTATTCATATGTTGAATATAAATAAAACCGCTCTTAAAAGCCATATAACATTCACTAGTTATATAAGTAATTCAAATTATCTTCATGTATTTAATTATCACGTATATAATTATCTACTCCATTATATACGTAGAACTATATTCCACAATCACACATATGTTGAATATAATTAAAACCATCCTTCCGAGTAATACCTCATCGGATGCATTCTCTAAAGTGCTATCTTCCCAGGTCTACTCAGTCCCACATGGATTTCTGAGACAACTAGCCATTGCCGAATCAGAACATAGAAATATAAACGTATTGGAGGCGGTCATATTCCCCCGAGTGTGAAGACAATCATCTAAATACCCACCTCTCTTTGGTTCCTGTAACCTGGGAATATACTCGCCCTACTCCTAAAGCTATGGGATTAACCCACATCACGCAACCTCCCCCGATAGCACTAGAGCATATAATTCTAAATAAATACCTAGTGTGGGCACCCTGAATTTAGCATTATAGGCCTGGACGAGTAGCCTCACCTTAGGGGCCCAAAGCCCAGGCCCATCACCTTTTGTATTGATCCGATTACTCCACGATCCCATGAAGAGAAGTTGTGGGGAAGCGCGATCCCATGTAAGAAAGTTACAGGGGAGATGGATAATAAGGAGGAACCCATCACCCCCACTAACCAACATATACATGTATAAATTAAACCCTAAGTCCGGGGCAAAGGACAAGTTGTATTCTCTGTACTTACTCTTCAGAATATAGAGAAATAACACTGACTGCACCATCGTGGACGTAGGCACATCTTTGCTGAACCACGTATACCTGTTGTTGTGTGATTGGCATTTTATATATCTTTCCTTGGTTGTTACCTCTTTTATATTTATTTGTGTTGCATAATAATTGTCACCACAATTGGCGCCGTCTATGGGAAGCGTTCATCTTTCCCTGAGAAGAGCCCACGCCAAGAAAAAATCTAAGATGTCTGGTCACAGCAGCAATGCTCCTCAAGCAAGAGATATTCAGGAGCCACCTGCTCCTCGCAGGATTAGGTCTGAAGTCCGATGTTCAGATCAAGGGGCTCGCTTAGAAAGGCCAGCCTCAAAATAAAGTCAAGGACCAGCAAGGTCCACACAGATATCCAGATTGATCGATGCATACGAGGCAAGGCTCCACTGGCAGAGGGAGTCTTCTCGCAGATATGAGGCTGAGAATGCTCGCTTGAAAAGAAGACTGGAAAAACTGGAGAAGGAACTACGTCCTGATACCAGGAGACTCCCCTATCGCACTCCTAGACCTCAGGCGAGCAAATCTCGCAGCCGAGGAAGGAGCCCTAGGCGGCAATATCAAGGGTACGAAGGTGGCGACTCAGATGACGACCTCCGCGAACAACTAAGAAAAGCTCGCCGCTACCAGAGCCCTACTCGCAGCGACGACAACATACGGAACCTAGTCCGCAGAGAAATGGACCAACATCCAACTCACCGCGGCACCAGTTCGACCAGAGAACTCGCCAGGAGTGCCCTCAAGACCCAGATGAAATCGCCCTTCACGAGGGAAATTGAAGAAGAAGAGGCTCCCAAAAAGTTTGCCATTCCGAGGTTCAAAATCTACGACGGAAAGACTGATCCCATTGATCATGTCAGGCAGTACCGGCAGGCTATGACCCTCTGGAATCACCGAGATGCACTGATGTGCCGTATTTTTCCCTCGAGCCTTCATGACGTGGCCCAAAAATGGTTCGAGAAACTCCCTCACCGATCCATCAGAAATTTCAAATCCCTGGCCGAGCTCTTTACGGCCCGGTTCATCACCAGCAGCTCCCATCCCAAAAGGATGGATGCTCTATTAACAATGAAGAAAATGCCTCAGGAGACACTCCGAGACTACGCAAAGAGGTACTGGGAGTTATTCAACGAAGTCGAGGACTGCGCGGAAGAAGTGGCAGTGGCTTCATTCAAAATTGGGCTACCTAGCTCTTCCCTCCTTTACCAGTCCTTGACAAAGAAGGAAGCTATGACCATTGATGACCTGATGGCTCGGATTGAGAAATACGCAAAGGTGGAAGATGTCACCCGCCTTAACGTAGGGGAAAACGGTCGAGCCAAGCTCGCTACCAAGGGAAGTGAGAAAGTTGAGAACCAGAAAAAAGGAGGAAAGAGTGGGGGCAAGAATGGCTCCAAAAACGGAGGGAACCCTGACGTGGAAAAATCGTTCCAGGCGGTTAACACCGTCTTCAAAGAACCAATTTACAAAATTCTCGCAAAGATCAAGGATGAGCCGTTCGTCAAATGGCCCCGGAAAATGGGAGGAGACCCCTCGAAAAGAAACAATGCACTGAGATGCACTTTCCACAAAGAGGGAGGGCATAAGACCGAGCACTGCAAGGCTCTTAAGTCCCACCTCGAGGAGTTGGCCCAGTCCATACATTTGAATGACTTTGTGGAAAGAAAGGTAGAGAGAGTGACTGTCCACAAGGAGGCGAAACCCGACAACGTATTGGAAGACGACGCCGAACACGAATTTGCAGTAATCCACGGAGTATCCGATGTTAAGAAAATCCAGGGTAACTCAGCTCGAATGGAGGTAAAGAAGCTGACAGCGGTGATGCAAGCTTTTCAGATTGATCCAGCAAAATCACAGGCAGGAAAGCGTCGGCGAGCAGAGGACATCAACTACAACAAGCATATTATTTTCACGGATGAAGATCTTGTGGGAGTAAGGACCCGACATCACGATGCCTTAGTCATTACACTCAGGATAGCCAACTCTGATATCGACAGGCTGCTCGTCGATCAAGGGAGCTCATCCGAAGTAATGTACATCGACCTGTTCAGGAAATTGAAGTTGAACATCGCCGACCTAAAGGGAACCACTATCCCTCTGGTCAGCTTCGCTGGGAAGATGACCATGCCTCTGGGCAAGATAGTACTGCCAATGCTCACTGGAAATGTTTCCATAATGATCGAATTCTTGGTGGTCGACATAGATTTACCGTATCAAGCCATCCTCGGTAGGGTATGGCTTCATGCAATGAAGGCAGTATCCTCGACCTACCACCAGAAACTCAAATATGTCACCGAGTGGGGAGTGATGGAGATACATGGCGACCAGGCGATGGAGAGAAAGTGCTTCATAGCGGCCATCCGACCAAAGCCAGAGAAAAGAGCCGTTCAAACCAGCGAGAAAGTGGAGGAAGTTGCAATCCCTTCCAAATAGCAATTAAAATATGGAAGGCCCGGAGTGGAAGAGACCAGGCTCCTCCCCTCCGAGCGTGTTGCAGAGGACCTGACAGAAGTGATGGCTGAAGAAGGCGACAACAGCAGAATCTTCCTAATCGGGACCTCACTCACTGACCAAGAGAAAAAGGATTTGTTAACCTTACTCAGAATCAACATAGATGTTTTCGCTTGGGAACCCTATGAGCTGCCAGGAATCGATCACAATATGGTCTACCATCGGTTACATGTCGATCCCACATTCAAGCCGATAGCGCAGAAGGCACGACGAACTGCTCCCGAGAAGGCCAGAGAAATAGAAAAAGAAGTCGAAAAACGGCTGGATGAAAGGTCCATACGGGAAGTGCAATTCCCCAAATGGTTATCCAACCCAGTGGTAGTTCCGAAAAGCAACGGGAAGTGGAGAGTTTGCATAGACTTCACTGACCTCAACAAAGCCTGCCCCAAGGATAGCTTCCCTCTTCCAAAAATAGGCCAACTGGTAGACGCCACTACAGCTCACGAACGAATGAGTTTTCTGGACGCATACTCAGGATATCACCAGATCCCCCTGTATGCCCCAGATCAGGACAAAACGGCATTTATCACGACGGTTGGTTTATACTGTTACAACGTCATGCCTTTTGGGCTAAAAAATGCAGGGGCAACCTATCAGCGGCTAGTTACTAAAATGTTCAAGAATCAAATGGGAGACACAATGGAGGTCTACATTGATGACATGCTCGTCAAGAGCAAGAAGAGGGAAAATCACCTCTCGAACTTATCAAGTACCTTCGAAATCCTTAGGAAGTACCGAATGAAACTCAACGCGAGCAAGTGTTCCTTCGGTGTCCAGTCAGGAAAGTTTCTTGGGTATTTGGTCAGCAAGCGAGGCATAGAGGCTAATCCGGACCAGATTGATGCAATCAAAAGAGTGCAACCTCCTCGCACAGTCCGAGATGTACAAAAGCTCACTGGAATGCTCGCTGCTCTAAATCGTTTCATTTCTAAATCCTCCGAGAGATGCAAACCCTTCTTCCAACTCTAAAAAGGCAGCAAAACAGTAGAATGGACCCCAGGTTGCACACGAGCGTTAGACGAGCTCAAGTCCTACCTAAGCTCCCCACCGCTGCTTGTCATACCACAGCAAATGGACTCTTTGTACCTCTACCTCTCTGTATCCATCCATACTGTCAGCTCAGCGCTAATGTGTGAAGTTACAGGGATCCAACATCCAGTCTATTACGCGAGCAAAACCTTACTAGACACCGAGCAGCGCTACCTACCATTGGAAAAGATCGCATTCGCCCTAGTAATGTCCTCGAGGAAACTGAAGCATTACTTCGAAGCTCATACGATCATCGTCCTTACATCACACCCCCTCAAGGCTGTCCTAAGGAAGGCGGATTTGTCGGGCAAACTGTCTAAATGGTCAGTCGAGCTTGGCCGATTTGACATCCAATTTCAACCAAGGACAGCTATTAAGGGTCAAATCCTTGTTGATTTCATAGCTGAATTCACAGGTGAATAACCCTTCGACCAGCCTAAGCCAACAGAACAAAACAACCAAGCTACAGGGGGAAGCTGGAAACTATTCGTTGATGGAGCCTCCAACTCAAAGGGGGCAGGAGTAGGAATTGTTCTCATCACTCCAGAAAATGCAGTCCTCGAGCAAGGAATCAGGCTGGGATTTGCAGCCTCCAACAACGAAGCAGAATACGAAGCCTTAATAGCAGGTCTCCAAAGGGCGCAAACTCTGGGAGCAAAGCATTTACAGGTATTCGAAGATTCGCAACTAGTTTCCAATCAGATAAGTGGAGACTATAACACAAAGGATGAGAGGATGGAAGCCTACCTCCCCTTGGTAAAAAACTTAATGACGAACTTTGAAGAAATCAACATCCAACAGTTTCCCAGGGGGCAAAACAGCCACGCTGACGCCTTAGCAGCCCTGAGCTCGGCAGTTGATTCTAGCCTTAAAAGGATCATCCCTATCGATTTCCTCAGTTGCCCAAGCATTTACCCCAACTGCGAGCTGACCAAAGCAAAACCAATACTCCAATTGGAATCAACCCCCAGCTGGATGGATCCCTTGAGAGACTATTTGAAGAACGGAACGCTCCCAGAGGATAAAAGAACTGCTCACCAGATAAGAGTCAAAGCTGCTCGCTTTCACTTATCCACAGGAGGGGACTTGTATAAAAGATCTTTCTCTGGCCCCTACCTTAGATGCGTCCACCCAGGCGATGTCAAGGCAGTGCTTCACGAGCTTCACGAAGGAATCTGTGGAAGTCACGTCGGAGGAAGGTCTCTAGCCTTCCGAGCAATGAAGGAAGGTTACTGGTGGCCATACATGCAAAAGGACTCCGCAGTATATGTCCGCAAATGCCTAAAATGCCAACTTCACGCTCCCATGGTCCACCAGCCCGCCAGGAATTAAAATCCCTTACCAGTCCCTGGCCCTTCGCCTAGTGGGGAATGGACATCGTGGGACCACTTCCCACCGCTGCCGGCAATCGCAAATACCTGTTAGTGGCAACTGATTACTTTACCAAGTGGATCGAGGCAGAACCACTGGCGAACATCCGAGATGCTGACATGATGAGGTTCATATGGAGAAATATAATCACTCGATTCGGGATCCCCAGAACCATCATCACTGACAATGGAACACAGTTCGAGAGTGGCCCTTTTTAGGACTTCTGCGACAAACACGGGATCAGGCACCACTTCAGCTCAGTGGCCTACCCTCAAAGCAACGGACAAGCTGAGGCTTCCAACAAGACAGTGATCGCTGGATTGAAGAAGCGGTTAGAGCGAGCAAAAGGCGCGTGGACAACAGAGCTACCGCATATCCTATGGGCGTACAGAACGACTCCTAGGCGAGCCACAGGGGAAACGCCATTCTCACTAGCATATGGTATGGAGGCGGTCATCCCACTAGAAGCAGGATTGACTACAATGAGATCCGACCTTGTCGAGCAGGGTCAGAGCGATCAGGCTTTGCTCGCTGAAATCGACTTGGCCGACGAGCGCAGGGAACTTGCCCTAGTAAAACTAGCGAGCTATCAGCAACAGCTCGCAAAGCACTACAGCAAAAGGGTCAATCCGAGGAAATTCAAATTTGGGTACTATGTTCTAAGAAAGGTCCTGGGCAACACAGTGAAGCCATCAGACGGTAAACTGGGCCCGAACTGGGAAGGACCTTATAAGATAATTAGAGACGACCTGCAAGGTGCCTATCATTTGAAAACGATGGAGGGCAGAGAGATACCACGGGCATGGAATGCAGCTAATCTCAAGAAATTCTATTTTTAGGAGTTCTATTGTTAGATCTTTTATTATATTCATTATGTGAAAGGACAGTTCATTTCTCAATTCACCAATGAAAATCTCTCAGTTGATCACTCTCTAATTAGTAACAGTTATATCTTATTACACATCCTTTCCAAATTACAGGCATAATGGTCATCATAGCAGGGGAACACCCCTCCTCAGGTCATCGTCATGAAGCACGACAGACCTCTTAGCATTGCCCATGGCAATATATGAAGACCTACAGAGTATTCTTAGGCATCAAACCTACTTTGGTTAAACAAAATCCTGACCGGATGAAGACATCCAATACCAGGTGTGTCCTCGCCAATTTCCCTACTTAGGCCTAAGGGAGTGTGATGAAATGACCTAAAAGGTAAAGGGAGGGCACAATGGTATTCTTATACTGGACTGGGCGGACACTCACATCATAAAATAAAAGGGATTGTGAAGCTGCAAAAATATAAAAGGATTGGATGAACACGTTTAGTCGGCAAAATTGCCCAAAACTCGAACTTCTCATTAATCTTTTATATTTACAAACAATGATAGTACATGTTTAGTCGGCGAAGCTCGCCCAAAGCATTTACAATAATTAAAAATAAAGTCTCAAGAAGGTGGAAGCCTCCGAGCAAGATAATCAGCAACTTTAGCTCTCCTTCCATCATCAGGAGCAGGGGCGAGCTCCTCCATGACCTCATTTGCGTCCAATTCCAATAATCGTCGGGGAATAGCATCAATGGGTATCCATCGATCATCCCGCCTGAATGGGTTGGTCATCAGAGTAGAGGAGGACATCTCGTGTCGATACCACAGCGTCGAGTTCCTCGGGACCTGCAGCTCTTTGAGGGCACTCAACCACCCCCTGATGAAGGATAACTCTTCAAACTCTGATAGTCTCGTCGGAGCTTCCAGCCAGCCTTGATCGTAGCCATCGGACCACACTTGTCGAGGGCCGTTCTTGAACAAATGTCGGAGATGGGTGACGTCCCTCTGGAGCCCAGCAGCAGTCACATAAGCTCGCCGAACATCGCCGCGCAGCTCCTCCATTTCCCTTTCGCGCTGTTCCTCGACTT
This sequence comes from Sambucus nigra, assembly GCA_949130495.1. Classification (NCBI taxonomy): domain Eukaryota; kingdom Viridiplantae; phylum Streptophyta; class Magnoliopsida; order Dipsacales; family Adoxaceae; genus Sambucus; species Sambucus nigra. The sequence continues at coordinate 231,028,308 of OX422224.1, forward strand.
CCCTATTCCTACCCCTGGCACTCCTACCAGCACGCGGGAGGGGAGGCCGAGCAGCTCGCGATGAAGAAGAGCCTTGTAGGACTACCAAAACGGTGCTCGGCAAATCCTCCTTAAGCTTTGAGACCTCCCGCCTTAGGTCTTCATTCTCCCGCTGCAGAAACTCCCCAACTTGGTTGATCTCGGTGGCCTCCAGTAACTTCGCTCTCAGCTCTCTAACTTCTTCTTGCACTGAAGCACCGATCTCTTCCATTTCCTGGAGCCTGTCCTTCAACTTGGCCACTAGCTCGGACTGATCCTTATATTTCTGGTTCCTTGACCTAGCAAACCTGCAAAGCCTAGCAAAGGCCTGGCGAACTGCAGGGCTTGCATTAAGACCAAGAGTCCTACCTAGTTGGGAGGTAACAGGAATATAGTCATCCGCATCAACCAACTACAAGTAAAATAAAGAGAAAAGAAAGAGATCAGCATAAACAAAAATGAAGTCTTTTCATTGATAATGAACGAGGTTATATCATATCAAAAAAGAAAAAATTACAAAGAAGCCCTATCAATTAGCAACCTCGGATGGCCCAGAGGTGGATGGACCCTTGTCCTTATCAGCATCAGCAGGGGCATTACTCTCTGCAGGGGTGTCCACTGCCCTCTCGACCAAAGGAGCATCAGTAGAAGTCGCCTGAGAGACAGGATTGGTGCCTTCAGCAGTTGGGGCTGGGTCCTCATCTACAACTGGCTTTGGCCCTGGATCGTGCTCATCAAAGAGGGGGGATGCAACGTCCACCCCAGCAGCCACGAGAGCCTTATTCCACCCTTTCTTGAAGTTCAGACGGCTGATATAGCCTATCTGAACCTCAACATCCTCATACGCAGCAGCCCAGCCAGAGTTGTACGAATCTTCCTTCAGAGTGGCTGCCTGGGCTTTCTCCGCCTCCAGTTGCTCGGCCAGAACCCTGTTCTTCTCTGAAAAGTATAGCTTGCTCGAGCATACCAGGTCATACGACTTCCTCAGCTCGCCAAGCTCCCTGACAGCATCATCTCTCTCGCGAGCAGAATTAACAAGAGCCAAGGCAAAGGAAGCTCGAGTTGCATTAGCAGCCTTCAGATCGGCCTCCAACTGAGAACCCCTGGCTACCAGAACAGATTTTTGCTGCTCCAGCTCACCATTCCTTCTCACCGGCTCGTCGTGAGAGCGATAGAGCACAGCGAAGTCGGTCACAAATTGCAAAGAACAAGGAAAGGATCTGGAAGAAGAAACCATCAAAATTTGTTAAAAGAAATTGAGAATTAGAAGGGAACCTTACCAAGGTAAGCCTATGGCTAGCTTGCAAAGCCAGTTGATCGGACCTCAACGCCCTCTCACGATCTGTAGGGAGGACTGCTCTCTCGAGCAGCGCAGGGGCAAGCTGAGGAGAGGTGGCCACCGAAGCCCCCTCAGGCAAGGCAGACACTGGGACCAGGGCTTGACCAGTTTTGGTCCTCAATTCCATCTTCCTCCTCTCCTATTTTTCTCTCTCCCTTCTCTTTCTCTCCTCCACCTTCTTCTCTCTTCCACCTTCTTCCTCTCCTCCTCCTTTTTCTTCTCTCTCTCTCTCGCTTGCTCTTCCTCTCTCTTCTTCTTCTCTTGCTCCTGAGAAGAAGGCCGAGAACCAGTAGCTATGGCCCCGGAGGCAGTCTTTGATTTCTTGGACCTCTGTGCAAGAAGCACATCATCATCATCATCATCTCTGATCAAATTCTTCCTGGGAGGCATCTCTTCACCAGAACTGCTGGTAGTGCTCGACGAGTCTCGAGCCTCGGAATCCCCTTCAGAAGAACTGCTACTGTCAGCACTGCCTGCACCCAAATTACTCACAACGCCTGCAGGCTCACTCTCCGAGCTGCTTTCTTCTTCTTCCAAATGGATGGGCTCAGCCGAAATCTCTTCGGAAGAGTCAAAGTCTGGAACACTATCCACAGGTCGGGCTATGAAGCTGGAGCCTGTGTTCTTGTATTGAAGCAGAAAAGCAGCAGACCTAGGATGCTCGCCGTCACCCAAAGGTTCCCTGATGTTCCAAGATTTCACCAGTTCTGAGATACGAACCTCGCTGAGAGCAGGCTCCAAGTTCTTTGTCCTCGCTGTGAAAGAAAAAGCAAGGAGAGGTTAGAAAAATCACAAGTCAGCAAAGGTTAAAACAATAATCTGACATCTACCTATATATTCTTCCCCATAAAAGGGAACAGTGAACCTCTCAGACCTCGACCCTTCAAATTGGGGGGAAAGTTGCCAATTCCTAAGAAGAAAACCTTCTTGCCAGTAGTCCTTATGAGAATTAGATAAATTTACTACCAATACCCTATCAGGGCTCCTAGCCTTAAGGTACAGAACACCTGAACTCGTTCGAGAAAAGGAGTAACAAAAGCAGACCTCGGCAAGCCCTAACCTTGTGCCATACAATTGATTTATCCTATGCATGCCGTTCACTATTTTCCATACGTTGGGCGAACATTGTGCAGGCACAATACTAAAATAGCTAAAGAAGTGCAGAAATAGATCATTAGGGGGAAAGGTAAGTCCCCCCTGGGAGAGCAACAGGACGTGAATCCAATGTGCATCCTCTATATCCCTAACGTTCCTAGGAGGCGAGGCACAACACTCAATCTCTACCCACTCAGGAATACTGTAGAATTTTCTAAACTCAGTTAATGACCTATTTCCAACCTTCGCCATTGGAAAAATACAAGAAAAACTACAAACCAAAGAGAAAATGCAAAGAGCACGAGAAACTTACAAGACAGAAGATCAGGTCAAAATGGCGAAGAAGCAACGAAAGTAGAGATAAAAAACATAAGGTACAAAGCGCAAGAGTTCTTAGAAGATAGAAGATTACTGGAAAAGCTGAAGCGACGAAAAGAAATGTGCCTTATTCCAACAAGCCTTCAACTCTAATCATAGCGCACGGATAGCGAAGCGGGTGCCGCCAAAGCAACGTCACAGTTTTCGAAGAAATCAACCATAATAGCTGATCATTTAAATTCATTGGACCCATAGAAATGGCCCAACAAATTTAGGGGCAATTGTGGGCACCCTGAATTTAGCATTATAGGCCTGGACGAGTAGCCTCGCCTTAGGGGCCCAAAGCCCAGGCCCATCACCTTTTGTATTGATCCGATTACTCCACGATCCCATGAAGAGAAGTTGTGGGGAAGCGCGATCCCATGTAAGAAAGTTACAGGGGAGATGGCTAATAAGGAGGAACCCATCACCCCCACTAACCAACATATACATGTATAAATTAAACCCTAAGTCCGGGGCAAAGGACAAGTTGTATTCTCTGTACTTACTCTTCAGAATATAGAGAAATAACACTAACTGCACCATCGTGGATGTAGGCACATCTTTGCTGAACCACGTATACCTGTTGTTGTGTGATTGGCATTTTATTTATCTTTCCTTGGTTGTTACCTCTTTCATATTTATTTGTGTTGCATAATAATTGTCACCACACCTAGCCACCGATATTTATGAGCACACAATATATATATACTATCACACTACCATATATATATATATATATATAATTTAAAACCGGCTTTATCGTGTACAATGTTCGTAACACTAGCCAACATATTCTCGAGTCTGTGGTTCGACTCTAATTTGATTCATTTACCAATTAATTAAGTTAATATCTCCCCGAGTCTATGGTCCAATTCTAATTTAATTAATTTACCCATTAATTAACGAAATATCTCCCCAAGTCTATGGTCCGACTCTCATTTAATTAATATACTCATTAATTAATTTATTATCTCCCTGAGTCTATGATCCGACTCTAATTTAATTAATATACTCATTAATTAATTTAATATCTCCCAGGTGTCACACAACCAATGTACCTGGACTTGCTCACCTGGCCCGAATTTCCATCTCTTAGAACATACTCCTCAAAATTCCATTATAAAGAGAACGCTCATAATTAAATAATATTTAACAATTTATTATATCATCCTATAATAAATTATTCCATCTATAATCTTTAATCAATTAATCCCCCATTAATTAATCTATTATCATGGCATCACTCAACCAAAATATCCGAACACCCCTTTGGTCCATAATATAATATCCCCAAATCTGAGGTTTTCAATTTACTCAATCTGCCCAGATTTATTTAAAATGCCGTTTTGGGACATTTTGGGGCCGTTTTGGAAAAAGTTTATTAGAGAACGAAAGTTAGAAAATGCCATTTTCTATAGGGCAAAGCGAACAGAATCGCCATTAACAGCTTCTGTGAAGCTTTTTACCCAGAATTATCCACTAAAATCCTCACGAATCATAATCAGTCCCAATAACTTTATTCGTAACTTCCCCAAATCAAAACCCAATTTGTATTAAGCCAATACAAAAATCATTTGTATAACACCTACTATGATATGAATTTAATATCACCAATTTACATTGAAGCAATTTAACCACTTGCCTTATAAAGTCGTAGTGTCTGATTATCCTTTGGTGTAGAGATCGTTGTGTGATGAAGAACACCTTCCTTGTTCTTCCTCTTTCGCTCTTCAGAGTCCTCCCTCTTTGTCCCTTATGTTCTTAAATTCCTCCCAAATGAGTTATGGCTTCCCACAACTCCAAAACTTAGGTCTTTATCTTCAAATCCCGTTTTTAATCATATGGGCCTAATTAAAATGGCCCAAATACCCCCGAGTGGGCTCAGTTATGCCTAAAAATATCCTGTGGCCCATTTACCACCCCCGGGTACACTTTTCCGACTATCTCGGTCCATCCGGACTCAACCATGCACTCATAATTGACATCTGAATTAATTTATAAAAAATCCTTATCTCACACCCAACTTAGTCTATATTCGACTTCTGGCTGAAATAAATAAATGTCACGTCACTTATACACGTTATGACGTAAATAAATTATTACTATTCACTTAGTAATTTAATTTTCGTAAATATTAACTATTTTCTCTTCGATTTATATTTAAATAAATATTAACATAACTAATTCAATTAAATTACGACACACAAGTAATTTAAAATTTTCTCGAATTAATTAAACATTAAATGCACAGAAATACGGGGTGTTATAATTAGTTAAACCAAAAGGCATTACTAACCACTCATACAAGCCATATTTAGTTTTAAAGAAAGTTTTTCATTCATCACCTTCTTTCATCCTAATATGATGATATCCACTCTTAAGATCAATTTTTAAAAAAACATAAGAACTATGCAATTCATCCAGTATATAATCTAATCTAGGAATGGAATGATGATACTTTATCTTTATGTTTTTGAAGGCTCGACAATCAACACACATCCTTCATATCGCATCCTTCTTAAGAACTAGTATCACCGGAACCGCACAAGGACTCGTGCTTTCTTATACAGACCCTTTCTCCATTAATTCACTTACTTGCCTCTAAAGCTCCTTTGTTTCTTTTGGATTGCTCCTATAGGCAGTTTGGTTTGGAATTGATGCACGAGGTATGAAATCAATTTGATGTTTAATTCCCCTAATTGGAGGCAAGCCATAAGGTACCTCTTCGGGAAAGACATCTTCAAACTCCTACAAAAGAGAAACAATATTGAATGGTAATGAACCGGCCAAATCATTATACATAAAAGATCCTCCTTGTACATAATTATGATAAGAGGTTGATGTGAAAATATTGCTCTCTCGATCTCACTTTTTTTTAATGTAATTAAATTTCTTCCCTCTTTCTTTTTTTTTAGATTTTTTTTTCTCAACTTCTTCGCTCAATTTCTTCTTTCACAACTCCGGACTCCCTTTATTTTCTCCTTTATTTTCATTTGACCTTTGCAACTTTAGTTGGTACTACATAACCTCTTTTGGCGTTAATGGCACAAAAGTGATGGGTTGATTTTTAAGTGTAAAAGAATATTTATTTGTGAACCCATGATGTGTTAACTTCGATCAAATTGCCATTGCCTCCCCAATAATAAATGGCACGCGTGCGTAGAAACCACATTACAAAGAAGTTCATCCTCATATTTGCCAATGGATAATGCCACAAACACTTGCCTCATCACCTTGATTTCATCACATTAATTCAGTCACTGAAGTTGGTAAGGGCGAGGATGTTTCAAGGTTGTTAATGACAATTCCTCCACCAAATCAGTGCCAGCCACATTTGTGCAACTCCCCCATCAATAATAACACTGCAAACTTTGTTATTTACAAAGCACCCAGTATGGAACAAGTTCTCCCTTTGGTCATATTCTTCATCCTTAAACTGCACATTGAGAACTCGCCTTGCTACCAATAAATCTCCGATAACAATATTTTTCTCATCCTTGGCATCTTCCAAAGGTAGCATGTCATCATCTACTTCTTATCCATTGTTCGACTCAAGTTATCCTTGCGCATTGATCACCATCGCCCTTTTATTTACACGCTGGTTGGCTATGTGATCACATCCTCGACATTTAAAACACTTAATATCATGTGTTTTAAAAGTAGAAGTATCGATGTTACCTGAAGTGATAGTTGTCGCTGACTTGGCATTCTTAAATGGTTCAAATTTTGGCATATTTTGCAGATTCTCATCCATTTTAGGGGTTGTCTTCCATGTTTTATTGGTATCCATAAGTTGTCCCTCCATTGTTAACTCCTTCCGCTTGAGTTGTTACTCCACCTTTATGGCTTGATGCACTATATCTGACTATATCAGCACTCTCATGATTTAAATGGTGAAAAAACCTAACCATGGTGGCTTCCCGATCCTCTTCCACATTAGTTCGAATCATAGCTACATACATCTCCTTATAATACTCATCCACACACTTGGAACCTTGAGTTAATTTCTGTAATTTTTGAACAAACCCCTATTATAGTGGTTGGGTACAAATCGCCTCCTCATAAGAATTTTCATCTCCTCCCAAGTGTCAACAGGTGGATCTCTAATCCTCCTAATATTAATAAGTAATTGATCACACCAAATAATGGCATAATCGGTGAATTCAATTGCATCTAACTTAACCTTCTTCATCTCTGAATAGTTATGAAAATCAAACACCATCTCCATTTTAGTTTCCCACTCTAAATACGCTTCAGGATCATTTACCTTGGAATGATGGGATTTTAATCTTTATGTTTCCTAAATCATTATCCCTACTAGGTCTAGCCATCCTAAAATCTCTATTCTCATAGCCGCGCCCAAACCTGCCCCGATTCACATATGGCACATCAAACTCCTCCAACTCCACTTCTTTGTCAACATTTCCCCATGGAACATGCCCGCCTTGTTGCCTATTGGGAATGTCTTGTTGCTTCCCCTTAGGCATTCTTGCTTCTACCCTATCCAACTATTGATGTAAAAAACTAGATTTGATCTAATTATTTTAATCACAGATAAAAATAAATAAAGAAGTATGAGGCAGTTGATTTTTAAAGTGGTTCAGCCTTATCAGAATGGCCTACGTCCACTATTTTTGTATTGCTGACTGTTTGCCTGGAATTCTCGATAACTGGTTTACCAAGAGATCCAGAGTCCCCTTCTAATGAGGAGGTTACAATGTATTTATAGCCTTGAGGCTGTATATATGAAAGGACAATGCGTTGTTATCTAGTAGACATATACATCTATACGATAATAATGAGCATTTAATGCGCAGTCGTCTCTCTGATTCTCTTGATTTGGATGCTTTGTACGCTAAGTAGCTCGGATCGCTTAAGCTGCTCGGATCGCCTAAGTAGCTCGACACGCATGAGTTGCTCGGAGCCCATGAGTTTCTCGTGGCGCTTGAGTAGCTCGGTGGAAGTGAGTTGATCGGTAGAAATAGTTTTAATTGCCACATTTGTTGACACGTGTCTTTAAATGATAGGTTCAAGTCAGTAGATTAAATTTGGTATCAACAGAAGCCCCCGATATTTTCGTAGTTTGATGTTGAAGAAAAGTATGGAACATTCTGCTTGAAAACTGCATAGATTATTGGTTTGTATGGTTTTTAGGAAAGCATTCTTTATACATAACTCCTTTTTTAGTGAAAGTATCAGGCCTTATAAATATTTTGAATTTTCATGACCGCTTCGATATTTTTGCTATTTTTCTTCTTTTAGCCGCCGGATACGCAAACGTCCTCATTTGTAATCATTGCTTTTCTCTATTCCCGAGGTAAAGTATTTAAGCGCGACAGAAATCTTATCGTCTTTCACTTTTCAAATCTCTATCTTTGAACTCTTCATTTTCTCTCTATCTTGTGCCTTCGTTCTTTCCATCATTCATTATCACTTGATCTCTCTTTCTCTGTAATGTTTTCTTCCCTTTCTTTTACTTATTTTGTTCATCATGGTTTATCTTGTTGAGTCATTGGACAAATTTTGGTCTGAATTTTCAATCCCTTCGTGGGTTATTTTGGAAGAACTTTCTGAACCTTCTGATTATTTTTCTTTGGCTGAGGGACATTGGTTCCCAAGTCTCTTTGTGGCCGAACGTGGCTTTTCTTTTCCTCCAAATCCCCTATGTTTGGAGTTCTGTCAATATTTTGACGTTGTACCTGCAAAAATAGCTCCAAATACCTGGAGGATAGTTAATGGCGTACATAGATTGAATCAACTCCATGGAACCCGTTTAGGGATTCCTGAGATTATGTACTGCTATATATGGGTTATCAATGATTCCACCTTCTATTTAAAAACTAGGTTTTTAAATAGGGCTTTAGTTGTTAATCTTCCAGATGCCAATAGGGATTATTTTGAGCATGGGGTTGTTATGAAAAATTGTCAACATGCTCCATGAGATGGAGATGATGTATATCAAGGTCCCAGGTGTCCCCCTTATGGTAATGGAATAGTTTTTTTTTTTGAAATCTTATTTTATTTGTGTTTGATAAAATGTATCACTGACATTTGTTTTTATTTGTTACAGTTGACAGTAAAAGAAAACCTCCAAAAGAAGCTGGCGTTAATTTAAAGCATTTAAAACTTATTTGGGATTTGCACCAATCTCTTTCCGAGGAACATATTAGATCTGCTTCCTACTTATTGGAGTACAAAAGCTATACTTCCTCTTTCACTGCTCGTCCTCGTTCAGTGGTGGTTAATTTTGACCAAGTACCAGCATCTGAGACTAGTGTAGAAGGTTCTTCCTCTGAATCGAGTGTTCCCATCGCTGATCTGATGAAGAAAATAAGAGGTCCTGCCTTTTTTTACAAGTCCAACTTTGTCCCTGTAGAGGCAAAGAAAAGTAAAAAAGATGTCCCAGAAGAAGGGACAAAAACTGTAGATGTAGCCTCTCCTGTTGCTGCCAAGAAAACTAATGAGAAGCCCCCTGTGGCTTCGAGCAAGATTGTTGTTATCTATCCTCCGAGTGAGGTTATTGTCATATCACTGACAAATGCAACTTCTTTGGTAGAAAATGCTTCTGCTCCTCCGAGGAGGTTAAAGAAAAGTTCTTCTGAGAGACCTGTTGATACTGTCTCTCAACCTTCAAATGTTGAAGGTATTATCCCATCTTTTGTTGCTCCGAACTCCGTTGTGAGTTTGGTGAAATGCTGGACTGTACCAAAAGTCCAAGGCATTGAGGATATCCTTTCTCGTGAGAGAATTAATACCCTTGCTGCTCAACACATTGCCTCGGTAAGTTTCATTAACTTCATCTCCATTTTTTTTATGTTTATGTACTGACTTAAAGATATTCTTTTTCCAGCTGGTGACGTGTTTCAACAGTATTCTGAAGAAGGATGAAGTTATCAAGGCTTCAAGTTCATCGGGAGTAGTAGAGGAAGCTTTTGATGGTCTGACCCAATCTTTAAAAGACTCCCGTCAAAAGTACGGGGAAGATAAAGTTGCTTGGGAGAAGCAACTCAAGTCCATTGAGATGGACAAGAATCAAGCTGTGAATGCCTCCAAGGACTTGGAGAAGAAATTGAGTGAGTTTGAGCAGAGCAACAAGAATTTTGAACAGAGCAACAAGGATCTTGAGACTAAGCTCAAGTTAGCTGAAGAGGAAGTTATTAAACTTCAAGATGTTGAGCGACAGAAAAAGGAGGTGGAGGATAAGTTGAAGGTTACCGAGGAGCTCCTTAGGGAAAGGACCTCCTCGGAGAAGGCAAAGAGGAAAAAGGTGGTTAAAAAATATTTCAGCCCGATACTCAAAATGTTTATCTTTTGGAACCCAAAATGTGTGTGGTTGATTAGAGTTAGAATGCATAATTGTTTCTTTTGTAATCCAAGCTAATTTAGTATTATTATACTTTCTTTTTCTAAAATAACAAAATTTGGAATAGTGTGTACGTCTACCATAACAAGTTCATAAAGATTTAGAATGACTCATTTAGGCTTAATTTTGAAATAAATTGGAATACCTCTTTTTCTCATTTTCTTCATTATATCCAATACCATTTTTATTAAACTGAATTCTTTAATTTATCAAAATGTTATAAAAATATTAATATCCTTTTGTAAATGTATCTACTGATTTCTTTAAATAATAAATTTTCCTTTTCAACTCACTATTTTTACATTCAATAGGGGTGGTGATAATTATATATTTTTCCATTTTCATTGTATTAATTTCTTTTCTTAATGATTCATTTTTTAATCTTAAATCATTAAAATCTTTTAACATAGAATCACATTTAGCATGAGTCTTTTTAAGTGTAACAAACTTCTTTATAAGTTCTTCATATTTATCATATAACTTATTAATGACATTTTGCAATTCCTCTTAATCATCAACAATATCAACATCACTGTTACTAGAGGATTCAAGGTTCTCCTCATTGACATTTTCCATGAAACAATGAACATTTGTCTCTTGACTACATGATTCGTCAATATGAACAAATAAGCAAGGATAGCACATTTCTCCATTTTATGTATCAACATCAAAGCTTTCATTGAAGTCTTTCTTTGAAATAAAGCTTTACATACAAGGTTAACTACTTGACCATTTTTTTCTCCAAAATGAAATAAGGAATGGCTGTAAGACATCAAATATTTAAGCATATAGATAATAAAAATGTAAAGTTCAACATTCAAGATCAATATAGAAAAGTTTTCCATGATCTTTAACTTTAGGATTTTTAAGTTCAAATATAATTAGAGCCCTGCTCTGATACCAACTGTTGTCCAGAAAAATACCCAAGAGGGGAGTGAATTTGGATTTTACAAACTTTTCGTGTTAAATTAAAATTTTAGAAAATATTTAATTTAAAACTCTTAATCCGAATATCAAATTAATAAATCTTAAACGATTAAACCCATTAATATTAAATAACTACTACCCATTAATTTTAAAAAGATAAAAAAGCATATTTAATTGCCCGAATAAATATGTAATCAATTTTCGCATTTAATACAAATTAATATTTTGAAATTAATTATTTAATCTGAAAATAATTATTTTAATATTGAAATAATTTTGTTAAATTTCAAAGTTAATAAATTAGCATATATAAGTGCTGAAAATATTAATTCAAGAAAGCCTAAATAAATAAGCAAATAAAGTGCAAAAAATTAGTGACACCGAAATTTAAGGTCGTTCGACCAAATACCTACATCCACGCGCCTAGTGCCTAGTCTCCTTTGCACTTCACTAAACCTGATCTACTTGCTGATAAGATAAAACCACCTCTTACAACCATTTGTAAGCTAACTTCGAGCTTCGAATCCCGTGGCCCACCTGCGGGTAGGATTCAATCACCGTTTACAACCACCATAGCTTAAATTGAGCTACTAATTACAAACGAAGCTTCTAACAAAGCTTCAAATAATTATGAGTGTGTAGTACAACATGAATAATAAAACTCTCCAAAGATACAATTGATAATATGTGTTTCTTATTCAATGAGACATCAATAAATAATATTGATGTAAACTCTAGTATTCTCTTCAACGTCTATGAGCAGAGTGTAAAATTAATTGCTCTTCTTTAACAGGTGTAACTAAATAATAAATTCAGATGCTCTTGAGTAATTTCTCTAGTCTCATTATCTTCAATGCAACTCTTGAACTCTTAAATAGCAATCTTCAAAAGCTAGTTGTTAGACAGATTTCTTCATAGTACTAAATGCTTTTGATTTGGTGAGATGAAGAAGCTTGAAAATACTTTGCAAATCTCCATTTGTCTTCTCAAGATAAAATACAGTTGTTAACACATGGAAGTGGAAGCTTGAAAAGATGAAGTGTAAAAGTATATCTTTCAGTGTCCTCATTTGTATATATTTGAGTCTGCAAAAATGTTAGTCCAAAATGGAGGAATAATAATTGGATATGTAATGAACAAAGTGTTTGACATTTTTTATATGAAGTTTATAGACATAGACTGATAAACCAATGGATATATGAATATGCTCTTAAGTAAAAAATAAGAAATGTGTGGCCCTTGGTATTTATAAATGTGTATAGAAAACGAAGGCACATGTGGTAGATTAAAAAACATAACATGATAGGATCTGAAAATATTTAACGTTTAAAAGAAATGAAGTGTATAACTTGTCAAAAACATTGTGGGTTCGAGGTTTAAAACGCTGAAAAGATAACTTATTTATGAGTCGATTTTATAAAACACTGCCAAGATTTTATTTGATGGGTTTGAAGAGATGGGACGCGATGTATATAAAAACTAGTCTAACCAGACAATAAGGGTAATAGGAATAACAGTCCTTTAAACAAGTCGGATAGGACAAGGCTGTAAAAAAAGTCATATATTAGTGGCGTACTTCCTATTCAAAACACGGGGGGCCAAGGAACCTATTATTAATATGTACGAGAGCTATAAATACATCTTCCTAAGTTTCATTTCAATATATATAAACTGATATCATATAAGCGTAACCAATTGTGATAACCCGCGATCCGAGATAAGGGGTGGCCAGCCCGATACTCAAATGTAACAGGAATCATGGATGGATATCATTCTCAGCATCACAACAATAAACTGAGTTTACGGGAAAACCACCCAATAAATCAGAAACCAGGTTGCCAAAAGTTTAGAATTTAGTTTAGTTTTAAAACCAGTTAAGAAAATTAAACTAAACAACCCAAATCTAACAGGCAAGTGGAATTCCAAAAGAGTATATATAGTACATCTAAAACGAGTATACAAGAAAATGACTGAATATGCCGTCGATCCACATTTACATACAACGTATTACAATAGTTTAATATCTTACGTAATACATTCATTAATCAAATACAAAAGTTTGGGCCACATGCCCGAGTTAAGACCCGATCATAGCTAGAACACAAAAATGAAAGCGTCTAATACAACGTCCTGTAATATCCGTAAAATCTTACAGCCTGTCAAAGGTACTGGAATGGGAAAAATCACAACGGGCGCCCTTGCGGCTAAGCACCTAAGCCGATATAATAACATACACAGCATAGAAAAAGAACGGTCCAGGGCCCGGTTTTATATGATCACCAGAAGAATAAAAAGCATGATAGGAATGAACAGTAATGCATGGATGATAAGAGTGAAAATCTAGCATTTTATCTAGCATATTAAACTTACATTACAATTTAAGACATTTTTAACTAATTATGAAATATAAATCATTTACACAAGAGAATTACATGTAAACATCTTTAATTGAAAACCTTTTCTCATTAATCATATTACCATTTCCTCCTTACATTCCTTAACAAGAATACGATCTTTCATTCGGTTTAATCAAGAAGATATAATTTCACTTCATTAATTAAAACTCCATCATTAATCATCATTTCCATTTTATCTTTCCATTCCTTAACAGGAATACAATTTCTATCAGGTGCTCTTTATGGCACATATCTCAATCACATGCTCTTTGTGGCACGTATCCATGCTCTTTATGGCATTAATATCCATCAAGTCCCACTTGATGCAGAAAAGTTATATTCTCGTACATATAACGATTCTAAGACCACCCCTCCGAGGTTCCCCACTGGGCGCGTCCCTAAATAACTATCATCTTCCAGGGCCTATCATATAAGACAACTTGGGCTCATAACGCAACGTCGGGAAGCGGCCATATGCCTGCGGGATAGTCAAGACCACACCAGGAATCTCCTACCCATCGCAGAAAGATACATATATATAACAGCGCTCATATGGCCTAGGACTATATCCACCCTGCGTTAATTTGTTAGGGGGCATCACCTCACGCGCGAACTTCCCTTATGATAGTATTTAGAGAGGTGTGTATAAGTAAATTAACATTTACCATTTTAAATCTCATTTTCATTTTCAATTTTCATTACCAATTTCCATTTCCCTTATCCATGTGTTTTGGTTCATTTTATTTGAACCTATCCTCATTGAATAGTTTGGTTCATTTTATTCGAACCTATTACCATCGAATATCATCATTAGTATTCCTCAAATTACAAGTCCCGACCTAGTCTCCAAATAATCATTATGATTCTACAATTCCCAAAGTTCATTTAACTCCGATAAGCCCCTAAAGTCTCCAAGCATGGTAATTAAAGTTCCTAACTTCTAAAAATTCAATAAAAGAAGTAATGCCTTAACATTACTTTAAACCTCCCCAGAATAAACCCCAGATGACCCAATTCTAGTTTAGGGTGACGACCAAACTCAACTAAAACTCTAGGACTCTAAGTTTACTTCATTCAAGAAGGTTCCTAGGTCCTAAGCCTAAAGAAAAAGGTTAAAAATTAAATAAGAAAATAACTCAGAACTGCAGGACCCGAATCGATTCGCCCTAGGGGCCGAATCGATTCGCCCTGGAGAATCGATTCGCTCTGAAAGAGAATCGGTTAGGAAGAAAAACCCAACTTTCTTCAAGAGCCGAATCGATTCGGCCTTAACCCGAATCGATTCACCCGAATCGATTCGGGTACATAGACCTGGAAAACTGCTTCTATGAGAATTGATTCTCCCTAGGGGCCGAATCGATTCACCCCTACGAAAAATGCCAAGTTTGGCTATGGAGTCTTGAACTCCAAATTTCTCCTTAAACCCAAAACCAACCAAACCAAAATCATTTAATGGAACTAAAACACCATAAATACACCTAACTACCATCATTTACAATATTTATTATCCAAATCAACTTTTAAGAGTTATGATACCCATAAATCCAATAAAACCCTAAAATGACAAACCATAACAATTAATAACTATCAATACTAATTATTCTCCTTAAATCACATAGTAGCAAGTAGATAACTTGCCTTGATCTTGCAATTTCAGATTTGATTTGGTGGAGACAACAATCCAAGCTTGAATCTCCAAATCTCTCTTTTTCTCCACAAGTTCTCTTCCTCTCTCTACTCTCTCTAGGGCTCAAATGTGAAATGGAAGAATAGAAGTATGGTTGGAAAATTAAAAAGTGTCTTAAGTCTAAGAAGCCCACATAAATGATCAATACGCGATGTAATTACTCGTAACTACACATTTAAGCTATAACCAGTCAAAAGTGCCTGAAATATCAAAATGCAATATGGAACTTATTTTGACTGTCTCGCACCTCCCGGGACTAACTACACCCTCCAAATTATCATTTGGAAATTTTATAACTTATTTTAACTTCCGGTTTCATGTTAAACCTAAATATCATTTTAAATCTTATAAAACCATAAATCACAACATGGATATTTTTACCTACTCATAAGGTAATTATACAACATTTCAGTAAATATTAACCTTTTCCACATTAAAATAATATTTACTCCACATTCCGGCATTTTATATATAATTACTACACATAGTAAATAAATATAAAATAGGCTTTCAAAAAATGAGGGTTGTTACACCAATATAAACATATAATAATATATAAGAAGAGTGCCCATGTCTTTTTCATCCTCTTCATTTTTTTCTTTTAATATATTTTGCTACTATTAAAAAATGGTTTAACATGCCAAAGAAATAGCCGAGTAAGAGTTCTCAAAGACTAAAAGATCCTGAAAAAATATAAGGAATCTTAAGTAGCTTTTGGTTTAACAGAGACTTCAAAACATATATATATAAAGAATATAGTTATATTAAAAAAATGTATAAGCATATATAAAAATTATTCTTTAAAAATACAAATAGAACATAAAAGTGAGTATATATTATATAAAACGAAATATATTTAGAAATATTTACATAATACTGAAAGAATATATGTTTGGAATCGTCAAAATCAATATAATACATTGAATTAAAATGAATGTTAATTACCACTAGGATAATTAAATATTAAATAAAAGTTTAAATTGTATTTTCGTTTAACAATCTCCTCCATTTTGATGATGACAAACAATGATTCACAATGATCCATAAAATAAATAAATTAAGCACAATTAGTGAATCATAAATATTTCTCCCCTTTGGATATTATCAAAAAGATTTTTCATGTAGATCAAGTGTCAACGGGTAAAAAGCGAAGCTACCCCTAAAAAAACAATCCATGCATGGGATAAAACCATAAATCATAAGAGGTAAATACAAAAATCATGAAATTTTCAATATGCGCATATTTCAGCATAAATTTTCTCACATATTGTAACTGAACTTTAGGATTGGCATGAATATTATCAAATATTTCATAAGTCACCATGATGAAAAAAAATAATATCAAGCACATAATGGTGAAATTTTCATAACTTAATTTTTGCAAATAATTTAATTCAACACATAACATCAGTTAAAATATACTGGCATCTAAAGAAAAAAAATTGAGTTTTGTTAAAGCTTTATCTTTTTCGAGATACGAGCACAAGATTCTCGGGATAATTAATTATCATATCCATATTTAATGCGAGCGAATGTACTCAAGATCAAACATTTTCCTAATAAATAATTTCCAATAAACATTTATCTTCCCCTAAGGGTTACCAACGAAGGCACATATGCATATAATAAATATGGTGCATCTTTTTCTTGAGATAAAATATTTTCAATATTAGCTTACATAAAGTTATATTCAATAAATCTCAATATATTCACAAATAATTTCAAATATCAATAATCATAAGACTTTTTCATTTTTTAATTAAGCACGAATATCACAAGTGTCATTTTCTTTCAAAAATAATATTCTGATAATCGGGCTAATCATATAACATGCCATAAATCTAACTCATAAAGATCAAAGTGCCCAGATAATCAAAATAAATAAATGCATATCCCAATATCAATTATATAACTCAAGTATACAAGCATATTTTCAAAAGCCATTTTCGTTTCAAATCAATATTAAAAAACGTCACGAATTAATTCAATATTATCAATAACAAATATATGTCAAGAAATATTTATGAATTTACATTTAAAAATTGTAACGTTAAAGTCAAGTGTATGTCTTATAACATAAAATCATCAAAGAGTAATAAGCGTATAAATATACATATGAAGATTAAATCATCAAGAACAAACTCATATGATTTAATAAATATTCTAAGCATGAAATAATATCAATTAAGATCATATCGTCAATAAATATATGATATTCAAAATGCAAGAAAGGTCTTCCTTACCACCTTACGATTGCCAATGATATTTTCATGAACTTCTCTCAAATTGTCGCATTTTCTACATTAGCAACGACATTTGTAATATCAATTTTTCTTTTCATACCAAATCATATGCCTTGAGAGTCCACAACACATCACTAAATGCATCCTACACAACTTTAAAGTTTCTCTCCTTAATACCAAAAATGTGTTAAGTCCATAAAGCAATATTAAAATACAAAATATTCAAAGTGCATTATCTTATCAATTTAAAAATTTCAAACATAGTCATGATAAATGATAAACATCAAGATCAATAATGGTGTACTATGATATCAGTCAATTTTATCATATTCAAGAATATACCATTCATTAAATCATATTTAACAAAATTATGTGCAATGACTTAAAGAAAAAATAGACTTATTCACAAATTCAAGTATTAAACACATTTAAAAAATATATAAATTTAATCAGGTTATTAATCATTAATAAGCATATTCAATGTAAAAACAACATATCAAAATATTCATCAATTAATAAAAATAATAATTGTAATTCTATTCTCATAGATTTTTTATTCAAGTTCCAACACCTGTTTTGCACCTAAAAACTTTATCTTTTGGAACCCAAAATGTGTGTGGTTGATTAGGATTAGCATGCATAATTGTTTCTTTTAGAATCCAAGATAATTTATTATTATTATTATACGTTCTTTTTTCTAATATAACAAACTTTGAAATAGTATTTATGTCAACCACATTAAGTGAATAGAGATTTAGAATGACTAGATGAGGCATCATTTTGAAATAAATTGGAATAACTCTTTTTCTCATTTTCTTCATTATATCCAATACCAATTTTACTAAACTGAATTATTTGATTTTCCAAAATGTTATAAAAATATTCATTTCCTTTTGTAAATGTATCTACTGATTTCTTTAAATAATCAATTTCCTTTTTCAACTCACTATTTTAACATTCAAGTGGGTTAGTGATATTTATAGATTTTTTCTTTTTCAATATATTAATATCATTTCTTAATGATTCATTTTCTAATCTTAAATCATCAAAATCTTTTAACATAGAACCAGATTTAGCATGAAACTTTTTAAGTGTAACAAACTTCATTATAAGTTCTTCATATTTTTCATATAACACATTAATGATATTTTTCAAATTCTTCATAATCATCAACAATATCAACAACACTATTACTAGAGGATTAAGGGTTAAAGTGTACCTCCACATTATCATTTGCCATGAAACAATGAACATTTGCCTCTTCACTACTTGATTCATCAATATAAGCAAATAAACAAGGATTTCACATTTTTCCTTTTTATGTATCAACATCAAAGCTTTCATTTAAGTCTTTCTTTGAAATAAAGCTTGAAATACAAGGTTGACTACTTGAACATCTTCTTCTCACAAAATGAAATAAGGAATGGATACAAGACATCAAACATTTAAGCATACAAATAATAAAAATGTAAAGTTCAATATTCAAGATAAATATAGAATAGTTTGCCATGATCATTGACTCTAGGATTGTTAAATCCAAAAATAATTAGAGCCCTTCTCTTATACCAATTGTTCTCCAGAAAAATACCCAAGAGGGGTTGAATTTTGATTTTACTAACTTTTCGGTATAAATTGAAATTTAGGAAAATATTTAATTTAAAACCCTTAATCAAAATATCAGATTAATAAATCTTAAATGACTAAACCAATGAATATTAAACAAATACTACCAATTAATTTAAACAAGATAAAAATGCAGATTTAAACACCCCGATAAATATGTAATCAATTTTCGTATTTAATAGGCATTAATATTTCAGAATTAATTATTTAATCTGAAAGTAATCTGGAAATAATTATTAAATTTCGAAGTTAATAAATTTCCAAATATGTAAGTGCTAAACATATTAATTGAAGCAAGCATAAATAATTAAGAAAATATAGTGCGAAAAATAAGTAACACCGAAATTTAACGTGGGTCGGCCGAATTCTGGACTACGTCCATGCGCCAAGAGCCCCCATTGTCTTTGTGCTTCACTAAACCAAATCCACTTACAGGAAGGATCAAACCACCTCTTACAATCGTTTGCAAGATAATTCTAACCTTCAAACCGTGTGGCCCACTTGCGGGTAGGAAACAATCACCGTTCACAACCACCGTAGCTTAAACTGAGCTACTAATTACAATCGAAGCTTCTAACAAAGCTTTAAATAATTCTGAGTATGTAGTATAATGAAATTCTCTAAAGATAAAATTAATTATCTTAGTTTCTTCTTCAATGAGACTTTAATAAATGATATTAATGTAGACTTTGTAACAACCCGCCCTTTTAGAGACGATTAAATTCCATAATTAAAAATAAATTAGAATTTGGGGAATTTTCTTAAATAGTAGTTTTTGAGATTTTCGAGGATTAAATGAGTTTCGAAGGATGTTGTGATTATTTTTGGGACTGTATAGGTCGAAATATTTTAATTATATGTCGCCGTGGAGAAAAGCGACACGAGGTAAGATTTTTAATTAAAAACCCCGCATTTATTTATTTTGGGTTGGAATAGTGATTTGCGGTCAAGTACCTCGGATGAGAATTTTGACTGCGCCATGATTCTCGGAATGGTCGAGATAGTCGGAAAAGAGTGTTCGATAGTCGAAAATGAGTTTCGGGTAATTTTAGAGGTAAAAGTAACTCGTAATTGGGTAAACGAGTCGTTTTTGGGTTTTAAGGGGTTAAACCCTTTTCTTTCTATATAAAGAGAGGGAGAGGGAGAAAAAGAGAAAGAAAGAAGATAAAAGAGAGAGAAGAGAGAGAGGAAGAAGAAAAGAGGAAGAAAAGGGGAGATTCCGGTCTACCTCCGCGGGATTCGGCTCGAGGTCGTCGGATTATATCCACGAGGCAAGTGTTTACTTGCTTTATTTATCTTTTTGCATAAATATCTCATACCGTAGTTTGGTATAAACAAACCCTAATGGTTTTGGGGTGGGTTATCGTGGATAAAACGGGTTTTTGGGAGTTAAAACAATTAAACCCCAAATAATATTTCAATTTATGGAACTTAGGTTTTAACCTAAATTAATTGGTGGTTTTGGGTTCTAGGATGTTTAGAACCCTTAATATATGTGTATTTGTAGTTGGTTGAGGTTGTAGGACGTTGGGTGAGGCGACAAAATCTTGGGAGAAGCTTTAATGGCCGAAATCGTCTCGGAGAAGATGATGAATAGTAACCCGTCACTTTAGGGGGCCTTTTTGGCCAGGAAAAGAATTGATTTAGCTTTCGGCCAAAACACGAAAGTTGTATATATTTTCGATACGGGTGCGTGGGCGCTAACCGCGTATTTTTCTGATTTTTTTACGATTTGATATGATTTTTACAAGATGACAGCTCCGGGTTGAAATCATCAACTCGGAAATCAAATCGGGAATTGGAAAAAATTACGGCTAGAATTAATCGTGTAGATGTGTGCGATTATTTTTGGTGTAGTTTAGAAACCCCGTTAATGAATTTGGGTGGTTGGATTAAGGAATTGAGAAATTTTAATTTGGGAGACCTGGTGTGACCGGTCGACCGCGCCTCTAAGGCCGGTCGACCGCGTCAAGGAGAAAGGGCCTACTGCTTTGTTTCGTAGGCTTATTTGTAACCCGCGGTCGACCGGAGGTCTAGGACCGGTCGACCGGTGCCCTGTTTTCAGCCCCAGATTTTGCAGATTAGGATTATTTCTCCTTTTTGAGTTTAATGTTTAAGGGCCTTCCAAATTAGAGATTATGGAGGGTTATGTCCTAAAGGACTTGAGGAATTGGGAGTGTATATATATATGTGTATATTCACTTAGAGTGAATTAGTATAATTGGAGATATCCAAATGAATCCGTAGATGGGATTTTGATATATATATTACTTATTAAAGTAAGAATATACTTTGGGTTTAGTATTATGCATATATGAATGCATGATTATGATTCTTTGAGAGAATCTTTGGGATTATTGGTCATCGATAGATGGTTTGGTAAATATGGCCATTTTTATATATTCAGGTAGGAATATATATATATATATATATATATATATATATATATATATATATATATATATATATACTATGTGATTAATGTATATATATGAATTAAGGGAAATGACTTTTGAAAATGTAAAAATAAATGTTTTCAAAAAGTAAAGATAAATGATTTTCTTAATTAATAAAAATGAGGATACACACCTCTATAAATCGCTATCATAAGGGAAGTTGCATGCGTATGGTGAAGCCCCCTGACAAATTAACGCATGGTGGATATAGTCCTATAGGCCATATGAGCGTTTGTTGTATTTTTTCTGCGCTGGTTAGGAGATTCCGGGTGTGGTCTTAACTATCCCGCAGGCATATGGCCGCTTCCCGACGTCTTGTGATGTAGGATCCCAGGTTGTCTTGATTATAGGCCCTGGAAGATGATAGCCATTTAGGGGCGCGCACAGTGGAGAAATACGGAGGGGCGGTCTTAGAACGCGTTATATATTAAAGCAATTCATGATAATGGATTGGCTTTAATTACATTTCCTGGATATAGAAAGGGAAATGGGATAAAGGTTTGGCTTTGGTAACACTCCCGGATGGAAGAAGGGTTGTGGAAGCATATGATATGATCAAAGCATTTTCATGATAATGAAAATGGCTTTGAATACATTTCCTGAGTATAAAAAGGGAAATGGGATGATATAAAACGGAAAAGCATTTTTTATGATAATAAAATTGGCTTTTAAAAGTATATGATTTGTTAAAGCAATTCATGATAATGAATTGGCTTTTATATTTACATTTCTTGAGTATAAAAAGGGAAATGGAAAGTTTTGAGAAAAATGAAAGTATTGATAAATACTTGATATATGAATCCTCAGTCCGGGAGATAGATCCGGAAGATTATGGAAATATGTATATATAAATGGATGAATCGAGTACCGAGGGTCTAATGGATCCCGATGATCGACCTTGCCGCATAGTAGTGTATCGGGGGAGTTCCTTGTTTGGATTTCGCTTTGCGAGACACCCCACGCGCGAATATGGCAATGTGTTGAGACTGGGGAGAAGTTTAATCCTTAGTGCTCTAATATTATAAATGCTTATGGTATATATTTATATATATCTTTCTGTACTGAGGGACTGGCGGATCTCGACGATCGACCATGCCGCGTAGTAGTGTATCGGGGGGGTTCCTTGTTTGGATTTCTCTTTGCGAGACACCCCACGCACGAACATGGCATATCGTTGAGACTGGGGTGAAGTTTAGCCCTTAGTACATAGCTTGGACTATCTAGGATTGATAGTGGGTTGGTGATAGACTAGTTTAGCAGGATAGCTTGACTAGGATGTTTAGAGGGATGCGTTAGGAGTGCACTATTAGTGGAGAGGTGAGGGGTATCTCATGGGAGTGCGATACCAAATTTAAATATGAGATAAAACCTTTTTCTAAAAATAAGGCATTTATGCACTTGCAAAATATTTTCAAAACTCGGGCTCTAACCCGTTTATCTACTTTTCCTTTCTTTCTATATTATATATATACATAGGTGTCCAGACACAGGGACGCCTGGATGGCACTTCTTTCGAGTCAGACGTCAGCTGCAGCAGCTGTGGATGCGTGCAGGTTTTTGATAGCCGCTTCCATTATTGTACTCTAGATAGGAGGTATTGTATAAACATTCGAGTCAATGGTCCAATTGCATTTAGTTATTCTTTCAGTACAGCATTCGATATGGTTGTATATTTTGACCGAGTGTTCGGTTACTTTATTTCATTTCAGTTTCATTTACTCATAAACTGTGTGGATGTTTTATTTATTGTTGTTATAAAGAGTAGTAAAGTTAAAATTTTGACACCGGCCGAATAGGTTATTAGTAATTAAATGGATTTTCGACAGTGATGCTAAGAATGATCCATATGAGACTCCTGTTTTAATTTAATATTGGAGAGATCTCCCGGTATCTTATTAGGCGGGGTGTTACAGACTTTAGCCATCTCTTCAATGTCCTTGAGCAGTGAAATAAATTGCTCTTCTTTGATTGGTGTAGCTGCGTAATAAATTTAGATGCTCTTGAATAATTTCTCTAGTCTTATGGTCTTCAATATATCTCTTGAATGCTCAAATAGCAATCTTCAAAAACTAGTTGTTAGACGCATTTCTTCATAGCACTAAATGCTTCTGACTTGGTGAGATGGAGAAACTTGAAAATAATCTGCAAATCTCCATTTGTCTTTTCAAGATAAAATACAGCTGTTGAGACATGGAAATGGAAGCTTGAAAACATGAAGTCTAAAAATATATCTTTCTGTATCCTCATTTCTATATATTTGAGTCTGCAAAAATGTTAGTCCAAAATAGAGGAACAATAATCTAATATGCAATGAATAAAGTGTTACGCATTTCAGATATCAAGATAATAGACGTAGACTGATACACCAATGGATATGTGAATATGTGTTTGAGTAAAAAATAAGAAATGTGTGGCCCTTTGTATTTATAAAATGTGTATATAAAACGAAGGTACATATGGGAAATTAAAAAAGATAACATGATAAGATCTGAAAGATTGAACATAAAAAAAAATGAAGTGTATAAGTTGTCAAAAACATTATGGGGACCGATGTCTGAAACACTGAAAAGATAAGTTGTTATGAGTCAATTTTATAAAACATTGCCAAGGTTTTGTTTGAGGGGCCCGAAGAAATGGGACACTATGTATATAAAAAATAGTCTGACCGGACAATAAGGGTAATGGGACTAACAGTCCTTTAAAGAAGTCAGATGGGATAAGGCTATCAAAAAATGGTCATATATAAGGGGCATAATGCCTGTTCAAAAAATGGTGACACCAATTACTAATATATATGAGATCTATAAAGACATCTTCCTAGGTTTCATTTCAATATATATAAACTGATATCATACAAGCATAACCAATATAATCATCTAATAATATATAAGAATAGTGCCCATGTATTTTTTGTCCTCTTCATCTTTTTCATTCAATATATTTTTCTATTGTTAAAAAAAAAGGTTTGACATGCCAAAGAAATAGCTGAGTAAGAGTTCTCAAAGAGTAAAAGGATACTTAATAAATAAAAGGAATCTTAACTAGCTTAAGGTTTAATAGAGACTTAAAAACATATATAATATTTCTACTATATATATATATATATATATATATATATATATATATATATATATATATATATATATATATATATATATGACGTATATAAAGAATATAGTCGTATTAAAAAAACATATAAGTATATATAAAAACCATTCTTTTAAAGTAAAAATAGAACACATATGTGAATATAAATTACATAAAAAAAAATATATTAAGAAATATTTACATACTACTTAATGAATATATAATTGGAATCATCAAAATCATTGTAATACATTAAATTAAAATGTACATTAATTACAATTAGGATAATTATATATTAAATAAAAGGGTAAATTACATTTTCGTTTAACAAATATCATTCATTTTTCTTATGTATTAATTATTTTCTAGAAAATTATTTTTCTATCTATATTATAACATTGTATGATTAATGGTTTGATGTGTAAAATCTCCATTTGAATGTTATTATAGGATTACAAGATGGAGTTGGATAAGGGTTGGATCCAAGAACGTAATAGATTCTGTGAAAAATTATAACGTGTGCTAGTTCTTTCATTTGTTACATGAAGAAACTTATGGGTCAAACTAGTATTATAAGATTTCCATGCATCGATTGATTAAACATCGATATTAGAACCATTAATGATGTGGACGATCATTTGTTTCTTAAAGGGATCTCGATGAGCTATACACATTGGGTACATCATAGGAAACTTTATATAGTGCTCCTAGTGATATCAATGATGATGGTGATGAACAAATGTCCGATAATGAAGAAGGCCAAAAAGATGGAGTGCAAGAAATTCTAGAATACATGCATAAGGGTACCTTCGAAGATAGCATTCTCGTGGACTTACTTTATAGTCATACTCAAGAAAATCTTATAGGGGAACCAAAAAATTTTGACGACATATTACGGGAGGCTGAGCCTAAATTGTATCTTAATTCTACAAAGTTTTCAACATTGGCATTTCTTGTCAAGTTGCTTCACTTGAAGGTTATGAAACATTGGAGCCATAAATTCTTAAACATTTTTCTCGAGTTATTAAAGGAATCTTTTCATGATGGTGATACACTCCTTAAGAAACATTACAAGGAAAATAAAATATTTTGGGACTTATGACTTGGATATGAGTCAATTCATGTTTGTAAGAATTATTGTTCTTTAATCTGGAAGGAGTTAAAAAATAGACATGGGTGTCCAATATGTGGTGAGTCCAGATGGAAAATTTACGATGAAAAGGATAAAAGAATGCTTTATAAGGTGTTACGGTACTTGCCGCTAAATCCAAGGATCCGAATATTATTTTTTAGGGAAAACGACTAATGATATTTAGTGGCACAAAAAGAAGCATGTAAATAATGAAACTGAATTGAGACATCCTGCCAATTTTAAATCTTGAAAGGATTATGATAGCGGGCATGCGCTATTTTCACAATATCCTCACAATATAAGGCTTGGACTAGCAAGTGAGGGTTTTAGCCCATTTGGTAACATGCATAACTCTCACATCATGTTGTCAGTTATGCTCATGCCTTATAACTTTACTCCTTAGAAATGCATGAAGGAACCATTTTTATGATGTCGTTGCTTATTCCCAGGCCTATGTAACCTGATAAAGATATAAATGTGTATTTACAATCACTAATTAATGAATTGAAAGAGTTATGGGATGTCGGAGTAGAGACATATGATGTATCTACTTAAAATATTTTTTTAATTCGTGTAATGGTTCCATGGACTATAAATGACTTCCCATCTTATACTAATTTGTCTAGGTGGAGGACTAAACGATATATGGAATGTCATACTTGTAATGAGCATACATCTTTACAAAAGATACGAAGTAAGATTTGTTACATAGACCATCAACGGTACATGCCTCCCAAATATATTTGGCAAAGGGGTAAGAAATTTATGGTTTGTAAGAGCATCAATAAAATCCTATGGATTTAGATGGGGAGGATGTCTAGCGACAACTGAATCATGTTAGGGATTTTAAACCAAGGAAGCATTCAGGTAATATAAAGAGAAAGCGTAAGGATAGAGGGTTAAATTGGACTAAAAATAATTTTTTGAATTACCATATTAGAAAAACTAAAGATACGGCACAACCATGATGTCGTTCACATTGAAAAGAATATACGTGAGAGTGTTTTGGGTACATTATTGTATATTGAAGGAAAAATAAATAACACATTTAAAAAGAAAAAAGATTTGGAGAATATAAAGATAAGAATTGAATTACATCTAAAGCCACATGGTGATACATATAAGTTGAAAAAACATAACTTTTATGAGTTTCTAAAATCAGTGAAGTTCCGTGACGGATTTGCATTCAATATATGATGATGTGTCAACACAGGTGATGATAAAGTATCAAGGTTTTAAAAGTCACGATTGTCGTGTTGTTTTACAATGAATACTACCCGTTGACATTCATGGATATTTATCTAAGGATGTACATACCGAGTTGGTTGAGTTAGGGATTTTTCTTATAGAGTTGTGTTGCAAAAAATTGAAAGTTGATGATTTTAAAAGAATATAAATTGATACTTTCTTGATTTTGTGAAAACTTAAAATGATTTATGCACTAACATTCTTTTATATAATGGTTCATTTAGCAATTCACTTACCATGAGAGACAATGCTTGGGGGCTCGGTACAATATAGGTGGATGTTCCTAATACACATGTGAAGGGTTGTTCTTTTTTATTTTTATCATTTCACTTACACATTAGCTTCACCATTTATGATTTGATATGTAATATTTTATGGTAATAGGTACTTGGCACTCTTAAGGTTGTGTACATGACAAATCCCACCTTGAAGACTTAAGAGCCACGGCATATATTTTCAATGATTGTTTATTATTTTGCTCCATATACCTCCATGGGATTGAAACTAAGTTCAATCAGACATAATGAAATTATGATGTAGAGATGTAAGATGATGGATTGGACGTGTAAATCCTTTTAGAGCATCTACATATGAATTTCTCTCAAAGAAAGAGAGAGAAATGACTCATTAGCATGTTTTGACTAACTGGGAGAAGGAGGATCCATATATTATGTAAGTCATTCTTTAATTCTTTATTATTTATTTATGATGACTGATTTTTAAATAAAATAGAGGTGAATCTTACAATTGATATATTTGTTTAGCGAACATCAGAAGGAGGTTATGAGAGAGGATCTTTTAAAAGTATAAGAAAGGCAATGAAAGTTGTTCCCTCATTGGTTTGAACAAGTAAAAAATTTCATAAAAAATTATAGGGGTTTGGATTTCATAATATCTTAAAATTTGATGAGTCATGTGATTCATCTATACATTTTTTCAGATGAAAAAGTTGTACTGCGAAAATTCTATTAAAATAATTATGAAACTATATGAATTAGCATGTGGTCCTGATGTTCGTGCAAGGCAGTATACAAGTTGCATTGTTAATGGAGCCATGTTTCTCTTTGATTTCTAATAATATGCGTGGGGGTTCGATCCTTCTTCCCTAGAAAAAAATGGAGCCAAGTTTCACACTAAAGAGAGTGATATCGTTGTAGAAGTCACAGTAGCGATTTGGTTGTCTAGGGGATCATGATGATAATGAAATTGATTTTTTTAGAGTCATGGCTAATATTGTTGAGTTGGAGTATAACAAAGTCAATTGCGCTATTTTATTTGAGTTCAAGTGGTTTGAAGTTGACCAAAAAAGGAAACCGGGAACATAAATTGATGACCATTCCACAAGTGTTAATGTAAATGGTTGGTGGTGTTAGAGTTACCCCATTTGTGTTAGCAGTGCAAGAAAAATAAGTTTTTATCTCAATGACAAAAAAATGTGAAAACATTGGAAAGTCATGCGAGAGTTTCAACATTAGAGCTTGTATGATATAGAGGTGAAAAATATGATATTATGACCATCGAAGTCCATCTCAATGTCATCTACCAGGATAATGAGTCATTTGGGGTCGTTAGGGTTATAGAACTTGATGTCGATATGAAGAATAATAATGATTAGTGTCAAATAATTTATTGCCCATTTTTTCTGTACAATTTTACAATCCCTTGCTCGTTAAAAACCATGTTTTATACTCATTTAATGTATAACCTTAATATTCATGGCTAATAGCTTTTTCGAGGTTTATTTAGGTATTTGCAAGTTTTATGATGCTAATAGTGAAGTTGGGAAGTAATAGGAGAAAAGAAACATTCACATATGCACCTTCAAGGGCAAAATTAGAAATTCAGATGACCAATTCAGGACTCAAACTATTCAAAAATTCGTTGGCCTTAAATAAAGGAACAACTGCGTTCAAATAATGCGTCAATCCGATCTCAAAAGAAAAAATTATAACTGTTTAAAGTGGAACCCAAAATAAAGTCAAGCGTCAATTCTTAGGGTCAATGAAAAAGTTAAACCTTATAACTCGAACTTTACTGGAAATTTGTTCACCTCCAAAATGAGAAACCTATCGGTTCAAACGACATGAAAACCTGAGGTCTAACGAAGAAGTTACAAGCCTTGGGGTGAAAAATATAATTATGAAAACTGAGGTGAGCAGATCGTGATATGTGTCACCATCAGATCATATCATGTGGCAACACATGATCATGACATATGGCACCAAATGATCATGACATATGGCACCACATAATCATGACATATGACATATCAACTCTTTAGCCTAAGTGTCCTGAGTGACTTACATTAATTCAGCGTGTTTTTATTTTTTGAGTGCAATCACCGGTGAGAATTGAACTAGTATGCTTCATTATAAACATCGAGTTATTAAAAGATGAATACAAATATCTCGTGTGAATTTTATGTTGCACACCACCCACTTAATAAATATATGATTCTCGTGAATTGATTTAACATAATGGTTATAGTAAATAAACTATTAGATAAATTCGCTAGTGATTGCCATTTTTTGGTTAAAATCTTAGACTGTATTTGAGCTTTACATTCAGAAAATTGCAACTACTTGGAGAGAAATCTGATGTTTGTGAGTATCATCACCATAAATAATCACGAGACAACTCCTCCACTAGGGTAACCTAGAAATTTAATGGCTTATTGCATAAGCTAAATGCAGTCACGCATCATGCGAAATTGGATCTCTATCTTTTTTTAGTCCATCAATAAAATAGAAATTTGACACGAACTTATTTTTCACCTTTTTTATAAGGACTAGCAACACGTTAGTTAGGGGTGTGATTAGTATCAAATATTGTATTTTAATACCCCTTTTCTAGTACAATATTGCAGCCCATACTCGTTAAACCTACTTTTTATACTCATTTATTATATAACCTTAATATTCATGGTTAATCTATATTCAAGGTTTATTTGAGTATTTACAGGGTTTCGAACGCTAATGGTGAAGTCTGGAAGCTTTTTGATCAAGAAACATTCATAAATGCACGTTCAGGGGAAAAATGGTAATTTCACAAGGGACGTATTGAATTCAGACTCTTCATGAAGATTGTCGTCCTCAAAATAAGGAACGTATGGGTTCAAACAATGCATCAATCCGATCTTAAATGAAGAAATTTTGAATAGTCAAAATTTGAAATCGAAAAATTCAACAGTCAAAGCTTCGGGTCTATGAAGAAGTCAAACCTTATGACCCGAAAATTGGTGGAGATAACATATTAATACAAACGACGCGTGAATTAGAGGTCAAACAAATAATTTATAAGCTTTGGGGTCAAAATGTAATTATGAAAACTAGGTCGAGCAGATCGTGACACGTGTTACCATCAAATTATGTCACATGACACCAATATCATGATACATGGCACCGCATAATTATTATACATGGCACTATTATTGCTTCTTAGAATTAAATGGACCTGGGGAGAATTGAACCCAAGACCTCACCCTCCGCTTTCACTTCCTTCAACCATCAGCCTAAGTAGACCTATGATAATAATATTGACCCTAATTATATATAACTCATAATTCAATCAAGTTTCTTTTCTCATCTTTTTCAACTCACTCTCTCTCACTTTCTTCTTTTTCCCCCATTTATATCCTTCTCTCATAATATTCCCATCATTAATCACATGCCCTCAAATAACAATTCTTTTGTCCATCAGCACATTTTTATTATTAAATTAAATCGCCCATTATTGTGTAATTCCATTTTTAACTCCAAACCAATTTTTACGACCTATAAATAGTGCCATTTGGAGACACATTTGGACATCCATTTCTTAGTATTAGACATTCAATTTTACAGTACAAAATTCTCTCTTAGTTTTAGTTTTTTTAAAATCTTTATTAGTTTAATATTTTTTTGAGATATTTACGAGGTTGCATTATGAATATTGAGTGACACATCCAAATATCCAGTCTGAATTCTTCACATTTTTGTTCATGTAAGTGTTATTATTTTTACTACTTTCTCGCCTACACTATTTTCTCTAATTATTTAAGCATGCTTTCTAGTTAAAAAAATATAAAACTTAAACTCTTCACCATTTATATTTTTAAAGGATGTTTTCATATTAATTATCTAATACTTTTAAATGGTGAAGAGTTTATGTTTTCTTATTGTGGCCATCCCCGATCCTCGCGGCAGGAGAGGATCCCTTTTTGGGTCCCGCGCGTCCCTCTCGAGAGCGCTTCGAACGGCGTCGTTGATGAGGTGAAAAATGTAGAGAGATAGAGTCGACAGTCTATTTTACTCAAAACAGACAAAAGAAAATGGAGCCATCCCGAAGGACAGCATCCAAAGACATACTGATACTTACGAAACCAAAATGATTCGAAAAGGGTCCGGAGGCTAAGTTATGAAATGGAAAGGTGTTAGGCACTCATTCCTCCCTTATGGTCTCTCATGGGTTGTTGCTATTTTCTTTTATTTCCCCGTGATATGTGTGCATGTGTATATGTAGTGGAGACCGGAATCATCGACTTGTATCATGGAAGAGATAAAGCGAGCCATCCGTAGGAATGTTCTTAAAAATAATATTAGAAAATAGGATTTACGCGATTATCCTCGCGTTGATCGTTATAACGGAACGATAACGCACATGGAATAATGTGCCACTAAGAACAAATATATGTATATGTATATATATAGAATTTAAGAGAATTGAGTTTAAATAATATAGAGAAAATAGAAAATGAGAGAAAAGTAGGAATAGGACTCGAGTCACGGGTTTTACCCCGAGATGCCTACGTAGCCTATAGAGGTATCAAAGTCCACGTAGTTCGCATGCAAAATGAGGGGTGGGATTTATCCCATAGATCCAATCAGGGACTTCTCTTATGTGTGTGTGTGTGTGTGTGTGTGTGTGTGTGTGTGTGTAAAAAAAGTGTTTTAGTTGTGAGAAAAGTGTGAGAATTCCCCTTTAGAATTTATGAGCAAATCCTCTTTTTCTTAATTTTTTTGGGTTTTATTTATATGAAAATAAGAGATGTGCAATAATACTAAATAAAAACTATATTAAGATATGTGAGATGAGAGAATAAAAGTGCTAAGTAATAAAACAAGTTAATGCGAATTTAGGGGAGTTTAAGGAGATAGTTGAAACAGTTGGACCTTCTTGAAGATCTTGAGATTGATGTTGGATGTTGAGGAGCAGCCCTTGCACTTGGGTGATGATGGAGGATACTTAATTCACCAAATTTGAGGAAAGAGGTGATTTAAGGTGAAGGTTGGAAAGGGATTTGGATGTGGAAATCACGGTGACTTCGAGAGGGGTTTTCTGAGCTTACTGAGGGTAATGGATCTATGATCTTCCTCCTTTTGGAATGAGGTTAGGCCCTACTTTTTATAGGCCCAGGGCATTCCCCGGTCCTGCCAATCAGCAAGTGTATTTAGGCACACTGCCAATAGGCAGGGTTTGGAACCTTCCATTTGGCAGTCTCTTTCAGGTTCCTTCGAAAAATCGATCGTAGAGCGCAAATCGTTGATTCGAAGCGCGTACGGGTTGAACAGTTGGAAAGGTAATTCAGAGACCTTCGAAAGTCCTTTGTATTTCTCTCAAGTTCGGGAGTTAACTTTGGGTCAAATGTGGCTCGGAAGCATTCGTCGGTCCTTTGAACGGGGAATTGTCGGACGCAAACGGATCATTCATCGGCATGGTAAGTCATAATCGTGCACGGAGTGGACCATTGTAAAGGTGAGGAGATGTACTTCGACATTCCAAAGAGTTTAACATGGTTTGATGAGTAACTTTGGTTAATCGAGGCCTAGAAGCGTTCGGTGACCTTTCAAAGTAAAATGGATCATTCGTCCGTAGCGTAAGTTAGAATCGCGTACGGGGCAGATCGTTGGAAAGGGGTTTAAGAGCCCTTCGAAGATTCATTCAATCTCGATCAAGCTAAAGAGTTGAGTTTAGTCAAATGAAGACTGGGAGCATCTGGTGACCTGTTAATCAAGTTTCGAGGGAAAACGGGTCGTTTATCCGCACCGTAAGTCAGAATCGTATATAGGATGGACCGTTAGAAAGGGGTTTCAGTGCCCTTCAAAGATTTGTTCAGTCTCATTTGAGATAAAGAGTTTGACTTTTGGTCAAATGCAGCCTGGGAGTGCCCAATGGCCTTCAGGTCAGATCCCAGGGTATGAATTGGGTTTGCAATGATGAAGGGAGGTGATAGGGACCTAAGGAGAGGTTGGGGGAATTAGAATGGGGTGTCTACAGATCTCCTCAATGGGTGATTTTGGAATAAATGATAGCCATCAAATAGCCACCACATGATGCCTTTGAAAGAGGATGACCGAAGGGTCGAGGTCGATTCTGAGGATCTTAGGATGAGGATGACCGATTCTGCAGGTCGAAGCCAATTTTGAGGGCTTAAAGATGAGGGTGGTCGATTCTACGGGTCAAAGCCAATTTTGAGGGCTTGGAGATGAGGGTGACCGATTTTGTGGGTTTAAGCCAATTCTGAGGGCTTGGAGATGAGGGTGAACGATTCTACGGATCGTAGCCAATTTTGAGGACTTAATGGGGCATGCTAGCGATGGTCTTAAAGGAGATATTTAGGTCAATTTCGAGGACCTACAGCAATGATGGGGGTGAGCAATTCTGGGGGTCGAAGCCAATTCTGAGGGCTTAGGTTGTGATGACTGATTCTGCGAGTCGAAGACAATTTTGCCGGTCAAAGCCAATTCTGCGGGCTTAAGGCGAGATGACCAATTCTATGGGTCAAAGCCAATTCTACGGGCTTAAGGTGAGATGACCAATTCCAGCGGGCTTAAGTTTAGATGATAAATTCTGTAGGTCGAAGCCAATTCTGCAGGCTTAAGTTTGAGATGACCAATTCTGCAGGTCAAAGCCAATTCTGCGGGCTTAAGGTGAGATGACCAATTCTGTGGGTCGAAGCAAATTCTGGGGGCTTAAGTTCAAATGACCTCGGGGAACTCTGCCGGGGAAATTACCTCGTGATTTTGATTTGAGATGGGGAGCTGACTGCAGGGGAAATCCTTGTGTGTCTTCTGAAGACTTTACCGGGGGAATAACCAATTTTCTGCTGGGGAAGTGATTAGGTGGTCCAGGATTTGGATGCATTTCTCGGGGAAAATTGATACCTTTGGGGAATAGGAGATGATCCTGAAGTTTTTGAAATTTTGGAGGTCCTCTGGGGACATTACCGGGGAGAGATTTACTTATCTTTTGGGAGTTCCACTGGGGAAATAGGGGTTCTGCTTGAGGAAGTGCGAAATTTTCTTGGTGAAAATGTTCTAAATCCTTTCGAGATTTCTAAGAATTTTTCAGGGTTTTCTGGTATTTTTTTGGGAATTTTTGTACGAAAATTTAAGGGGACTACCGGTCGTCATGGTATGGAGGGTTCCATTCGACAGTGGCACAAACTTTTGGACTTCCTCGAGAAGGTAAAGGGGCAGTGTCGATCGGTAGGTTTAGGGTCAGTGCCGATCGGCATGACCCTTGGCATCCTATATAAAGAGGGAAAATTCCCCTCATTTTTTTATAGCTTCTTGCCTTCTCTCTTTCTGCAATTTTCTTCTGCGAAACATTCTAGCATTCCGTAATCTTAAAAAATGGCTGCTTTTGTGAGCAATGTCGTACACCGGGAATGGTTGGTTGTTGATGACTGGGCAAACGTGGAGTGGAGGGCCAGGGCGCCTCTTGCTTTGGGGAGTGAGAACTCTTTTGACACATTCAAGTTGGTTGCGAATGAGCGGACCTTACTATGGGAGTCATCGCGTCATCGCCCTTCGAGGGTGGTGAACCCTGGTGGTTATGTCAATAAAATGACTTTTGGTATTCTTTTTTTTTCATGATTTTCCTCTTTTCTTGGATTCTGACAAGGTTTTTCTCTTTTGGCAGTCTGATGTTTCTTTGTCGAATATGCGTGCCCGCGGGATGACGAGGCTTAAGGATGTCTGGGAGCATCTTCCACCTATGTTTCATTGGGTGGTATCCTTAGCAGGCTTTAGGAGTTTGGCATCTGTGCTAGATGAGACGCCACGTTTGACGGTAGTCTTATGCACTCTGGGGGAGAGGTGGTGGGACACTACCCACACCTTTCATTTTGGTTTTGGGGAGATGACTGTGACTCCCATAGATGTGTAGCAGCTGCTGGGGCTGGATTGCGATGGAGAGCACATAAAGGTGGATCGTTCTTTGCTGGTGAGGCCAGAGGCGGTGTGTGCGACGCTTGGTGATGTGGGGAGGATAGTGTCCGGGGACTCCATCCGTCTGTCGCTGTTGAAGGATGTTTTATGGGGCAGAGTGATCGATGTGGAGGAAAGGCAGATGGCCCAGTTATTTATTTTGCTAGTGTTGGTGGGATTTCTGGTGGCATCGAGCGGTGATGCTGTCCACTTATGGTATTTACCATATCTAAGGATGTTTTCAAACATCCCCCTCTATGATTGGGGGAGCCTTACTTTGGTGACCCTTTATTTTTCCTTGGATGCATTCAGCCGGTGCTGTAGGCAGTCTTTCACTGGAGCCATGTATCTTCTTCAGGGATTCTTTAATTTTGTGCATTTTCCTTTCAACCATTCGCATTTTCCTTATGCATCTCTTTTGATTGCGAATTTCTTATCTTTGGAAGACGTGGTTCTATGAGGTGATCGGGTGCAATACCCAGCTGATTTCTTTGAAGGATGAGATTGTTGAAAATCTGTTACTAAAGTCGTTTAATATAAAATTAAACTATATATGTAACTCTGAACTGTCTTTTGAATAAAATCTTTTCTTTAAAACCAAATCTAATTAATCACAAGATGTGTTTAACAAAAATATGTACGAGATATGTTCAAGATTTGTTAACAGGTTTAATAAATCGGTTTAAATACTTCAAACTCAGCACAACCAAGAATTAGATGAGAAGATGTATAAAGATTAAGAAAAAGGGATTTTTTACGTGGTAAAACCTCACCCAACTGAGGAAACATCCACGACTCCCTCTACGGAGTAACCAAAAATTCCACTAAAATAAATTATAACAGTTACAAACTAGATAACAAACATGCACACAACTCAGACCTATACAAGTTTAGGAATGTACACACTGGTGTCCTTATAACTTCTCTGTAGTTCTGATTGTTGATGTTGTTCTCCCAGTTTGCTAACTTCCAATTTGTTCAAGTTCTTTACGTCGACTCTTGTTCTTGAGATCTTATTTCCAACACTTTTAGTGTGGTAGGGTGATAGTGTTTGTGGAGATGCTTTCTAACACATGCATGCACACACACACACTTATTTTATACAAAGAGTCCTATCAAATTACATATAAGATCTATATGCTGTGATTTTCTATTTCTCTCTTCATTATAAAACTTAGCCTTATTTGACCTTTATTATATCCCATAATCCACGACTATCTTTCTCGGAAGATGTATCAAGATCTTAATCAATCTCAGGTTTTGAAAATACCTTTTGAGATTGAAAATCACCAAGTGCTATTCCAACTAGGTTGAAGGTTTTGTTTTACAAGAACTAGAAGCAGAAAATGTTATTGTTGATTTCGAAGTTAAAAACATTTACAGAAAATAATCAACAATAGATTTCTCAAGACGAGAAACAAAATATGCAGATCTAAGTGAAATGTAACATAAAATGCTCAGATCTAATATTTCTATGAAGCAGAAACTTAGATCTAAGTGAAATGCTTAAGTTGGACACAAGATCTAATAACGAAGAGGTTACATCATCAACCAACTATACAAACTAACTCTCAAACATTCAAGATTGTGTTTGGTATATACTGGTTTTGAAAACAGGTTAGGGTTTGAAAAAGATGTTGGACGATTTAGGATTAGGGTTAGGGTTTCTAACTCTTTTTCTCTCTTCTCTGGTTTCTCACTTTTCTCTCTTTTTTCTCTCTTCTCTCTCTAGAAAGGATGAAATGGCAAAAGTCTTAGATGGCTGAGAGAAAGGCTCCTTATATAGGGGGCTGAGAAGATTTGAGACTTTGGTTCAAAATCAATATCTTAGATTGAGTCAAGGTTTATTGACTTTAATCTAAGGGTTAAATGTACGCGGTGGTTATAACTCTCCTGATTGGCTCAAATGAGGTTCACATGGATTATGTAAGAGCGCATGTAGATCATTGATTAAAATGATCCAAGGGCTATTAACATTCATTGGTTTACTCTCTTTGAGAAAACACAAATTCAACCAATAAGGATGCAATAGATGTTGGGCAAAAAGAGGTTTACAAATTCGCGTCCAAAAATAATTACAAATGCACCCTGAAGTCTCTGCCGCTTTCGGATTATACCCAAGGGAACTTTTTGTCAATATAACCAACAATCCATAATTGCAGAATGAACCCAAAACTTTTTAAAACCAAATTTTAATTAGTAAAAACCTTATTTTAAAAGTTTATAAAATTCCCAAAAATTATTAAAAAGCAATTTTAGGGATTTAAATACACTCAACATATATATACACACTTATATGCAATATGAAATGTATGAATGCAATTCTAATGTGTGTGAGTGTTGGTAAAAGTATCTAGATCAATCAAGCAAGAGGGATAAAATAGCAAACCAAATTCTGAGGTTCTTTGGTTTCTAGGATAGACACAATTTTGTCACAATTTCCAACCTAGATGAACACTTATACAATACAGACTCAAGTGAGTCAAAAGTATAAGGTGCTTCAATCTCCCCCTTTGGAAATATGAGACAAAATCTCCTTTGAGTCATCTAGGACACGTAGGGCAACAAGAAATAAGGAAAACTTATTCCTATAAGAATTCTATCTACCCATTTCCTAGAAAACAAAAGTACATAACTCAACTAATTACAATTGAATACCCTATTATAACTGTTGAGAATAACTGTACAGAATCCTGCAATGAATCACTAAGATCAAGCTGTTTAGAATATATAAAAAGATTCATTAGACTCAAATTTCTCCCCCATTTTGTCTCAAATAGACAAAGGGAAAAAATGTATAGAGACCAAAGAGATTATTCATCACACACCATACCTATTGATTTACATAAAGAAATAAATCGATTGTAATCTAAAGGTTTGGTAAACATATCTGCGAGTTGCAAATCAATAAGAAGATAATTAATTTCTAATTCCTTAGTTTCAACCAATTCGCGTATAAAGTGATGTCTTATTTTTATGTGTTTTGTTCACGAGTGTTGAACAAGATTTTTAGAGATATTGATCGCGCTTTGATTATCACAATAGAGATGAAATTGGTTTTCTTGAATACCATAATCACTTAGCATTTGTTTAAGCCAAAGTAATTGTGCACAGAAGCTTCCAGCGGCTATGTATTCAGATTCAGCTATTGAGAGCGATGTGCAGTTTTGCTTCTTACTACTCCATCCTACCATATTATTACCTATATAATAACATGCTCCTGATGTACTTTTACTATCATCAGTACACCCAGCCCAGTCAGCATCAGTGTATCCAATTATAGTGCTAGGTGTATCACTAGTGTACCAAAGTCCTAGGTTCAGAATGACTTTTACATATTTAATAATTCTTTTAACAGAAGATATATGGCTCTCTTTAGGGTTATTTTGATAACGAGCACATACACACATAGCATACATTATATCAGTAAGCGAGGCAGTAAGGTATAACAAGGTTCCTATCATACTACGATATAGAGTTGGATTTATAGATTTTCCAGTTCCATCTTTAGATAGTTTTACCGCAGTACTCATGGGAGTTTTAGCATCTTTAGCACTCTCAAGGCCGAATTTTTTGACTATCTCTAAAGCGTATTTAGATTGCGAGACAAATAATCCTTCTGAATTTTGTTTGACTTAAAGACCTAAGAAAAATTGCAACTCCCCCATAACAGACATTTGAAACTCTTTATACATAATTTCAGAAAAGGATTTTACTTCTGAGGGAGAAGTTTATCCAAGGATGATATCGTCAACATAAACTTGAGCTATAATAAGATGTTTGACAAATAGGGTTTGATCATTTCCACCTCTTTTAAAACCTTTATCTAAGAGGAAGCTAGAAAGACGCTCATACCAGGATCTAGGCGCTTGTTTAAGGCCATACAAAGCCTTTTTAAGACGAAATACATGATTTGGATATTGAGGGTCAATAAACCCTTTTGGTTTTTCTACATAGGTCTCCTCAGTCAATATTCCGTTAAGGAATGAAGATTTGACATCCATTTGGTAAAGTGTAAAATGCAAGTGTCAAGCTATGGCAAAGAGAAGGCGAACAAATTCTAAACGAGTAACAGGAGCAAAAGTTTCGTTAAAATCTATTCCTTTAATTTGAGAATATCCTTGAGCAACTAATCTAGCTTTGTTTCTAATTATTATCCCATTTTCATCAGATTTATTTTTAAATATCCAACGTATGCCAATAATCTTTTTGTGTGTAGGCCTAGGTACAAGATACCAAAAATCATGAATGACAAATTGAAGAAGTTCTTCCTGCATAGCAGAAATCCAGTGAGAGTCATTCAATGCCTCATTTACATTCTTTGATTCCACTAGGGAGACAAAACATGCATAATGAGCATAATTTCTTAATTGAGATCTAGTACGCACAGGCTCACTAGGATTACCAACAACGTTATTTATGGGATGGTCTTTAGAAACCCAGTTAGGTACTTCAGGTATCTCAATTAGTAATGAGTCATCTATTTCTGGAGAGTCATTTTCTAAAACATTTGTAGGCTCTTCCACAATAGTTGATTCACCAGTCTTACTCTCTACAGTAGTGTCACTTACAATTACATTTACGGATTCTATCATGGTTTTAGTGCAAAGATTATAAACACGGTAGGCTCTACTATTAGGCGAGTATCCTAGGAAAATAGCTTTATCTCCTCGGCTCTCAAATTTGGACAAGTGTTCTCTGTCTTTGCATACATAACAAGTACTACCAAAGGTTTTAAGGTACTTAAGATTGGGCTTTTTACTATACCAAAGCTCGTAAGGAGTTTGTTTAGAATTCTTTCTAAGATAGACCCTATTGATAATGTGACACGCAGTACGAATAGATTCTACCCAAAAATATTTAGGCAAATTCTTGGCATGTAACATAACACGTGCCATCTCTTGAAGAGTATGATTCTTTCTCTCGGCGATACCATTTTGTTGAGGAGTCTTAGGAGCACTAAACTCATGTTTGTAAACATTATAGTCACATTACTCTATTATACCAGTGTCTTTGAATTCTCCACCTCTATCACTACGAATTCTATTTACTTTAGTGTCCTTCTCATTTTCAATCCGAATAAGTATTTTTAAGAAAGTTTGAAAAGTGTCCTTTTGTTTTAAGAAGGCTACCCACGTAAATATAGTGAAGTCATCAACCATAACAAGAATGTAATTGTGTCCACGTAGACTAACAGTTTAGGAGGGACCCATTAGGTTCATATGGATGAGCTCTAACGGGTTAGAGGTAAGGATATCTTTGACTTTCTTATGAGGTGCCTTAATAATTTTTCCTTCCTGACAGGAACCACAGACAATATAAGAAATGGATTTGATTTTTGGAACTCCTCTAACTATTTCTTGAGAAGTCAATCTACTAAGATTATCGTAATTTATGTGACCCATCCTGTTATGACATATCTCATTGTCATCCATTCTGGCAACATTACAGATTTCAGAATTATTCATGACAGTATAAGAATTGTCAGGAGTCCTGAATCCTATAATTATGCATTCACCCTTTTCATTTAAAATTTTGCAATTGTTCTTTGAAAAGGTAATAGTACGATATGAATCATAAAATTGTGAGATACTAAGTAGATTCGCCTTAAGACCTTTAATTAGAAGAACATTTTCAAGAACAAGAAGTCCTTCTTCTTGGAGAGTTCCTTTACCTATGATCTGAGATGATACTCCATCACCAAAAATAACTTTTACTCCAACAAAGCTAGTTTTGTTTAAGAGTTTTGTATCATCCCTAGTCATTTGTTTAGAACATCCAGAGTCTAAATAACAACCAGAAGATGTGTGTTCAGATTTTAAAGCAGTAATAACAATGTCACACTTCATCTGGGGTAATATATCATCTTTTCCAACATAAATTTCTCTTGTCTTCATTTTGCGCTTATTTTCTCTCAATTGATAAAATTTGCGAGCATTCGATTTTTGTTGAAAAATATTTTGCGCATGATCTTGAATTTTATGAAACACATGAGCATTTATCTTAGGAAAGTGTTTAGGAATCCTTCTAGGGAATGTTCTTTTAGGTTTGGTCTTTCTCTTCCTATAATTAGAGTTTTTGTCTGGTTGTCAAGGCAGAACATAATTGTTGCGGCTTCTCCTAGAATAGTTAAAGTTTTGATAAATAGGAGGATTACAGATAGGTTTAACTAGTCTTCTAGCATAGCAACCATAAAAACAATGGTCGTATATATCGCAGTAGGAGCAATAAAGGTTGCTCAAGGTAGGAGTCTCCTTAGGAAAATCTCTAAACATCGGCTTGAAGGAATTTTGAGGTTGAACCCTATTCCTAGATATAACAGTTTTGAATATAGATTCACTCTTCCTAAGAGAGGGGCAAACATATCAAAATTTTGATGTTTTGAGTCAAACTCAGTTTTTAGAGAATGAAAGTCTGGGCAGGTTTCAATAGGTCTTTTACCTCCTGACACGAACTTGATAGGTTCAAAAGATTTTGTTTGTGTCTTCAAATTGGGGCCAAAACCTATTCCAGTTCGATCATCAGAATTGGTTATTGATTCAGTAACAAATCCATCAAAACAGTTTGAGTTATTTTCAAATTTTGTAAATTTTTTGAAAACAGTTGTTGTCTTTTCTTTAGTTTTGTTCCAATTCTAACAATGTCCCTTTGCATTTTTCTCCAGAGTTTCATTTGTTTCAGTCAAATTTTTCAGTTTTTGATCAAACATTTTGATTTCACTTTCATGAGTTAGACATTGGGTAGTATACTCTTCAGCATTAAGTTTGACCATCAGACTTAGATCTTCTAGTTTCTTAATGAGATATTTCACTATCTTCTCTAGTCTAGTGCTTTTCTTGAGAGTTTTTGCATAAAGTGTGTGAATAGCAGGGAGGTCTTCATTATTCGAGTCACTAAGTGTAGTGTGTGAAGTGACCCCTAAGGCTTCAATTCTTGGACTCACACACCCATTGACATTGTCATTATCGCTTTCCCTTTGACTCACACACCTCGTGGTGGAAATAGCAATGTTCTCAGTAATTAAAGCATCTAAACCAGTAACAGCATGATTCACATTAACAGAAGTAGAATTACTAGATTCATCCTCACTAACAAGCACAGACATATCATCATTATAGATAATCTTGGCAAAGAAAGACATGCAAGGATCAAAAACATCAGATGACTCAGGTTCCTCATTTTCAAAGTCACTTGAATCATCCCATGTCTTGCAAATGTTGGCCTTAGTGTGTTTATTTTGAGTGTTCAAGTTAACTCTACAATCTTATGGACTGTGTCCTAGTTTTCCACATCTAAAGCATTCAGTCTTCTTAAGGTCTTTGTTAGGTCTAGTGTGAAAGTCCTGGTGATGTTTGTCTTGACTTTTCTCACGAGGTTTATGATTAAAGTGAGTTGGATAATTGGACTTGCCTTGTTTGTTTGCCATGTTGTTTCTAAACTTAATAATTTTCTTAAACTGTTTTGACATTAAGGCAATCTGATTGTCCAAACTCTCTATATCGCATTCCTCATCAGAGTCATCATTGAGAATGTTAAACTCAGGCTTAATTAACTTAGAAAAAAACTCAGATTGGAACTAGTCTGTTTCCTATGGGACTGGGTCAATTGTTTCTTAAATTATAATTCCATTTCCACAGTTCTTAATTTACTACTGAGTAATTCAGGAGTGAGATTTATGTCACACATTTCCTCAATAGTATATCTTTTGTTGTTAAATTTTTGTGGTAATGATCTCAGAATTTTAGATATAATTTCATGTCTGTCATATGTTATCCCATTAGCATGCAGTTTGGTCACAATATCTGTCAAGTTCATATAGAAGTCATCAAATGACTCAGATTCAGACATAATTAAAGAGTTATACTGTTGAATGAGCATTTGTGTTTTAGCAGCCTTAACTCTAGTGTCACCCTCATGAACAGTAACCAAAGTGTCCCAAGCTTACTTAGAAGTGGTACAGGATGAGATTCTTTTGAACTCATGTTCATTTATGGACATAAATATGACATTCTTTCCTTTGTTATTGTTGCGAGAAACTTGCTTCTCTTCTTGTGTGAACTCACTTAATACTTTCTTAACCCTCTCATTACTTCCTTCAGTGGATGGTTTAGTAGGAAAAATGTATCCATTTTCAATAATGTCCCAGACATCATCTCCCAAAGTCCCTTGAATGAAAGCAATCATCCTTACTTTCCAGTAAGCAAAATTGGTTCCATGAAAGATAGGAGGTCTGGTCAAGTTACCAAATCTTTCATTTTCCATGTTTGATTTTCAGAAAACAATTTCAGAAACACAGGATCTTTTAAAAGAAGTTTACAAAGCTCTGATACCAATTTAAAATCTTTTACTAAAGTCGTTTAATATAAAATTAAACTATTTAAGTAACTCCGAACTGTTTTTTGAAGAAACTCTTTTCTTTAAAACCAAATCTAATTAATCACAAGATGTGTTTAACAAAAATATGTACGAGATATGTTCAAGATTTGTTAACAGGTTTAATAAATCAGTTTAAAAACTTTAAACTCAGCACAACCAAGAATTAGATGAGAAGATGTATAAAGATTAAGAACAAGGGATTTTTTACGTGTTAAAACCTCACCCAACTAAGGAAACATCCACGACTCCCTCTACGAAGTAACCAAAAATTCCACTAAAACAAATTATAACAATTACAAACTATATAACAAACATGCACACAACTCAGACCTATACAAGTTTAGGAATGTACCCACTGGTGTCCTTTTAACTTCTTTGTAGTTCTGATTGTTGATCTTGTTCTCCTAGTTTGCTAACTTCCAATTTGTTCAAGTTCTTTACATCGACTCTTGTTCTTGAGATCTTATTTCCAACACTTTTAGTGTGGTAGGGTGATAGTGTTTGTGGAGATTCTTTCTAACACATGCATGCACACACACACACACTTATTTTATACAAACAGTCCTATCAAATTACATATAAGATCTATATGCTGTGATTTTCTATTTCTCTCTTCGTTATAAAACTTAGCCTTATTTGACCTTTATTATATCCCAGAATCCACGGCTATCTTGCTCGGAAGACGTATCAAGATCTTAATCAATCTCAGGTTTTGAAAATATTTTTTGAGATTGAAAATCACCAAGTGCGATTCCAACTAGGTCGAAGGTCTTGTTTTACAAGAACTAGAAGCAGAAAATGTTATTGTTGATTTCGAAGTTAAAAACATTTACAGAAAATAATCAACAATAG
The DNA here is from genome assembly GCA_949130495.1 of Sambucus nigra. Lineage (NCBI taxonomy): Eukaryota > Viridiplantae > Streptophyta > Magnoliopsida > Dipsacales > Adoxaceae > Sambucus > Sambucus nigra. The sequence goes on from OX422224.1 coordinate 231,072,699, forward strand.
ATTTCTCAAGACGAGAAACAAAATATGCAGATCTAAGTGAAATGTAACATAAAATGCTCAGATATAATATTTTTATGAAGCAGAAACATAGATCTATGTGAAATGCTTAAGTTGGACACAAGATCTAAGAACGAAGAGGTTACATCATCAACCAACTAATCAAACAAACTCTCAAACTCTCAAACACTCAAGATTGTGTTTGGTATATACTGGTTTTGAAAAGAGGTTAGGGTTTGAAAAAGATGTTGAACGATTTAGGGTTAGGGTTAGGGTTCTAACTCTTTTTCTCTCTTCTCTGGTTTCTCTCTTTTCTCTCTTTTTTCTCTCTTCCCTCTCTAGAAAGGACAAAATAGCAAAAGTCTTAGATGACTGAGAGAAGGGCTCCTTATATAGGGGGCTGAGAAGATTTGAGACTTTGGTTCAAAATCAATGGCTTAGATTAAGTCAAGGTTTACTAACTTTGATCCAAGGGTTAAAGGTACGCGGTGGTTATAACTCTCCTGATTGGCTCAAATGAGGTTCACATGGATTATGTAAGAGCGGATGCAGATCAATGATTAAAATGATCCAAGGGCTGTTAACATTCACTGGTTTACTCTCATTGAGAAAATACAAATTCAACCAATAGGGATGCAACAGATGTTGGGCAAAAAGAGGTTAACAAACGCGTGTCCAAAAATAATTACAAATGCACCCTGAAGTCTCTGCCGCTTTCAGATTCTACCCAAGGGAACTTTCAGTCAATATAACCAGTAATCCATAATTATAGAATTAACCCCAAAATTTTTTTAAACCAAATTTTAATTAATAAAAACCTTATTTTAAAAGTTTATAAAATTCCCAAAAATTATTAAAAAGCAATTTTAGGAATTTAAATACACCCAACATATATATACACACTTATATGCAATATGAAATGTATGAATGTAATTCTAATGTGTGTGAGTGTTGGTAAAAGTATCTAGATCAATCAAGCAAGAGGAATAAAATAGCAAACCAAATTCTGAGGTTCTTTGGTTTCTAGGATAGACACAATTTTGTCACAATTTCCAAACTAGATGAACACTTATACAATACAGACTCAAGTGAGTCAAAAGTATAAGGTGCTTCAATTGTTGGGGACTTTTTCCAGTTGCATCGACGGCGCAAGGCCAATCGGAAGTTGAGGAGGTCTCTCTCTAGAGGCGGTGCATCAGGTCTTGAATGGCCTGACCAGTGATATGGTAAGACTTTTTTCTTCTTTAGTCTAAGACATTTGTGTGCTCTGATTCTATATTTCCTTATATTTTTCTATGGATTTTTCAGGTGACCTTTTACCCTTGGGGGACGACCGTTCAGGACACGAGGTTGACTGGAGTAAATGCGCAGATGAGGCATTTGCTGGCGTATGAGTTTGGCCACTCTTGGTATCTCGGGGAGAGGGTGGTCTGACAGATTGCTGAGGGGTAGGTGGTGGTGCCACCTGCGAGGACCCCTATGTCTATGAGGCGGGAGCGACTGCTGTCATAGGATGCAAGGATCATGGCAATGATTGGCGAGTGTTACCTGTTGTACACCGATACAGCTATGTCGTATGATTATATGGACTCTGTGATGAGTTGGCTAATGGTGCCCAGCATATATGATGCACTGCCTTTCCCTCCCGTGGGTTCGAGTCGGCTAGTGGGGTCCTCCCACAACAGTGGCGATCCTTCGACATCTGCGGCGGCGGCGACTTCGAAAGTTCCCTTTGTGCGACTGCTTACTCCTTCATACAATTTTCGGTGGGGGTGATGGAAGGACGGTGCCTATACTGCATTTTCCTCATGCGATGGACCCCGAGGAGTTGGGTTTGACATAGGAGGTTCTTCGTCCTGGTGTATATCTTTTATGTTCTTCTCCTTTGGTTTCTTTTGATCCTTTCTGCTTGACACTGATTCTGCCTTTTCTTGCAGCACGTCCGGCCGTCCACCACTTGGCTGAGGGATATTAGGGACTGGATATCTTTGGCGACTGCCCATAATCGGGACGTAGTTCCTATTCCTTCTTTCTTGGTTTCGTCTGCCTCATTCGGCGAGGAGTCTAGTTCAGGTAGTGGCGGTGCGTCATCTCGCCATCAGGTAAAGAGAGTGCATTGCAGGGGTGGACGCTCTTAGGAGAGAGAGAGGGGAAAAGGCAAGTGAGAGAGAGAGAGAATGTGGGTTCAGGCTGAATCCCGTTTGTTTTTTGCTTTTATTTATTTTCCTGCAAAAATGATGTAACACAGAAACATATCTATGCAATGCAATGAAGTTTTTTTTATTATCTTCTATTAATGATGAATGAATGCATGCGCATGCGCTTTTTACTTTGCTGCTGAGACCGTAAAGAGAAATATTTTTGGGATTTTGAAAGAAAATTTTATTCAAAATGAGAATTTATATAAAGATGAAAAGGGGATTTTTGAAATTCTGTTGAGAATATCAATTTATTTTGAGTTTTTTGAATTTTGACAAAATAGGGAAAAAGGAAAATTTCCAGAAGTAAGGGGTTGCCATTCGGGAAGAACCTTGTCCTACCTATCGGCAGGTCAGTCCAGTCCCATCAATTCAAAGCTTTGATTGGTATCCTCTTCAGCCTTTAGTACCTTTTGGGGAAGGATTTCCTTCGATTTCTACAGGGGTTATGTATTTTGTGGGGGTTTTCAAGTGTAAAAGAGGGGTAAGAGTGGAGTGTTTTCCTCACACCTTCACATTCCTACTTTCTTATTTTGTGAGATGGCTCTCCCTGGTAGAGTTGATTTTCCCAACTACCTCGAGACTTTGGAGGCAATGTGCTCCTATAACGTCGATTGCGATGCTTACAACATGCGTCGAGTTTCTTTATGGAGTAATCAGCCCATAGAGTGGAACATGTTGATGGCGGCGGTACAATTCTGGTACCCTAAAGACCATGTATTCTTCTTTGTCTTGGAAGAAGTCTGTCCGAGTTATGAGGAATTTTCTGCCATGTTGGGGATAAATCCCGGTGTTTTCACGGCTCTACCTGAGTTTTCCCATTCTCCCCATGAGTTATTGGTCGGGTTTCTTTGTATTTCTCGGTCGGCGGTCAAACCATTGGTGGATGGAGGTATGATCTATCTTTCAGCGGTGTTGCATTTTGTGCATTTGCAGGAGGTTGGTGATGCTGGATATGTCGAAGCTATCATTCTAGGCTTGGTTTGAAAATTATTGCTGGTGACCGGGGAGATGCTGGTGGACCCATAACTTGCAGTTATTGCTTCATGAATGTCCTACCGTCGTAATCCTGCGGCAGTGATACTGGCAGAGAGTTTGAATGGCTTAGATGTCTAGAGAGAAGGTCGTTCTGACTTTCTGAGGGGTATCCCAATGATGCTGCTCATGTGGTTATATGAAAGATTCTGCCTGGAGACTCCTCCAGAATACCCTTTGTTGATTGTACCCAATTTCTTTTTGCACCATTTCATCAATGTTGCCCTGGATATTAAGAGCTGGGAGAACTGGTTCGTGGAGCATGGGGATCTAAAACTCTATTGGTCAGTACCTTGGTGGGGGTAGCTGCTGCTTATTCTGGAACTGGGAGAATACCCGTACGTTCGGTTGGTGGGTCTCAGGCAAACCCTTTTTTATTTCCCTTGGCAGCTTCTGCTCTAATTTGGCTAGGAGTAGATCTTGTAACCCCGTACCCTAGACTTCTTTCTGGTAGAAGATTTGATAGAGCTTCTATGCATGCGGTTTGGCTCTATATGGGAGAGTCGGCGTTCGTCGTCCCGTCCCTCTCAGTCTGCTGGGAGAGTTTGGCACATCCCTGGGGATTATATGAAGTGGTTATGGAGGAGAGTGTTCAGTAAGATGTTGAAAGTGGAGACTGGACAAATGTGGTTTGCCTCATTCGATACCATGGAGGGAGGTGTGGTAGTTTTTCCGAGGCTGGTTCGAGCTTATCGGTCCATGGAGCATCTACGACACTCTATTCAGGTAGGGGAAGCTTGGGGACCTCAGGATGTAGATGATGATGATGGAGCGGTCTCCTCTGGTAGATGTGGGTAGGGCTCTTGGGGGGAGTTTATCTTGTACAGGGAGATAAATTTGGGAATTTATTTGGCTTTTTTAGGCAGGTAGGGGGAAGGGAGTTATCCGTTCCTTTATGTAATTGAACTGTAATTTCTTATTTGTGAAATAAATAAGTTTTTTATCATCCAGTTGTGTCTTTTGATGACATTTGTATTTTGAATTGTCTATACCGATCACTAAGGCATACATAATGCTTTTGTTCAAATATATATTAGAATGAACTGTCGTTCTCGGAGATGAGAAAAGAATAGTTTTTTTGTGAAAAAGAAAGGGTCGTGCTCATGTAAGATGTATGAGCTGCCTACGTACCTCTGGGGGTTTTTGAAAATTTTTAGTTTGTTTGAAAATGGTTTTTATAGAGGATCAGGGCCACGTAGTTCTAGGTAGAGGGAAATGAAGATATTTTTTTTTTAGAATAGAATGGAGATGAGAAGAGTCGTAGTGCGCCGAGACTTCGTACTAGGGATAAAATTTCTTGAGATGGTCCAGGTTCACTGGATGAGCCATCTCTTCCACATCTAAGTCGATGAGCATGGAGGCACCATCGGACAAGATCTTCTTCACAATGTATGGGCCTCTCCAATTGGGCTTGAATTTCCCTCTGGGGTCCCAGATGGGCTCTACTATTTCTTTGTGGGTGAAATCCCCTTCTCGAACACCGCAATCCTTGACTCTCTTATATAATAACGTGTTATTCGGCGATGGTACCCTTATATGTGATACAACGCCTTCAGCCTCTTTTCGCCCAGGAGTGACAGCTCATCAAGGTGGCTTTGATGCCAGTCATCCTCACTGACCTTGCTTTCAAGCATGATGCGTAATGAGGGTATTTCTAGCTCCATAGGTAGGATTTCTTCCATGCCATAGACTAGAGAGTAAGGAATAGCCCCAGTAGCGATTCGGATTGAGGATTGGCAGACCCAGAGGGCGTATGGGATTCGATCGCCCCAATCTCAACAGCTTTCGATCATCCCGCTGATGATGGCTTTGAGCTTCTTATTGGAGGCTTCGATTGCACAATGTCTCTCATAAATGCATTCACTATAGGCTCAAGTGCAAGCCTGTCGCTCAAGTAATAATTCGACAAGTCGGGATCGTATCCACAGGGAAAAAGAACAACAGAGTTGTGACGACAGGAAAAGACTAAGGAACCCTAACTCTCACTCTAAAAAGAAAGGAAAAAAACGATTTGGTTTTTGATAATGATTATGCTAAATGCAATTATGAGATTATGAAGAAATGAAATTATACTAAACTACCTAAAATATGAATGAAAGATGATTTAAAAGTTTTGTTTAAATTATGAGAAAAACAGGACGGGAATACAATCCCCCAACCCTAGTGAATTGCAGTTATAATATTAATCGTAAATTTAACTGATTAAATTGACCCGGAATTTAGTACTTCCAAGCATTATGTATACGAGGTTCAAGCCCACGTCATACCTAATCTGAGGACGAGTAAATCGGTATCGCGATAGTAACACTCGAATTGCATTCTAAATCGTCACGGTTACCCAGAGGCAAACGAGATATAAAGACCTACAATTGTTATGTTCCTACGTGATACAGTCGTATTCAATCACTAAATTCAGAGGATTAATTTTATACACATATAATTAACACCTCAGGCTGGGTTCATATATCCCGGCCTTTTAAACCTAGCCGGACATATTAGACTGAAGGATGCATGAAATAGTAACGTTGCATGAGAAAGAACTCATGATAAAACAGATTGAAATACGTAGCTAAGTATTATGAACACAGAAATTTATTCAAATCACGCAAGAAACTTACCATGCAAGAACAATAATCATAAGAATGAAACTTCGATTACAACTTGAAAACAAACCCGGAATTGTATCAATCTTACAGCAATTAATTCAACTTATTTTCCTAGATGTTATTCTCTTTTTTTCTCTACCAAAACTCAAAAAAAACTATCCAGAACTGCTGTTCTCCCCCCACTAAGTACGTCCAAAACTGTTTTAGAAGAAGTTGTAACTTCCTGGGATTCTTTGGACCAATCAGAATAAAGGAAAAAAATTCGCGCTTCAGGACCTCCGTACCGGTTCGCATGTTCCTCGAACCGGTTCGCCCCCCAAACCGGTTCGCATTGGGTTTGGGAAAGTTCGCTGGTTTGGAAGTCCTTTTCATTCATTCTAACACTTAGAATTTTTTTTCTTGTTTTCTTCCTTTCTTCCTTAGATTTTTCTTCAACTTCAACTGGTCATAACTCATCAACCGTAGCTCAGATTTGGGTACCGTTTCTTTCAGTGTTCTCCTTGTTCCAAGATTTTCAACTTTCCAGTTGACTCCTCCTCTGGGATTCAGCTGCAGAATTACCAAAAATGCCCTTGAACTTGCCTTCCTAGCCTTTCTTTCATTGTTTCGCTTTCTCTTTTGCACTGCTTGCATAATTAACCTGTAAAACAAATACGAGAAACACAAAACATGACATACTTGCCAACAAAGGTTAGTACCATAAATGTGCATTAAATCCATATCGATTGCATCACTCGGGTTCACAAATGTACCGAAATTAGGGGAATAAATATACAATATTTATGCCCAATCAAACCCCCCTAACTTAGAACTTTACGCGTCCCGAGCAATGTAAAAGAATACTAGAAAGGCTTAACTCTTGAAAATCACATTTTATTGGGATAGAATACCTTTTTCGTGGGCAAGCCATTGCACTTAGCATATGCAACAAGCCTTTAAACCCCTAGGTTACCCTAGTAGGACGAGTGGTGTCTCGTGAGGGTTTGCAGAGAATGTACCCACAAAATTCGACTCAAAGAAAATTCAAAATACGTAAAAATTGTATAATTCAAACTTTTCCAGAAAATAGTCATCATCAAGTCATGCTCAACAGTCTCAAATCATAGTGCGTGTGTGCGAAGTCGAAAATATAACTACGGATTTCCACCGATTGATCATTACGTTACTTACCCGAAAATTCATTTTGATTTCAAATTCTCACGGAATGCTCTCTCAAACGAATCACTCGGATTGTGCCTATTCTCTCGGTATGCGTGATATAAAGAGTAAATGTACGCAAAGTCACGCATACAAGTAGAAAGACGGAAATTTCATAGTGATAGGATCTCATCAATCGATTACAGTTTTAAAAATGGGAACATTGCCTCTTTTTTGCACATTTAATCTCTTATATTATCTTTTGGTGTATTAGCTCTCCACGCGGTAACCAATTTCGCAATTTAGACTCGGTTAGGACTTTTTTGGGTTTTAAGGTATATGGGGTAAAATGACAATTGTAGGGAGGTTGGAATTGGAAAAATTATTAATGATGTCCATTTGTGCTTTTTCCGGGCTATTACTCATTTTTTTTCTTCTTTTTTCTCTATTTTTCACTTCTTTTATTTTCTTGCTATTTTTGTTGAGCATATCTATTTTTTTTTCTTGCCCCTTTTTATGCACTTTTTGGACTTAAATTCTGAATTTTTATTTTATTTTTCACAATTTCGGGCTATTTGGATTTTTCGGGTCGTCAATCTAAAGGAAAAAATTTATTCGGCTCAATTTGGGGTACAAAAGGGGGTGATTTTTCGCTACTTTTCTGGCCAATATTTTTTTCGAGACAAAAGAGGGCCTACTTCATTGTCCAAAATGGCAATTACGTTACCATATGCGTTTCGAGATGACTTTAAGTTTAGAGACCAATTTGGCACGTTTTTCAAAGCAATATTACACACATTTTTCAAAACCGATCAAAATGAAAGGATTGAGATCCTCGACAACTTTTTAAGCACTGAAAATAACTTTGATTAACAATTAACTCGGATTGATTTAAAAACTCGCAAAAAGTGATAGGCTCGAATCTCACCGGGTTTGTTAATCTCTACACTTATTCGTTAAGTCGTCAATTTTCGCTCAATTTCCATCTTTGGTCAATTTCGGCTTTGTGTATGTTGAATTTTAACAATTTGAGACTTCAATTCGACTTTTAATGATATTTTTGAAAAATTTGAATTCCAATTTTCATTTATTTTGAACAAAAATATTTTTGGATTTTTCAAAATTTTATGATTTTTTTGGAAATTTCTGGGCATTTTTGAAAATTTGTGAAGTTTTAGAAATACGCACTTATGACCCCCCCCCCCTAACTTAGACTTTTGCATTGCCCTCAAGCAAAAATGACTAAAATCTAACTCAAAGTGAATAAAAAGTGCGGAAAAATAAAATAAACAAATATGGAAAATGCGAGATTTGATAATAACAATGGGGAAGCATGTGTTACATAAGAGATGGGAGAGCAACTGTGAGCAATTTGAAACCACTAGCAACAACTAACATCCAAACAAATACATCAAAATAGTCATGGGTTCATTGTGGAGGTGGATGTGAGGACCCGGGTACATTGGGATCATACGGGTCATAAAAGAAGGGGGGGTCCGCCGAAGTTGAGTTGGTGAAGGTGGACTTGGAGTTGGGACATCATCCGTGTGTCCCTCCTATAAGCCGCTTGATCTTAATTGTATTGGTTGATGAACCCGTCAAGGCGGGATTCAACCACCGAAAGGCGTCGCTCAAAATTGTCCCCCGGGGGCTCGAAATCGGAATCCTCCTCTTCGTCCTCAAACTCCTCCTCTTCGACGTCCATCATCGGGGCATCATGTGCTTCGTCCCCCGCACCCTCATCGAGAATGGGACGGTCGGGGTGAGCTACAAGCATTTGGCGTTCGCTTCGAGTGGTGGAGGTGTCTCCAATGGGGTGGGGAAGTCGAATTTGCTGCCCCGGGTCATCCACCCCGGCTTCCATCAAGAGCTCCGTAATGAAACGGGCGTAAGGGAGTAAGACTTTGCCCCATTAATCGTAGGCGGCATTGATGAGGTCCGTGTAGAAAAGTTGGGCGATATTAATGGTGCTCTCGGGGTCTAAAAAGTGGTAGAGTAAATTGGCGTGACCTAACCGGACCACCGAGTCATTGGTGGTTTGGTGGATGGCTCCACAAGCAATGAGGTGCGTGAATCGCACCGTAGCCGCCAAACCTCCGATGGGAAAAGACTCTTAGACCCATTCCTCCCCGGGTGCCATACGAGCAATACATTCGTCTTTGGTGTGGGGGAGACCATTTGTGGGGTATTGGAATGGCACGGGGAGAATCACCCCTTTAGCACGCATTTTTCGCGCTATGATGGCCGCTGAAAAAGGAATCTGGATACCATCAAGGTATGCCTCATGAAGCGTAGAAGATTTGTGAACTAAGGTCGCATAAAATTGGAGAATAGTTGTTTCAAACACGTGAGTGCTCGTTGGAGAGAGGAAAGAGCACCACCCTCGGCGATAAAATAGGGCGGTGACATCTCCCGAAAGTTGTTCCCAATTAACGAAACATTCGATGTGGATTGGGCGCGTAGCCGAGAAGTATTGCTCGGCCCAATGGCATTCCTGGATGCTTCGAAATGCCCTGTTACCCTCGTCATCAAGGACGGTGGTATCATCGTATTTCTTGGGGTGGAAATTTTCTCGACGAGGACGCGGCATGATGATGGAAAGAGAGAGGGAGAGGGAAAGGATATGGTGTAGAGGAGAGGGAGAGGGAATTTGTGATGTGAGAAATGGAGGAGGGGTGGGGAGTAATTTATAGGTATGGAGGGGTGGGTATTGGTGGGAAAATATGAGTGGGTGGGAGGGAAGTGATGGAGGGAATGAATTAGGATGGAAATTGGAAGGGGGGAAGAGTTTTGGAGGGAAGAAAATGAAGGGGAATTAATGGAGGGGAAAGAGGAGGGAAGAGGATGAATTTGGAAATAAAGCGGGGGGGGGGGGGGAATATGCCAAGTACCCCAAACCGGTTCGGAGGTACCGCGAACCGGTTAGCCCCCAGAACCGATTCTGCCTGGGGTTTGGGAAACTGTGCTGGTTCGTTTTCTTGTATTCTCTCTTCTCTCATATTCTAAGTGTTCTCTCATGCTCTTACATGTGCGTAATTCTCCTAAAGACGTCCTAGACCCTCGGGCTTCCTAAAAATTCCTCTAACACAACCTCGTAGTGCATGCTAGCTCCCTCAAAGTGCGTGCTAATCGGTCTCTCTCATGACCCATGATCCGGACTCCTAACTAACCTATTCACACACGACTATTATACACAAGAACTCACCCCATACGCATCGGGGGTGCGACGACCTCACTTTTTTCAGCTCAATTGACCCCGTAAATGGGGTCCAACAACCAAACGGTGTCGACTTCTTCCTCACACGCCTATAAATATAGCTTTAGGCGTTGTCCATTCACTTTGAATGTATTTCCCCCTTTTAAATCGTCTAATTCAACAGTTCCATGGGGGAAAACATTCTTCACAACGAACGGGCCAGACCATCGTGATCGCAACTTGCCCAAAAAGAGATGAAGCCGACAGTTATAAAGAAGAACTTTTTGCCCGGAAAGAAACTACTTTCGTCGAATGATGCTATCATGAGCGAGTTTCATCCTTTCTTTTGAAATTTTGGCATTCTCATACGCATCATTGCGTAGTTCTTCTAACTCATTCAATTGAAGCTTGCGGGCTTCATCGGCCTTGTCCATGGCATAATTCAATTGCTTAATCTCCCAATACGCTTTTTTCTCTAGCTCAACGAGAAGATGGCAAGGTTTTCCATATACAAAGCGGAAAGGAGACATGCCGAGTTGATTCTTGTATGCGGTACGATAGGCCCATAGCGAATCGTTAAATCTAAGTGACCAATCTTTTCGGGTAGGATTGACGGTCTTTTCGAGAATGTTCTTGATTTCTCGATTCGCTAGTTCATCCTGCCCATTCGTTTGCGGGTGATAAGTCGTTCCAACCTTGTGAACGACACCATACTTTCTCATGAGCTTCGCGAATGGCCTATTGCAAAAGTGCGTGCCATTATCATTGATTATAGCTTTCGGTGCACCGAAGCGGGAAAGTATGTGTTCCTGTAGGAACTTTATCACCACTCTGTTGTCATTTGTCTTGGTAGCTATGGCTTCTACCCATTTAGAAACGTCGTTTACTGCGACAAGGATGTATAGGAAACCAAAGGACGGGGGGAAAGGGCCCATGAAGTCAATACCCCAACAGTCAAAAATCTCAATGATGAGTATGGGGATAAGAGGCATCATGTCTCGTCGGGTAATGGCCCCCATCCGTTGGCACCTATTGAAAGATTTACAAGCATCGTTTACATCCCGAAATATTATGGGCCAATAGAGGAGGCATTGAAGAATTTTACCGGACGTCTTGTTCATCGAAAAGTGGCCTCCACAAGCTTCCGAATGACAAAACTGGATGACTTTCGGGATTTCGTCATCCGGTACACATCATCGGATGATTTGGTCGGCGCAATATTTAAAAAGGAATGGATCGTTATAGAAGAACATGTGCGACCAAGAAAAAAATATCTTCTTATCTTGCGGTGTCCAGTCGGGAGGGACGGCTCCCGTGACAAGATTGTTCACTATATTCGCAAACCAGGGCAACGAAGAGGTAGCAAAAAGTTGATCATCCGGAAAGTATTCGTCTATGGGTACGGGATCACTAGGTATGTCGAACGAAAGCCAAGATAAGTGGTCGACAATGATGCTTTCTACTCCTTTCTTATCTTTGATGGATAGATTGAACTCTTGTAGGAGTAGGATCCACCTTATGAGGCGCGGCTTGGCATCTTTCTTAGCAAGTAAGTATTTCAAATCCGCGTGGTCGTTGAAGCAAGTAATGGGAGAAACGATGAGATATGACCTGAATTTATCAAGGGCAAAGACTACCGCTAGCAACTCCTTCTCCGTGGTAGAGTAGTTGAGTTGTGGTCCGGTAAGAGTTCGACTAGCATAGTAGATGACATGATCCTGATTATCCTTTCTTTGGCCCAAAACAACCCCTATCGCATAATCTCTAGCATCTCACATAAGTTTAAATGGTAAGGACCAATCCGGAACTTGCATGATGGGAGCGGACACAAGCATGCTTTTTAATTTTTCAAAAGAGCTTTGGCAATCTTTCATCCACTCGAATGGGGTGTCCTTCATGAGTAGGTTGCTTAAGGGTCTAGCGATGGCGCTGAAGTCCTTAATGAACCTTCAATAAAACCCCGCGTGGCCCAAGAATAAGCGCACGTCCTTCAGCGATTTTGGTGGGGGAAGATCAGCTATGACATCTATATTTTCCCTATTAACTTCTATTCCTTTCGATGATACTATGTGGCCAAGAACTATTCCCTCGGTGACTATGAAATGGCATTTCTCCCAATTCAGCACTAAGTTCTTTTCCACACACCAGGCGAGTACTTTTTCCAGTTTTTCTAAACAATGATCGAAAGAGGTGCCAAAAACGTTGAAATCGTCCATGAACACCTCGAGTCCTCTCTCGACCATGTCACTGAATAAGCTCAACATGCACTTTTGAAAGGTCGTGGGTGCATTACACAAGCCAAATGGCATGCCTTTGTAGGCAAACGTACCAAAAGGGAAAGTGAAGTTCGTCTTCTCCTGGTCAAGTACATCCACCTCAATTTGGTTATATCCGAAATAACCATCAAGGAAGCAATAGTAAGGGTGGCCCGCTACTCTCTCAAGAATTTGATCAATAAATGGCAAGGGGAAATGGTCTTTCCTAGTTCCCGCATTGAGTTTCCTGTAATCAATGCAAACTAACCACCCAGTGGTGGTGCGTTGGGGAACTAGCTCTCCCTTAGCATTTTCAATCACAGTCATACCCGACTTCTTCGGGACGACTTGAATAGGTCTCACCCACTTGCTATCCGAGATTGGGTAGATAATCCCGGCATCTAATAACTTGATAATCTTGGTTCTCACAACTTCTTTCATGTTGGGATTTAGTCTTCTTTTCATTTAGCTAGAGGGCTTAACATCCTCTTTGAGATGGATCTTGTGAGCGCAAATCAAAGGACTTATCCCTTTTAAATCAGTGATGCACCAACCAAAAGCACCTTGGTGCTTCGTCGGAATTTTCAACAATTTACCCTCCTGCTCGTCGTCTAGGCTAGAGGAGACAACAACAGGAAATGTATCATCCTATCCTAGGTATGCATATTTAATATGGGAGGGGAGTTTCTTTAATTTAAGGGTTGGAAATTTGTCACTGGAGGGAACCATGCGTTTATCCCTTAGAGGTAACTTCCCGAATCTAGAAACCCAATTAACATCTCTCGTGTCCTCGTCCCACGCACTCTCATCGAGTAACTCACTCAACTCCCTAACCTCCCTCTCGAATTCGGTGTACTTCCCCTCACTCTCGTGTCTCACTGCTAAACAGGAATCTAAGGCGTAGCCACAGTAATTCTCCTCAAAGTACTCCTCTACTATCTCATCTATGAGGCTCACCGCGTGAAGATCATCTTCCTCCCCCGTATGTTGGGCTATGTGGAAGATGTTGGTTTCCAAGGTCATGTTCCCAAAGGTGAGTTGCATTCTCCCATTCTGAGTATTGATGATTGCGTTAGCCATAGCTAAGAATGGACGCCCAAGGATGATGGGAACATGGTTGCTCGAGTTGAAGGAGGGCTCCGTGTCCCAAATGACAAATTCTACCGGAAAGTAGAAAGTGTCAACTTGGACGATCACGTCCTCGACTATGCCTCGTGGGATCTTCAATATTCGATCCGCTAATTGGATAGTGACCTTTGTGGGCTTGAGGTCGCCCAAATCAAGTTGCTTATAGATGGAGTAAGGGAGGATATTTACGCTTGCTCCCAAGTCAAGTAAGGCTTTTTTGATTTTATTCTCTCCAATGATGCAGGATATGGTGGGTGCACCGGGATCTTTGAATTTAGGCGGGAGCTCATTTAGTAGAATGGAGCTCACGTTTTGTGCTAGAAAGACATTCTTCTTTACCTTCATCTTTATTTTTACTGTCAACAAGTCTTTGATGACTTTAACATAAGCTGGAATTTTCTTAATAGCATCAAGAAAAGGTAAATTCAGCTTTACTTGCTTTAGCACTTCTATCACGTCTTCACGTGGGTTTCCTTTTTGGTAGGGAATCAACCTTTGAAGAAACGGTGCCGCGGAGGGTGGTTTCACTACCAGATCTGGCTCACTAGCGTTTTCTTTGTCACTCTCATTCAAGGGGACATCTTCGGCCTCTCTCGTGTCGGGTGAAATCTCCTTGTCTTTTATCGTGTCATGTGGAGGAGGAGATAAATCAACGATTATCCCACTACGAAGAGTGGTCATAGCTTGACATTTCTCCTGATGTTCAGTAGAGGTGGAGCTAACATTAGTTTTACCTTGGGGAGGTCTTTGGCCTTGGGCAGGAACCTTGCCCTTCTCTTGGACACTCAACGAGGATTGTATCTTTGACAGACTTACATTTATGCCGCCAATTAGACGATCATATTTGGCATTGGTGGCGGTCTGGCTTGCGATGAATTGATTCATGGTATCCTCGAGAGTTATTCGCAGTGGCAGAATATACGCTCCTTGAGGTGGTGGTGCTTGCACATGTCCTTGCATGTGTGGAGCTTGTTGAAAGTGTTGTGGTGGAGGAGGGGAAACATGTGAAGGAGGGTTCATTGCAGCATGTCGTTGCCCATAGCTAAAACCGGGATGGTTTTTCCATGAAGGGTTATATGAATTCCCGTGCGGGGCACTGAAATTTCCCTTAAATCCTCCTATACCACTAATATGCTCCTGAAGCATTACTTTGTAGGCGGGTATCGTCGGGCATTCCTCAGTTGAATGTCCCGCCTCACAAATCGCACACACCATCTCGACGGGGTTTGGTATGGATCCAGGTGGTCCTTTTCCATATATCTCGCATAGGTCTCAAAATCCTTTCTCTAGAGTCTCCAATCGACTATCCATCATAGAGTTCTTGTCTACGTGGAATAGGCCGGACGCCGATGGAGTGGGGGTCACTTGACGATTTTGATTTTAAGCGTTAGGATCAGATGTATAACAAAATTGGGTAGTCTCGGCGACATACCTCAGGTGAAGCTCAGCATCGTGGGCATCTAAATCGACAAACGGACCACTTCCCATAGTTTCAATAAGTTGTTTGGAGTTAAGATTTAGCCCATTATAGATAAAAGAGATGATTTGCGCTGAATCAAATCCATGATGGGGCATGAAGTAACTAACTCATTGAAACGCTCATAACATCGATGAAATGGCTCATTTTCAGCTTGTCTGAACGCTTGAATTTGAGCCTTTATGGAGATTGTTCGATGTGTTGGGAAGAATTTCTTGAGAAATCTCGATTGCAACTCATTCCATGATGGAATCGAGCTCGAAGGTAAAGACCATAGCCAGGTCTTAGCTTTATCTTGAAGCGAGAAAGGGAAGAGTTTGAGGAGGATCACCTCTTGTGTGCAGGTTTGATCATTGAGAGTATCACACACGTCGTCAAATTCCCTAATATGGAGGTATGGATTTTCAGAATCCATACCGTGGTAATGCGATAACATCTGGATCATCCCATTTTTGAAACGGAATTCCCGGCATTATACGGGAATATAATGCATCCCGGAGTGACAGTGCGCTCGGGATATAAGAATTCTCTCAGCGAGCGGTATGGGGGCTCTTCCTCACTAGCAGCTGCACTACCGTGTTGCGACATCTCCCTCTCTCTTAAGGACTCGGTGCTCTCACTTGGTGTTCTCGAGGTGTACTCGTGGGGTGTCCTAAGAAGGAAAACGGAGTGTTGTTTGAGATTGAGTGTGACGGTGTGGGAGGTGGGATCTAGAACTGTGGGGTGTTTGGAGTGTGAGGGCTATCGGGTTTGTACTCAATGATTGGATTTTCGTGAATGCTGGTTGGAGAATTATGAGGTGTGGGAGTGAGTTTAGAATTTTGCATTAATGGTTTATGAGAGATGATGGTGAATCTTTTTGTGCTTTTTTTTTTAATTTTTTTATGTTTTTGGATTTTTGGAAATTTTTAGTCAAAGCTTTGGATTGACTCGATCTAATCCTACGTCTACCTAATTCCCCGTAAACGGCGCCAAAAACTTGACGCGACTGAAAATGTGTCTCAGAAATGCGTTCACTCTAGGCTCAAGTGCAAGCTTGTCGCTCAAGTAATAATCCTATAAGTCGGGATCGTATCCACGGGGAAAAAGGACAACGGAGTTGTGACGACGGGAAAAGACGAAGGAACCTAACTCTGACTCTAAAAAGAAAGGAAAAAATGATTTGGTTTTTGAGAATGATTATGCTAAATGCAATTATGAAGAAATGCAATTATACTAAACTAGCTAAAATATGAATGAAAGATGATTTGAAAGTTTTGTTTAAATGATGAGAAAAACAGGACGGGAATACAATCCCCCAACCCTAGTGAATTGCAGTTATAATATTAATCATAAATTTAACTGATTAAATTGACCCGAAATTTAGTACTCCCAAACATTATGTATACGAGGTTCAAGCCCGCGTCATACCTAATCTGAGGATGAGTAAATCAGTATTGCAATAGTAACACTCGAATTGCATTCTAAATCATCACGGTTACCCAGAGGCAAACGAGATATAAAGACCTACAATTGTTATGTTCCTACGCGATACAGTCGTATTCAATCACTAAATTCATAAGATTAATTTTATACACGTACAATTAACACCTCAGGCTGGGTTCATGTATCCCGACCTTTTAAACCTAGCCGTACATAATAGACTGAAGGATGCATGAAATAGTAACGTTGCATGCGAAAGAACTCATGATAAAACTAGATTGAAATACGTAGCTAAGTATTATGAACGCAAAAATTTATTCAAATCACGCAAGAAAATTACCATGCAAGAACAATAATCATAAGAATGAAACATCGATTACAACTTGAAAACAAACCCGAAATTGTATCAATCTTGCAGCAATTAATTCAACTTATGTTCCTAGATGTTCTTCTCCTTTTTTCTCAACCAAAACTCAAAAAAAAAACTATCCAAAACTGTTGTTCTCCCCCCACTAAGTACGTCCAAAACTGTTTTAGAAGGAGTTGTAACTTCCTGGGATTCTTTGGACCAATCAGAATAAAGGAAAAAAATTCGCGCTTCAGGACCCCCGAACCGATTCGCCCCCCCAAACTGGTTCGCATTGGGTTTGGGAAAGTTCACTGGTTTGGAAGTCCTTTTCTTTCATTCTAACACTTAGAATTTTTTTTCTTGTTTTCTTCCTTTCTTCCTTGGATTTTTCTTCAACTTCAACTGGTCATAACTCATCAACCGTAGCTCGGATTTGGGTACCGTTTCTTTCAATGTTCTCGTTGTTCCAAGATTTTAAACTTTCTAGTTGACTCCTTCTCCGGGATCTGGCTATAGAATTACCAAAATTCCCTTGAACTTGCCTTCCTAGCCTTTCTTTCAATTACTCGCTTTCTCTTTTGCACCGCTTGCATAATTAACCTGTAAAACAAATAGGAGAAACACGAAGCACGACATACTTGCCAACGAAGGTTAGTAGCATAAATGTGCATTAAATCCATATCGGTTGCAACACTTGAGTTCACAAATGTACCGAAATTAGGGGAATAAATATACAATATTTATGCCCAATCAGAGGTCGGTAGGGAGAAGATTTGTGTCTTTGGATCCCATACTCGTTGACTAATTTTGTGACTTTTTCCTCGAAATGCAACCCATTATCTGACACTAGCTGGTACGGGACCCCATATCAGCAGATGATGTTTTTCTCGATGAATTTATACACTTTCATGGAGTTTAAGACTGCGTATGACTCGGCTTCGACCCATTTGGTGAAGTAATCAATGGAAACCAGGATAAACTCATGCCCATTAGAGGCCTTAGGTGTAACCTTTCCTATGATGTCGATGCCTCAGGTGGAGAACGGCCAGGGAGAAGTTATGTTGTATAATTCTTGTGGAGGCAAGTGTTGAAGGTTGGAGAACTGTTGGCATTTGAGGCATCTCCAGACATAGGTGGTGCAATCCTGGATCATGGTGGTCTAGTAGTAGCCTTGTTGTATGATCTTCTCAGCAAGCATGTGACCTTTCATGTGGGGTCCGCATTCCCCGTTGTGGATTCTCTGCATTACCTCTTCAATGTCAGGCCCTGCGATGAAGTGTAGATGGGTTCCATCGAAGTTTCTCTTAAATAGTTATTTGTGACAGATGATGTAATGGGCATCCAGCCTTGGTAGCGTTACTCGACCTTTCTTATTGGAACCCTCGGGATACCTACCATGCTCGAGAAGGTGCCAGACATCATAATACCAGTAATTGGATGGCTCGGGATCTTCTTTGGTTATGAGGCCAATGTGGTAGCAATGGGTTGGTTTGTCATTCTTTTGGACCAGGAAGGGGCCTATTGTTATTCCTTCGGGCATGTCGACCATGGAGGCTAGGGTAGCAAGGGCATCGGCTAGGTTATTTTTTTCTCGAGGTAGGTAGTGGAAGGTGATGTCTTGGAATTGGGAGTCTATTTCTTCTAACTGGGCATGGAAGGGTTGAAGTTTCTTGTCCTTGACTTTTCATTTTCTGAGCACTTGACCGATGATGAGGGAAGAATCCCCATAGACATCTAGGCGTTAGATACCTTTCTTGAGAGTAACTTTGAGGCCTACTGTACATGCCTCGTATTCAGTCATATTGTTGGTGCAGGGGAAATCCAATTTGATGGAGATGGGAGTGTGGGAATCATCTGGGGCGATCAAAAGTATCCCAATGACATATCTCTTTTTGTTGGCAGCGCCGTCAAAGAACATTTGCCATCGAAGGTCGTCTTGAGCAGCATAGAAGATGTTTTCATCTGGGAATTCGGAGATCCAGTCATCAGCCTCTTTCATGGGGTAATCAGGGAGGCAGTCAGAGATGGATCTTCCTTTCATGGCTTTCTATGTGACGTACACGATATCAAACTCGGCTAAAATCATCAACCATCAAGCCATTCGGCTGGATAAGGCGAGTTTCTCAAGAAGGTACTTGATGGGGTCCATTCGGGATACAAGCTTAATGAGGAAGGCGAGCACGTAGTGTCGCAACTTTTGGGTGACCCAAATAAGCGCGCCGCATGGTTTTTCCAAAGCAGTGTAGTTGACTTCGTACCCGACCAATTTACGAGTGGCGTAATAGATGGCTCTTTCTTTGCGGGAATGTTCAAGGTATTGGGCTAGCAAAGCCCCAACTGCAGTGTTGGTTATGGTTAGGTATAGGAGCAAGGGGAGACCAGACTGTGGTGGTATGAGTACCTAAGGTTGAGTCAGGTATTATTTGATTTGGTCGAAGGCTTCTTGGCAAGACTCATTCCAAACTTTGGTTGAATCCTTTCGGAGGAGTTTGAAAATTGAAACACAGATGGAGGTGAGTTGACTGATGTATTGCAACTTCCCAAGGAAACCACGGACTTCTTTCTCCGTTCGGGGAGGTGGCATCTCAAGTATAGCTTTTAGCTTGGTAGGATCTTCTTCTATCCCTTTCTCACTAACCATTAATCCCAAGAGTTTTCCCTTTGTAACGCCGAAGACACATTTCTGCGGATTGAGTCTCATCTTATATATATTCTAGATACCATTTCCCATCACCACCGTCATTTTTGAGAAAAAAAAGTGTTTGAAATTGTCAATGTAAATTGTCTTCATTTGTGTTATGAAAAGAAAAATGCATCGCAATAGAAAAAAGGAAGAAAAAAAAACAAAAAAAATAAATTAAAAAAAAAGGAGCGAAAAAGAAAAGGAATAAAGAAAGAAAATAGAAAAGAAGAAAACAAAAGCATGAGATCATAAATTTTTAAAAAAAAATGAAGACATGAGTTATTCAAATTTTGTTTCACTCTTCTCAAAAACCCTACCATCATATCATCCATCTTCTTTATTTCATGTTCCCCTTATACCTTACATAAATTTCATTTTCACCCTTAGTAAGGTGTTCGAGAAAATGAGATATGGTGAATAATTTGACATTATCAACATAGTGGCTAGCATTCCTTCATGAGATCAATCTGACGCGACTAAGAATTTGTCTCAAAAGTGCGTTTTACTCTAGGCTCAAGTGCAAGCCTGTCGCTCAAGTAATAACCCGGTAAGTCGGGATCGTATCCACAGGGATCGAGATTGCCAAATAGTAATAAGAAAAATTATTAAATCTTGAAATGATTTCTTAAAAGAAATAAAAAGATGATTAATGATTGGGAAAATTTCTATTGAAATAAAAATCTACTTTAGAAAAACAAACTGAAAATTGCAGAAAAAATTTGGATCTGACAAATGGGAGAAAATAGGGTAGGGTACAATCCCTCGATCTTTAACAAATTACCGTATAGAATACTAGAATTGTAAATTAAAATTATTGACTAAATCCAGTCTTTATATATTCTAAGCATTACGTATATGAGGTTCAAGCCCGCACCATACGAAATCAAAGGCAAATACAAAGCGGTGAATGGAAAATTATACTCGCAAAGCGTTCTTAAACATCTCAAGTACCTAGGGCAAGAGAGATTAAAAGATTGACAATGTTTGTATGATTTTCTTTCACGATTCAATCAATATTTTAATTTAACCTTTATTTTCTACATAAATAATTTGCCTTGGATTGAGTTCATGTACCCCAACCCTTGGGAATTTAGCTACTCATGATTTGGTTCAAGAATAAATTCACATATAAAATTATGGATCTACAAGACATTGTAAATAATTTTCAAATAATAAAACTAGAGAATGGAAAATTTTTACATGAATTCAGCAATAAAAACGGAATTGAAATTCAGAATTTCTTACAAACTAGGGTTCATGAAAACTCATGAAGGAATAGAAAATTTTCTCTCAAAATCTAACCCTAAAATTCAACCTCTAATTCTCTCTAGAACTCCCAACCTAGCAACTCCCTAGCCTAGCCCCCCTCAAATGATGTAGGGCATGGGCTTTTATAGATCTCAAAATGACTTTTCCCATGCCTCTCCACGTTTTACCCTTTTAATATACCTAAATGAGACTCTTCCCATTCATCTCCACGTTTTACAACTAATAAAAATGAATTAAACAAGAAATTTCAAGAGTTGTCTCTTCGGCTTCCACAATTAATTTCAACTTTTGACTTTCTGTCTCCAACTTTAAATGGGCATAACTTCTTCACCGTAGCTCGGATTGGGGTGCCGATTTTTCCAATATTCTTGTAATTTAGAGCTTCTCAACTTTCCAATTGGACCCACCTCCGGACTAACGCTGAAAAATTACGAAAATTCCCTTCAACTCTCCATTTCTTGGTTTCTTTCACTGTTTTGAGTTCTCCTTCGCACTAACTTGCATGAAATACCTATAAAGCACATGAGAAATACACAAAACACGAAATACTTGCCAAAAGAGGTTAGTAGCATAAATACGAGACAAATCCAAGCTATTTACACTGCACAGGATCATAAAAATACCGAAATTAAGGGGATAAATGTGAAGAATATGTGCCTAATCACAACCCCTAACTTAGAACTTTGCGCGTCCCGAGCAATGTAAATGAATCCTATCAAGTCTCAACTCTTGAAAATCATTTTATTGGGATAGAATACCTTTTTCGCGGGCAAGCGATTGCATTTAGCGTATGCAACAAGCCTTTAAACCCCTAGGTTACCCTAGTAGGACGAGTTTTGTCTCGTGA
The DNA here is from genome assembly GCA_949130495.1 of Sambucus nigra. Lineage (NCBI taxonomy): Eukaryota > Viridiplantae > Streptophyta > Magnoliopsida > Dipsacales > Adoxaceae > Sambucus > Sambucus nigra. Next base: position 231,094,298 of record OX422224.1, read on the forward strand.
GGGTTTGCAGTGAATTTACCCACAAAATTCTTTATTGACTCAAATAAATATCAAAATACTTAAAAATTGTACAATTTAAACTTTTCGAAAAAATAATCACCATCAACTCATATTCAAATGTCTCAAACCATTGTGTGTGTGTGCAAAGCCAATTATTAAACCTCAAATTTCCACCGATTGAGCATTACGTTACTTTCCAAAAATTCATTTTGATTCAAATTCTTACGGATGGCACTCACAAACGAATCACTCGGAATGTGGTTGTTTTCTCTCGGTATGCATGATATAAAGAATAAATATAATGGACACAAATTCATGCATATAAAATGGAAAAGAAGGAAATATATGGTGAAAAGATCTCATCATCGGAATACAGTTATTAGGAAACGGGAACATCACCTCTAGTTCACACCATTTAATCTCACATATTATCTTTTCATGTCTTAGCTCTCCATGCGGTAATCAATTTTTCCATTCGGACTCGGTTAGGACTTTTTGGGTTAAAAGGTGTAAAGGTTAAAATTGGGAATAGGTGGATTGTTCGGAATTGGAAAATGTCTAGATGACGTCCATTAGTGCTTTTTCGGGCATTTGCTCATTTTTCTCTTTCTTTTTCAATTTTCTTTTTTTTTTCATTTTTTTTTTCTCTTGCCCCTTTTTATTGCACAATTTGGACTTACTTGATGAATTTTCTCAATTTTCACAATTCCGGGCTAATTGGGTTTTTCGGGTTATCAAACGAAAAGATAAATTTTATTTGGCTCGACTTGGGTTGCAAAGGGATAATTTTTCACATCTTTTTATGGCCAATATTTTTGGGTAACAAACGAGGGCCTACTTCATTGTCCAAATTGCTAATCACATTACCATATGCATCTCGAGATTAATTAAGTTTAGAGATATATTTAGCACGAATTTCGAGACAACAATTCACACATTTCCCATAACCGATCAAAATAAAGGATTGAGATCATCAACAACTTATTAAAACGCCGAAAAGAACTTTGAGTTAATCATAAACTCAGATTTATTTAAAAACTCATAAAAAATTGAAAGGCTCGAAATCTCACCGGGTTGGACTAATCTCCACACTTATTCGTTAAGTCGTTAATTTTCTTTCAATTTCCATCTTTGGTCAATTTTGGCTTAGTGCAATTAGATTGTTAACAATTTGAGACTTTAAATAGAATAAAGGTGACATTTTTGAAAAATTTAAATTCCAATTTTTATTTATTTTGAACAAAAATATTTTTGGTTTTTTTTATTTTTATTTTTTAAAAACACACTTGGAAAGAACATGTGATCGAATCAATCGAATCAATGAATCTCAACAATAAATGCGAAGAATATCCCACACCCCCTAACTTAAATGTTGCATTGTCCTCAATGCGAATCAAGAACACAACATAAAGAGAGGAAAAGAAAGATATTACCCAAATGGAGCGATCCCAGATGAGTGTGAGTCCATTGAATCTACAAAACATGTTAGACCCAAGCATAACAAAAAGAATAACAAAAACTCTAACTATCGAAACTAGTCTATAAAAATAGAAAAAGTAGTAATAAAAAACTAACTATTTACATCCTAAAATTTGAACGGCTAATAAATCATACACTAGAAGTCGAAAAATTTGAGGGTCCACCCAAAATACAATTTGACTTTGAGGGATTAATAGTGTACCCTCACTCTGATGCATGCCTCCCGAAAAATAAGAATTCCGTTTGAAAAACGGAAGGCATGTGAAAATTTTAAAAAATGCACCATCACCAATTAAAAAATTTAGGGGGATAATGAGGGATTTGAGTGCACAGGGGGACAAGTACCATTGGGATCCAAGAAAAATAGAATCACTTCCCAAAGATTTTTCAAGTAGTATGGGAAGCGGATCACACAAGTAGAAAGAGTCCATCTTGGAAAATAATTTAAGCATTGAGTCCTTGTCCTCAAAATCTTCTCCCCCCAAATCATCATAAGTGAATAGCCGGAACAAATTGGGCCCGTGCCCATATATGAAGGAAAGACCGGGAGATGCATTATGATAAACCAGAAAAGGATCCTCGTGTTGCGTAGCACGTGGGTTGGTATCTTATTCGGACGAGATGTGAGTCGTATCTTCAATGTTTAGGTAGTATTATTTTATATGTTTTATTTTTTTAGGTGCAAATCAAACACACACACGCACCCTACTATCAAACACACACACACCCAACTTCTTCTCCCACCTCACACACTCTTTCTCTCTCTCCTCTCTCAATACAAAACCTGATATGCTCAAAAAATTGACACCAACTTTATACCTCTAGCTACAAAATCGGCGAGTCCTAAACTCTCTCGCAACCCACACCCCATAATTTTGAGGATTTAATATTTAATTATTTTTGGGGAGTTATAAAAATATTTAAATTGGAGAAACTTAAATTTATGATTTGGAGAAGTTATTTGAGTGGGAAGAATTATTTATAATTGGCGACTTAAGTTTAATTGTCCGAATTAATGTGTCGCATTTTGAGGTCGAAATTTGGAAATGATAAAAAGTATTTTGGATGACAATTCTGACCACGCAGTTGAGTCCGGATGGATCGAGATAGTCAGAAAAGAGTGCTTGGGGGTAGTATTTGGGTCTCGGGGTATTTTTGGGCATAGTCGGGCCCACACGGAGTGACTCGGGCCATTTTAATTAGGCCCATGTGGCCGAAAATGGGATTTAGGATTTTAACCTAATCTGGGGAAGTGTTAAACGATAGTAAACACTATTTCTAAACCTAGGGATTGAGAGGGAAATTGGGGAAAGCAAATCAAGAGCCAACTGGGGATTATTGGAGCCAAATTAAGGGACTACACCAACGGAATCTGACCCTACGAACAATTCCAGGCAAGTGGTTAACTTGTTGTAATGTGTATATGGTGATATCCAATTCATATTTTAGTGATGTGTAGACTAAAATTCATTTCTGGGATAAATGGGTACAAAATGGGGTTTTTGGTTAATGGAACCATTGAATGAGATTCAAAGTAAGAATTAGTTGTGTTATATATTTCTGAGTATGATTATCTGATTTGAATGAGAAACTCGGAACATAAAATGGTGGAATTTGAACCTGAAATTGGGATTATACCATAGGGATTTATGTTCTTGAGTGGGTAAAGATTTGTAGTGTTAATGATGTTAAAAGGTTTAGATGGTGTTTATAGCTCATGAGAGATGTGATAAGATAATTAATAGGATGGTTTGAGGTTAGATTTTGAGGAAAAGAAACCTTAGTTTTTCGTCGATGGCCGAATAGTGGGTTGGAGAAGACTAAGTCTAGAAGGATCGATCGATCGACACAGGGGGTTTGATCGATCGATGATGCAAGAATTTTGGCAGTTCGGCCAGTTTTGGATATAAAGATAAATTCATTTAAGATTTAATCCCTTACTTCTATTTAGTGATAAATTCATATGTGGCATATATTCCTTAACAATTATAGGGTGATATAATTGGGTTTAGGAGGGTGAAAATTGTATGTCATGAGATGAACGAATTTCGGGAAATAATTCATAAATATTGAGGTTGGGACGAGGAATAACATTCGGGTATTGTAGTTGGGTGACGCTACATTATTAAAGGAATTGAGGTGAAATAAATCAGTTATGGGTAAAAATATAGACTCGGAAAATATTAAGTTACGGGCCAAGTGAGCGAGTCCGGGTACAATGGTTGGGCGACACCAGGTATTAAATTAATTATTGTGTCATTAATTAAATTAGAGTCGGACTGTAGACTCGAGAAAGTATTTAAATTAATTAATGTGAAATTAATTAAATTAGAGTCGAACTGTAGACTGCGGAACGTATTAAATTAATTAATGTGTCATTAATTAAATTAGAGTCGGAGTGTAGACTCGGGAAAGTATGTCGGAGTGTGGACTCGGGAAAGTATTTAAATTAATTAATGTGAAATTAATTAAATTAGAATCGGACAGTAGACTCGGGAAAGTATTAAATTAATTAATGTGTCATTAATTAAATTAGAGTCGGACTGTAGACTCAGAAGTATTTAAATAAATTAATGTGAAATTAATTAAATTAGAGTCGGACTGTAGGCTCGGGAAAGTATTTAATTAATGTGTAATTAATTAGATTAGAGTCAGGGTGTAGGCTCGGGAAGGCAATAAATTAATTAATGTGTAAGTTAATTAACTGAGAGTCGGACATGGACTCGGATTAGTATTTATTAATTAATGTGTAAATTAATAAACTAAGAGTCGGACCACAGACATGGATTGGTATTAATTAATTAATGTGTAAATTAATTAAATGAGAGTCGGATCATAGACTAGGGGAAAATATTATATTAATTAATATGTGAATTAATTAAATTAGAGTCAGACCATAGACTCGAGATAATGATAATTTAATAAGTGAGAAAATTTATTTAGTTGAGTCAGGCCAGAGACTCAGGAAATTTCAGGCTAGTGTTACGGGTTGTGCGTACACGGTGAAGACGGGATTTATTTTATATATATATACGGTGTAGTGATAGTATATATATATATATATATATATATATGTGTGTATATGTTGTGTGTGCTATTAAATATCAGTGGTTAGATAATTATTTAATTATATACTCTAGTGCTATCAAGAGAGGTTGCGCGATGTGGGTGAATCCACTTGCTTGAGGAGTAGGGTGAGTATATTCCCAGATCATAGCATCTGGTATATGGGTAAGGGGCTTATCTCACTTTCAGGGAAGGAATATGACCGCCTCCACTTTGTTTATGTTTTGGGCCAGGTTGGTGAGCGAATCCAACTTGGGTAACTAGGTTGTGTGAGCACACCTAGCGAGATGTCACTTTAGAGGGAATCATCCGGTGAGGCTATACTCGGAAGGATGGATCTACGCATGATATATGTGTGGATGTTTTAGTAAAGATACGTATAATATGGTAGTAAATATTATATGGGGGTAATAATACAGTGTGTGATGTATTTACTTTATATAACTTGTGTCACGATTATATGTTATTAATTAAGAAGTAATTCATTGAGTTAATTAGTGAGATAACTTATAATTCATGAATAATTATACTCGGGTTAGAGTATTATGGCAAGGGGAGGTTATACCAGGACTAGTTGGATGGGGTAGTACAACTAGGTGGGTTTAAGGTAACCGTTAGGTGTTCACATTAGCGGAGGGGTGAGAATGTCCACAAGGGAGTGCAACACTAACTTTAATATGAAGCGCATTCATGCATTTTAAATTATTACAGTTAATCCACTTGCTAAATATTTTCAAAAATGTTTTGGGTTCTAACCCTTGCTATAAAACTATTTTCAAAACCTTTTTGGTGTCCAGCCACAGGGACGCTAGGATTGATATTCTATTCCATGGACACGGAGCTACGGCATATGTGGATGCTAGAAGGAGTTTGGATTAGACGCATCGTTCATTTATTCTTAGAGTAGGAATCATTTATCAGTTTTAGTTTTATTTAGGCTTGTCGCCCAGACTTCTCAGTACAGTTTTCAGATTTATTTTATTCAGGTGTTGGATGTTTTTATTGGGTTATTTACTTTGGTGGCCGATGGTTTATTCGGTATGTCATTTTATTTTTGTTCAGATGATTTAAGCTAGTTCTATGAATGGTTTATAGTTAATTCCGCATGTACTGGTTTGTTTAATTAAAAAGTTAAAATTTGGCACCAGCTTTTGTAATACTAGGTGGTTAGTAAGTTTTAAAAAGTTTTCGACAGTGATTCTAAGGATGAACCAACTGGGATTACTGTTTTAATTTGGTATAGGACTGGTCACCTGGTATTTTATTAGGCGGGGTGTCACAGATGGTATCAGAGCATCAGGTTCTAGTGTCCTTAGGATCTGTGCGGCTTTTCACGTTTCGATTTAGCAATCTTTGATATAGAGCCCAATTATAGGATTGTTGTATTCTCATACGTATGCGCATATACGTTCTTCTGCCAAATTTATATTTGAGAGTGAACTCATACGATTCGATTCTCATTCCAGATCTCGCCCAGGAGAGGGAACAACTAGGGCATCAGGGGTATTTGAGACTAGGGAGCCTCATCAGGAGTAAGAGTTACCGCAGTAACTGCCAGAGATGATTTTGGCAACGCAGGTAACTGAATTGGTGGCACAGGCAGTTGAAGTGACGATGATCTCAATGGCAAGGTACTTGCCACGAGATCAGCCTCAAGTGTTAGTGGCACTAGATGTTCAGGCCCACCCGGGGCTGTCGGGGTGGCAGTAAATACGAGAGGTTTTTCAAAAAGGGAATCCATCAGAGTTCCGAGGAGGTTCATATATAGTGCTAGCGTGTCAGTGCAAGAGAGATATCCAGCGTCACCTACGCATGGTAGATTGCAATGAGGTGCAGAAGTAAATACTAGCCACTTTTAGTTCAGTGGGAGCAACGCCACAGTGGTGGGAGTCGATCACCACAGTTGAGGAAAGGGATACATGACCTATTGCAGAGTTTTGGGTGCGGTTAGATCGCAAGTATTTACTTCCAATGGTTGAGACCTAAATGAGGAGAAAATTTAGAGAGGTGACTCAAGGGGACCGTTCAGTGGCCGATTACGAGGAAGAATTTACTCGGTTGGCAAATTTTATACCGGATGAGGTAAGCGATGAAGGGAGAAAGAAAGCAAGGTTTATGGATGGGTTAGTCTGGAGAATCAGACAATATTTAATTGGTAATCCCGCATTAGTAGCTTATACTGATGTCATTAACGCAGCACTCCTACACTGCCAGAAATATCGCTTCCACGTGAAAGGAAGCAGGAAGGGAGTGGAAGCCAGCCAGCCGGATAAAGCAGGAGGAAACAATACCAATGGGGTATCCCAACAACAGACAGGGGAGATCAGGGGTAGGATTTTCGACAGGGAAATCATGCCAAACGATTTAGAGCTGGAGGCTATCGACAGGATGGCCACCAAGGAAGGGATCAGTGGCAGGGTGAATTTTATCGGAGGTGTTTCATTTGTGGGGAAGAGGGACACATAAAGAGAGATTATCCTTAGCGAGGCATGAGTCAACTACAGGACGAGGTCCTTGATGTACAACCACTATAGCAAGTCATGGGTGCATTCGGGCAGGGAGAAGATGCTCCAGAACCCGAGGATCAGCCGTTGTGGCTGGAGTATGGAGGTAATTATTTTTACCCTATGGGCATGGGGTATATTTTTCAGTGATAAGGAGGATGTCACAATATAAGACTTATTTTTCACTAGAGTTCACGGGTGAGTCGAATTTAGTGGGTGCGTTGGTTGTAGCAGCCATAGTATGTGGATAAACTTTATGTGGGGTAGCGGAGTTCTTTGGTGTTCTTCACGGGAGAGTGGAGATGTACACTGAGTGAAGGCTTGAATTATGTAAGGGGTTACTAATTTTGAGAATTATGGGAGTAAGGTTGATTATTTTTCCCAAATATCGACTGGATAGCGATGGATTTGAACTATTGTGGATAGTGGGATTAAGTTTTGGTGTTCGCGACACCAGGGTATGATTGGTACTAGGTATCACGTGAGAGGGCATTTAGCCTATATATATGTGTGTATATATGTTGTATTCGTGGTGCGATAGGCACATAGTGAGGTCTTGTGTCTCACATTTCATCCCAGTAGGTAGGGATGTTTACTGAAGAGAATCAGTGTGATTAAATTTATTTACGAGCAGGGAGAGATAGCTCGGGGTTAATTTAGCGCAAGAACTAGTGATATATATATATATATATATATATATATATATATATATGTGTGTGTGTGTGTGTGTGTGTGTGTGTGTGTGTGTGTGTGTGTGTGTGTGTGATATGACTACGGGTTGGAAGTCATATTACGGGTTACGACTAGCATAGTCGGGTAAAATGTTTTTCGTGCGGTAAAGCACGGGGATAGGGTGTATGGGCACCCGGGTTAACTAAGGCAAATTTTGTGCAAATAAGCATCGGTACAGGGCGTATGGGCGCCCTGGTTAATTAAAATGCATATTTGTGTAACTTATAGTTAGAAGCGGGAGAGATAGATATGGAGGGCTTAGAGGCACATGACTAGAGAGTGATATGCGAAGCTTGGAACATTACGCCCATCTTAATTTCGAGGACGAAATTCCTTTGTAAGGGGGGGAGTATGCAACACCCCGTAATTTTGAGGATTTAATATTTAATTATTTTTGGGGAGTTATAAAAATATTTAAATTGGAGAAATTTAAATTTATGATTTGAAGAATTTATTTGAGTGGGAAGAATTATTTATAATTGGCGACTTTAAGTTTAATTGTTCGAATTAATGTGTCGTATTTTGAGGTCAAAATTTGGAAATGATAAAAATTATTTCGGATGATAATTCTGAGTGCGCAGTTGAGTTCGGATGGGTCGAGATAGTCAGAAAAGAGTGTCCGGGGGTAGTAATTGGGTCTCGGGGTATTTTGGGCATAGTCGGGCTCATAAGGAGTGATTGGGGCCATTTTAATTAGGCCCATGTGGCCAAAAACGGGATTTAGTATTTTAACCTAATCTGGGGAAGTGTTAAACGACAGTAAACACTAATTCTAAACCTAGGGCTTGAGAGGGAAATTGGGGGAAAGAAAATCAAGAGCCAACTGGGATTATTGGAGCCAAATTAAGGGACTACACCAACGGAATCTAACCCTACGAACAATTCCAAGCAAGTGGTTAACTTGTTGTAATGTGTATATGTTGATATCCAATTCATATTTTAGTGATGTGTAAACTGAAATTCGTTTCTGGGATAAATGGGTACAAAATGGGGTTTTTGGTTAATGGAACCATTGAATGAGATTCAAAGTAAGAATTAGTTGTGTTATATATTTCTGAGTATGATTATCTGATTTGAATGAGAAACCCGGAACATAAAATGATGGAATTTGAACCTGAAATTGGGATTATACCATAGGGATTTATGTTCTTGAGTGGGTAAAGATTTGTAGTGTTAATGATGCTAAAAGGTTTAGATGATGTCTATAGCTCATAAGAGATGTGATAAGATGATTAACAGGTTGGTTTGAGGTTGGATTTTGAGGAAAAGAAACCTTAGTTTTTTCCAATGGCCGAACAGTGGGCTGAAGAAGACCAAGTGTGGAACGATCGATCGATCGACCCAGGGGGTTCGATCGATCGATGATACATGAATTTTGGGAGTTCGGCCAGTTTTGGATATAAAGAGAAATTCATTTAAGATTTAATCCCTTACTTCTATTTAGTGATAAATTCATATGTGGCATATATTCCTTAACAATTATAGAGTGATATAATTGGGTTTAGGAGGGTGAAAATTGTATGTCATGAGATGAACGAATTTCGGGAAATAATTCGTAAATATTGAGTTTGGGCCGAGGAATAACATTCGGGTATTGTAGTTGGGTGACGCTACATTATTAAAGGAATTGAGGTGAAATAAATTAGTTATGGGGAAAAATATAGACTCGAAAAATATTAAGTTACGGGCCAAGTGAGCGAGTTCGGGTACAATGGTTGGGCGACACCGGGTATTAAATTAATTATTGTGTCATTAATTAAATTAGAGTCGGACTGTAGACTCGAGAAAGTATTTAAATTAATTGATGTGAAATTAATTAAATTAGAGTCGGACTATAGACTTGGGAACGTATTAAATTAATTAATGTGTCATTAATTAAATTAGAGTCGGACTGTAGACTCGAAAAAGTATTTAAATTAATTAATGTAAAATTAATTAAATTAGAGTCGGACTGTAGACTCGGGAAAGTATTTAAATTAATTAATATGAAATTAGTTAAATTAGAGTCGGACTGTAGACTCGGGAAAGTATTAAATTAATTAAATAGTCATTAATTAAATTAGAGTCGGACTGCAGACCTGGGAAAGTATTTAAATAAATTAATGTGAAATTAATTAAATTAGAGTCGGACTGTAGACTCGGGAAAGTATTTAATTAATTAATTTGTAATTAATTAGATTAGAGTCGGGTTGTAGGCTCGGTAAGGTAATAAATTAATTAATGTGTAAGTTAATAAACTGAGAGTCGGACCACGGACTCGGATTGGTATTTATTAATTAATGTGTAAATTAATTAACTGAGAGTCGGACCACAAACTCGGATTGGTATTAATTAATTAATGTGTAAATTAATTAAATGAGAGTCGGATCATAGACTCGGGGAAAATATTATATTAATTAATGTGTGAATTAATTAAATTAGAGTCGGACCATAGACTCGGGATAATGATAATTTAATAAGTGAGAAAATTTATTCAGTTGAGTCAGGCCAGAGACTCAGGAAATTTCAGGCTAGTGTTACGGGTTGTGAGTACACGGTGAAGTCGGGGTTTATTTTATATATATATACGGTGTAGTGATAGTATATATATATATATATGTGTGTGTATATGTTGTGTGTGCTATTAAATATCAGTGGTTAGATATTTATTTAATTATATACTTAAGGGAGGTTGTGCGATGTGGGTGAATCCCCTAGCTTGAGGAGTAGGGTGAGTATATCCCCAGGTCATAGCGTCCGGTATATGGGTGAGGGGCTTATCTCACTTTCAGGGAAGGAATATGACCACCTCCACTTCGTTTACGTTCTGGGCCAGGTTGGTGAGCGAATCCAACTTGGGTAACTAGGTTATGTGAGCACACCTCGTGAGATGGCACTTTAAAGGGAATCATCCGGTGAGGGTATACTCGGAAGGATGGATATACGCATGATATATGTGTGGATGTTTTAGTAAAGATACGTATAATATGTTAGTAAATGTTATATGTCGGTAATAATACAGTGTGTGATGTATTTACTTTATATAACTTGTGTCACGGTTATATGCTATTAATTAAGAAGGAATTCATTAAGTTAATTAGTGAGATAACTGATAATTCATGAATAATTAAACTCGGGTTAGAGTATTATGGCAAGGGGATGTTATACCAGGACTAGTTGGACAGGGTAGTACAACTAGGTGGGGTTAAGGTAACCGTTAGGTGTGCACATTAGTGGAGGGGTGAGAATGTCCACAAGGGAGTGCGACACTAACTTTAATATGAAGCACATTCATGTATTTTAAATTACTGCAGTTAATCCACTTGCTAAATATTTTCAAAAATGTTTTGGGTTCTAACCCTTGCTATAAAACTATTTTCAAAACCTTTTGGGTGTCCAGCCACAGGGACGCAAGGATTGATATTCAATTCCAGGGAAAAGGAGATGCGACATATGTGGATGCTAGCAGGAGTTTGGATTAGACGCATCATTCATTTATTCCTAGAGTAGGAATCATTTCTCAATTTCAGTTTTATTTAGGGCTTGTCGCCCAAACTTCTCAGTACAGTTTTCAGATTTATTTTATTCAGGTGTTGGATGTTTGTATTGGACTATTTACTTTGGTGGCCGATGGTTTATTCGGCATGCCATTTTATTTTTGTTCAGTTGATTTAAGTTAGTTGTGGGAATGGTGTATAGTTAATTCCGCTTGTACTGGTTTGTTTAATTATAAAGTTAAAATTCGGCACCAGCTTTTGTAATACTAGGTGGTTAGTAAGTTTTAAAAAGTTTTCGACACTGATGCTAAGGATGAACCAACTGGGATTCCTATTTTAATTTGGTATAGGACTGATCACCCGGTATTTTATTAGGCGGGGTGTCACAATTACTTAATAGTTTTAATTCCTTCCCCGAAATATGGTCATTAGTATTTATATTTTTAATTAGAATATGTTATTTCCTAAAAAAAGGGTTCATATTCCAAAATGAAATGGATATTAAAAAGATTTAAAATTCCAATTAAATATCTACCTTGGTGTACGGTTGAGATTAATTGACCTTTGGAATTTAGGCCCTATCTCCACTTATAAATAGATGCCTTACTTATATCTAAAAGGTATCCACGAAATACACATATAAAGGTTTATAGGCAATGAGAGAGAAGCAAAAATTCTTTATTGAAGGATTTTTAAGGTGGTCGGACCAGTGACAATTAGCGGCGATAAAAAGAGACATCACATCCATGACGACGAAAGGATATATTACATTATCCCTCTTTTCACGTACCTATTAGGTGATTGATATGATGTTCACATTCTTAAGGTTCATGTAAATAAACTGTTTTACATGTAGTATCAAAGCTGATGTTTAGAAACACATGATTGTCCATATAATAGGTTATATATGAATTATTCTATAATTGTTGATAATTATCTATTTTTCATAATTATTAAAACAGTTTATGTTTTCTGTTTCTTCATAATTCGTTGAAATAATATTGATTTATCTTATGTTTTTCATGACTACTAAAAACAATTTGTTCTTTTTGTTTTTCATAATTATTAAGGCGGTATCCTAACAACAGTTTGTGTTTTTCATAATTCGTCGGACGGGGCTTGGCCACTTGCTTGAAATTATGTCTATTAGAATTCATAATATTATTATGTCTATTTGAATTCATGCTACCAAGTCTTTTAGAATTCTACATTCTTTTCAATTTTCAAAAAAAAAAATTATGACTTTTGGAATTCTAGAAATTATATCTTTTAAATTTCTTGAAATTTATGACTTTTAAAATTCTAGACTTATGAAATTCTAGATTGTACACCTTTTGCTATTCAAGAATTTTACAACAACGTAATTTTATGGCCTTTGGAATTCTATGATAACATGTACACCATTATTCTTATCAAGTTGTTTGATGAATGAAATTGTATTATTAAGGTTTTGTATCACCACAATGATCCTTATTATTACCCACTCCAAATTAGCCCTTTATTGCCATTATAATGTTTAAATTTGTTTATTTAACACATATCAATTAGTTGCCCATAGGTATACTATAATCATGTGTTGAATCAACACTTAAGGAGTGCTATGTATACATGTATAAAACAAGGATATCCACAAATACCTTATTAAAATTAAATAGACACATCACTCAATTATGCATGTTGAATATTACGACCATTAATGGTATTAAACTAAATTTGTAATGACTACCCAATGGAGCATATTACTTTCATGTTGTAAAATATTGAAATTTTACGATGTGTTAATTAAAGTTTAATAGACTTATTAAAAATTGTTGTATCTCTAAATTACATCCCCTTTTCCTGCTCAATTGAATGCATATGCATCATTTATTCATATTCTCACGGGAACCAACTTCTCATAATGGAAAGAGAAAGTTGAGTTCACCTTGGCGGTACTTATCTTGGATCTGACTTTTCACATTGAAAAACTAGTTGCACTTATAGACAGAATTATTGATGAGGAAAAGACTCTCTATATAGTTTGGGAGTAGTCTGACAGCTTAAGCATCGTGTTTCTACGAATTACAATTGTAAGTAATATAAAAACAACACTTCCCAAACCTGAAAATGCTAAGGTTTACATGAAAGCAATAAAAGAATGGTTTAAGATTGTAGATAAATTCCTTGTTGGGAAACTAGTGGCAGCTCTTACAACCGTGAAGTTTGATGGCACGTGCTCAATGCATGATCATGTCATTGAGATGACGAACCTTGCTGCGAAGCTAAAGAATTTGGGAATTAAAGTGGATGATTCATTTCTCGTCCAATTTATCCTAAACTCTTCACCTACTCCGTATGGACCTTTCTATCTTAATTACAATGCCATTAAGGATAAGTGGATGGTGAATGAGTTGTCTAACAAACTCGTTCAAGAGGAGACTAGACTGTAAGGAATTTATCAATTAACCTTTGGGTTACATAATAGTTTTAATTCCTTCCCCTAAATATGGTCATTAGTATTTCGATTTTTAATTAGAATATGTTATTTCCTAACAATATGGTTCATATTCCAAAAACGAAATGGATATTAAAAGGAGTTAAAATTCCGATTAAATCTCTACCTTGATGAATGGTTGAGATTAATTAACCTTTAGAATTTAGGCCCTCTCTCCACCTATAAATAGATGTCTTACTTCCATCTAAAAGGTATCCACGAATAAACATATAAAGATTTATAGGTGTAATACCCCGCACTTTTATGGATAATTAAAATTCATAAGTAAGTGAAATTTGGAAATTTGAGGAATTATCGTGAATAATAATTTTTGAAATTTATGCAGGTTAGATGATTTTCGGTGTGTGTTATATTTACTTTTGGGATTAAGTGAATGAGTCAGAGTATTTTATTATATGTCGCAGTTGGGTAAAGCAACAAAGGATAAAATTTTAATGGGAAAACCTGTATTAAGTCGTGTTGGGTTTAATTAGTGAATTGCGATTAAGTGACCCAAGTGTAGATTTCGAGTGCGCGGTTGGTTTCAGAATGGACGAGATAGTTAGAATAGAGTATCCGGGGGTAGTATTTGGGTTTCAGGAATTTTTGGACCTGTAGGGACTCGTAATTGAGTAAACGAGTCATTTTTGGGTTTATAAGGGACAAACCCTTATTTCTCTCTTATAAGGCTCGAGAGAGTATGAGAAAGGAAAGAAAGAAGAGAAAAGAAGAAATAAAGAGAGAAAGAGAAGAAAGGAAGGGAGAAACGGGAGATTCATGCCAAACTCCGCGGGATTCAACTCGAGGTCGTCGGATTTTATCTTCCAGGCAAGTGTTTACTTGCTTTATTTCATTTAGTGTATAGATCTCATATTAGGGCTGGCAATTTTTGACATGATAACCCATTTATGGTAATAACCCGAACATGACCAGAACATGACACGATTAGCTTGTGTAGATTTAAATGTACCCAAAACTTATACTTAAATTAAAATCAACCCGACCCGAAAATGACATGACTAACCCGAATTTCCACCCTTACATATTATAGTTGGTAAACTATATGATTTTAGGTTAGAACCCTTAAGGTAAACTTGGGAAAATTTGAGTATGAATTTACAAATTGATGTGTTGTAAACTCTAAATGATTTCTAGGGTTAAAACCATGTTAATGGAGTGTAAGATTGAATTGAAAAGGGAGAAATGGCAAAAATAGTGCTTTAAGAATTTTTGGGTATAAATCTAAGAAAATTGGTTTAATCCCCAAATTTATTTGATGTGTTTGTTGTAAAACATAGGTTAGATGCTTGTAGTGTTGTTGGTGGGGATTAGAAACCTTAAGAATGGAGATTGGATTGAGTTTTGGGTTTTGGAGAAATTATAAACCTTTAGCATATTTGGGATTTTCGAACCAGCCGAATCGATTTGGTATGAGAAAGTTAGAAAGTAGAACCATTTCGAATCAATTTGGACAGGCCGAATCGATTCGGTCCTGGAAGATTTTTGAGGTTTTCTCCTTTAAGCTTAGGGAGACTTAAATTATGGTTTTGGAGATTATTATAGGAGATTCTAAATGGGATGTTAGGAATCCTAGATGATGGTTTGAGTATGAGTAAACCTCGGGAGGAAAGAGAAAACCTCGGATTAATTTAGAGCACGATCCGGGGTATGGATTTAATGAATGTTTGGTATGAGAGACATTCGAGAAAATCATTTGGCAAGCGTGTATGGATATGTTTATGTGGTTAGAATAAATATGGGTCGATTATAATCGAGAAAATCCTAGAACGTAATTAGGATGTAATTTGGAGTATAGGCTAAAGAGGTTTGAGCGGTTATTCGATATGTCTGTGGATGACTATCGTATAGGTAATATGAAACCTTTAGGACTAAAATAAGTTGAGGGTCGACTTATTTAATTATTATGAATAGGTAAATTCAGTGAGTATATAAATCCTTACCAGAGATTAAGGTACAAGTTGTATATCAAGTGAGAGAATACTTTTGGGTTTAGTATCGTAAGAGTGCGAATACTTAAATGTCATTCTGAGTGGGAACATTTGTGGTAATTGTCCATCGTTATGTGAGATTGACAATTATGGTCACGTATATATTTGAGGAATGATGTAGATTATATATGCGATGTGATTACAGTATATATAATATCATATGAATACATACATATATATATATATATATTTGTGTGTTAATGGTATATTTATGTGAAGCATGCCCCCTCTAATGCTATCATGGGAAGTTGCACGATGTGGCTGAGGCCCCTGGCTTGAGGAGCAGGGAGTGTATAGTCCCCAAGTCATAGCGTTCAATTTTATATTGTGTGATTTTTATTAGGGGTGAGACGTGGTGGGTATGTTTCGTCTCATTTTCGAGGAGGAACTATGACCACTTTCCATACGATGTGATTCGGTTTTTACCAAGTCGGTGTGAGAGTCCGACCGTTGGTACCCAGGATGGTATGTGAGTGATTCCCTGGAAGATGATAGCATTGAGAGACTGCATCCTCGAGTTATATCTCATTGGGATGGTTATTATACTTGTATGTATAGTATATTACTTGTGTATGAGAACAAGACAATATATATATATATATATATATATATATATATATATACACACACACACACGTTATGTACTGGGGGCCTAATGGATCTCGACGATTGACACTGCCAAGTAGTAGTGTATCGGGGGGTTCCTTGTTTGGATTTCTCTTCGTGAGACACCCCACGCACGAACGTAGTGCAGTGTTGAGACTAAGGGGAAGTTGAGCCCTTAGTACTCGAGTTTATAGGGGTTTTCAGATATTTGGTGGAACGAGTCTAGTTATACAGGGTAGCTTAACTAGGTTATCTATAGGGATACGTTGGGTGTGCACTATTAGAAGAGAGGTGAGGGGTATCTCATGGGAGTGCGATACCAATTTAAATATGAGATAAAACATATTTTTAAAAATATAGCATTTATGCACTTACAAAATATTTTCACAACTCGGGCTCTTACCCGTTTATCTATTTTCCCCTCTTTTGCTATATATATATAGGTGTCCAGACACAGGGATGCCTAGATAATGATTCCTTCGAGTCAGACATGTGCTACAACAGCTGTGGATGCATGCTGATTTACTCTAGACGCTTATATCCTTATCATCTAGATAGGAGGTATTGTAGAACACTTAGGCCGAAAGCCCAATTGAGTTTATTTATTCTTGTATCGCTTTTTATCGCGGCATTCGATTTAGTTGTATTATGTTGAACCGAGTGTTCAGTTATTTTTATTTTATCTCAGTTTCATTTATATATAAACTTTGTGGATGTTTTAATTGATTAGTTTGTTTAAAAGATTAGTTAAACAAAATTTTCATGCCACCATAATAGGTTATTAGTAATTAATTTTGTTTTCGACGGTGATGCTAGGAATGAACCATATGAGAATCCTGTTTTAATTTGGTACAGGATTGATCGTACGGTATTTTATTAGGCGGGGTGTCACAATAGGCAAGGAATGAGAAGACAAAATTCTCCGTTGAAGGACTGTTAAGGTGGTCGGACCGGCGATAATCAGCGACGACAAACAGTGACATATGTTCATGATCTTAAGGTTAATGTAAATAAAAAAAATTACATGAGAGATTAAATAAAGAGAGAACTTGAACTGTAATATTTGCAATGCCATTTTTGCACAGTTTAAAGAAAAAAAAAGGTTCAAAAAAATAAAAATAAAATTAATTTAGGTTAGAATAATTTTTTAAGTTTAATATATATTTTTATTTTTTGTGATCATGCGAAGCTTCTTGTCGAACAAATTGGGATTCAATTCAAGAACACTATGACACCCCGCTTAAAATAATATCGGGTGGCCAACCCTATACTAAAATAATCAGGAATCTCAAGTGGATCATTCTCAGCATCTACTGACGTTACTAACCCCAACACAGCTAACTACCCATTACTACAAAAAGAGGGTGCCAAAAAAAATTTAAAACATACAAAGTAATAACCAACCAACAACATGGCAACTAACGAGTATAATAAAGAACACACACATTTCTATAAAAAGAGAAGAGTACTAGAGTACAATCAAATATACAAAAAGGAAATACCCGAATATGTTGTCGGGTCACAGACAATACAACAGTCTTGAAAAAAAAATATAAATAAAATTCTACAATTACAACTCTTGGGTGTAAACCCGATATACAAACGGAATCCTAATCTAGATATACAAAAGATAGGAATCGGCTATATCAAAATCCTGCAACAGTCCGCTGCTGCCACAGCTTCCTCGAATAAACTGAATAGACAACATCAATGGCGTCCTCGCGGAGGAACACCTAATATAATAAAATGTACAGCAAGAAGAAAATAAAAACGGGTCAGATCCCGAGGTGTGAAAATAGTTTTAGCAAGTGCATTAAAACGCATAATAATTATAAATGCATTATAACATGATTAAAGTGGAGTCGCACTCTCCAGAAAAATCTAACTCACCTCTAAGCTAAAGCGCGCACCTAAACGTATGCACATGATCCTCAAATATTTTCCCAACCTATCTAGGGGCAATATAATCTAACCTACACCCAAAATCTATACTCATTTAAACTTCCATCTAAAACATAACCATCAACTTCCCATTCTACCATAATCCCCAAATATTCGTCACTTGCTTAACATATAAATATACATATACATATTCTCTTACTAGAATTTTTTGTATTCTAGTTATTGACATAAATGAGTTAATAGCATCTAAATTCTAACGACTAAACTTCTCCCAATTCTCAATACTGAACTACATTTCTTGTCTGGGGCGTCTCGCAAGCGAAATCCAAACAAGAAACCCCCCCGATACACTACTTCTTGACAGTATTGATTATCGAGATTCATTATGCCCTCAATGCACGACGCATATAACCCCAAGTTCTTATATAATATAAATAATTAACTATTCCCAACTCTCAATAGTGCACAACATTTCGTGCGTGGGATATCTCGCAAGCGAAATCCAAACAAGGGACCCCCCGATACACTACTCCTTGACACTATCGATTGTCGAGATATACCAATATATATAAGTATGAGTACTAAGGACCAAACTTCTCCCCACTCCCAACATTTCACCGCGTTTCTTCTGTGGGGCGTCTCGCAAAGAGAAATCCAAACAAGGACCCCCCGATACATTACTCCTTGACAATGTTGGTCGTTGGGGTCCATTATGCCCTTGGTACCCAACGTAATATATATACTCATATACATATATATGCGTTCGTATTTATTATAATATATTCATCACAATTTAAGTCTGGATAAAATCTCCCGAAAAGAGATTCAATCATTATTCTTATATCTCTTTACACTAGAGACAGATATATGATATCTCATAATCATATACAAATATTATACTATACACACAAGTATAATAATAACCATCCCAGCGAGCTATAACTCGAGGACGCGGGTTCTCAATGCTATCATCTACCAGGGAATCGCTCACATATCATCCTGGGTACCAACGGTCGGAATCTCACACCGCCTTGGTAAAAACAAAATCACAACATATGGGAAGCGGTCATAGTTCCTCCCCGAAAGTGAGACGAAACATACCCACCACGTCTCACCCCTAATAAAAATCACATAGTAATAATGGACGCTATGACCTGGGGACTATACGCTCCTGGATCCTCAAGCCAGGGGCCTCACCCACATCGTGCAACTTCTCATGATAGCAAAGAGGGGGTATGCTTCACATAAATATACATATATCATTAACACTAGATATACATATACAATCACATCATACAAATGCATACCATCACACAAGGTATTTATATCACCCATATAGATATACATACTCTATTACTCTCATATGTTTGAATGAAATAATTTCATTTATAGGTATATATTACTCTCAATATACTATTCGTTGCTAAATAACATAACTTCCCCACTTTATATACACGATACGATTTCTCGCTTGAAACTCACCCATCACTTCTATCATTACAATTTATCTCCCAATTAAATAAACATTAAGGATACTCTCTATATCGGTATGCACATCGATCAACAATCATTATTACTCAAATATTAACCTCGACACTAAGAGGATTTCCCACTAAATCAATACAATAACTTAAATTCTCACTCTCTTTAAATCAAACAATAAGACATTAACCTTTACATCCAACACCCATTAATTTTGATATCATTCCCTTAATGCTAGAGACACCACACAATTAATTCCATTTATTAAATAGACCCAAATATCTCCTCACACTTCTAAAGTCATTAGTCCCCTTATATAATCACTTAATCCTCTATGATACAATAATTAGGAAGGTCGATAAATATAAACCCAAAAGAAAACGGGATAAATTTGAATTCCCAAACTTGAGCCAAAAACGAAGCCCGGTAGACCGGTCCCCTAACCGCGGTCGATCGCGGTTTTCAATTATACCTAAAAACGAAGACAATGTGCTTCTCATTTGAGGTGTTGTCTACCGGACCCCTGGCCGCGATCGATCGGCCTTATCAGATACCTCGGCCAAACTCCATTTTTAAGAAACTCCAACTTCCCAAAAACCTCAAAATACTTACTTTAAACCCCAAATCTTCAACCCAATCATATTCATAACATTAAAACTCATCAAATGTATAAACCCAACTAATTTACAACCTCAAATTCATCCAATACACATCAAATGTAAGATTTAACCTAAAATCTAGGTTTTAACATTTTTATCCCAAAATCCATAAATTTGCCCAGAAATTATGAAATAAATGATACAAAACAATTATTTAGCAAGTTTAATCACTTGCCTCAAAGTTGTAGAGGTTTAATCTTCCTCGAAATCACGTAATAGCCAGAATTCCAAAGCTTTTCTTCTTTTTCTCTTCTTCCTTTCCTCTTCTCTCTTTCTCTCTAGGGCTTTCTCTTTCCCTCTAATATGATTTTCATCTCACATAGGCTTTTAAGCCCTATATCCTAAAATACACAACTTTAAATGATAACACACACTTTAAATGACTCAGTTACTTTAATTCGAGCCAAACGAGCTTAAAATATTTTGGAACCCAAATAAGACCCAAGTACAGTCATTTCAACTATCTCGACCCTTCCGAAATCAATCGCACACTCAGAATAGTCATTCGAAATACTTTCTAACATCTTCAAATTTTTTACCTCAAATGCCAATTTAATTTTTTTCTCCAATTAAAATAATATGTATTTCTCCCAAAAATACTTAATTTATTGTCCCCAAAACCGCGGGGTATTACAAACGCGATTCAAAATGAGACTTTGTGTATCGTATTCTTTCTCTTTTATTTCAATGTTTAATAATATTATTGTGATTATGCATGCTTATTTAAATATGTTCGGCTTGTCACCCCATTCAAAGGGTAGGATGAAACCGCGTAGGATGTTCGTTTAGTTAATTACTTGAGTTGATTGTTATATTTCTAGGAAAATTATTTTTTAATTTTCACCAATTAATTTACGTATCGAGAGATAGAACTTAATTTTGTTTTAATATTTGATTTTGAAATTGAACTAGAGATAGGTTTTTCCAAGATTTGGGATATTAATTCAATGTTGAAATTCGAAGATTCATGTCATTTTTAATAAATTAATCTTAGTGAGTAGTTTATTAAAAAAAAGCATAAATATTAGGTTGCGTTTGTTTTTGTCTGAATCTGAAGTCTGAAGTCTAAATCTGAAAAGGTTGTTTCTTTGTTGTCTAAATGATACTTCTGAATATATATTGTTTGTTTGCAGACTTATGTCTGAAATCTGAATGCAGATTATTTGGACCACTTTACCCTTACATTTATTTTATAAACAAAATGTATGTTTAAAACATCCATGATCAGAAATAAATATTATTACACACAATATGCAATTTGGTATGTAAAAAATATTAGGCCTTTCAAGGAGTAGGGAATAAAATGTTTAAAAATATGTAAAAACTGATTAAATAGTTATTAAAAGTCACAAAATACTAATTCGTCTGAACTTTAAATCATAAATTCTACTAAATAATTTATCTGCAATTTGATCACGTAAATTAACCATTACTTGTTGCGATGCTCGTCCAAATATTTAATCATCACTTGGTAGAGCTTCTGTTTGTTCCCTATCTACTGAAGGCTTGGTCGGCAAGTCCACATCATCATCTTCATATATCTGAAATAATGGTTCATTGAGGGATACTCGAGGAAGGAAGTTATGTATTTCCATGCATGCGACAACAATATATACTTGGATTCGAAAACAATAAGGAGGCATTCTATGCAATATCGTGAATCTATTCTTTAAAATAACGAATGTCCTCTTAATCACATTTCCTAATCTAGCATGTCCATGGTTGAATTTCTCCTTTTTATCTCTAGTTTGACCATCACGGCTAAAATTCGACAACTAACATCGTGTGTTTTCATAGGGGCACATAAAGCCTCTAGTGTGGGTGTATGCAGCATCACACAAATAATACATTCCTACAACAATTAAAAAATGAAAATAAGACAAATACTGAAAGATATAATTAGTGAAATAGGCATCATAAATTGTTTGGTCTCCTTGAGTATCAAATGTTTCATTCTCTCCGAAAGTGTCTACATCTTCATCTTCAAGCGAACATTGATTGCAGGGGTTCTCTTGAGGTAAAGAATGCATAGGACTAAACGCCACATCCCTAGTTTCCATAGTGACCTCAAATAATGTCATAAGAAAATCTCTATCTTTCAGAGGCTTGTCTCTAAACTTTTTTGTGTCGGGATACATTTGTTGAATGCAATCAAATTAAGAACAAAAAGTTAAATTTATATCTAGCTTATGATAAATTACTATATAAACAAAACAAATGTTTAATTTTTTCCTTTATAATATCATCCCAAACGTCATCTAGCCAATCGAAAGTGCCTATTTCTACATTGTACTCATAACAAGTTCTATTCACAAGCACTCTCTAAGCGGAATAAGATTTTCAAAGATAGTCCCACTGGTTCTTTAATTGTTTTTTATCAAATTCATGATTATATTTTGTTTTCAATTCCGGGATGATCCTATTCCATGACACAGTCTTCAACGAAGTTCCACTGTACCCTTCCCTACTAACTTTTTTTAGACACATATCTATAAAATCTTTGCATAAATTAGTGCCCGCAAATTTCGAATGTGGAATTACTTTTGATTCTTTTGGAGCCATATCTAACTAATAGATAAGTAACAAAAAAATAATTTTTTAATATATATAACTAATATAGTCGTTCTACACGTACACACAAATTAGACATATAGTTTTATTAAGTGATTGGTACAAGGTTTTGATCAAAAAAATTATATTATATTTTAAAAAAATTATACTACATTAATAAAAAATTAAACCGTTTTCTAAAAATAAAAATTGAGAAAAACTATTAACCAATTTTTTAAAATAATTAAAAAATTGTTGAAATCTTTATTTTCAAGAAAACAGTTTTTCATTTCTTAAAAATAGTTTTTTATAAATAAAAAATAAAAAAATTGTATCTTTTTTTTATTAAAAATATGAATCTTGTTTGAATTAGTCTCAATAACTATCTTAACTTTTAAGAAATAAAAAACTATTTTTCATTAAAAAAAAAAGGTTTTCAACTATTTTTTTAACCGTTTTAATTTTTTTTTTGAAATATTCAAATCATTTGTCATATTTTTGACAGTTTTTCCCAGTGTTTGAATTTAATGGTCTAAATGGACCCTTGGGGATTAGGCAGTTGCAATAGAAGGAATGAATATGATTCTTTATTTTTCATGATGTTACTTCCAATGTCACATGGAACAGCCTCTATTATGGTTAAAATAAAATTGAAAAAGAATATGTCCATTGTACACTCGAATGCCTCTTTATTAACTAATTTGCATAGTTGAACTCCAATAAGCTATAACTTCTTGCTTTTATAGTTTCATGAAAATTTTCATTTTGTTGGAAGCGTGTTTGAATTAGTCTCAATAATTATCTTAAATTTTAAGAAATAAAAACTGTTTTTCTTTAAAAAAAAAAGGTTTCAACAATTTTCTTAACCGTTTTACAAAATATTTAACATTTTTTGTGATGTATAATTTCTTCACATATCCACATTTCTTTAACCACACATATTCTTATGATGTATAATAATCCTGTGACTAGACATTTTTGGAAAGCTAGTCTACTTTGAAATTATATTGGCCTCTAAAACCTACCTAAATGATTGAGTGAACCCTTATCGTATCTATCATGCCTTCTTAAGGGAACTCAAATAATAAAAGAGCCACATGACGATGCACAGTAGAAGCATTGACTTCCTAAAACCCTTTTTGATGCTTTAGAACCACTCAAGTAAAAGGACAACATAAGCTACAAATGGACAAGAGAGGACACTCTCAATATTAATAAGACAACCAGGCAAACAATTTAAACCATAAATAACACCTCGATTTTATAAAAGAACATACAAAACCTATAACTGTACATTAGATACGTTAATAACGATCAAGCGAGCATCTTTTTCCATCTTCAACATCTTTGCTTGGTTTGTAAAAATCTTGGTTGTTTATTCTCTTTAATCTATATAAAAATGGGAGTTGAAGGCAACGTTCTAATTGGAGGCTTGTCTTTAATTTTTTTTACAGTTGCAGAAACATAAAAAAAATCGTTCGAAGAAGGGAAGAAGGAGAAGAGAGATACCCGTTGAACTTTGTTTTCCAAGATTGTGGAGCTGTGAAACACTTCTAAACATTTTTTGTGTATTTTTGTGTCTATATGTAGATTTTATTAGAAAGAGTTGTGTTGTCTCTAGAACTCTTCATTATTTTTTTATTTTAAAACGAATCTGATATGGATTATCTATATTATAGAAAGAGTTATATTGTCTATAGAACTCTTTCTTATCTTTTATTTTGAAACGATTCTGATATGATTTATCTATACTATTGTGATTTCAAAGAAATGATAAGGGTATTATTGTAAACCAATTTTACTTCAAATTTCAATCTCTAGATTCAGAGGGTTTTGAACCTATGAATCATTAAGACGACATTAGTACCGTTACTATCTAAAATGTGTCAAAAACAAACATGTTTTTACTGCCTCTGAAATCTGAATGGTTTAAATTCAGATTTCAGAGGTGCAAACAGATGAACCATTAGCTTTTAAAAGTGTGACATTTTTTTTTAATTTTCTAAAAAATAAATATTATTGAATTTATGATTGTAATGAGAGTTAAATTATAAATCTAATATTATCTCGAAATATTTCAAATCAATAAATTAAGAAATTAAACTAATTGATCACGCGGTGTAATCACATCTCTTGTATCTTCTCATAATTATAAACTCAGTTACGTTTCAACTTTAGTAGTATTTAATCATGTGAGATTTTAGCATTTTTATTCTCCCTTGAAACTTATATATATATATATATATATAAGGATTTTAGTAAAAATCGAAATTACAAGCATTCACGTTATTTGTTTTCCACTTGAAAGTTGGATTGATACCCGTACTTATCGCAATACGAGTTGTTTAAGGAATTAAAGGGATGTTGAGACTCGGATTTTAAAGACAACAAATATACATAAAAATCATGTTATAAAATGCTAAAATCTTGAAACCACTGGATGATGCTAAAAAACCAAATGATTTTAAAGGGAAAAATTATTGTAAATGGCACAATATTTTGTCCCACTCAACTAATGCTTCTTTTATATTTCGTGATAGAACTCAATAGATAATCAAGAGGGGGGAAATAAAATTCCCTAGGAAATAACAAAGAACCATGGGTGTGGATGAGCACTCATTCCCCAATGTCAAAGAGGAGGAGAAAAATCTTGTAAGGACAAATTTCCAATCGAGACAATTTGTATGTAATTGGCCTGATTCCGGACAAAATGTTTGAGTCGTAGGATAGACTTTGAGTTGATGATCCCATGAGCGTACGATGTTGTGATGATGACATAGAGGCCAAGATTAAAAGATAGATTTTTAACACCCCGCGATTTTGGGACTGAAAATTTTAATTTTGAGAGAAATAAAATTTATTTAAATTGGAGAATTTTAAATTTTGGAAATTGAAGTCCAAAAATTGAGGACGTTTTAAAGTTTTTCGGATGATGATTTTGAGTGTACCATTGGTTCTGGATGGGTCGATATAGTCAAAATGACTGTCATTGGGTTTCATTTCGGTTCCGGAATATTTTTAAGTATGTTTGACTCGAATTGGAGTAAACAAGTCATTTAAAGTGTGTATTAACATTTAAAACTGGGTTTCTTGTTTTAAGGTTTAAGAGGCTTACGGATCAAGCCAATCTCAATTGAGAGAAAGAGAGAGATAGAAAGAAAAGAGAAAGGAAGAAAGAAAGAAGAAGAAAGGAAGAGAGAGAGGAGAGAAAGCTTGGAGATTCCAGACCAAACGCGATTCTGGGCACGATCCAACCTCTACAACATTAAGGCAAGTGTTTAAACTTGCTAAATATTTCATTTGCGTATTTCATTTCATAATTGTGGACAAAAGAATTGGACTTTTGGGTATATTTATCAAAACATAATTTTTGGTTTCAATCTTGAAATTGAAGTTTACACTTGGGTCTAAGGGATATAAATTGATGAGATTAGATATAGGATGAGTTTTGATGTTTGAAAACATGTTGGAATTGAATATTAAGGGTTGGAAGAGGTATAAATTGAATTTTGGAAAATTTGGGTTTAGGAGAAATAAGCCATTTTCGTGGCTTGCTGCACAAGCAGAATCGATTCGCCCCTAGAGAATCGATTCGCTATGTTGCAGAAGCATCAGGTCCTTAGGGCCGAATCGATTCGCCCCTTGTGAATCAATTCGGTATATAGCAGACTTACAGGTCTGGTTGGGACAAATCGATTCGTTGGGGCCGAATCGATTCGCTGTTGGGGCCGAATCGATTCGAAAATAGGGTAGTTTTACTGAATTTTTTTTAGAATGATTTCTAACCCCTTTTGGTTGGGTTTATTGATTTGGGACATGATTTTATGATGTAAGAAGTAGTTTTTGGAGATTTATTGGGAGTTTCTATCATGATAAAATCGCGGGTACGTACCGAGTCATTTTGGGGACTTGTATACATATGTATTGGAGATTATTGTATTAGTGTATTGTGGGAATTCCTTTACGAACGATAGTTCTATTTAGGGGTCATAAGTGAGCTTACATACGATGTATGGTTTAGGACTCTTTGAGAGAGAGGGGTGAGGGAATGGCTCGAAATCATAGGTCAAGGTAAGTGTTGAATCCTTATAGAAATAGGATTCTATTAAGATACAAATTGGGGACGGACAAGAGAGAGTGGTCGCATATCCTTAGTAAGGATTAACCTAAGGAATAGATTGTAAATGAAATATGATTTAGAGGTTTATAGGAGTAACTGAACCGTAGTTGGGATAGTGAATATATATCAATGTGGTAATTCTCTAAATGATGGGATCATGGGATGAATTTAAGATTGATTTTGAGGTTTATAGACTATTAGTTAGATGTATACCAATGGTCGAATTAGTACTAGAGATGTTGGGGTACTTTCTAATATAGATGTGATGTGTAGTGATTGTTACCTACACTAAACTTTGGGGTGATAACCTTAATGTTGGAGATATATTTAGGTTGGAAGATTATTTATATCATAAAGAAAAGGGGCGAATATGCTTCAAGTGAGGGATCGTATTCACATAACGAATTAAGCGAATATGATTGAAGTGATGGCTAGTGTATTGAGGAATATGGACGCCAATAGTAGAGTTTATAAGTTTCTTACATACCATGAGAGATAATATGTATATATACGTATGTATATATATATATATATATATATGTATAAATATGAATATATGTGTATACTCATGGTGTGAATAGTTAAACCGTATACGAAGGTTTAGTTATATGATATGATTATCTGGATGTATATATATTATTCATGTGAATGATATATATACTTATGTAGTTAAGCATACCTCGCACATGCTATTATTGGGAAGTTTTCGCGATGAGGGTGAGCACCCTGGCTCGAGGAGAAGAGTGTGGATATTCCCCATGTCATAGTCGTTCGTTGTATTATTAAGTTATTTACATTTTTCTATTTGGGATGAGACGTGGTGGGTATGTTTCGTCTCATTGCCGGTTAGGAACTATGACCGCTTCCCGGACGTTGTGTGCGTGAGTTTATCATGAGGTGGGTGTCGTTTAGCCCCACCAGGTGGTCACCAGTATGCTACGTGGGTTGGGCACTGGGAAGATGATAGCATGGTGCAGTATATTGGCGATATATATAGCCGGTTATATTATGTGTATGGCCATTGTACATCATATTTGGTATGTGCACTTGGCTATGGGAATGAATCATTATATCAATATATATGTTTAGGTAAACACCTATATACTTATACATATCCTATAGGTGGATGGATATAAAAGTTCTATGGTGTACATCTTGGGTGATTATGGTGTACTAGATTGTTGGGGGTTGATGTATCGCAGTTAAGGAATATTTCGGTTACATCATCGCAAGGATATTTGAAAGAGGTGCGTGTGCATTCAAATAGAGATATTATATAATTAAACTCAGTTTAACCCAATTAAACCCTAAACATGCAACTAGGTGTGATTGAATAAAATGTAAAACATGCTAGTATGATCACACACACACAATTGAAGAAAAATCCCCCAAAGGGGCAAAATCATTTATTTTCATTATAATATTATAACATACAATTTCTCGAATTACAATGAAAATAGAGTGACACAGAATTACCCTCAGGCATCGGATCTGTAGTCGATGGCTGGAAGTTTCCCTTTCCAGGAGGGCAGCAATGAAGAAGAAGGTCGGTCTTCTTCACAAGGGTATTCACAAACAAAAGTGTATTCTTGGGTTGCTAAGTGATTCACACAAATATGGCAAGGTTGTGTGAATTAAACATGAGTTTGTGAACTCATAAAGATGAAGACTTAGAGTATTGGGACTCGAAAAATTATCTATGTAAGTCTTAGAAAACAAATCCCCGAAGTCGGTTTATAAACGAAAACCTGGGCCGAAAATAACTGAACACGATCTGCACGATTTTATCCCAGGCGAATCGGTCCGGTAAGGATGCGGATCGGTTCGAGGTCGGACCGGTTCATTTTTGAAAGTGGTCTTTTCGGTTCGCAATCGATCCGGGGTTTACTGGTTCAAGATCAAGGCGGATCGGTTCGGGTAGATGGCGGATCGGTCTGGGGGTGGACCGGTTCTTTTTTAAAAGGGGTGGATCGGTCCGGGGCGGACAGGTTCCTTTTTAAAATAGGCAGACCGATCCGGCTGCCTGAAACATTGATTCCTTGCTTTCTTTGATGTTCGGATCCATCGATGACGATGCAAGCTTTGAATATCTTCAAAGGTGTAACGGCGTACGACATATAATTGATAATGGACAAAAATCTCCTTACAAATCTCCCCCTATGTCTATACCGGTACATACATAAAAACAAACATCCGAATTATCAAATGCCTATACAAATCTACCCTTCCATGAACCCAAAACTGAAAAGGTACAAATGAATAAGACTTCATCGATTATTCTTCAACACTTCAGGAATCTCAATCCTTTTCTCATCAGCGTGTGCAATTCAGAGATCATCAAGAAGTACCTACACACATGAAACAAAGAAAAATACCAAGTGACATATCGAGTTTGAAATGAGATGCACATAGATACCAAATTATGATGAATCAAATCAAAAACTCAAATCAAAACTCCCCCATAATGAGAATTCTTTCTCCCTCTTTTTATGATGTCCCCAAATAGACAAATGAGAAGATTAAATCAAATAAACAAAGTCGGGGTGTCACAAGGAATAAACAACTATTTTTGAAATTTTTACAAAGCAAACAAAAATCACACCATGAATAAACACAAAACAACCAAGTCGATGATAGCGTAAACGAATGGGTGTGAACAAATTCGATAGGAAAATTAATGCATACAAACATGACATGTGTGCAAGATGAATATCGGATACTCCTAACGAATGAACTCAAAATCTTCCTTTGGTGTAAAAAATGGAAATATGATACATTGACTAAATAAAATCAACAAATCAAAGCTCAAAGTGATTTCCACACCAATAACGTCCAAAATGATTTCATGCTATTTCAGGACTGTCAAGGAAGTGCAAAACCGTTTAAATTCTCCAACCAAACTCCCTCAGATTTATATTTTGAATAGAGGTAATCTAAATTCTCTAACTTTGGAGAATTGATGGTGAAACCCTAATGGCCCATAATTTGGCATGAATTTCTTTTTATTGCCTTTAAATATTTTCGAGCTCTTTTAACCTCTTTGGACCTCGGATAATAAAATTCCTCCATTTTTTAGGTCCTTCTGAACGGTGGCTTTTGCGCAAAGAATAGATAATTACCTTTCGCAACCCCTCCCCGTTCTTAATTAAACACACTGTCTCACCAAAATGGTTTTTACATGCATTCCAGTCTTGTCAAGTTTTATAGCATATTGTACGTTGTATAGACAGAATTGAGATGGAAACACTTAAGCCAATATGTGATAGACAAGTACAATAATCAAATATGGTCGTGCATGTGTGAAATAAAGGAGATAGGAGTCAAACAAGTAGAAAGATATCACTAATCACATCTCAAAGACTCCAAATAATGTAAAGCACATGGATGAAATGATGTAGCATCTCAAATCTCTATCAAACAGTCACATGGATAAATGGAATGAAATTGTGACTTGGCTATCTTAAATGCTCATCCATAAATGGTGAAAATAAAATACAAAAATCTTTTTGAGCTTTTCTAAATTTTTATAAAACGAAAATCTTTTTGGATTTTTCAAAAGAATAAATAAATAGCTATACAAAAAAACACTAATACATATAAAACAAACTAGCAATAGGAAGCATATGATATGAACATGAAAAAGCATCATATCCTAGTCAAAGACCAACCCCTCAGTCAACTGTACAAATCCCTAAAGACTTCCTAAGACTCTCAAATCTAAGGGCATCTAAAGGTTTCGTGAAAATATCGACTAACTGATGGTCGGTGGGAACAAAACTCAGGGATACGACTTTCTCCTCAACTAACTGACATATAAATTGCTCGTGTATCCTGATGTGCTTTGTGAGCGAATGCTGGACTGGATTGCGGGATATGTGTATCGTGCTCGTGTTATCACAGGAAATGGTCATGGTGTCCTGTGAAATCCCATAATCCTCCAGCATCTGCTTCATCCATAAGAGTTACGTGCAACAACTCCCGGCGGCGATGTACTCAGCCTTCGCAGTGGACAAAGAGATGGAGTTTTTCTTCTTGCTCAACCACGAGACAAGAGAAGAACCAAAATAGAAACACCCACCAGAAGTGCTCCTACAACCATCTACATCCCCAGCCCAATCAGCATCTTAATAGGCAGGCAAACGGTCATTGTTATCAAAGGAATACTAAATACCATATGACAGAGTCCCACTCACGTATTTGATAATACGTTTTAGAGCGAGTAAGTGTGACTCTTTTAGGGACGCCTGATATCGCGCATAGACTCCAACACTAAAGGCTATATCGGGACGACTAGCAGTCAAGTAGGGGAGACTATCTATCATACTCTGATACAAGGTTTTCTCTACGTCCTTGCCTGAAGCGTCCTTACTAAGCTTGATAGAAGTACTCATAAGTGTATGTGCATGCTTAGCGGAGTCTAAACCAAATTTCTTCTCTAGGTCTCTAGCATACTTGGATTGGGAGATGAACATCCCATCCTCTAGCTGACGAACCTGGAG
The DNA here is from genome assembly GCA_949130495.1 of Sambucus nigra. Lineage (NCBI taxonomy): Eukaryota > Viridiplantae > Streptophyta > Magnoliopsida > Dipsacales > Adoxaceae > Sambucus > Sambucus nigra. The sequence goes on from OX422224.1 coordinate 231,125,855, forward strand.
ACCAAGGAAGAAGGTAAGCTCACCTACCATGCTCATCTTAAACTTACTTTTCATCTCCTCCTCAAAGTGGTGAGCATACTGGGAGCACGTGGATCCAAAGACTATGTTGTCCATATAGACTTGTGCAACCAAAATAGCACTATCATCTCTCCTGACGAACAATGTCATATCAACTCCCCCTCTCTTGAAGCCACGGGCTAAGAGATAGGAAGTAAGCCTTTCATACCAAGCACGGGGTGCTTGCTTCAAACCATACAAGGCTTTCCTCAGATAATAAACGTGCTCAGGGTGCTTAGGGTCTTCAAACCCTTTTGGTTGTTCCACGTAAACCTCCTCCTGTAGAATTCCTTTTAGAAAGTCACTCTTGACATCTATCTGATATAACTTGAAGTGTAGATGACATGCGATGGCGAGTAGTAAGCGGACGGACTCAAGCCTCGCAACAGGAGCAAATGTCTCCCCAAAGTCTACACCCTCTATCTGTGTGTAGCCTTGAGCGACCAGCCTAGCCTTATTTTTTATTATGGTACCATTTTCATCCATTTTATTCTTGAATATCCACCGGGTACCTATCACATTAGTCTCACTAGGTCGGGGGACAAGTTCCCAGACATTGTTTCTTTTTAAACTGAAGCAACTCATCCTGCATAGCAGATATCCAGTGTTTATCCTTGAGTTCTTCTTTGTGATTCTTGGGCTCGACTTTGGACGTGTAGCAAAAGTGTCTAATGACGTTCTCTAGCTGAGCACGAGTCTTAACCCCTAGAGTGGGATCACCAACAATGGCATAAGGGTCATGACTCTTGAGAACCCAAGCAGGAGTGTCCCCTAGAACAGGAGTAGGGTTCACTGAATGTGGGTGAGGGACAAGTAAGTCACTACCAGAAAAGTCCTCATCCTCACACTGAAGGTTAGGATCAATAACCATCGGAGGTTCATCATCTTGCATGGTGACGTTTATTGATTCCATAACCTTAGAGCTCTTCAGGTTAAAAACTCGGTACGCTCTACTATTCGATGAATATCCTAACAATATTCCCTCATCACTTCGGGAGTCAAACTTTCCTAATTTCTCTCTATCCCGAAGGATCTAGCATTTACTCCCTAAAACACGAAAATATGAAAGGTTGGGTTTCTTGCCAATCCACAATTCATAAGGCGTCTGAAGTGTGTGTGGACGCAGATAAACCCTATTCACCGTGTGCCATGCAGTAGACACTGCCTCTATCCAAAATCTCCTAGAAACATTACGACTTAGAAGCATAGATCTAGCCATTTCCTGGATCATCCTATTCTTTCTCTCAACAATCCCATTTTGCTGAAGAGTCTTCACAGCAGAAAACTCATGTTTGATCCCAAGGCTATCACAGTACAGATCTACTTTTGCTTCCTTAAATTATGTGCCATTATTACTACGGATCCTATTAATCGAGACTCCGTGTTGATTTTGCAGGACACGGCACTTGGTCGTTAAAAACTCAACAGCATCATATTTATCCCTTAGAAAACCTACAATATAATATCTGGAGAAATCGTCTACCATCATGAGGATATACCTCTTACCACCCAAACTCTCAGTATGAGTAGGACCCATAAGATCCATGTGAATCATCTCAAGTACTCGGGAGGTGGTAATGGAATGCAACTTCCTGTGGGGGCTCCTAATTTGCTTTCCCAGCTGACAGGGTCCACAAATGGTGGAAGTTGACTTTCCAAGAGATGGTAAGCCACGTACTAGGTCCTTTTTAGCTAAACGAGTCAAATCTCTAACGTTCACATGACCTAGACGTTGGTGCCACAAATCCATAGGAGTGATTGTGGCGCTGTTACAAACAAGTGAGGAAGTGGGCATAGTCCCATAGCAATTATCCTAGGTCCTCACCCCTTGCACTAAAAGTTTATCGGCTTGATTGTAGACATTACATGCATCCCGATCAAACTTTACTGCAAAGTCAGCGTCGCACAGCTGGCTAATGCTGAGAAGGTTTGCTTTCAAACCTTTGACGTACAAAACATTCTCTAGCTTAGGAAATCCTGGTAACTCTACAGTACCTCGTCCTATAATGTTATACTTGATCCCATCTCCAAAGGTGACTCTACCTTCCTTATATTCCTCTAGGTTGGTAAAAAAAGAGACATCACCTGTCATATATCTGGAGCACCCACTGTCAAAATACCACTGTGAGGTATTATGTTCTTTGAGAGCGACATGAACAACAAAGGCCTTTTATCTTTCTTAGGTACCCATGAAGAGGTGATCTTTTGTTTACCTTTGTTGTTGTTGGTTTTAGCCGGAATGTGAGAAGCATTCACTGACTACAAAGACATCCGTCGGAATTCCTTCATCAAACTCTGAGACGTGGCAGCTTAAAACTCAACTCGCTCTCTCAGACTGGTAAAATCATTAGTATGCTGAGGTGGACCAGTAGTACGTTGTGTCCGAGCCATACTATAGCAAAACTCCCTGAGGTGGCCTTTTCTTTTGCAGTAAGTACAGAAGAACACAGTCAAAGGCGGACCTTGGTTTGCTTTTCTTGGTCGAACTCTCCTTCGAGGTTTTTGGCGATGACCATAAGGAGTAGTAGTAAATTCAGGTACTGGTCCAGGTGCAATTTGGGATGAGGAAGCACCATCATAACCAATTCCTTGCCTATCACCAAAACCTAAAGCGGGGCCGAGGAGCATCTTTCTCATTTTCCCAGATATGTCCTCGATTTGTACCTTGACTTCCCATGCTCTCTCCAGATCATGAGTGAGCTGGGCAACAAGGGCTTCAAGTTTCTTTCGAGTCTCCATGGAGGATAGAAGCTCACTCGAAAGACTAGCCACTTGTTTAGTCAAGTCCCCTATCTCTTTCTCAAAATAACTCTCTCTCTCTCTAAACAAACTCTCTTTCACAACACAGGCAGACTCTCTCTCTCTCTCTCAGGGTGGTGCAGGTGGAGGACTCTATCTCTCTTGATTTTCTTAAATCTTCCTCTAAACCAGTGATCTTAAGAACTAACACTTTGTTACGTTTTTCAGTTTTAAATGACTCAGAATATAACTCAGCGTAGGCACGTTGAATATCACTCTCACTCTCACTTGTGTCATCCTCCCCCTCACTCACATCGGTCTCACTGTCGAGGTGTATCTGTGATGCAACATCCTCATCGTCGTGAGGAGAATTAGAAGTGCTCGCATGACTAGCCATGAATACGGTGAAGCTACACTCATGTAGTGACTCGTCTCCAGAATCCACCGACTCGACCTCACTATCGTCGCTAAGGGTAGCATTTAGGAAAACTTTCCCTTTCTCTCTGTTCAGACGTGTGGAATACTCAAAGGCTCTATGACCCCTACCGTCGCACTCAAAACACCTATCACTTTCTTTCTTAGGAGGATCTTTAAAAACTTTTTCATTTTTCTTTCAAACTTATTTTTCTCAAACTTCTTTTTATCTTTAAAATTAAGATTTTTCTTAAATTTGAGAATTCTCTTGAAATTTTTAGCAAAAAGAGCCAAATCATCTAAGTCAAAATCACACTCAGAATCAGACGAATCTGTCTCTCTTTTTCTAGTTGACTCTCCCCTCTTCCTTACCGACCCCTCACTCTTTCTCTCTTGGGCATTAAGTGCGATTCCCTTTTCTTTAAGCTTGACTGTTTTAGGGAACATATCAATTTCATATGTTTGCAAGTCTCCTACAAGTTCCTCCAATTTTAGCGTATTTAAATTAACCATAGAATTTAGCACAGTGACTTTAGGGATAAAACGCTTAGGATGGGAACGAATAATCTTTTTAACAACTCTAGCATTAGGAATATGCTCACCAAGATTAAAGCTAGTATTAACAATGTCAGATAGCCTAGCATAAAAATAATCAAAACATTCAGTTTCATGCATGGTGATGGTTTCAAATTGAGTTGTTATATTTTGCAATTTAGACTCTTTTACAGCATTAGTCCCGTCATGGGTAAGTTGCAAAACATCCCATGCCTCTTTTGACGTGGTGCACGTCATGATGCGTCTGAACTCATCAGGAGTGATGGATCCGAAAATAGCACTTAAACCTTTAGAATTAAAAGATGGCCATTTAAATTCTTCTTCAGTCCAAGTGGTCACAGGTTTTAAATTGGTCACATTTTCAACAGTCACGGAGGGAGGAGTCCATCCTCTTTCAACTAAAATCCAGACACGTTCATCTATGGCCTTTAAAGAAGACTTCACGTGGGCTTTCTAGTATGCATAGTTTGTCCCGTCAAAAACTGTCATTTTATTATATGATTTCTCCATTGAACACACTCTTTTTCAAACATCAATTTTTAGAAAATTGATATCTTAGAAAAATTTTGTGAAAAATTAGGAATACGCGATAGATTAGCATAACCTGCTCTGATACTAATTTGAAATAGGTGCGCGTGCATTCAAATAGAGATATTATATAATTAAACTCAGTTTAACCCAATTAAACCCTAAACATGCAACTAGGTGTGATTGAATAAAATGTAAAACATGTTAGTATGATCACACACACACAATTGAGGAAAAATCCCTCAAAGGGGAAAAACCATTTATTTTCATTATAATATTATAACATACAATTTCTCGGATTACAATGAAAATACAGTGACACAGAATTACCCGCAGGCGTTGGATCTGCAGTCGGCGGATGGAAGTTGCCCTTTCCAGGAGGGCAGCAATGAAGAAGAACGTCGGTCTTCTTCACAAGAGTGTGAACAAACAAAAGTGTGTTCTTGGGTTGCTAAGTGATTCACACATATATGGCAAGGTTGTGTGAATTAAACATGAGTTTGTGAACTCATAAAGATGAAGACTTAGAGTATTGGGACTCTAAAAATCGTCTCTGTAAGTCTTAGAAAACAAATCCCCGAAGTCGGTTTATAAAAGAAAACCTGGACCGAAAATAACAGAACACGATCTGCACGATTTTATCCCATGCGGACCGGTCCGGTAAGGATGCGGATCGGTCCAAGGTCGGACCGGTTCATTTTTGAAAGTGGTCTTTTCGGTTCACATTCGATCCGTGGTCTACTGGTTCAAAAGCAAGGCGGATCGATCCGGGTAGATGGAGGATCGGTCCGGGGGCGGACCGATTCTTTTTCAAAAGGGGCGAATAGGTCTAGGGCGGACCGATTCCTTTTTAAAATAGGCGGACCGGTCCGACTACCTAAAACATTGATTCCTTGCTTTCTTTGATATTCGGATCCATTGATGATGATGCAAGCTTTGAATATCTTCAAAGGTGTAACGGCGTACGACATATAATTGATAATGGACAAAAATGTCCTTATAATATTTATTGGAGATATTGAGATCACTCTTAGAGAGTAATCTAATTTCAGGAGTTGCAGAAATAGAAATTGTGTAGATGACGTAATGGATCCCTACAATCAATGTGGTCAAGGAGTAGTGTATTGGGGGGGTTCCTTGTTTGGATTTCTCTTTGCGAAACGCCCCATGCATGAAACACAGTGCCTTGTTGAGAGTAGAGAGAAGTTTTGTCTTTGGTACTTGTATGTATTAGGAGTATGATGTTGTGGATGACATGATGGATCCCCACGATCGACATTGTCAAGGAGTAGTGTATTGGGGGGGTTCCTTGTTTGAATTTCGCTTTGCGAGATGCCCCACGCACGAAACATAGTGCAATGTAGAGAGTGGAGAGAAGTTTGTCCTTATTAATTTGTATGCATGTCACTTAGAAATTAAATCATATAATTCCAACATAATGCAAATGGGTAATGTGTTAAGAATTATAATTGATTAAATTATAAACCGAAAATGAAACTAAGCCAAATATAGCACTTATGTGTAAAAATAATTTAGTACGATTAGAATGGGAAGGATTCAAGGGGATTGTTAAAAGATAGGTTGTCCTTATGGGTGGGGTAACTTAAGTAAGATTTCAGGACGCGAATAAGTACACGCTATTAGATGAGAGGTGAGTTTGGGGTTTCACGAGAGTGTGACTCCACTTTAATTATGAAATAAGTGCATTTATATTTATTATGCACGGTTAACACACTTGCTAAACATTTCTAAACCTCGGGCTCTGACCCGTTTATATTTCTCTCCTGCCACATATATATATATATATATATATTACTACAGGTGTCCTACCGCAGGGATACCGGATGCTTTTTTATCCAGAGTCTCGGGAGCCGTAACAGGTGCGGACTGTTGTGGGACTTAGATTGTAGTCGCTTCCTATTTCTTTGTAAATTTAGATAGGATTCATTGTGTACTCCGGGATTACTTTAGAGTTATTTATAATTGCTTATATTTTCTTCCCATGAATGTTGTACTGTATTGGACCCGACAGCTTATTCGGGTATATTCATTTGTATATACTCATTTCATGTTATACTAGCACTTTCTTTCATCATCATACTTGTGCACACTACATTCATTAGTAGCTCATAGTGATGGTTTGTTGTCTGTTGCATATTTTATTTAAATTTTTGCATCCGCTTTTAATAGTTTCGAGTAGTTAGCCTTATACTATTTAGTATTGTCAGTTGATGTTGAAATTGAGCCATCTAAGATACCTGATTTAATGTAGTATAGGGCCGGCCACCCGTTATTATTTTATGCGGGTTGTCACAGATGGTATCAGAGCATCAGGTTCTAGAGTCTTTAGGATCTGTGCGGGTTTTCTGCGTTCTTCCGTTGACGTTCTTGACATAAATCCCTACTAGTAGGATTGTTGTATTCACTACGTTTATCTTCTTCTGCGAGGTGTACTCATTTGAATGACGTTTTGACACAGCTTCTTTCATCTCAAACGTCATCGAGAATAAGTCGGTGAGGAATGGGCAAGATGAGAGATGTAATACCCATAACAGATTTTGGGTACGCTTTGGTTTGAGGTATTTCTTTCAGTGATTCAGGCATAGATAAGAAGGAGAATTTCATGATCGATAAGGTAAGTACTGATGAGGAGAGAATAGGGAGCCCTTGGGAGGTTTAGATCGAGAAATTCTTCAACATTGGTTAGGAAACCTGGTATTGGTAACTTTTATCGATGTGAGGTGTGTGGAGTTGTCCCAATATCGGGAGTATTGCCTTCTGGGAAGAGGGAGTGAGAAATTTAAAGTTTTGGGGTTCATTGAGTAGGACTCAGAAGTTTTCGGTAGTCGCAATAGCGTCTGGTCCTTCGGGATGATTAGGAAGGATTTATGAGGAAGATATTTCTTTGAGGAGAATTAGGCCTTGGGAAGGAGTGAGGAAGTGTGGTCTTTGTATGACATCTTTTCGGATATTAGATCGTCTTGTGGTGAGCTAGTAGAGAGTTGCTCTATTGATTTTTGGGAGTGTGAAATGTTAAGGTTATTGGGTTATAGATAGGCTGGGATAGGTAATTCTAGCGTTCCAATGAGGGAAGAACTTATCTTGTGGAAAGGTGTTGATGTGATGTAAGGGTTTGTATAACTGAGAGGTTCAGAGTTTAGTGAATTCATTATCGAGTGGAGAATTTAGCTCATAGTAGTGCTAGTTTTGAGAAGTAGGTATTAGTTATAGTATTGTGTTTGTGGAGGCCTTATGTCTTAAACATAAGGTGTTTGTTTGGCGTGTCGAAAGACGTGGAATTATTTTATATTGTATTGTTATATAGTCCTTCGGGAAATATTTAAAACACGGAAATCTTTTGTAAAACCTTAACCCTGGTTCAACTAATCTTAATCCCCGACATAGCTACACAGTAGTGTATCGGGAGGGTTCTTTGTTTGGATTTTTCTTGCGAGACCTCTCCCGCACGAAGGTAGCTAGTGTCAGGAATTGAGAAGAGTTAAACCATTGGGAATTTCAAACTTTTATATACTTAATATGTTTCTATAGATTATATTGTTGAGAGTATATTACGTTTTGAGGCTAGTGGACCCGGGTTATATTTTTACGAGTTGAGCTCGAGTATGAGGTGTATGGGCGCCCTAGGTTGTTAGTTTTATTTTTAAAATTTACATGGTTCGATGTGAGAACTGGACATCGGTATAGTGACCTTGAGGGTAGATGTAAGGACTATATGAGAATGAAGTCCTAGGCGTATCTTAAATTTCGCGGGCCAAATTCTTGTAAGGGGGAAAGAGTGTAACACCCCATGATTTTGGGACTAAGAAATTTAATTTGGGGAGAAATAAAATTTATTTAAATTAGAGAATTTTAAATTTTGGAAATTGAAGTCCAAAAATTGAGGACGTTTTAAAGTTTTTCGGATGATGATTTTGAGTGTACCATTGGTTCCGGATGGGTCGACATAGTCAAAATGACTGTCATTGGGTTTCATTTCGGTTCCGAAATATTTTTAAGTATGTTTGACTCGAATTGGAGTACTCATTTAAAGTGTGTATTAACATTTAAAACTGGGTTTCTTGTTTTAAGATGCTTACGGATCAAGCCAATCCCAATTGAGAGAAAGAGAGATACAGAAAGAAAAGAGAAAGGAAGAAAGAAAGAAGAAGAAAGGAAGAAAGAGAGGAGAGAAAGCTTAGAGATTCCGGCCCAAATGCGATTCCGGGGAAGATCCAACCTCTACAACTTCAAGGCAAGTGTTTAATCTTGCTAAATATTTCATTTGTGTATTTCATATCATAATTGTGGATAAAACAATTGGACTTTTGGGTATATTTATCAAAACCTAATTTTTGGTTTCAATATTGAAATTGAAGTTTACACTTGGGTTTGAGGGATATAAATTGATGAGATTAGATATTGGATGAGTTTTGATGTTTGAAAACATGTTGGAATTAAGATTAAGGGTTGGAAGAGGTATAAATTGAATTTTGGAAAATTTTGGTTTAGGAGAAATCAGATTTTTTTGTGGCTTGCTGCACAAGTTGAATCGATTCGCCCCTAGCGAATCGATTCGCTAAGTTGCAGAAGCATCAGGTGCTTAGGGCCGAATTATTTCTCCCCTTGAGAATCGATTCGCCCCTTTAGAATCGATTCGGTATATAGCAGACTTACAGGTCTGGTTGGGCCGAATCGATTCGTTGGGGGCTAATCGATTCGTTGTTGGGGCCGAATCGATTAGAAAACAGGGTAGTTTTGCTGAATTTTTTTGAATGATTTCTAACCCATTTTGGTTGGGTTTATTGCTTTGGGACATGATTTTATGATGTAAGAAGTAGGTTTAATAGATTTATTGGGAGTTTCTCGCATGATAAAATCACAGGGACGTACCGAGTCATTTTGGGGACTTATGTACATATGTATTGGAGATTATTGTATTAGTGTAGTGTGGGAATTCCTTTATGAAACGATAGTTCTATTTAGGGGCCATAAGTGAGCTTACATATGATGTAAGGTTTAGGACTCTTTGAGCGAGAGGAGTGAGGACATGGCTCGAAATCATAGGCCGAGGTGAGTGTCGAATCCTTATAGAAATAGGATTATATTAAGATAAAAATTAGGGACGGACAAGAGAGAGTGGTCGCATATCCTTAGTAAGGATTAACCTAAGGAATAGATTGTAAATGAAATATGATTTAGAGGTTTATAGGAGTAACTGAACCGTAGTCGGGATAGTGAATATATATCAATGTGGTAATTCCCAAAATGATGGGATCATCAGATGAATTTCATATTGAGTTTGAGGTTTATAGACTATTAGTTAGATGTATACCAATGGTCGAATTAGTACTAGAGATGTTGGGGTACTTTCGAATATAAACGTGATGTGATGTGTAGTGATTGTTACCTACACTAAACTAATGGGTGATAACCTTAATGTTGGAGATATATTTAGGTTGGAATATTATTTATATCATAAGGAAAAGGGGAGAATATGCTTCAAGTGAGGGATCGTATTCACATAACGAATTAAGTGTGACACCCCGCCTAATTAATCCCGGGTGATCAGTCCTAAATCAAGTTAGAAAAGGTTTCTCAGTTGGTCCATTCTTAGCATCACTGTCGTCTTTTTAAATTACTAACCACCTAAGTGAGAAAAGTAGACTGGTGCCAATTTTTATCTTTCAATTACTTAAATTAAAACTCATGCGGAACATACAATAATACATAATCACGGTTAATTAAAATAACCATCCACAAATAAAATACCTAACCGAATAAACCATCGATCCAAATATCCAATACTAGTAAATATCAGAAAAACATCTCAACAAGTCTACTACTGATAAATGAACTGTGAGCGACAAGCTCAGATAATTACTAGAGAGTCTCTACAAGAATGGAAGAAGGAGGCGTCTATCAAAACCCCGCAACATCCACATGTGCTGCAGGAAAGGATACCTGGAATAGAGTCAAGCTTGGCGCCCTTGTGGTTGGACACCTAAAAAGTTTTTAAATTTTTTATAGCAAGGGTTAGTACCCAAAAACATTTGAAAACATTTAACAAATGATTAACTTGCAGTAATAAATAAATATGCATGCTCTTCATATTTTAGTTAGTGCCGCACTCTCTTGAGGACTTCCTCACCCCTCCTCTAATGTGCACTACTAACGCTTTCGTTTAATTTACTAGGTCCCACGCTCCTGACCCAAATGCTTATTTTAACCCTTGAATGTTACCTACTCTAACCGAGTATGCCTTAATTCATAATTTTTTTTAAGTTATTATAAACGTCAAACTTAATTGAATCATTACTCCTTTTAATTTCATATAACATTCACACCTGTTATGCACATAATACATTTTTCACTATGCATTGATTATCCCATATATAATTATTTACCTAATTATATAATTAATCATATTACCGTATTCACGAACATACTGGAATAGCATTTAATACAAACTCTCGGCCGAGTAAGAATACTCACAAAATATAAATTTTCCCAAGTGTCATCCCACTAGGTATATTCACGTAACCTAGTTATCCAAGTTAGATTCGCTCCCTAACTTAGTTTGACATACGAATTGGAGGCGGTCATATTCCTTTCCTGAAAGTGAGATGCCCCTCACCCATATAATGGACGCTATGACCTGGGATTGTACTCGCCCTACTCCTCAAGCTAGGGGATTCATCCACTACGCGCAACCTCCCCCTATAGCACTAGATTATATACTAATAATATCTAATCACTAATATTAATGCACACACATTTATATACATATACTGTCACATCCCGTACATATATATAAATATAAAATGTCCCGGCTACACCATGTACACAATCCATAACATAAGCCTAGTTAATTTATTAAGAGTTTATGGTCCAACTCTAATCATTAATTAATTCACACATTAATTAATTAAGTCACCTTTGGTGTCGCCTCCTCCATAAAATTTGACTTACTCTCGTAGTCTTAATCAACCTCACCCGAGTCTAAATCCCCGACTCTCAAATTGTTTAGCCTTTACCTAAATAAGGTTTATCTCTCGGTATTCCTCAACCATTATCCCTGCACTTGTTTCCTAACTATTTAATCCTTTCGAACTCTTCCCAAAAATTTAACCTTAGTGTATCACCAAATTTCTCCAAAACCCGATGGATAATAATTTTGATGTCACAATAAGTCGTCTCCAAATCCTAATTAATTTTATTCACCATTAATTAGATTTAAAACCCATGTATAAATTTCTCACCAATTTAATTCATGTAAAAAGATTAAATTAAATTTTCTTTATATAAAATAAAACTGGGCGAATTGCCAAAATCTGCCGACCTTCAATCGATCGACCCCAGACCTTCGATCGATCGATCGAACAGGTCTTCGTCTTCTTCGCGAAGACAGATTCTGCCATGGACGTTTTTCCTCAAACCCTAGTTTTCTCTGCCAGCAACCTTAAGCCCTCTTAACATTAATACATGTTAGAAACCTTATTAGGGACCTCCAGAGTGTCCACCAACATCATTAATTCGACCATTAACTACAATTTCTGAATTTGGGGAAATATCCATCTTTAATTCCTTACCCATTTACATCCCAAATCCCTTCACCAAATTCGTTCCTAATTATCCAGATATCATCCTACCAGATATGTATCAATTATAATATCATATTTCTACAAAAATCCTCATTCCAATTTCGTAAATCAGATTATTATTTTTCAAAACCTCATGTTTATGCCATGAACACCCAAAACGAATTTTGATCAAACACATCACATGAATATGAATTTCAAAACAGATTCAATACTATTGCAAGTTATCCACTTGCCTTAGGTTTCGTAGTGTCTGATTCGGAGATAAATTCCAAGGTTGAAGATGATCCTTGTTGGCTCTCTAGTGATCCCAAAATTGCCTTTAACTGCTATTAGGGCTCCTTAATACACTTAGCCTTTTTCTAAAAATCTATCAGCCGTTTTCTTATTCCTTCTAATTCCTTAATTTACCTAAATCCCGTTTTTTGCCTAATGGGCCAAGCCCAAGTGACCCAAATGCCCCCGTGTGGGACCGGCTATGTCTAAAAACGCCCCGTGACCCGTTTACAACCCCCGGTACCCTTTTTCGACTATCTCGGCCCATCCGGACTCAACCGTACACTCAGAATTGGCATCCGAATTAATTTATAAAAATATTTATCCCCTCACCCCTTTAGTCTATACCGACTCCCAGTTGAGATCAGTGCATACCCTGTCATTAATACTCGAAATGACTTAAATAAATAATTACTATTCACTTAGTAAATAACTTCCCGTAAATATTAACCATTTACTCCTCGATTCATATTTAAATAAAATTTTCCTTAATTAATTCAATTAAATTACGACTCACAAGTAATTTTCAATTCCCCCCCTACAAAGGAATTAATTAAATATTTAATGCATGAAAATGCGGGGTGTTACATACTCCCCCCCTACAAAGGAATTTCGTCCCCGAAATTAGTTCATACCTGTGATAAAAAGCTCTGGATATTGTTCCCGCATATCCTCCCCGCGCTCCCAGGTAGACTCATCAATGTTGTGATGACCCCACTGTACTCTAACTAGTGGAACAACTTTGGATCGTAATTTCTGCTTGCTACGGTCTACGATAGCCACCGGCCTCTCCTCATATGAGATGTCTGGCTGTAAATCAATTTCTTCGAGTGGAATGTGCCAGAAGGCCCTCTCACTCCTGCGATATTTCTTCAGCGATGCTACATGGAACACGTCGTGTATCCGCTGAAGATGCTCCGGTAATCCCAGCCTATAGGCTACAGGCCCCACCCTCTCGATAATAGGGAAAGGTCCCACGTACCTCGGTGCTATCTTACCCTTATTGCCGAACCTCATCACCCCTTTCATGGGGGACACCCTGACCAATACCTGATCCCCAACCTCTAGCTCCACGTGTCTCCGTGAAGCATCAGCGTAACTTTTTTGCCTATCCTGAGCTATCTGAATCCTCCCTCGGATCAGCTCTATCTTGGAAGATGTCTCCTGAACAATCTCCGGCCCCAACAGTTTGTTGTCCCGCACCTCTAACCAACAAGCGGGTGAACGACAAGGTCTCCCGTATAATGCCTCGAATGGTGCCATGTCGATCGTGAATTGGTAAGAGTTATTATACGCAAACTCTACCAGAGGAAGATATTTCTCCCAACCTCCCCCAAAGTCTAGTATACACATTCTGAGCATATCTTCCAACATCTGATTGACTCTCTCGGTCTGCCCGTCAGTCTGTGGGTGATAGGTTGTACTCAAACGTAACTCCGTGCCCATGGCCTCCTAAAAACTCTGCCAAAAATGGGCCACAAAGATCTTGTCCCTATCCGACACAATATTAATTGGTACCCCATGCAGTTTAACAATCTCCGCTATGAATAACTGTGCATAACGCATCGTCTCAAAGTCTGTGCGGACCGGTAGGAAGTGGGCCACTTTGGTCAACCGATCCATAATAACCCATATGGAATCGTGACCCTTCTGTGATGTCGGTAGCCCTGTAATGAAGTCCATAGAGACGCTCTCCCACTTCCACACAGGAATTTCAAGTGGCTGTAGCATCCCTGATGGTCTCTGATGGTCAACTTTCACAAGCTGACATGTGGCACATTTCGAAATAAATTCTGCTATGTCCCGTTTCATCCCTGCCCACCAATACTGCCTTCTCATATCTTGATACATCTTATCCCCACCGGGATGTACCGCGAATCTCGACCCATGAGACTCCGTCATAATAGCGTGCCTCAATTCCGCATTCTCTGGCACAATCAACCTCCCATTATGGCGTAAGCCCCCCTCCGAGCTGATCGAGTAACCCTCTGCTCCCTCAGCTAGCAACTGGCTCACCCTATCCCGGCAGGCCTGATCCTCTGCCTGGGCCCTCACAACCCGCATAATGATCTCGAGTGTGATGGATAATGCTGACATGCAAGCCCTGGCTACGTCATCCTCGTATCGAAGTTCTCTCCACTTCGCTTTCCAGACTTCTGATATATCCCCAATCGGTCTCCGACTCAATGCATCTGCCACCACATTAGCCTTACCAGGATGATACTAAATATCAAACTGATAGTCTTTCACGAATTTTAGCCATCGTCACTGTCTCATATTCAAATCCTTCTGAGTGAAGAGATACTGAAGTGATTTGTGATCCGTGAATAGCGTGAACTGCTCCCCCAGGAGATAATGTCTCCATATCCTCAAAGAAAAAATGACTGCTGCTAACTCCAGGTTGTGAGTGGGGTAATTCTTCTCGTGGGGCTTTAGCTTCCTGGATGCATAAGCTATAGCCCTTTCCTCCTGCTGAAACACACCCCCAAGTCCCTGTAAGGATGCGTCAGTGTAAACCCGATACTCTAATCCTCCTTTCGGCAATGCAAGCAAGGGTGCAAATGTCAACTTGTCCTTTAACTCGTCGAAGGCTAATTGACAGTGATCATCCCAAGTGAAAGGTACCCCTTTCCGGGTAAGATTCGTCAAAGGGCCCGCAATCTTTGAGAATCCTTTCATGAACCGTCTGTAATAACCGACCAACCCCAGAAAACTGCGCACTTTTATCGGTGTCGTGGGTTGTCCCCACTCCCTCACCGCCGATACTTTACTTGGATCCACCGTAATACCCCGGTCTGACACCACGTGACCAAGGAACTGGACCTCCCGTAACCAAAATCCACACTTACCGAATTTGGCATAGAGTTAGTGATCCCGTAATGTCTGTAACACTATGTGTAGGTGCTTTGCGTGCTCCTCCTCGGTACGTGAGTAGATCAGGATGTCATCAATGAACACGATAACAAACTGATCGAGAAACTCCCTGAATACTCTATTCATGAGGTCCATTAACACTGTTGGTGCATTGGTGAGTCCCAATGGCATCACCCTGAACTCGTAAGATCCATACTGTGATAGGAAAGCGGTCTTCGGAACATCTTCCTCTCGGATACGTAGTTGATGATATCCTGACCTTAAGTCGACCTTAGAGAAATAAGACGCCCCTCTCAACTGGTCAAATAGGTCATCAATCCTAGGCAATGGATACTTATTCCGTATCGTGGCCTTATTCAGCTCTCTATAGTCCACGTATAACCGTAGTGAGCCATCTCGCTTTTTCACAAATAACACCGGTGCACCCCACGGTGATGTACTCCGTCGTATGAAACCCTGACCCAAAAGCTGCTGAATCTGCTCCCTCAGCTCACGCATCTCTGAAGGGGCCATACGGTATGGGGACCGAGCAATTGGCCTCGTCCCCGGTGATAAATCGATCACAAATTCGATTTCCCTGCTAGGTGGCAACCCTGGTATCTCCTGAAACACATCCTCAAAGTCTCTCACCACTGGGATTGAATCCAATGGAATAGCCACCTCATGTGAGGTTTCCTCCTCAATGTAATACAAATGCGTGCGTAACCCTCCCTCGGGTAGTGGAATTGCTATTAAGAACATCTCCTGTCCTGGAATGGAGAACACGATAGTCCTCTCGTAGCAATCCACCGTCGTTCGATAACCTACCAACCAATCCATACCCAAGATGACATCGTACCCCTCCATATCTAACACTAGTAGGTCCACTGCTAAACTGAGTCTCCCGATCAAAATGTCTACACCCCGACAAATCGAGTGAATCGTAGCCCCGCTGCCAACTGGCGACTCTACACACATCCTAAGACCTCCCGCGGTCTCTAGTAGTCCGGCCCGTTTAGCAAAATTTAATTTAATGAATGAATGTGATGCTACCGTATCAAAGAGAATACTACCCTCATAACCATGAATGAGAAACATACCCTCAACTGCTGGCGGTGCTAGCTGCGCCGGGGGATTAGGAACATCCCGGACGTTATACACACGTCTGTAGTGCATCTGCCCCTGTTGAGGTGGGGCGGGTGGGGCTAGTGCTGCTGGTGGTAATGGCCCCCGTTGCCCCTGTTGGGGCTTCTGCTATTGACCTCTGCCCCTCTGTGGGCATTCCCTCTTGAAATGTCCTGGCTGGCCACACACAAAACAGCGTCTCTGACCATCCCCTTGTCGTTGGCCCTGTTGGCCCTGACGTGGATGGCCCTGGCCCTGCTGGCCTCCCCCATTGTTCCCTTGGCACTGACGGCCCTGAGGAACCTGCTGCTGCTGATTCGGGCCCGGCTGCCCCTTCCTGAACCCCTGTCCTCCCTGTCGGAAACCACCAGGCTTAAACTTCTTAGCATGATTCCCTTGCTCACTACCCACCTGTTGCTGAGTACCACTTGTGTCACTTCTAGTAACAGCCTCGCCATGTTGGCTCGGCTCCCCTGTTCGCTTGCTCCCCTTCGCATGGAAGCGATGGTCCTGGCAGTGTACAAGTGCGGTATTAACGACGTCTGTATACATTACTAACGTCGGATTCCCAATCAAGTGTTGCCTGATTCGCCAGGCTAAACCGTTCATAAACCTCGATTTCTTCCGCTCCTCATCGCTCACCTCATTTGGCACAAAGTTTGCCAAACGGGTGAACTCTCCCTCGTAGTCTGCCACTGATCGGTCACCCTGAACTAAATCGCTGAATTTCTTCCTCATCTCAGTCTCTACTGCTGGGGGAAAGTATTTGCGATCGAACCGTACCCAAAACTCTGCTATCGGCATCAAGTCTCGCTCCCCGACGGTGGTAACTGACTCCCACCACTGTAAGGCTGCCCCTGATAGACGAAAGGTAGCAAGCATCTGCTTCTGTACCTCGGTACACTCTAGCATGCGCAGATGGCGCTGAATGTTCTTCTTCCAGTCACAAGCCTCTATCACATCTGTACTACCCCGGGACTCAGGTGGGTGACCCTTCTGAAAGGTCTCCCTAACTCTCTGCCAAGACGGTGGCCCTACTGGAGCCTGAACTACTGGTGCCACTGGAGGCGGTGCATGGGGCTGTGGAAAGTGAGCTGCCATAGCTCTCATTGCTGTTTCGACCGCCTGGGCCACTATCACTGCCACCTGAGTAGTGGAAATCAACTCGGGGGGTGGGGGGGTGGTAGCGGTACCTATGGCTCCTGATGAGCCTCCTTGATTTCATCCCTAGCCTCAGCCCTCTCCGCTCTCAGTCTCCTCGGTGGCATCTGAAATAGATTGAATTGTATAAGTACACAATTTATACAAAAATATACACAGCAGAAATACGATATTTCACAAGCGGAAAATGAATCAACAGTCCTAATAATAGGGCTCTATAACAAACGAGTGCTACACTGAAACGTAGAAATCCGCACAGATCCTAAGGACACTAGAACCTGATGCTCTGATGCCATCTGTGACACCCCGCCTAATTAATCCCGGGTGATCAGTCCTAAATCAAGTTAGAAAAGGTTTCTCAGTTGGTCCATTCTTAGCATCACTGTCGTCTTTTTAAATTACTAACAACCTAAGTGAGAAAAGTAGACTGGTGCCAATTTTTATCTTTCAATTACTTAAATTAAAACTCATGCGAAACATACAACAATACACAATCACGGTTAATTAAAATAACCATCCACAAATAAAATACCTAACCGAATAAACCATCGGTCCAAATATCCAATACTAGTAAATATCATAAAAATATCTCAACAAGTCTACTAATGATAAATGAACTGTGAGCGACAAGCTCAGATAATTACTAGAGAGTCTCTAAGAGAATGGAAGAAGGAGGCGTCTATCAAAACCCCGCAACATCCACATGTGCTGCAGCAAAGGATACCTGGAATAGAGTCACGCTTGGCGCCCTTGTGGTTGGACACCTAAAAGGTTTTTAAAAATTTTATAGCAAGGGTTAGTACCCAAAAACATTTGAAAACATTTAACAAATGATTAACTTGCAGTAATAAATAAATATGCATGCTCTTCATATTTTAGTTAGTGCCGCACTCTCTCGAGGACTTCCTCACCCCTCCTCTAATGTGCACTACTAACGCTTCCGTTTAATTTACTAGGTCCCACGCTCCTGACCCAAATGCTTATTTTAACCCTTGAATGTTACCTACTCTAACCGAGTATGCCTTAATTCATGATTTTTTTTAAGTTATTATAAACGTCAAACTTAATTGAATCATTACTCCTTTTAATTTCATATAACATTCACACCTGTTATGCACATAATACATTTTTCACTATGCATTGATTATCCCATATATAATTATTTACCTAATTATATAATTAATCATATTACCGTATTCACGAACATATTGGAATAACATTTAATACAAACTCTCGGCCGAGTAAGAATACTCACAAAATATAAATTTTCCCAAGTGCTATCCCACTAGGTATATTCACGTAACCTAGTTATCCAAGTTAGATTCGCTCCCTAACTTAGTTTGACATACGAATTGGAGGCGGTCATATTCCTTTCCTGAAAGTGAGATGCCCCTCACCCATATAATGGACGCTATGACCTGGGATTGTACTCGCCCTACTCCTCAAGCTAGGGGATTCATCCACTACGCGCAACCTCCCCCTATAGCACTAGATTATATACTAATAATATATAATCACTGATATTAATGCACACACATTTATATACATATATTGTCACATCCCGTACATATATATAAATATAAAATGTCCCGGATACACCGTGTACACAATCTGTAACATAAGCCTAGTTAATTTATTAAGAGTTTATGGTCCAGCTCTAATCATTAATTAATTCACACATTAATTAATTAAGTCACCTTTGGTGTCGCCCCCACCATAAAATTTGACTTACTCTCGTAGTCTTAATCAACCTCACCCGAGTCTAAATCCCCGACTCTCAAATTATTTAGCCTTTACCTAAATAAGGTTTTTCTCTCGGTATTCCTCAACCATTATCCCCGCACTTTTTTCCTAACTATTTAATCCTTTCGAACTCTTCCCAAAAATTTAACCTTAGTGTATCACCAAAATTATCCAAAACCCGACGGATAATAATTTTGATGTCACACTAAGTCGTCTCCAAATCCTAATTAATTTTATTCACCATTAATTAGATTTAAAACCCATGTATAAATTTCACACCAATTTAATTCATGTAAAAACATTAAATTAAACTCTCTTTATATAAAATAAAACTGGGCGAATTGCCAAAATCTGCCGACCTTCGATCGATCGACCCCAGACCTTCGATCGATCGATCGAACAGGTCTTCGTCTTCTTCGCGAAGACAGATTCTGCCATGGACGTTTTTCCTCAAACCCTAGTTTTCTCTACCAGCAACCTTAAGCCCTCTTAACATTAATACATGTTAGAAACCTTATTAGGGACCTCCCGAGTGTCCACCAACATCATTAATTCGACCATTAACTACAATTTCTAAATTTGGGGAAATATCCATCTTTAATTCCTTACCCATTTACATCGCAAATCCCTTCACCAAATTCGTTCCTAATTATCCAGATATCATCCTACCAGATATGTATCTATTATAATATCATATTTCTACAAAAATCCTCATTCCAATTTCGTAAATCAGATTATTATTTTTCAAAACCTCATGTTTATGCCATGAACACCCAAAATGAATTTTGATCAAACACATCACATGAATATGAATTTCAAAACAGATTCAATACTATTGCAAGTTATCCACTTGCCTTAGGTTTTGTAGTGTCTGATTCGGAGATAAATTCCAAGGTTGAAGATGATCCTTGTTGGCTCTCTAGTGATCCCAAAATTGCCTTTAACTGCTATTAGGGTTCCTTAATACACTTAGCCTTTTCTAAAACTCTATCAGCCATTTTCTTATTCCTTCTAATTCCTTAGTTTTCCTAAATCCCGTTTTTTGCCTAATGGGCCAAGCCCAAGTGATCCAAATGCCCCCGTGTCGGCCCGGCTATGTCTAAAAACGCCCCGTGACCCGTTTACAACCCCCGGGTACCCTTTTCCAACTATCTCAGCCCATTCGGACTCAACCGTACACTCGGAATTGGCATCCGAATTAATTTATAAAAATGTTTATCCCCTCACCCCTTTAGTCTATACCGACTCCCGGTTGATATAACTGCATACCCTGTCATTAATACTCGAAATGACTTAAATAAATAATTACTATTCACTTAGTAAATAACTTCCCGTAAATATTAACCATTTACTCCTCGATTAATATTTAAATAAAATTTTCCTTAATTAATTCAATTAAATTACGAGTCACAAGTAATTTTCAATTCCCGAATTAATTAAATATTTAATGCATGAAAATGCGGGGTGTTACATTAAGCTAATATGATTGGAGTGATGGCTAGTGTATTGAGGAATATGGACGCCGATAGTAGAGTTTATTAGTTTCTTACATACCATGAGAGATAATATGTATATATACGTAGGTATATATATATTTGTATAAATATGAATATATGTGTATACTCATGGCGTGAATAGCTAAACTGTATATGAAGGTTTAGTTATATGATATGATTATCTGGATGTATATATATTATGCATGTGAATGATATATATACTTATGTGGTTAAGCATACCTCGCACATTCTATCATTGGGAAGTTTTTGCGATGAGGGTGAGCACCCTGGCTTGAGGAGCAGAGTGTGGACATTCCCCAGGTCATAGTCGTCCGTTGTATTATTATGTGATTTACTTTTTTTTATTTGAGATAAGACAAGGTGGGTATGTTTCGTCTCATTGCTGGTTAGGAACTATGACCGCTTTCCGAACGTTGTGTGCGTGAGTTTATCACGAGGAGGGTGTCATTTAGCCCCACAAGGTGGTCCTCAATATGCTATGTGGGTTTGGCACTGGGAAGATGATAGCATGGTGCAGTATATTGGCGATATACATAGTCGGTTATATTATGTGTATGGCCATTGTACATCATATGTGGTATGTACACTTGGCTATGTGAATGAATGACTGTATCAACATATATGTTTAGGTAAACACATATATACTTATACATATCCTATAGGTTCAAGGATATAAAGTTCTATGGTGTACATCTTGGATGATTATGGTGTACTAGATTGTTGGGGGTTGATGTATCGCAATTAAGGAATATTTTGGTTACATCATCCCAAGGATATTTATTGGAGATATTGAGGTCACTCTTAGAGAGTAATCGAATTTCAGAAGTTGCAGAAGTAGAAATTGTGTAGATGACATAATGGATCCCTACAATCATTGTGGTCAAGGAGTAGTGTATTGGGGGGTTCCTTGTTTTGATTTCTCTTTGCGAGACGCCCCATGCATGAAACACAGTGCCTTGTTAAGAGGAGAGAGAAGTTTTGTCTTTGGTACTTGTAGGTATTAGGAATATGATGGTGTGGAGGACATGATGGATCCCCACGATCGACATTGTCAAGGAGTAGTGTATTGGGGGGTTCCTTGTTTGGATTTCGCTTTGCGAGACGCCCCACGCATGAAACATAGTGCAATGTAGAAAGTGGAGAGAAGTTTTGTCCTTATTAATTTGCATGCATGTCACTTGTAAATTAAATCATATAATTCAAACCTAATTCAAATGGGTAATGTGTTAAGAATTATAACTGATTAAATTATAAACCGGAAATGAAACTAAGCCTAATATAGCACTTATGTGTAAAAATAATTTAGTGCGATTAGAATGGGAAGGATTTCAGGGTATTGTTAAAAGATAGGTTGTCCTTATGGATGGGGTAACTTAAGTAAGATTTCAGGACGCGAATAGGTGCGCGCTATTAGATGAGAAGTGAGTTTGGGGTTTCACGAGAGTGCGACTCCACTTTAATTATTAAATAAGTGCATTTATATTTATTATGCACGGTTAACACCCTTGCTAAACAATTTTACACCTCGGGCTCTGACCCGTTTATATTTCTCTCCTGCCATATATATATATATATATATATATATATATATATATATATATATATATTACTACAGTTGTCCTACCGCAGGGATACCGAATGCTTTTCTATCCAGAGTCTCGGGAGGCGTAATAGGTGCTGACTGTTGTGGGATTTAGATTGTAGTCGCTTCCTATTTCTTTGTAAATTTAGATAGGATTCATTGTGTACTCCGGGATTACTTTAGAGTTACTTATAATTGTTTATATTTTCTTCCCATGAATGTTGTACTGTATGTGACCCGACAGCTTATTCGGGTATATTCATTTGTATATACTCATTTCATGTTATACTAGCACTTTCTTTCATCATCATACTTGTGCACTCTACATTCATTAGGAGCTCATAGTGTTGGTTTGTTGTCTGTTGCATATTTTATTTAAATTTTTGCATCCGCTTTTAATAGTTTCGGGTAGTTAGCCATATACTATTTAGTATTGTCAGTTGATGTTGAGACTAAGCCATATGAGATACCTGATTAAATGTAGTATAAGGCCGGCCATCCGTTATTATTTTATACGGGTTATCACAGATGGTATCAGAGCATCAAGTTCTAGAGTCTTTAGGATCTATCCGGGTTTTCTGGGTTCTTCCGTTGACGTTCTTGACATAAAGCCCTACTAGTAGGATTATTGTAATCACTACGTTTATCTTTTTCTGCGAGGTGTACTCATTTGAATGACGTTCTAACACACATGCTTTCGTCTCAGACGTCGCCGAGAATAAGTCGGTGAGGAAGGGGCAAGATGAGAGATGTAATACCCATAACAGATTTTGGGTATGCTTTGGTTTGAGGTATTTCTTTCCGTGATTCAGGCGGAGATAAGAAGGAGAATTTCATGATCGATAAGGTAAGTAATGATGAGGAGAGAATTGGGAGCCCTTGGGAGGTTTATATCAAGATATTCTTCAACATTGGTTAGGAAACCTGGTGTTGGTAAGTTTTATCGATGCGAGGTGTGTGGTGTTGTCCCAATATCGGGAGTATTGCCTTCTGGAAAGAGGGAGTGAGAAATTTAAAGTTTTGGGGTTCATTGAGTAGGACTGGGGGAGTTTTTGGTAGTCCCAATAGCGTCTGGTCCTTCAGGATGGTTAGGAAGGATTTGTGAGGAAGATATTTCTTTGAGGAGAATTAGGCCTTGGGAAGGAGTGAGAAAGTGTGGTCTTTGTATCACATCTTTTGGGATATTAGATCGTCTTGTGGTGAGCTAGTAGAGAGTTGCTCTATTGATTTTTGGGAGTGTGAAATGTTAAGGTTATTGTGTTACGGATAGGCTGGGATAGGTAATTCTAGCGTTCCAATGAGGGAAGAACTTATCTTGTGGAAAGGTGTTGATGTGATGTAAGGGATTGTATAACTGAGAGGTTCAAACTTTAGTAGATTCATTATCGAGTGGAGAATTTAGCTTATAGTTCTGCTAGTTTTTAGAACTAGGTATTAGTTAGAGTATTCTGTTCATGGAGGCCTTGTGTATTAAACATAAGGTGTTTGTTTGGCGTGTCTAAAGACATGGAATTATTTTATATTGTATTATTATATAGGCCTTCGAGAAATATTTAAAACTCAAAAATCTTTTATAAAACTTTAACCCTGTTCAACTAATCTCCATCCCCGACTTAGCTACACAATAGTGTTCGGGAGGGTTCCTTGTTTGGATTTC
Organism: Sambucus nigra; assembly: GCA_949130495.1. Lineage (NCBI taxonomy): Eukaryota > Viridiplantae > Streptophyta > Magnoliopsida > Dipsacales > Adoxaceae > Sambucus > Sambucus nigra. Next base: position 231,149,660 of record OX422224.1, read on the forward strand.
GCTTGCGAGACCTCCCCCGCACGAAGGTAGCTAGTGTCAGGAACTAAGAAGAGTTCAACCATTGGGAATTTCAAACTTTTATATACTTAATATGTTTCTATAGATTATATTGTTGAGAGTATATTACGTTTTGAGGCTAGTGGACCCGGGTTATATTTTTACGAGTTGAGCTCGAGTATGAGGTGTATGGGCGCCCTAGGTTGTTAGTTTTATTTTTAAAATTTACATGGTTCGATGTGAGAACTGGACATCGGTATAGTGACCTTGAGGGTAGATGTAAGGACTATATGAGAATGAAGTCCTAGGCGTATCTTAAATTTCGCGGGCCAAATTCTTGTAAGGGGGAAAAAGTGTAACACCCCATGATTTTGGGACTAAGAAATTTAATTTGGGGAGAAATAAAATTTATTTAAATTAGAGAATTTTAAATTTTGGAAATTGAAGTCCAAAAATTGAGGACGTTTTAAAGTTTTTCGGATGATGATTTTGAGTGTACCATTGGTTCCGGATGGGTCGACATAGTCAAAATGACTGTCATTGGGTTTCATTTCGGTTCCGAAATATTTTTAAGTATGTTTGACTCGAATTGGAGTACTCATTTAAAGTGTGTATTAACATTTAAAACTGGGTTTCTTGTTTTAAGGTTTAAGAGGCTTACGGATCAAGCCAATCCCAATTGAGAGAAAGAGAGATACAGAAAGAAAAGAGAAAGGAAGAAAGAAAGAAGAAGAAAGGAAGAAAGAGAGGAGAGAAAGCTTAGAGATTCCGGCCCAAATGCGATTCCGGGGAAGATCCAACCTCTACAACTTCAAGGCAAGTGTTTAATCTTGCTAAATATTTCATTTGTGTATTTCATTTCATAATTGTGGATAAAACAATTGGACTTTTGGGTATATTTATCAAAACCTAATTTTTGGTTTCAATATTGAAATTGAAGTTTACATGTGGGTCTAAGGGATATAAATTGATGAGATTACATATAAGATGAGTTTTGATGTTTGAAAACATATTGGAATTGAAGATTAAGGGTTGGAAGAGGTATAAATTGAATTTTGGAAAATTTGGGTTTAGGAGAAATCAGCCATTTTCGTGGCTTGCTACACAAGCCATATCGATTCGCCCCTAGAGAATAGATTCACTATGTTGCAGAAGCATCAGGTCCTTAGGGCCGAATTGATTTGCCCCTTCAAAATCGATTCAGTATATAGCAGACTTACAGGTCTGGTTGGGCCGAATTGATTCGTTGGGGCCGAATCCATTCGCTGTTGGGGCCGAATCCATTCGAAAATAGGGTAGTTTTGTTGAATTTTTATAGAATGATTTCTAACCCTTTTTGGTTGGGTTTATTGATTTGGGACATGATTTTATGATGTAAGAAGTAGGTTTTGGAGATTTATTGGGAATTTCTCGCATGATAAAATCAGGGGTACGTACCGAGTCATTTTAGGGACTTATATATATATGTATTGGAGATTATTGTATTAGTGTAATGTGGGAATTCCTTTACGAACGATAGTTCTATTTATGGGTCATAAGTGAGCTGACATATGACGTATGGTTTAGGACTCTTTGAGAGAGAGGCGTGAGGACATGGCTCAAAGTCATAGGCCGAGGTGAGTGTCGAATCCTTATAGAATTAGGATTCTATTAAGATACAAATTGGGGACGGACAAGAGAGAGTGGTCGCGTATCCTTAGTAAGTATTAACCTAAGGAATAGATTGTAAATGAAATATGATTTAGAGGTTTATAGGAGTAACTGAACCGTAGTCGGGATAGTGAATATATATCAATGTGGTAATTCCCTAAATGATGGGATCATCAGATGAATTTCATATTGAGTTTAAGGTTTATAGACTATTAGTTAGATGTATACCAATGGTCGAATTAGTACTAGAGATGTTGGGGTACTTTCGAATATAGATGTGATGTGTAGTGATTGTTACCTACACTAAACTTTGGGGTGATAACCTTAATGTTGGAGATATATTTAGGTTGGAAGATTATTTATATCATAAGGAAAAGGGGCGAATATGCTTCAAGTGAAGGATCATATTCACATAACGAATTAAGCTAATATGATTGGAGTGTTGGCTAGTGTATTGAGGAATATGGACGCCAATAGTAGAGTTTATAAGTTTCTTACATACCATGAGAGATAATATGTATATATACGTATGTATATATATATATATATATATATATATATATTTGTATAAATATGAATATATGTGTATATTCATGGCGTGAATAGCTAAACCGTATATGAAGGTTTAGTTATATGATATGATTATCTGGATGTATATATATTATGCATGTGAATGATATATATACTCATGTGGTTAAGCATACCCCGCACATGCTATCATTGGGAAGTTTTCGCGATGAGGGTGATCACCCTGGCTCGAGGAGAAGAGTGTGGATATTCCCTAGGTCATAGTCGTCCGTTGTATTATTATGTGATTTACATTTTTTTATTTGGGATGAGATGTGGTGTGTATGTTTCGTCTCATTGCCGGTTAGGAACTATGACCTCTTCCCGGACGTTGTGTGCGTGAGTTTATCACGAGGTGTGTGTCGTTTAGCCCCACCAGGTGGTCCCCAGTATGCTACGTGGGTTGGGCACTGGGAATATGATGGGATGGTGCAGTATATTGGCGATATATATAGCCGGTTATATTATGTGTATGGCCATTGTACATCATATGTGGTATGTAGACTTGGCTATGGAATGAATGATTGTATCAATATATATGTTTAGGTAAACACATATATACTTATACATATCCTATAGGTGGAAGGATATAAAAGTTCTATGGTGTACATCTTGGGTGATTATGGTGTACTAGATTGTTGGGGGTTGATGTATCGCAGTTAAGGAATATTTCGGTTACATCATCCCAAGGATATTTATTGGAAATATTGAGGTCACTCTTAGAGAGTAATCTAATTTCAGTAGTTGCAAAAATAGAAATTATGTAGATGACATAATGGATCCCCACAATCAATGTGGTCAAGGAGTAGTGTATTGGGGGGTTCCTTGTTTGAATTTCGCTTTGCGAGACGCCCTACGCACGAAACACAGTGCCTTGTTGAGAGTGGAGAGAAGTTTTGTCTTTGGTACTTGTAGGTATTAGGAGTATGATGGTGTAGATGACATGATGGATCCCCACGATTGACATTGTCAAGGAGTAGTGTATTGGGGGGTTCCTTGTTTTGATTTCGCTTTGCGAGACGCCCCACGCACGAAACATAGTGCAATGTAGAGAGTGGAGAAAAGTTTTGTCCTTATTAATTTGTATGCATATCACTTAGAAATTAAATCTTACAATTCAAACCTAATGCAAATGGGTAATGTGTTAAGAATTATAACTGATTAAATTATAAACCGGAAATGAAACTAAGCCTAATATAGCACTTATGTGTAAAACTAATTTAGTGCGATTAGAATGAGAAGGATTCCAGGGGATTGTTAAAAAATAGGTTGTCCTTTTGGGTGGGGTAACTTAGGTAAGACTTCAGGACGCCAATAGGTGCGCGCTATTAGATGAGAGGTGAGTTTGGGGTTTCACGAGAGTGCGACTCCACTTCAATTATGAAATAAGTGCATTTATATTTATTATGCACGGTTAACACACTTGCTAAACATTTTTGCACCTCGGGCTCTGACCCATTTATATTTCTCTCCTGCCATATATATATATATATATATATATATATATTACTACAAGTGTCCTACCGCAGGGATACCAGATGCTTTTCTATCCAGAGTCTCGGGAGCCGTAATAGGTGCGGACTGTTGTGGGACTTAGATTATAGTCGCTTCCTATTTCTTTGTAAATTTTGATAGGATTCATTGTGTACTCTGAGATTACTTTAGAGTTATTTATAATTGTTTATATTTTCTTCCCGTGAATGTTGTACTGTTTGTGACCCGACAGCTTATTCGGGTATATTCATTTGTATATACTCATTTCATGTTATACTAGCACTTTCTTTCAACATCATACTTATTCACTCTACATTCATTAGTAGCTGATAGTGTTGGTTTGTTGTCTGTTGCATATTTTATTTAAATTTTGGCATTCGCTTTTAATAGTTTCGGGTAGTTAGCCACATACTATTTAGTATTGTCAGTTGATGTTGAGACTGAGCCATCTAAGATACCTGATTTAACGTAGTATAGGGTCGGGCACCTGTTATTATTTTATGTGGGTTGTCACAGAAGGTATCAGAGCATCAGGTTCTAGAGTCTTTAGGATCTGTGCGGCTTTTTTGGGTTCTTCCGTTGATGTTCTTGACATAAAGCCCTACTATTAAGATTGTTGTATTCACTACGTTTATCTTCTTCTGCGAGGTGTACTCATTTGAATGACGTTCTGACATAGCAGCTTTCGTCTCAGACGTCGTCGAGAATAAGTCGATGAGGAAGGGGCAAGATGAGAGATGTAATACCCATAACAGATTTTGGGTACGATTTGGTTTGAGGAATTTCTTTCCGTGATTCAGGCAGAGATAAGAAGTAAAATTTCATGATCGATAAGGTAAGTACTGATGAGGAGAGAATAGGGAGCCCTTGGGAGGTTTAGATCGAGAAATTCTTCAACATTGGTTAGGAAACCTGGTGTTGGTAACTTTTATCGATGTGAGGTGTGTGGAGTTGTCCCAATATCGGGAGTATTGCCTTCTGGGAAGAGGGAGTGAGAAATTTAAAGTTTTGGGGTTGATTGAGTAGGACTGATTTAGTTTTCGGTAGTCGCAATAGCATCTGGTCCTTCGGGATGGTTTGGAAGGATTTATGAGGAAGATATTTCTTTGAGGAGAATTAGGCCTTGGGAAGTAGTGAGCAAGTGTGGTCTTTGTACGACATCTTTTGGGATATTAGATCGTCTTGTGGTGAGCTAGTAGAGAGTTGCTCTATTGATTTTTGGGAGTGTGAAATGTTAAGGTTATTGGGTTACGGATAGGCTTATTCATGTCGTATGAACTAAGTCTTGCACTTTATTTTGTTCAAACGAGTTTTTACCTCGTTCAAACAACATTGTGCTATCTTTCAAACGACATACCATTCTCGTTGAAATTAGATACTGATTTCTTTCAAATGACATTATGTTCTCATTCGAATGACGTGCCGAATTGAAAATTGTGTTTTATTATTTAATACGTCCTTAACTCAAAAAAATGAGGGTACAGAACAGAACAGGAAGATATACATTTTATGCAGTTTTTTTACAAATGTTTTTTGAAGCTTAAATCATAAACATCCTTCCTTTTTTCAAGATTAGAGTTTACATAATCTATATGAGATTGATATCTAGGTAGGCGCCACTTTTTGATTCTTCCATCATTTGAATAACTCTTTTCGTGGATAGACTGCGTGCATGTCGATTGCAGTGAATAAGCGACGCACTCCGTGTTCTGAATCATAGATGATTGATGTAGCTATATTGGTGGATACTGAGGCATACACGGACTCATATATTGTGGACCTCGCATTGGTAAACTCCTACGTGGCACTGTGGAGGAGCGATAAAAGAGAAGAAGAGGTGTCAAGGCTTGTGGGTATCGAGTCGTTGAGTAAGACTGTATTCTTCCTTTTGTAATTTTCGTATCATAGTGATTGTCTGGCTGGACCGTCTAAGGTTTTTTCTTTTTGTGGTTTCCTCATACATCGACATCTTGTGGTTTGATTTATTTAAATTATCTATTATTACCTAGATGCATGTTTAGGATAAAAAGATAAAATTCGATAAATCGGTTTTCACAAGAAAGAGTTAATTATTGCAAAGTTTATTTAGGAGAATTTTTTTCAATCATTAAAATTGAAAAACATAAGAATATTGAACTTGTGTTTATTTGAACCATCCAAGCATTCTCAAATCTGTAGTCCATCAAACTACTTAGAAACAAGGGGCGTGTTAAATTTCAAATGAAGAATAAGTCTGAATCAATGGCTTCAAATCCAGGAATGACTGAATTTCCAGGCCAAACGCTTGTGAATAACTTGTGCATCAAGTGTGGGGAGTACTATGCAGAGATGTGTCAATTCGTGGCTATGAGGGGAACGCAAACTCAAAAGCAACAAGAATGAGAATAATGGTTATTATTCCAAAGACCCAATGTTGTAAGGTCAAGAGTAAGTACTAATCAAGGACTTTGGAAAGGTGAGACAATTTTATGGTCCTTACTACCCTTAGGGAAATACAAAGATGCCACGAAATAATCAATACATTAGACCCGAATTCAGAGAGGCTAAATAAAATAATTTTATGGGAAATTTTGCGCCTACAAAAGTCCCAAGTTTATCCCAATGGTGAAATGTGTGCCATATTAGTTTTTAGTACAATATCCAAAGGTGATATAATAATTTAATGAAGTGACAAAGAAGTCAAAGGAAGTGAAGACCCAATAGGTGGCCCCATTATTTTGCATTTGGTGCATCCACCCAAGTCAGAGATAAGGGAGCTAGAGGTGGTATTTTTTTGGACCCAAGATAAAAGGATCCAAAGAAAGTACAAGGCTTGACAAGAAAACTCTGAGATTGTTCGTACTAGTGGATTAGAGGGATTTTCCTCCTCCTCATCAAAGGCAAATTCAAGGTTTCACAAGAAACAAAAGGCATGTAATTCTTTCAGACTTGTTGGTTAAAATTATTAAAAAGGTGAAAAAAGCTATGAGTGTGGATGAGGAGAGTTCATTTGGAGACAGTTCTTCTGGTGAATAAGAAATATAAGAGATGATAGAAGTAGATGCCATAGTTCCTGAGCAAAAGGTTAAGCAACAACAGTTCATCCTATTTGGGTTTTTGCCTTAGAAAATTCTAGTAAATATGGATATGATTATTCCAAAGAGATTTGAAGATGGAGGATAGGAAGTCCCTATAATGGAAGTGAACGAAGATGAGAAGTCAGATGTATACAACTTTGACTTATTTGTATCTTGTCTAGATATAGTAAGAGCCTACTAAAATTTTGATTAATCATATAAAACCTCTGTTTATAAAAGCTTGTATAAATATAATTCTAATTAATAAACTATGGGTAGATAATGGCACAGCTGTTAATATAATGCCATACTCTAGGCTTCCTAAAATAAATAAACAAAATACTAAACTTGTCTAGATTTAAATAATTATCTTAAGATTTTATAGAGATCAAAAGTAGACCAAATGTGTGTTTTCTGTTGCAATTGAAGTAGGCACAAGAAAATCAAAAACCTTCCTTCTTCATTACTGACGACAAACTAAGATTTAATACATTAATTGGTAGGGACTCGATTCACTCTAACAAATGTATTCCTTCTCATATGAATCAAAAGCTTCTTTTGATGAAAAAGGATGGGATTGTGGATGAGGTGAAAGTTGATTTATTCCTTTATCACACCAGCTCCAATTGCGTGGAGGCAGATTTACCAATGGAATATTGGACCAGTGAAGACATATACTTTGGTTCCTGAAGCAATAAATAGAGAGGTATCAGGTAAGACTTGGGATGAGTTAATTTTTCCTATGATGGGACCATTTAAAGAACAAATAGTTGTTTAATAGATAGTACACCCATTGACATTGAGTAGAACGATGAAAGTTTGGAAATAGTTTTGTATAAATTTAGGTATCTGGAGTTAAGCACCGTAATTGGTGAGGAAAATACCATTATTTGGGTTGATTATGTCTTTGAAGACGTAGCGGAGGATGAAAGTCCTCACGATAATTGTGAGTTATCAAGCTCACCAATAAAATATGAAGAGCTCATGGCGAACAAGACTAATCAATTAGTGGAAGTCAATTCGGGAATTGAAAAAATAAGAGAGTCACCTACATTAGTGTTAACCTAAGAAAAGAAGACCAACAATTGGTTGTAGACCTTTTAAATTATTATAAGGGCTGTATTTCTTGAAAATATGATGACCAACCTGGTTTAGATAAGAAATTTGCAAAACACAAACTACCAATAAAAAAGAACTATAAACCTATCAAGCAATTTCCAAGACAAGTGACTCTAAACATAACCAAAATAAAAAAGGAAATAGAGAGGATGTTGAAGTATGGATTTATTCGAACTTCCAGGTATATTTAATAGACCTCTAATATAGTGCTAGTTGTTAAGTAAAATGGCAAATTGAGAGTGTGCATTGATTTTAGAAATATAAATGCAACCACTCTAAAGAATGAATATCTAATGCCAATAATGGATTTATTTGTTGATATATCATCTAGTCATGCTAATATCAATGATGGATGGTCATTCTAGTTATAACCAAATATTCGTAGCTGAGGAAAGTGTGCATAAAATCACTTTTAGGTACACTAGTAATTTGAGAACCTTTGAATGGATTAAAAATCCATTTATATTAATGAATATAGGAGCCACTTAACAAAGGGGAATGAATACCGTATTCCATGACATGGTTGCCACTTTTTGGGGTATTATATTGATGATATAATGGTTTAGTAAAAAACAATGACTGGTCATATAACATGCCTTAAAAAAATATTTTAAAAGGACGAGGCTTTGTCAACTTAAAATGAATCCTTTGAAATCTGACACTGGAATTTCTTCACGAAATTTTCTAGAGTATTTGGTACACCAAAAGGTAATACAATTTTATCATTGCAAAGCTAAGGCCATAATTGGAAGCATGGATCTCAAAAACAAGAAAGAGTTACAAAGGTTTTGTAAGGACATAATTTTATAAATATCCGGGGTAGAATCTAGGAATTTTCTATTTTTCCTAGATTACAGTTAGTATGTCTAATACCGCTACATTTGGTACGTCAGCACGATCATCCACGATGGCCTTTATCCGAATCCAATGCATCCATCATCTTCACGTGCACCATGCTTCATGCGACGTGCTGCTCAGCTCATTCCCACTAATCGACTACGTAATATTGGTAAAATTGTTTTATTAGAGTTTTTATATTTGCATAAATATATGAGAAATTTTTCAGAAAATGTTTTTTTGAAGTCTGACTTATTTTTATCAAAAGCAGAATTTTTCTAAGCGTAGAAGCGGAGTGCCTCGGTCAAAGAGCTCGTTCAAACGAGTTGGCACTATCGTTCGAGTGAGATCAGCATCTCGCGTGAAGTCGTTCGAACGACACGTGTCCTTCGCTCGAGCGAGATTCCTATCTCGTTCGAGTGATGTCATCTCCTAGATTTTCATATAAATACCAGTGTACCTTCTACACGTTTTCCCAAGTCTTTCTACAAACACGAATTATGCGAAAATAGCCCAGAATCAGACTTCACCTTTTAAGGTTTTCTTAAGCCTTTTTATTCACATAATCACTCCCATTTATATATGTGAATTGTTAAACCTTAAAGAAGATCATTTACTCTTCTGGAGTACTTTGTGGAGGAGCCGTCTTCTTTTCTACTGCAACCCATCTGGAGTTCCTGCGGGAGATTCCAGCCAACGACATCAGAACCGATGCCTACGAGTATTTCTGTGTCACACTTATTTTCATTGTAATCCGTGTAACCGTATCTTAAAAAATTATAGTGAAAATAAAAGGTTTTTCCCCTTTGGAGAATTTTTCTTCACTTGTGTGTGTTTGAATGTTCTTGCATGATTTCATCATCTTAAATCACACCTAGATGCATGTTTAGGACTTAACTGATAAAAAATGAGTTTAATTAAATAATTTCTTTATTTGAACAAACGCGCACTCTTTCAAATTGGTATCAAAGCCAGTTACACAATTCTACAGTGTAATTTTCTGCGAAATTTTTCTAAGATATCAATTTTCTGAAAATTAGATTTTTTAAAAAAAGAGCGTGTTCTAATGGAGAAGTTATATAATAAAATACCAGGTTTTTGATGGAACAAACTATTCATACTGGAAAGACCACATGAAAACTGCTTTAAAATCCATAGATGAACGTGTTTGGATTTTGGTCGAAAGAGGGTGAACACCTCCCTCCATCACTGTTGAGAACGTAACTAGTTTAAAATCTTCCACTACTTGGACTAAAGAGGAATTTAAATGGTCATCTTTTAATTCTAAGGGTTTGAGTGCTATTTCTGGATTTGTCACACCTGATGAGTTCAAACGGATAATGACGTGCACCACGTCAAAAGAGGCATGGGATGTTTTGAAACTTTCCCATGAAGGAATTAATGTTGTGAAGGAGTCTAAACTGCAAAATTTAACAACTCAATTTGAAACAATCACCATACTTCAGTCCGAACGTTTTGATGAATTTTATGCTAGATTGTCTGATATTGTTAACACTAGCTTTAATCTTGGTGAACATATTCCTAGGTTGTATCATTTGTATCATTATTTTTTTTTGTTTTTTTTGAAAAAAAATCCAAAAAGATTTTCTTTTTATAAAAATTTTAGAAAAGCACAAAAAGATTTTTGTATTTTCTTATGCACCTTTTATGGATGAGCATTTAAGATAGCCGAGTCACAAATTTCATTTCATTTATCCACGTGACTGTTTGATAGTTATTTGAAACGCTACATCATTGCATCCATGTGCTTTACATTGTTTGGAGTCTTTGAGATGTGATTAGTGATATCTTTCTACATGTTTATCTCCTTATCTCCTTTATTGCACACATGCATAGTTTTATTTAATTATTTTACTTGTCTATCACATATTGTCTTGAGTGTTTCCATCTGAATTAATACTATACAACGAACCATATGCGATAAAACTTGACAAGATTGGAATACATGTAAAAATCGTTTGGTGAGATTTTGTTTGTTTTAAAAAAAATGGTGAATGGCTATGAAAGGTTCTTATCTAGCCTTTGCTATTAAGCCACCATCAAATCGGACCTAAAAAATTGAGGAATTTTATTATTCGGGGTCCAAAGAGGTTAAAAGTGCCCGAAAAAACTTAAAGGAAATAAAAAGCAATACATGCCAAATATGGACCAATTAGGTTTCACCATCAATTCTCCAAAGTTTGAGAATTTAGATCACCTCTATTCAAAATATAAATCTGAGGGAGTATTGGATGGAGAATTTAAACGGGTTTGCACTTCCTTGAAAGTCCTGAAAAAGCATTAAATCGTTGTGGACGTTATTTGTGTGGAAATCATTTTGAGCTTTTATTTGTTTATTTGATTGAGTCAATGTCTCATATTTCCATCTTTTTACACCTAAGGAAGATGTTGAGTTTATTCGTTAGGAGTATCTGATATTCATCGTTCACATATGTCATGTTTGTATGCATTGATTTTCCTATCGAATTTTATCACACCCCTACATTTACGCTATCATCGACTTGGTTGTTTTTGTGTTTGTTCATGGTGTGATTCTTTGTTGTATATTTTGTTTGAAAATTTTTGAAAAAATCAAAAATAAATTTTTTTACCATGTGACATTTTCCATATTTATGCTTCTCATCTCTGTCTATTTGGGGACAACATAAAAAGGGGGAGAATGAATTGTGGGGGAGATTTGTTTGGTTGACTTATCAATGATTTGGTTAAGCTTAATTGATCTTTGATTTTAGCATATCATTATATTTCAAATTGTTTCTTGTCACGGGTATTTGATTTATCTCATGTGTGTAAGTACAAAGTTGATTTATTAGATTGCACACCCTGATGAGAAAAGCTTTGTGAGTTTCTGAAGAGCTGAAGATTTGAAGATGCTAAAATTCGATTGAATACATGTCATGTAGTATTCTCAGTTTGAGGGTCTAATGGGGATATTATATTGTATGTCATTTGTTTTAGGGAGATTACATAATTCGGATTTTTTATGTATGTACCAGCATAGACATAGGGGGAGATTTGTAAGGACATAATTTTATAAATGTCCGGGGTAGAATATAGGAATTTTTTATTTTTCCTAGATCACAGTTAGTATGTCTAATACCGCCACATTTGGCACGTCAACACGATCATCCACGACGGCCTTAATCTAAATCTAATGCATCTTCACGTGCATCATGTTTCATGCGACGTTCTGCTCAGCTCATTCCCACTACTCCACTACGCAATATTGGTAAAATGGTTTTATTGGAGTTTTTATATTTGCATAAATATATGGAGAATTTTTCAGAAAATGTTTTTTTGAAGTCTGACTTATTTTTATCAAAAGCAGAATTTTTCTAAGTGTAGAAGCGGAGTGCCTTGGACGAAGAGCTCATTCAAACGAGCTGGCACTGTTGTTCGAGCGAGATCAGCATCTCGCGCGAAGTCGTTCGAACGACACGTGTCCTTCGTTCGAGCGAGATGCCTATATCGTTCGTGCGACGCTGCCGCCTCGATTTTCATATAAATACCAGTGTACCTTCTACACATTTTCCCAAGTCTTTCTACAAACACGAATTCTGGGAAAACAGCCCAGAATCAGACTTCACCTTTTAAGATTTTTTTAAGCCTTTTTATTCACATAATCACTCCCATTTATATATGTGAATTGTTAAACCTTCAAGAAGATCATTTACTCTTCTGGAGTACTTTGTGGAGGAGCCATCTTCGTCTCTACTACTGCCCATCTGGAGTTCCTGCGCGAGATTCCAGCCGACGACATCAGAACCGATGCCTGCGGGTATTTCTGTGTCACACTTTTTTTCATTGTAATCTGTATAACCGTATCTTACAAAATTATAGTGAAAATAAAAGGTTTTGCCCCTTTGGGGAATTTTTCCTCACTTGTGTGTGTTTGAATGTTCTTGCATGATTTCATCATCTTAAATCAAACCTAGATGCATGTTTAGGACTTAACTGATAAAAATTGAGTTTAATTAAATAATTTCTTTATTTGAACAACCGCACACTCTTTCAGGTTTTTAGGTGAAGTTAATTTCCTTTGTATATTTATATCTAATCCAACGGGAAAAATTAAAGTGTTTTCTCCTTTATTATAGCTAAAGGACCAAGGGGGATTGGATTAAAAAGATGAGAATGAGCCAGAATTCCAAGAATTCAAGAGATACCTAGTCAAGCCACCTGTTTTGGTACCTCTAATGGAAGACATGCCATAGAAGTTATACATTTTAGCATATGATGCATCAAATTGGAGTACTATTGGCTCAAGACTGTGAGAACCACAAAGAACAAGTTGTATAATACCTTAGTAGATTTCTAAATGACTATGAATGTAGATATTCAATAATGGAGAACTTATGTTTAACTTTGTATTTTGTTTCTATGATATTAACATATTATCTATTTCCTATGGAGGTGTTTGTCATTTCAATGTTCGATTTAATTACATATATGTTGACTAGACCTATTTTGATAAATAAAATTAGTAAATAGGTGTTTGATTTGTCTAACTTTTTCCTCCATAATGTACCTCAAAGTGCAGTGAAGTGCCAAGCGTTGGCTAATTTCTTGGCAGATCATCCAGGTGAGAATGAGTCCGAACGGGAATAAGAGATAAGATATATATCTATAAGCCCTTAAAAGTTATGGTTTGATGATTCAAAGACTGAATAGGGGTAGTAATTGAATACCTTGGTCATATTAATACCAACGATCAACGATGGATATAGGTTAGATGAGAATACATAGTCTAATAATCAGTTGGAATATGAGAATGTGATAATGGGCCTAGATTTTATCAAAAGATGTAATAATTTAGTAATAAAACTTTTTGGTGATTCTCAATTAGTTATAATACATTTAATTGGTGAGTACAAATGTATTAGTGATGGTTTAACCCCATATAACTAAGTGGCCTTAAATTTTTCGTCCATATTTGATGAAGTCACACTAAACTATGTACCTCGATTTCTAACTAAAAAAGGGAAATCAAATATCTCAAAATTCATAAGATTTTAAACTTGATGGCGACTTCGAACTAAAGATAAAGCTTAGTTTCATTGGTGGTTTCTTTACATTACTACATAACAAGTGTCCCTTGGTTGAAATTGAAAATATTCTTATTAAAGAAGATTGAAGAAAACGATTAATTGAATATTTCACTGACCCAAATATCAAGAGTGGTATGGCTATTAGACTAAGAGCAACCAATTATGTTATGTATGTTGGAAAATTATTCAAGAGAGGTGTTGATGGTATTATCCTAGAGTGCCTAAGTAAGAATGAAGTCTTGAAAACTATAACACAATTCCATAAGGGTCTTTACAAGGCTCAACGGGATGGTCCTAAGATGAAGTAAATTAAGAAGGCATGGATTTTATTAGACATATACTCTAAAAGATTGCATTGAGTATACAAAAGGATGCCAAAAATTATAAAAGCATTTCCCTTTGAAACATATGCCTACTAGATATCTAAAATATGTAATGAAGTAATGACCATTTAGAGAATGGGCTATAGATGTCTTTCGATAAAAGATTCCACCATCCTCCAAATTACATAGTCTTGTGTTAGTAGCAATATACTACTTTATCGAATGGGTAAAAGTGAAGGTTTTAAAGTCAGTTACCTAAAATGAATTAATATATTTCTTACGACATATTATATACAAGTTTAGGATCCCAAAAACCATAACCTCAAACACTTTATGTATCATTAGATCAAAAATGGTTCTAGAATTAACATCAAAGTTAAGAATAACTTTTAACAAAAGTTGAACCTTATTATGCTCAACCAAATGGTCAGGTAAAGGCCACTAATAAGGTAAAAAATAATAACATGAGCAACGTGATTGAGACAAATGAAAGGTATTGGAAAATTTTGTTACTAGAAGTTTTACAAGCTTATATGATCTCTAAAAGGTCAAGTACGGGGATAACTCCATCTGTTTTAGCATATGGCCATGATGTTGTTTTACTAGTTTAATTCACTTTTTCTTCATTTACAGTGGTGGAACAAAATGAATTAATAGTAGAAGGCTATGTCCAATCTATACACATAGAGTTGGAAAACATAAATGAGGATAGGGTCAGCGCCTTAAACAATATATTGGTCCAAAAGAAGAAAATAATTGATAGATATAATAATAAAGTAAAGAAAAGGACCTTTAATGACGGAGATTTGGTTTGGAAAATCATATTTTCTTTAAGATCAAAAGATCCATTTTATGGAAAATAATCTCTAAAGTGGGAAGGACCATTCCAAATTTATTGAGCATTAGAGGGTGGATCATACCATCTAAGAGACATAAATGGTTATATTCATATGAGAAAAACAAATGCCAAATTTCTAAAGACATATTACTAAACCATTTGGTAAGAAACGCAACAAGTAAAGAACCCTATATCTTTTACTCACTTGAGTCTATATTATATCGGCACTTCTCTAGTTTGGAAATAGTGACAAAATTTGAGTCATACCCTAGTCTACCAAAGAACCTCAGACTCTACATAATATTTCCTCTATTAGTCTCAAAGGTATAATACCAACACTACACCTAGGATTGCATTTTTTGTTGCATTCATATCATATTAGGTGTGTGAGTATTAATTCCAATTAGAATATTTTTCTAATCATTTTTGGGATTTTAAAATAACTTTTAGGATTTAATAAAACATTTTTAACATTTAAAATTTGATTTAAAAATGTTTTGAGGCAATTTCTAAATTATTTTATCTCTTAAAACTTTGGTTGGGTAGAAACCGAAACCGGCAGAAACATTTGTGGTAACAAATTATATTTTAAAAAGTTTCAAAACTTGCATTTTTTGTTTGATCCCTGCCCTACACGTTTTAGCTAGTTACCCATCAGATTTGTGTTTTTCCACTCTCACAAACTTGAGACTCAATCTAAAGTGTTGGATTTATGTATCTATGCTTTGTATGTCTCTTATCTCAATCCATGTCTTTATAAATTGGACCACTCAAAAGGACTTTAAAAGCAGTGGTTTTATAGCCTTAGGAATTGCTTCGATTTGATAAGATTTAATCCGATCCATTTATTTAGTTTGTCCTTCCCTATCCCTCTCTTGGCTATATAAATTGAGACCAAGTGTTATACGCTTACAATCTTTGGATGAGTTGAGTTTTGAGAGAAAATAAGGAGAGAGAGAGAGAGAGAGAGAGAGAGAGTATCAAACCCTAAATCAAACTCTTGTGATTTTTCCTCAGAAAATACCTTGTGAGTTTGAGTGTGTTCGATCGTGTGTGAAGATCCAAACTCTCTGGTCTTTAATCTCTTGTCCAACTAGTCATGAAGTTTGGATTTCATTTTCTTTTCACAGAAAGTGTAGATCTGACCTGTGTGTGGTACAAAACAAGTATACATACTTAGGTTGATTTCTTTCTATAAGAAATCCATATTTGATGGTTCTTTTACTCGTAAATGTTTTTGTCAAAACTCTTGCCAACAAATCCTTTTCTGTTTCCAATTTTCAGAAAAAATAGACTTAGATCTAGTTAAGATCTTGAATGGCATTTTACACTTTCATATATTATTTCACAATTTGTGAAATAACTATGTAGATAAAATAAAGAGAAATTGTTTAGGACCTTGGCTCTTTCTGATAGCAAGGTTGCCTCGAGATCTATGAATATAAATAAAGATTAGAACTCTTGGGTTTTCAAATAAACAAAGACTCAGAAATCATAACTGCATTTTGTAACAAAATTTATAATTTGATAGGTATATTGTCTGTATAAGAGTGTGTGTGTGTGTGTGTGTATGTGTGTGTGTGTGTGTGCGTGTGTGTGTGTGTGTTGCATGCATGTGTTTAGGCACTTTACCACTTACACTATTCACACTATGACACTAAAGAAGTGTTGGTAGAGAGATCTTTGACTTTAGAGTTGATTGAAAGCTAAAAAGGAGAAAAGGAACAAAGTTGGGAGAACAACTTCAACATAAGAGCCTTCAGATAAGTCAGAATAACCTAACGGAGCTGGTATATTTTCTGGACTTAGAATAGGTCTGATTGTGTGTTTAGTTTGTTATATAGATTTTAACCTATATTCCTTTTTACTGGATTTTTATTTTGAGGTGTAGACACCTCCGTGGATGTTTCCCCAATTGGGTGGGGTTTTACCACATTAAAATTGTTGTGTATTTGCATGTTTAATCTTCCTCTCATCACCTTCTTGAGACTGTGCTGATTTAGATCTTAAATAAGTTTTTTTTTTCAAAATTGGGACGCCTATACCTTAAATAACTCATTCATAAACTCTTTTATACACATCTTGTGTTAGTTTTTTGTCTTGATTAAAGAGTTTCTTCAAACTGATCAAAGCCATTTAGACTGTTTAATGTTGTATTAAACAACTTAGGTGGTACTTTTTTTTAATTGGTATCAGAGCAAGGTTTTACAAATTCTTTTTAGATTATGAGTTTCTGGAAAAAAAAATTCAAAACAAACAATGGACAATAAATTTGAGAGATTAGGTAACATGTACAGGCTCCCTCTCTTTAATGAGACCAACTTCCCTTACTTGAAAGTGAGGATGGTTGCTTTCATTCAAGGAACGCTGGGAGATGATGCTTGGGATGCTATTGAAAATGGATACACTTATCCTACTAAACCAGCACCTGATGGAAGTAATTAAATGATTAGGAAAGTGCTAAGTGAATACACTAAAGAAGAGAAACAAGCCTCACTTAGTAATAATAAGGGCAAAAATGCCATACTCATGTCCATAAATGAACAAGAATTTAAGAGGATTTCTTTTTGCACTACCTCTAAAGAGGCTTGGGACACTCCAGTGACTGCACATGAAGGTGGCACACGTGTTAAAGCTGCTAAAACCCAAATGCTAATCCAACAGTACAACACTTTAGTCATGAATGAGACTGAGTTATTTGATGATTTCTATATTAGGTTGATAGACATAGTGACTAAGCTGCGTGCTAATGGAATAATTTATGATAGGAAAGAAATTGTTTCCAAAATTCTAAGGTCACTTCCACAAAAAATTGAAAATAAGCGTTATGCCATTGAGGAGATGGACGATCCAATCTTAACACCTGAACTCCTCAATAGCAAGCTAAGAACAGTGGAAATGGAATTAGAGTTTAATAAGCAATTAACTCAGACCCAAAAGAAATAGTCCACTTCTAATCTTGTCTTTGCCTCTAAGTTGACCAAACCTGAGTTTAATTTTCCTGAAATTGAATTAGATTCTGATGAGGACTATAATTTAGACAGTTTGGATAATCACATTGTCTTAATGTCTATAGAGTTCAAAACAATTGTGAAATTTTGAAATAAAATTGCAAGTAGACAAGGCAAACCTAATTATCCAAAGTACTATAATAATAGGCCTCATGAGAAAAGACAGGACAAATATCAGACTGACAATCAAAATAAGTCTGGAAAAAACCTCAAAAATATTAAATGTTTTAGATGTGGGAAATTAGATCATATGGCAAATGACTATAGAGTCAATTTGAATAAAAATAAAAACAATAGGTCTAATTTGTGCAAGACCTGGGATGACTCAAGTGAATCAGAAACTAAGGAACCTGAGTTGTCTAACTCTTTTGACCCTTGTATGTCTTTCTTTGCCAAAATTATTTACAATGATGATAGGCCTATGACTAATACTGAATCTGATAGTAGTATCTATAATCATGAGATGTTGAATGATATTGTTCCTAATGGTTTATCTACTTTATTACTTGAGAATACTACTAGTAGTTCTACTACCGTGTGTGTGAGTAAAAGGGAACGCTCTATTGTTGATGAAAATGGGAGTGTGAGTCCTAAAAATGAATCGCTGGGGGACACTACACACTTAGTGACTCCGATAATGAGGACCTCCCTGACATTCACACTATATACACGAAAACCCTCAAGAAGAGTACTAAACTAGAAAAGTAGTCAAGGACCTTACTCAAAAGTTATAAGCCCTAAGCCAAATGGTCAAAAAGAATGCTGAAGAGTACACTTCTCAATGTCTGATTCATGAAAATGAAACTAAGACTTTTGTTCAAAAAATCAAGGAATTATCTGAATTAAATGAAATTCCGGAGAAGAAATACAAGGGGACTTTGTTAGAATTGGAAAAAACAAAAGAAAAGACATCAACAGTCTTCAAAAAAATTGCTAAATTTGAAAATAACTCAAAATGATTTGAAGACTTCGTTGCTGAAAGTAAGACCAATTCTAATGATAGAACTAGAAAAGGTTTTTGCCCCAACAATTCCAAGCAAACTAAAACTTTTGAACCTATTAAGTTTGTTTCTGGTGGCAAAAGACCTATGGAAGTTTATCCAAATTTTTAGGCCTTGAAAAATGATTTTAATTTAAAATAACAAATGACAGACATTCGTAAGGCTAGTACTTATCAGTCTAATGTTGAACATAAGGCTAAATATGTCTGCCCTCCAATTAGGAAAAGTGATTCGTCTTTTCAACCTGTGCCTTCTAGGAATAAGGCTAGAGTTCAATTTTTAGACAAACCTTTGTCTAACAACTTTTGTAAGGTTAAGCCTTCTACGAGCCATCTTTATTTCTCATACTGTGATGTCATTGGACATTCTCTTAATGGATGCTTTTCTAAACATCTATATAAACATGTCATTTTTTCACCTGTCTACCAAAACTTCAACTACACTAGGAAAGGCAGAAATAACTATATTCTTCCTAGGCTACCAGATAAGATCTCGAACTATCGTAATAGGAAGAAGAGATCTAGTACTAAAAGATCATCAATAAGAAGAAACCCTAGATTCATGCCTAAACCAAATGCTCAGAGATTTGAGAAAACACAAAATTATGCGCAAAAATCTTTTAAGGAAAAGGCTAACGCTCGCAAATTTTATAGTATTCGATCTAAGCGACGCTAATTTTTAAAAATCATAGAAATTTGGGTTAAAAATATGAATTAATACCACATATGAGATGCAATGTAGTAAATAGTGCTTTGAGAGCAGAACATACAACATCTGGTTGGTATCTAGATTCGGTACGTTCCAAACACAAGACCGGGGATGAAACCAAACTTTTAAATAAAACTAACTTCTCTAGAGATATAGTTATGCTTGGAGATGGGGTATCATCCCAGATCATTGGTAAAGGGACTCACCATGAATAAGGGTTACTTATCTTAGAAGATGCTCTTCTAGAAAGGTCTAAAAGAAAATTTAATAAGTATATCACAATTTTGTGACTCCAACCATACTGTCATGTTTTCAAAAGATAATTATAAAAATTTTAATGAAAATGGTGACTGTATAATTTCAGGCCTTTGTACCCCAGATAACTGTTATACAGTTAATCCAAATAACGAGGTTTGTAATACTGCTAGAATGGATGACAATGAAATTTGGCATAACAGGTTGGGTTACATAAATTTTAATAGCCTTGGTAAATTGTGTTCTCAAGATATAGTTTGAGGTCTTCCTAAAATAAAGCCTATATCAAACATTGTTTGTGGACCTTGCCAAGAAGGAAAAATGGTTAAGTCTGCCCGTAAGAAAGTCAAAGATGTTTTAACTGCTAAACCTCTAGAACTTATCTATATGGACCTAATGGGTCTTACTATAATGGTTAATTTATGTGTAAATAGCTACATTTTACTGATGGTCAATGATTTTACCCGTTTTACTTGGATAACCTTTCCTAAACAAAAGTTCGACACCTTTTAAGAATTTCTTAAAATCCTCCTACGAATTGAGAACGAAAAATATAGTCAAGTAAATCGTATTCGTAGTGATCGTGGGGGTGAGTTTAAAGACTTAGGAGTAATTGAATATTGTTCCTATAATTGTTAACAACAAGAATTTAGTGCTCCTAAAACCCCTCAGCAAAACGGTATAGCCGAAAGAAAGAATAGGACTATTCAAGAAATGGCATGAGTAATGATTCATCCCAAAGGCCTCCTTAATTATTTTTGGGTTGAAGTTGTTAAGACTTCCTATCACATTATAAACAGAGTCTACCTTAGAAAAAATACCAGAACAACTCCTTACAAACTTTAGTACGGGAAAAAACCTAACTTAAAGTATTTTATAACCTTTGGAAGTACTTGTTACGTATGCAAGGACATAGATCATTTGTACAAATTCGAAACCATAGGTGATAAAGGCATCTTCTTAGTTTACTCTCCCAATAGTAGAGCCTATCGCGTCTATAATCTTCGTACCAAAACCTTAATGGAATCCATTAATGTGATTGTTAGTGACACTAATGTTAAGATTAAACCCACGGAACCAACTATCGTGGAAGAATCTAAAAATATTTTAAACTATGACTCTCTAAAGATAGATGTTTCTTTACCACTTGAGATGACCGAAGTATCTAATCGGGTTTCTAAAGATCACCCCTTAAACAGTGTGGTTGGTAACCCTAAAGAACTTGTACGTACAAGATCCCAACTACGTAATTTCGCTCATTATGCATGTTTTGTGTCTCTCGTAGAACCAAATAATGTAAATGAAACTCTAAGTGACTCCTTATGGATAAATGCTATGCAGGAGGAACTTCTTCAATTTGTCGTTCATGACATATGGTATCTTGTACCAAGGCCTGAACATAAAAAGGTTATCGGCACATGTTGGGTTTTTAAAATAAAGCATATGAAACTGGGATGGTCATTAGAAATAAGGCTAGATTAGTCACCCAAGGATTTTCTCATATTGAAGGAATAGATTTCGAGGAAACTTTTCCACTGATTACCCACCTTGAATCTGTTTGCTTACTCTTAGCAATAGCTTGCCATTTTCAATTCACTCTTCATCAGATGAATGTGAAATCTTCTTTTCGTAATGGTATTTTAACTGAAGAAGTGTATGTTGAACAGCCCAAAGGGTTCAATGACCCTCATTATCCAAATCACGTATTTCGTCTAAAAATGCCTTATATGGTTTAAAACAAGCACCATGTGCTTGGTATGACCGGATGTTAATGTTTCTATTAAATCACGATTTTAGAAGAGGCAGTAATGATCTGATGTTATTTATCAAACATTTTGACAATACAGTAGTAATCGCTCAACTCTATGTAAATGATATCATTTTTGGATCAACATCATTAATCGAAGTTGAAAATTTCTCCAAAGTAATGCATGGAGAATTTCAAATGTCTCTTATGGGGGAGTTATAATTCTTTCTAGGTCTTCGGGTTAAACAAAATTCAAATGGATTATTTATCTCGCAATCCAAGTATTCCTTAGAAATTGTTAAAAGGTTTGGCCTAGAGAATGTAAAACCTGTTAGGACACGCATGAGTACCTCGATAAAATTGTCCAAGGATGCACATGGGAAATCCATTCATCCTACTCTTTATCGTAGCATGATAGGAAGCTTACTATACCTCACTGATAGACGCCCCGACATTATGTATGTTATGTGTATCTGTGCTACATATCATAATGCACCTAAAGAGAGTCATTTATGCTGTGTTAAGAGAATTATTAAATATGTTAAAGGAACTCTCAAATTAGGACTTTGGTACACCAATGACACATCCACCACTATAATTGATTACACTGATGATGATTGGGTAGGGTGTTCTGATGACAGTAAGAGTATGTCAGGATCCTATTATTATATAGGAAACAATTTAGTAGGCTGGTCTAGTAAAAAACAAAATTGTACCTCGTTATCCACTGCTGAATCAGAGTACATTGCAGCTGGAAGTTGTTGTTCGCAATTACTTATGATAAAACAGATGTTAAAAGATTATGGCATAATTGAAGATAAGTTTCACATCTATTTTGATAATTAAATTGCAATTAAAATTTCCAAAAATCATGTGCAACACTCTCGCACAAAACACATTAAGATTCATTATCACTTTATTCGTGAATTAGTAGAATCTAAGGAATTGGAAATTATGTATGTGCCTACCGATCTTCAATTAGCTGATTTATTTACAAAGCCTTTAGATAATATCATATTTGAATCTTTACGAATATCTATTGGCATGATATTTCTTGAATAAATGTTTGTCATCACATAAATACCATCCGGTCATATTCACGCTAATAATTAATCTTTGAGGATATAGGGCACGGATGTTTCAAAAATAACAAAAGACACCTCCTATATCTGTTTTATGTAGGAGATCCTTGATGTGACTCGTTGATGTTTGTGTGTTGATGAATATTTATCTTCTTTACATTTTATTTGCTCATGCATATTTATTCCTACCCTTTGTCCATTTGAGACAAAATGGGGGAGAATATTTGAGTCCACTTGGACATTATTTTGATTACTTCAACTAAAATGCTTGATCTTAGTTATCTTATTTTCAAGAAATCAGTACTCAATTTATCAGAATTTTGTTATGGAATTGGTCTGTATTTAGTTGAGTAATGAAATTTTCTTTTTTAGAATATGGTGTAGATAGAATTTTATATAAGAATAGGATTTTCTTACTTTTTTTAGTATACCTACGAGATCTCGATGAATCAAAGGAGATTTTGTCTCATATTTCCAAGGGGAGAGATTGAAGCACCCTATATCTTTGATTCACCATATAGGCGCTTGTCTAGTTTGGAAATAGTGACAAAATTTGAGTCATACCCTAGTCAACCAAAGAACCTCAGACTCTACATAATATTTCCTCTATTAGTCTCAAAGGTATAATACCAACACTGCACCTAGAATTGCCTTTTCTTGTTGTATTCATATCATATTGCATTCATATCATATTAGGTGTGTGAGTATTAATTCCCATTAAAATATTTTTCTAATCAGTTTTGGGATTTTAAAATAATTTTTAGGATTTAATAAAACATTTTTAACATTTAAAATTTGATTTTAAAATGTTTTGGGGATATTTGTAAATTCTTTTATCTCTTAAAACTTTGGTTGGGTAGAAACCAAAACCTACAGAAACAAATTGTAGTTTCAAAACTCGCATTTTTGGTTTGATTCCTGCCCTACACGTGTTGGCTACTTACCCATCATATTTGTGTTTTTACTCTCTCACAAACTTGACACTCAATTTAAAGCGTTGGATTTATGTTATCTATGGTTTGCATGTCTCTTATCTCAATCCATGTCTTTATAAATTGGACCAATTAAATGGAGTTTAAAAGCAGTGGTTTTACAGCCTTAGTATTTGCTTCGATTTGATCAGATTTAATCCAAGCCGTTTATTTGGTTCGTCCTTCCTGATCCTTCTCTTGGCTGTATAAATAGAGACCAAGTGTTATACGTTTACAATCTTTGGATTAGTTGAGTTTTGAGAGAGAGAGAGAATATCAAACCCTAAATCAAACTCTTGTGAGTTTGAGTGTGTTCGATTGTGTTTGAAATCCATCCTCTCTAGTTTTTAATCTCTTGTCCAACTAGTCACGAAGGGATTTCATTTTCTTTTCACAGAAAGTGCAGATCTGACCTCTGTGTAATACAAAACACGTATACATACTCAGGTTGATTTCTTTCTTCAAACAATCCATATTTGTTGGTTATTTTACTCGTAAATATTTTTGTCAAAACTCTTACCAACAAATCCTTTTCTGTTTCCAGTTTTGAGAAAAACTAGACTTATATCTAGTTAAGATCTTGAATGGCATTTTACACTTTCATACTTATACTTCACAATTTATGAAATAACTGTGTAGATAAATTAAAGAGAAAGTGTTTAAGACCTTGGCTCTTTCTAATAGTAAGGTTGCCTCAAGATCTGTGGATATAAATAAAGATCATAAGTTTAAGGTTTTCAAACAAACTGAGACTCAGAAATCATAACTACATTTTAAAATTAAATATGTAATTTGATAGGTATATTGTTTGTACAAGTGTGTGTGTATGTGTTGCACGCATGTGTTTAGGCCCTTCACCGCTTACATTATTTATACTACAACACTAAAGAAGTGTTGGTAAAGATATCATTGACTTTAGAGTCGATTGAAATCTAAAAAGGAGAAGAGGAACAAAGCTGGGAGAACAACTTCCACATCAGAGCCTTTAGAGAAGTCAGAATAACCTAACGGAGCTGGTATATTTGTTGGACTTAGAATAGGTCTGATTGTGTGTTTAGTTTGTTATATAGCTTGTAGCTTATATGTTTTTTAGTGGATTTTTGTTTTGAGGTGTAGAGACCTCCATGGATGTTTCCCCAATTGGATGGGGTTTTACCACGTTAAAATTGTTGTGTATTTGCATGTTTAATCTTCCTCTCATCACTTTCTTGAGCCTGTGCTGATTTAGATCTTAAATAAGTTCTGTTTTTCAAAACTGGGATGCCTATACCTTAAATAACTCGTTCATAAATTCTTTTATACACATCTTATGTTAGTTGTTTGTCTTGATTAAAGAGTTTCTTTAAAAAACTGATCGGAGCCATTTAGACTATTTAATCTTGTATTAAACAACTTAAGTGTTACTTTTTTTCAACAAGATCAAAACAAATAATTTCATTAAATATTGTCAAAGTTACATATTAATGAATTTTTTTAATATAAGAGACATAAAATTGGCCCAAAAGTTTTGATAAGCAAGCGTCTTCATTCTAATTTGAACCTATCCCTCTTTCCAAACTAAGCGACGTCATTAGTAGAGACCTAGATCTCACCAACCAACTAGCCCATTCGTTGTTGGCCATCTTCCTCTTCCATGATGGCCACCTCCAATGTAGCATTGACACTAGCAAGATGTCTATCCAACTCTTCTTTCCAAGATAGAAGGTCAATCTTTCTTCTTCTAATGGCTCTTAAAGCCTACTAACCCTTGGTAACTTCATCTATTTGACTTGAGAAATGGGCTTCAGATATAGAAAAGGCATTCTCCTCAGCCTTTGTATCAGACATGGTTGTGAGGCGATATGAAAGTGGCCGAACCCCAGTGTTTAGTGCCTTCACAACACTCTCTTTATAGAATTTGAATTTAGATACACACGAGCAAGCTTCCTTAAGCCCACTAATAAAAGTTAAGTCAATTAACTCTTCAAATTACAATTTGACAAAGATTCCAAGTAGCTCCAAAGATTATGGAGCTTCGAATTGCCAAGATGGAGGAGTTAGGTGAACTTAGATGAAATGTTCCAATTGTTGTTTGATACAATTATTAATAATTTCCTAATATTTAAATGAGGCTTTAGACATGATCTTCTAAAGTTTTCCATGAATGGAAAAGACTTCAGTTGATATCATCAAGCGACTGGAAGATTAACGTATGATACTTATGATTCAAGATTACCATAAGTAAAGTCTTGTGCCATCTTCAATATAAAACATTCATAGTGTTGAAGACGAACCATCTCATTGGCTTCCTTATGCAAGTGCTGCGATCTAAGGGCAATTTCTCTGAGAGATAAATCATCAAATCCATAGGCCTTGAGGTCACCTCGCTCTTGATGATAAACCAAAGATAAATCTGTCCATTCCTCTTATGAACAATGGTAGGATGCGTGTCGTAGTGATTAGAAGAATTTCATAGTATATAATTAGGCTTATACTCGAAAATTGCAACTCTAGGGATATCATCACCTTCAACTACAATTTTATCCAAATTTTCTTCGCCGGCATGATGAGAGGCTAAGACTGGAATAACCAACTTGGTGAAATTAAAGTTTTATCCACCAAGGCATAACAGAGAAGAAATTTCATTAATGATACGGATAGTTTTTCTCTGAGTTTTAATGGTGAATAGCTCACCATCACAAAATTTGTCAAGGGA